>CM034156.1:83616209-84816209 GCA_019776745.2 Taxus chinensis | reverse complement strand
ACACTGCCTTTCTGTATGAGTTTATTTTTCTTTAAGAAAAATGCCGTCCCCTTTGTTGTTGTTGAGAATATTATGGAAATATTATATATGCTCTCCATATTTAAATAAAATTACCTTCTTTATCATTGATGGGTTTGCAGAATTTTGAGACCTTGATAAACGCTTTCATTGATCTCCAAGAAATAAGTTTTGTAACTCATTTCTGTAGAGTTAGTATTGACTTAAAAATATGATGATGTGTTTGATGAATTATGAGTTTTTCATTCTCTGTAATTTTCTATTGACTTTTAGACTAAGTGAAAAAATTCAAATCCATTTAAACACTAGAACTTGGATTCACTATTTATCTTTATAGAGATCTTCATCCTTTACTCTATTCGGAAGATAGTTATATCTTAAATTTGGGTTATTATCTTTTCTTGAAGCCCTTTACAACTATAGATTTTACCTGAATCACTTTTCAATTATAATGTCATCATGAGATAGCTCCTTTGTTTACCTATAATGGATTCTGATCATGTCATAGATGAGTACTACTTGCTTGAATGAATATACTTCAATGACATTATAGTATCTCTGTGTTCTCATATTTTCCTTATTTTGAAAATGTCAACTTAAAATAGCTGAAATTTGTAAGATTATTTTGGAATTTCAATCCTCTTCAGCTTTTTGAGTTATAAAGAATTCTTTTCTGCATTATACATTATATTTCCTTTCATTACAGATCTAATGTGTATGCTAAAAAATTAGAAATGTTGATTTTATAAGGCGAAGCCCTCACAATTTTTTTTTCAGAATCTTTTCTTTAATGCATTTTCAGAAATAGTAGTTATATGTTCTGATCTAGAATATAGAAAGTAACACTTTTCATGCTGAACTGATATTGCGATTGCGAACTGAAAACATGATAGTTGTTTATCTTGATCATGTGATGTTTTTTTGCTTTCTGTATCACTTATTTGATTTGTATAGTTCTTTTATAGCATGTGGTAATTGAAACAACATGATGAAAAGCTGTAAATGTCCATTTTACATGGTGAAGCCCTGTCAAAATGTTCCCATAATCTTCTCTCTCATCTGATTGTAGATGTAATACTTTTTTTCTTTTAACTTCATCTTGTTGAAATTTGATTATCCCTCTTCTTTACAAACTGAAAAATGTACTTCTATCTTCCATTCTCTCTTTTGAGCTCTAACTTCTGTCATTTGTTGAATGGTTTCTAAACTTTGACTTTTCACTCTTCCTTCTTTTTAGCTTGTACTTAGGAGTTTTTTATTGCTCTCTTTGGCTACAATTTGTACCTACACACTTAGGAAAATAGTTATAAAATATTTAGGCTTTTTGGGCTCTCTTATGTCCATGTTTTCTTCTTTCTTTTCACTTCCTTCTTTCTTAGTGATTAAAGAATGCATGCAGTTTGTCCTTCAAGTAGAATACATCTTCTTAGGGGAAGATTCATATGCATGAAGTAGGATAGTGTAGGAATATGGATTAACCCTGAGCTCTTTATTGATGATTTCTTTATTTTTTATTTTCAGGTACCATGCCTTGAGGATGAAAGGAGATGGAAAGGAGATGCTCTGTACAATGAAGAATTTACAAGGCAATGATGGGTTAATCCTCATAATTCTTTGTTTTCTCTTTCATGCATTTATATCTTTATTTTTAGTAGTTGTACTTTAATTTTCAGTTACATTCCATGGCTTGTGTGGGAAATATTTGACTCTCCTTGTGAATAAATCATTGAATTCTGTAAATGAGTTGTATATCTCTTTCTACATTTCTACTTTTTGTATGGATTGTATAATGAACTAAACAACTCAGTAACATGATTGAATGTCTTAATCATGAAGGAAAGAACTTTGAATAGAACTTGTAACATTCAGTAATGAACTCTGATTCTCTGTGATCTGCACTTATGTTTTCTATTCCAAAACTTTACACTTCACCTACTCTGCAATTGGATGTCCTCATCAAGACAACACAACTATCCTTTGGGGCTTGTGTTCTTTTGATGAGGATGGTGATGAAATTACAGACTATGTGATTTGTCACATTTTGTAACAACACACATAGTTGCAGATTTCATGTAATCTTTTAAATAAATCAGCAATAATGACATAATCTAATTTAATCTCCCATAGCTTAGGTATACTTCACCAATTATATCCATCATAACAAAGTTTCGAGTTGCCCACTTTTGCACAAGAGCAAAAATTGTCAATAGTTACGATCATTATTTTACGTACCTTTACTAGTTTTATGGTAAGAGATTGTTGTTTTCTTTTCACTTGACTGTCATTTCATTTGATACAACCCCAAAGAAGGGTTCTGTTAAATTTGCAATTGGAACTCTTTCCTTGTAATCTAATGAAGATTCTTCTTTGATTTTCCTTTTTTTTTTTTATAGATACTTTGTAAATGGAAATGTCAAAGCTAAATGTATTCGTGTTTGACTACTCATGATCCTAAAATACTTGAAACAATGTTTTGTGATTCTCTAAGAAAAATTGGTAATTGTATATATCTAGTTCTCAACAAGACTTGGTTCTCTTGATATTGTTACTACTAGTTATATTTCAATGTGAAGCTTTGCATTTTAAAAAACTGGGTTCACATTGTTGGAATTGGGATTTAGTCCTTTAATTTTCATTTGGTCTACAAGAAACCTAGGAATGCTATGTAATTTTCTTCAATAGTTGCTTCATACATATTGTATTATTTGTACTTACAAGTTTGACTAAAAATAGCATCATTCTATCTTCTTTCAAATTACATTTACTTTGATTTTCCTTTCTCAAAAAAGGTGAATTAGAGTTCACGTGTTGGTTACAAATTTTTTTTTTTTTTGAATATCACGTCAAATGTATGATGGATTATATTTACTTTCTCCAATTCTATTCACTCTGGAAACACTTACTTTTAGAAAAGAATCTAAAGTTGATAATAGTACTATTTATTTTGTAATGGAAAATTGTGAAGCATTATTTTGATACTCTCCAATAGTTTTGACCATGTTTTGAAATCCATTTCTAAGTTGATATCTTCTTGAAGTGTAGTTAATATATAGCTATCCATTCTTTAGAAATAATTAACATGTTTAAGTACTAATGAAAACCTAGGTTCATTGCATACTTGGAACTCTGTAATGGATGATTTTGCACTTGGTTCCTTCTTTGTGCAAACATGCTAAAAATCATCATGTTAGTGAAAGTATTCACTCTATCTTATCTAATTCCTTAATGAACACTTTTTTGCAAACTTTCCATGTCCGAATGTAAATATTCTTGCTATGTAAAAACAATGTATCCTACTGTGTCCTAGAAATATAATGATCTTTATTTTTCCACTATGCTCTGTAGAATCTTAAAATAGTTCTAGAAAATGACTCTTTATATTAGTCTTGATCACTGTGAAGTGGCATGGGTGGACCTTTTCTCTGTAACCATAAAGGTAGTAACTCCTATATCTATGAAGTAATGCTTGCTTATAAATTTGTATCTATTAGTTTTATTCCTATACTTTGACCTTGACTATAGCTTGATCAGGATCTAAAAATTCTGAAACATTGACCTACAATTTGATGAATTATTCCTTGATCTGTATCATGAACTTGGTTTCCTTTCTTTTATAGATTCATGTCTTTACTTTCATTATCCTCATTTCTGCAATTGACTTAATTCTTTTGAGTTGTTGTATCTTTTAATGGCACTTGCTTTAATTAAACAAAACACTTCTTTTGTTCTTGTAATGTCCTCAAAATATATTTCACCTCCTATACCTTAACACTTCATAAAATAGTTAGCAAATAAAAGGATTAAAGCCTCTCTTGTTTCCACGTAATGATTCTTTTTTTCATTTTTGCTTCTGAGAACAGTACAATGAGATGTACTTGTTAATTCTATATTTATCGTTTCATGTAACTTAACTGTAGTTTTCTAGAAGATTCGTCTACATAGAACTATAATCACAAGAATGAAGAAATAACCCGAATCTCTCACAAAATTTTGTTGTCTCTATGTATAGGTACATGAAGTTGGGAGCTGGAGGTGGAGTAGCTGAAAATGAAGATAAAAATACTTGAATGATGAAGAAGAAAGAAAGCAAACATCAACCCAATCAGGTAATGATGGGTTTTTTCTTTCTTCTATTTTTTAAAGATTTATGTATATGCATCTTTTATTCAATTCCTCTAAGTTACATCCCCTGACTTGTGTAGGAAGCATTGAATTTGTTTATGAATAAATGGCATTAAATTCTATAATTGAGTTATCTATTTCTTTCGACATTCATATTTATGGTAAATATTAAGTGTATAATGAACTAAAAAACTCAATACATAATTAATAACACTTAAACATCAAGAGATAATAAGATTTGACGTACTTATAACTTAATAATGTATTCGTCTACAAGAAAAAAATAACTCTGTTTGTTATTATGGGATGAAATATCCCACATCTACTATGATTCCTTGCTTCATCTAGGCTATGGACTAGTCCTTCATGGCTTATATATTTATTTGTTGAAGATGAATGTGAATGACAACACATGTGAGGTGTTGCATTCTACAGCAACTAACAAAGATGCATGTTTTCTTTTCTGTTTCAATTTTCTACAACTCAGAACATTAATAAACTAACCATCTTCTCCTTTAGTTAGGTTGATCACACGAAATATTTCATTTGAAACAAAGTTTTGAGTTGACGTTTTTACAAGAGTGTAAAAAAAAAGTCTACATTTTTGGCGATCCTGCGGGGTAAAGTTTCCTGCTAGATTTTAAGACCAGTGCCTTGATCTTGTCCATTTGGCATGGAGTCAAAGCATAATACCAAAATATTCCCCTTTCTAAAAACCGACCTTTCTGAAAAGAAAACTAAAACTGAGAAATGACCTGGTAAATAAGATCATGTGCATGCAATGTACTTATTGAAATTGAAAATCTATAATGTGCAACAATTGCACTTATTGAAAGGGAAATCCTACTTTATTAGAAGTATAGGAAATTCAATAAAAATTATTGAGAAACATACCATTCACAGGAATGGGAAATTCCTCTCCACTCATCCTTGAATGCTGAAATGCATTGTGCTATTTGCAATCTAATATCATATAAGGACCATTTTAGATTGTATCAAACTTTGGGTCATTCCCTAGTTTTGAATAATCTACATCCCACTAGTCCACAATATCTCCTTCATTACCAATTTTGAACTTAGCCTTTTTATAAAACATACTTTTGATATGTTTTTTATTCTTCTCCATGTTCAAGTGATCTTGATTTTTCAGCTCCTATACTTTTATACGCTCTGCATAACTAACCTACATTGGTTCATTCTTCAGTAATTCCATCTGAGGCAAGAAATCCAATGCCAGAAGCTCAATTGAAATAGACATTGTTATATCATGATAATAAACAAGTTTGTATGCTGAGTTTCTAACTAATATTTTAGGAGTCACTCTATCATCCCAAAGTTTTGAATTTAACAAGGTATTTCAGGTTATCTAGTCATCCTTGAGTGTTCATGTATTGATTCAGAAAAGGTTTCTGTTAGCGCTTTCACCAAACACATTACCTTACAGGTAATAGTTAGATGAGTTACTCAAATAAATGCTATGATTAACAACCTAATCTATAACCTTTCCACCGAAAAAATCTAAAGCATTATTAGAAATGATTGTGGCTAGAGCACCAAACCTAAAAAATATATCAACATAAAATGATAAAATTACGGTCTCATTGACTTCTTTCAAGGCCACTGCTTCATTCCAGTGATTAAAATAATTTTTGCATCTTGAAATCCACTTATTCCCCTGTGGAGAAAGTGAATTAATCATGCCAATGAAGTCAAGACCCAATTACATGAATGGTTGATCCACTGAAATAGGTTGGAGGGGCAACAAAGCTAATCATTCTTTCCCAACAAAGAATCGACAATTTTTGCATTTTTTTATCTATTTGAAATAGTTCTTAAACACGCCAGGCCAACAATAACTAGCTTTCATAATTTTCAGAGATGTAGTACATTAAGAGAAGTGACCTATTGTAGGTCCTTCATGCAATTCAGAGGGTAATTGCTGCACTCTATCAAAATCAACACAACGCAACAAAACTCCATTGATATGTGTCTTAAATAACATACCATCAATAAAATCATAAGGTAAGGCATGTAATCTGGAATACCTCCATTTCTTCTTGTCCATACCTTTGAGATAAGTACCATGCTTTAAATAACTAATTAAATCAGACATCCAGCTTTAAATAGGGGCTTTCGAATTAAGTTTTGATTGTTGATTGTCAGGCTGTAATAAAACTGTAGCATGCCAAGATTCCATATCAGAAAAAATGTTCACAAAGGCCCCTTCTTCAGACTATTTTAGCAACACGAATGTCAACATCATAATCCATAACTTTAGTAATCCAACATTCTTGTTTCTAATTTAGTTCCTTGTTAGACTTGAATGCTTCAACACTCGGATGAGAAACTAAAACATGAAGCTTATTATTTGAAAGGATGTACTTGAAGTTATTAAAACCTTTAACTACCCCAAGTACTTGTTTTTCAAAAAAAATGTACCTTATTTCATATTCATGAAGGCTCTACCCAAACAAAGCAATGGGTTATTCTGTATTCTCATCATTTATCTGACTCAAAATGGCTGAAATGGTTTTAGCTCTTGCAAGTGCATACATTGTGAAATATTTATGAAAATTGGGATTTTCCAAATTAGGAGCCTATGAAATACCTAACTTAATGGCCTTAAATCCTTTTCTTTGTTCGCTGGTCCAAGATAAAGTGTTTCCTTTCTTTAGCATGGAAGTCAATGGTTTGACCAAAGTTGTAAAATATGGTGTAAATCTTCTTACAAAGTTGATCTTTCCTAGAAAACTTTGAAGATATTTCTTATTATGTGGCAAGGAAAACTACATAATAGAATCAAGTCTTAAAGGATCAATGGCCAAGCCTTTCTTGGAAAAATATGAAAAAGTAATTTTCCTTTGTGCATTGAAAAATGGATTTTTTTGGATTCAACGCGATTACAAACTTCCTGCAAATCTCAAAATTCATCCTTAAATGCATAAGATGATCATATTAATTATTTGAAAAAATAGTAACATCATCCAAATAAACAAGTATGCATTTATTCAAAAGACTTTGAAAATACATGTCCATTACATGCTGGAACGTTTCACCAACATTTGAGAGACCAAATGGCATTTTATTGTAAGCATAAATGCCCCAATTTATGGTGAAGGTTGTTTGGTATCTATCTTCTTCATGCACAAGAATTTGATTGTATCCACTATAATCATCTAACAGGGACAACCTATCTGAACCTAAATTTTTTCTCAAAATATGATCTGTATGGGGCAACGGATAATGATCCTTCAATGATGCTCTGTTAAGTTCTCTAAAATCCACACATAACGTGATTTCACCATTCTTTTTCCTAACAGAAAAAAGATTAACAACCCAACTTGAATTCTTAGTGGGAAATATAATTACTTACTCAAAATCAACTTTGACAATTCATTTCTCATTAATGGTTCAATCTTGGGATTCATAGGCCTTTGTTTATTCCTTACACATTTTGAATTTGGCTATAATTCTATCATATGTTGTGCCAAAATAGGATCAAAACCTCTCAAATATTGGTACTTCAAAGCAAACAAATCAATAACTTCTTTGCATAAGTTAATAAATGATTATTTTTCAGCCGTGGAACATACCTTTCCAACCTACAATGTTTTACCTTTGGCAAATGAGATCTCCTCATAATTATCAACATGGGTAGAAATTTTACCTTTTTCTTTTCTGAGTTGATTATCAGAAATGAAAATGTTCTCTAAAGTGAAAATTCTTTGAGGTAATTTGTTTGTCTTCAGCTGTACAATCTCGTCACCATATTGGTGTTGTAATTTATCTTGGTTTGGTGACAAAAGTTAAGTTTCTTCCTGTAAAAATCTGCAAATCAATTTGTCATCTTCAAAAACCTACTAATTTTCTTCATTATCAAGAACTGAAGGTTTGATTACCAGCTTTATGTGTAATTGAATTTTTTCATTTTGGACATACTCTAACATTTCAAAGTTGGCTCCAACTGTTGCAAGTCTCTTTGCATGTTTATTTTTCTCTCTTGGGACAAACTACATATTAAATTCTTGAAAATATTCAATTAGATCCCAAACTCTGTGTTTGTAAGATTTAAGAAGTGGATTTTTACAAACATTGTAATCTTTAACTTGATTGATGACTAACTCAAAATCATTGAAAACTTGTAATGTGTTGATTCCTTTCCTTCTAGCCCATTGAAGGCCATGAATCAATGCTTCATATTTATCCACATTACATGTACATGAATATTGAAGACTTAGAGATAAAAAATACCTCTGACTTGAAGGGGAATTCAACATCAAACCTAAACCTTGTCCTTTCTTATAATTTTCTCCATCAAAGTGAAGCTTCCGTAAGCCTTTTGCAGTACTTTCCATTTGGGATGATAAAGGGATGGGTGTGTTTTACTCACCAAGACAATACATGCCAAATAATCCTTCTTTGAAATCCCTATAAGAAACATAAGCATATTCTTCATGCACTTTTTCATCCATAAACAAGTTAAAGACACCATCTAGTGTAGAAATGTGAGCTTTAGTATAAACATCAGCTTGATCTATAGATGCATAATTTCCTACAATATTTGAAACATGAGGCTCAATGTGGAATATAGCTACAAGATCTAAAATTATTGTAACCTTAGTTCCATACATCGTGGTGAAGAATAAAAAAGACCTATCTGAAGAAAGATAACCACCAATCTTTTTTGAAAAATCTCTTGATAAACATAGAGCAAAATAGGGGGTATATCTACATCAGTTACATTTTGTAAAATTGAAATATTGGGACAAGCACTTAATGTTACCTCCAAATTTTTGATGAAACCAACTGTGTTGGTTGTTTCCCCATCAAGCTGTAGTATACTTTTTTCTGTTGGTTCATACTGCAGGCCCAATTTTTTGACAATTTCTTTGGGCATGATCATGCTACTCGCACCACTGTTAACCATATAATTTTGAACTAAATGATCACCAATAATAAGAAAAAGATAAAAAGGAGGTTGTTTTATGATATTATGTGCATTAAAAAATTTATGTACCATCTACTTCACATCTTTCTTATGATCTAGATCAACTGTGCCGAGAACCATCTCAGGTTTTTGTGATTCTATCTCTGGTGGTTTGGATTAAATCTACAACTTAGAAAACTTAGGAGCAAGTAACTCTTACTGTCCTAGAATACTAAAAGAATGCTATAAATAAATGTTGATACTATGCTTTCTCATAACATCAACAAAATTAAATTAATATGAAATAGTTTTGGAGTAAGCTTTAGCAAAAATTGATTCTACTTCTACAAATTTAGAAATATGATATCTAAACAAGCATCTAGGATCTGGTTGTGGTGTTTTTTGCTACTCTTTAGTGGTTGCACTTAGATTGCCTATTGTTTTATCACTAAATATGGGTAATGTAGGTCCTTTTTGATATTTTCTGCAATCTGAGTTCTAGTTGTAACTACGATGAAATCATCCTCTCCAAAAATAAGCAAGTTCTGTTCAGTTGGTTTTTGATTCTAAGCTACTTGTTTCTCACCCTCCAATTGAGGCATGAATAATTTTTCAAATTAGGCTTGGTGACAAGGCCTAAATTTAAAAAGTCATGTACAAAACCCACAGATGGATGAGGCTTATTGGAAGGTGAACACCACTCTTATGAGGCCATATTACCTGGTACAAGGGCATTAGAAGTGATAAGAGCTTTAGGATCAACTTGTCTTTGCTGATAAGGTTTCCTACAATTCGTATTTTGCTGATAAGCCTTCCTATTTTGTTAGAAAGTGTTATTTTAAGGCCTAGAAGGTTGTTCTAGCTAGTTTTGTATTGATTTTATCTTGTTCCCAAATGATTCCAAGGTGTTTTTTATGTCATGAATATCATTTTGATGTGTTGTAACAAATAGTTCTATTATTGTAATAGGCTATGGAATAGGTACCAAATCTACTATAATAGAAATAAAGGGCCTAGAAAATAATTTTCTTGCTTGAATAAGGTTATTCTTCAGCTCTAATAACAATATCATAAGCTACTAGAAGTGTAGTTCCTCCCATGGACTGTATCATGGCTGAAATATTGCTATTAATTAAATCCTTTAGATAATAAAGAAAATAATGAGTAGGATGAGGCATAATAATGGCTGGAATTGTTTCTCATGTTCTAGAAAATTTAATGCTAAAGCTAGCTATAAATTTATGGGGAGAAATCTTAATTGTGGACAACTATTCTATGAGCGACAAGTGATCATAATTATGTAACTAATCTCCTAATTCATCCCAAGTTGTTATAGTCCATACTTGCAAAGTTCTATACCACTGCAAGGCTTGTCCCTTAAATGATGTAGCTAAGAGTCTTAAGGCTACATCTTCATGAGTGATGTTGTGGACTAAACAAAGGGCTACAATTTCTTTAGTATGCTCAACAAGGGTAACATGATTTTCAGCAGTAACTGTAGTTAAAATATTTAAGGTAGTAGTGGGTATGCCATGATAAATATGAAATATTAATAGGTTTCCATTATTGAAGGTAAAAAAAATTCTAATTGGTCATGGTGGTTGCTAAGATATTGGAATAACTAGGATCTGAACAACAAAATTGACACATGGTGAAATAAGGGGAGGAGGATTTTCAAAAATAGGTATGTTATAGGGTAAGGTAGTGTCAAATCTTCTTCTTCTTACTAAATTTAAATGCAAAGAAAAGAAATTGTGAGGAATTCCTCTTACCATTGATCTTGTAGTCACTTTAGGCATGGAACATGCTGCAAAACTGGTCTTAAATCAACCTTACAGAGCCTCCAAATTTTTATTTTTTAATTTTCAATGGACTTTTGCAGCTTTTTCCCTCAAAATTTTTTATTTCTTTGTTGCAAGTCTAATTCGTACTCCCACCGAGCGTGCCAAAAACTGTTATCTCTCAGAAGTGCATCATGTGTTGAGGGATGACAGGTGTTCTAAGTTTGTCTCTCCCTCACTGCTTCATATACAATTGAGACATGTCATGGGCTATGGGTATCCCTATAGTGAGGTAAATCTTTGGGATTACAAGGTAAGTTCCTTCTTTGGATGTATCATAATATAAAAATGTGGGGCTTAAGAGTAAAATGATGGCTTAAACTGAAATTAAAATGGGATGATACACCAAAGGTATTTAGCACTTTGACTGAGAAACATACACAATATTCTGAGAATAAATTAATAAAGAGTGATCCAATGGATTTCAGCTTATTATGAGGAAACCACTTGTTTGTTGAGGGACTAGTCACATTAATACAACAAATAATTTCACACTAAAACTATACAGAAACACCAATTTTTAGCAAGGTTAATATCATAAGCAAGCTTAATTAGTTCAAGGAATGCAAATTCACAATAATGAATATTTAATTCACACCACTACAAGTATTGGAAAGTCAATATCTTGTTCTCATTCAAGGGAAGTTTATCCAATGGATTCAAAACTGAGTACAAAAACTCTTGTTAAAAAAATATCTTGTGCTTTGCTAATGCACATAATAAAAAAAAATTATTCACGGCCATCCCTTAAAAATAGACTAAAGTAGAACTATGCTTACATGGAAATTTTAGCTGTTTTAATGAATAAATAATACATAAGTCCTAAAATACACATGTTGTTACATGAGGCAATAATAACCTTTTAATTCAAAAAATACACTTTTAGTCAAAGTATAGTTGACTCCTCTAATTTTGTTTCAATAAATTAATTTGGGTGAATGTGATTGCTATTGTTAGCCTTTGTCTTGATCAACAAGTCATCTATTACATGCAAACCACATGTCTTATCCTGTTCCATCAACATGAGCCTAATTTTGGCTTCATCTTCAATTATGTCTCCTTGTGATCCATGTGCACGTGCTAAAAATAATTATATCACCTCTACATGACTTTACAAAAGGTTTCATATATGGGTAAGGGTTATTTGACAATTTTACCACGGTGAGACTTTGGCACATGTCAAATAAACTAAGGTTCAGATCCCATGTGGTTGGTCCATTTTTGATTAATCATTGCATACCATAATCATTAGTTTATTATTCAGCCCTGCTTTTGTAATAATACATAGTCTAAATCATTTACAAGAAAATAATAATAAGGTGGGAAAAAATTCCCCTATCCCCATGACGACTCTTAGATTTTTTGTTAGTGGATTTTAACTCAAGGTGAGTTAGAAATTTTTTGTTTGGTTGAAACGTGCATGTCCTTTTAACACTAGTTGAGTTAAGGAAACCACCCAAAGTTGGGGAAATCTAAATCATTCAAAGTCTTACCATTTTTCACTTTTTTGAGCTCTGTTGGGTTTGTGAAGCCTTGGAAAAAAATTTCCCTCTAGAAAAATTTTTCCAGGACACTATTGAATTTTTTTAGCTCATTTCGAGACTTTCATGGAGATTTTGTGCATGCATTTCATCTTTAACTTAGAAATTTCTGATCAGGCTTGATCTCTTAACAAAAAGTCCGATGTTTGGAGGTTTTGAGCCCACTTTAGAATATTCTCATGATCTTTTTACATGTAATACTTTCTTGTACTTGGTGGAAGCTTTAAATGGTTTCCGTTAAGAAATGGTGAGCCTCTATTTGTTTAATTGTTTGCACCTGTATTTCATTGTTCCTTACTTAAACTGGGACTAAAAATATCTATGAAAATTTGAAGTTTTGTGATTCTTTGGCACTGTATCTTTTCTGATCATGAGAATCTTCTCGGTCTTCATAATTTTACGTTATACTTCAAGGGTTTCAACAAACTCAACTGTAACATAGTGAGTTCTTGTTGTATTTGATCTGACCTAGATCTCGATACTTCTATTTTTCTAAAAAATCAATAGATATCAGAGTCTAAATGAAATGGGTGTTCAAATATGATGCCACTCTTCCATTTCTTTCTCTTTAGGTGTAGAAATTTACATATATATCTGTATTTTGACATTTTATTATGGATTTCTCACTACTAGTTCGAGTTCTCTAATGTCATTTTGTTGATGGAATTTCCATTTTAAGCTAGAAACCCTCTTCTCTTGTAAAAGAATGAATGTTATTTCATCTTTTAACCCTTCTCTAGTTATTTATATGTGATTTGAGTTTTTGTGTATATTCGGCTATAAACACTATGTATATGGGTATCTCAAACTTGTATATTTACGAAATCTTCCTTTTCTTAAGTTATGGGCTGAGTTGACATGCCTTTTCTTTTGCTTTGTGCAAATGAAATCTTGTTCCCATCTTGTAAATATGGGTTGTTACCATAAGGATTTGATGTACCATGACTGGTTTTATGGTAAGGGATTGTTGGTCGCTTTTGACTCAGCTGTCATTTCATTTGATACAACCCCAAAGAAGGGTTATGTTAAATTTACAATTGGAACTCTTTCCTTGTAATATTATGAAGATTCTCCTTTGATTTTCCTTCTAATTTTTTTATAGAAATTGTGTTCATGCGAATGTCAAAGCCAGTTGTATTTGTGTTTGACTTCTCATAATCCTGATAAATACTTGAAACAATGTATTATGATTCCAGAAGAATAATTGATAATTGTATATATCTAGTTCTCAACAAGTCTTGGTGCTCTTGACTTTTGTACTGAAAGTTGTATTTCAATGTAGAGCTATGCATTTCATGTAACTAGGTTTACATTGTTGGAAATGGGATTTACTCCTTTTGATTTTTTTTCTAGAAGAAACATTGAAATGCTCTGTACTATACTTCAATAGTACCTTCATGCATATCATATTATTTTTACTTACAAGTTTGACTTAAAATAACATCATTCTATCTTCTTTCTAATTACATTTACTTAAATTTTCCTTTCTCAAATAATGTGAATTGGAGTTCATGTGTTCATTACATATTCATCCTTGCTAGATTATCATGTCCACTGTATCATTGATTATATTTACTTTTTCCAATACTATTCACTTTCGAAACACTTGATTTTAGAAAAGAATCTGAAGATCATAATAGTTCCATTTATTGTGTAATGGAACATGTTGTCAAATTCATTTCTGAGTTGATATATTTTGGAAATGTAGTTAATTTTTAGCCATCCATTCTTTAGAAATAACTAGCATCCTAAAGTATTAATGCAAGATTTAGTTCATTGCATACATGAAACACTATATAAATGTTTTTTTACTTGGTTCCTTCTTTGTGCATTAATGATTAAAATCATGGTGTTAGATACAATCTTCACTCTATCTTATCAGATTCCTTAATGAAAACTTATTTTGCAAACTATCCATGTATGTCTGTAAATATTATTTCTGTGTAAAAGTAATGTATCCTACTATGTCTTTGAAAGATAATGATATTTATTTTTCCACTATGCTCTATAGACTCTTGAAATAGTTCTTAAAAATGACGCTTTATATCAGTCTTGATCACTGTGAAATGGCATGGGTGAAACTTTGCTCTATAACCATAAAGGAAGTAACTTCTAGATCTATGAAGTAATACTTGTTTGTAAATTTGTATTGGTTAGTTCTATTCTTGTACTTTGACCTTGACTGTAGTTTGATTGGGACCTCAAAATTCTAATACAGTGACCTACAATTTGATGGATTCTTCCTTGATCTGTAACCTAAATTGGGATCCATTAACTTTATATATGTCTTTCTTTACATTCATTATCTTCATTACTGAAATGTACTTGATTATTTTGAGTTGCTATATATTTTAATGAGAATTTCATTAATGAAATAAAACACTTCTTTTATTGATGCAATTTCCTTCAAATATATTTCACCTCTTGTACCTACACACTTCAAAAAATAGTTACAAAATAAAAGGCTTAAAGCCTCTCTTGTATCCATGTAATGATTCTTTGTTTTGTTTTTCTTCTGAGAACATTATAATGAAATGCACTTACTGATTATGTAGTCATGGTTTCATGTAACTTAACTGTACTTTTATAGAAGATTCATCTACTTGAAAATATAATCACAAGAATAGAGATATAACCCAGAGCTCTAATATCATTTTCTTGTATTTATGTACAGGTACACGAAGTTGGGAGCTGGAAATGGAGCAACTAAAGATGAAGATAAATATGCTTTGATAATGAAAAAGAAAGAAACAACACATCAACTCAATCAAGAAATGATGGGTTTTCTCTTTCTTCTTTTAGTTACAACTTTATATATATGCATCTTTTATTCAGATCATCTAAGTTACATCCCACGACTTGTGTGGGAAACATTGAATTTATTTATGAATAAATGACATTAAATTTTTAATTGAGTTGTCTATTTCTTTCTGCATTCATCTTTATGGAAAATATTGATTTTATAATGAACTAAATAACTCAATACATAATTAATATAACTTAAACATCAATAAATAATAATATTTGATGTACGTGTAACTCAATAATCTATTTTTCTGCATGTAAACAACAACTCTAATTGTTGTTATGGGATGAAATAACCCACATCTGTTGTGATTCCTACCTTCATCAAGGCTATGCACTAGTCCGTTGGGTTTTCTATATTTATTTGCTGAAGATGAATGTGAATTACAACACATGTGAGGTGTTGTATTCTGTAACAACACACATAACTCCATATTTTCTTTTTTGTTTCAATTTTTCTGCAACTCAAAACATTAAGAAAATATTCTTGTTCTCCTTTATTTAGGTCCATCACATCAAATATTTCATTTGAAAAAAAAATTCGAGTTGCCAATTTTGCACGAGTGCAAAATAAATGTCAACAGTTCCCAAGCTAGAGCCACATGTTTTCATGTGCTTTTCCTAGGCAAACATTCAAAGTTGAACATATTACAACTTTACCCTAGAGTCCAATTTTTGTTTATAAACCCTCCTAATCACTTCTCTGGATAAATTTTCCCTCTGTGTCATGCCTATCCCAATTCAAGAAGTAATAATATTTATTTTATAACCTTTCCCAAGTTTTTGAAATATGATAAAAATTTCATGAATCTCTTCCAATGCAATGCTTCTTAGGGAAGATTCTTCAGTAGATCTAGAAAGGCTATTTCTACCCTTTCTGGTATACATTTAAACCATTAAAGATAGATTTCAAGGCCACAATTCATTATAAAGTTGTATTGAGGAGCCAGGAACATATTTTAAGTGATTTAGTAAAGTTTTCAAAACATTTTAAGGTTTAGGAACATGTTCAATGAAAGTGGATGTTTGAAGGTGAAGGAGATTGTAGTTAAAAATAATGTCTGAGCTTCAGAAGATGATTACAGGATCTTCATAAAGAGTTATAGGTAAAAACAAATCTAATTAAGAAATCTAATTTAATTACCTAAATGATGGTTCATTTATATTTTTCACTAGAGTCAAGAAGTTCTTTCCACAAATCATTTTCAACAGACACACCTTGCAGTCCTTTGAAAAAGGGTATTTTTAGGGTGTTTCTGGAATAATTTTATCATGGATCCCATCTCATTCATATCAAAAGTTTTTTTGGAGTTAATTTTATATAAATAATTGTTGAACAATTGTTCATGGAGCTTTGGAAACTTCCTCTTCAAGGATCTCCTCAAGGTAATCTTTTGGGACTTCGCCATTTTCACAGGTGGATACATGTTTGGCATGATGTTGAGGCACACTTTTTTATCACATATGTCCATCCGTTTGAGATAGTTAAGACATAAAAATGTTCCTAACTCTAGTTAAGACCCTTTGACCTCCACATGATCTTGATGAAGCTTTGTGATGTAAGTTAAGACCCTTTTCACCTCATTCCAGCTCTTCCTATCACGTAATCACAACTTAAAGCTTTTTATCCTAGGTTGAGGCATTTTTTCAGCCCCAACTATCCCATCCCTTAAGTAAATATTGGACAAAATAATGTGCCTCATGCTTGTCTTGGCTCTTGGTTTTCCATATGATCCTAGGAAGGCTTTGCATTTGTTTTTCAACCCTTTACCCTTTGTGCCTCATCAAATCATATCCCATAAGTTATCACTTCCACATGAGGGAACATTTTTCTACTCAATATGTCCCATTCCTTTAGGAAATTTGGAGCATGATATCTTAATGAGTAACCTAATCCAGTAATACATATTTTGGTGAAATCAGAGGTGGGAAAATGTAGTTTAAAAAAACAGTAAGTCTTAAGTATGTCTACTTACTAAAAATAGTAACTAACCTAAAATAACAAGTCCTTTTAGACAAGAGCATTACTGAACATTAAAAATTATAAACTATGATTTTTTTATTATTATTGTTAAAAAAAATTAAGGGGATTGTTGACAATTTTTGCACTTGTGCAAAAATTGAAACTCAAAACATCATTACATTAGACGGTATTGATGAAGCAAACCTAACTGGGGGAATGCATTACAATTTTATAAGGTTTTTAGTCTTAGTAATTGATTAGTTACATGTTATCTACAGCTATATGTGTTGTTACAAAATTTAACATCTCACATAGCCTACCATTCCCTGTTCGTCTTCAGGAAGGAAACAAGTAAAGAAATTAAATGTTATTTATTCATGAAGAATTTAATATTTCCAACACAAGTCGTGGGATGTAACTCATCACTACTAAAGAAAGAAGTACATATGGATGAAGTTAAAAGTAAAAGAGTATAGAAGGAATCCATCATTGCCTTAGGTTCTCTTATGGTCTTCTTCACTTCAGCTCCATCTCCATCTTTACTCATCTCTCCTAGAAGTCACAATGTACCTAAAAAATGAAAGAGAATTGTCATCAGACATTGAGCTCAGGGTTTAATATGTACCCTTGTACTATCTAACTACATGCAAATAGATTTCTTAAAAGAATAAGTCTAAGGTACATCATATGCAGATACACAATTGATAAGAGCAATATTCTACACTAGCACATATGATTCCCACAATCATTCTAGAAAAAAAAAAAACTCTGGAACATAAGAGAGGCCAAAAACCCTAAATATTTTGTAACTATTTATTTAAGTGTGCAGGTACATGTAGGTGATGAAGAAAGAAAAAAATATTTTACATGAATGATTAATGTAGTAGAAGAAATTATTTGGGATTTAAATTGCTCAAGAATACAAGTAGAGAACTTTCTTCAAGTACTTATAGATCTAGGAATCTACATGGTATAGATTTATGAGTTGTCCCAGAAAATGAAAGAAGAAGACATAAGATGTATAACTAAAAGGTATAAGCTCAAAAGAACAATAAAAGGTGATCAAGATAAATTTAAGCATGCTAAAGGGAATCAAGGGTGGAAATTCAACACAGTGAGCAAAAAAGGTAAAGTATGCAACATTCTTGCTCAAACATATTTAAACATAAATGGCACATTCAATGCTCTCGAGCCATCTCTGATTTTTCTGGTGAGAGGAGGAATGATGGGATTAAAAATTTTGATACCAGATTGACATAGTAGTAGGTTCAATAACAAAGTGAAATGAACAATGTGATTCAATTGGAACAAGTTTCTGATGGAAGAAGATATGCTAATTATGCTTAATACATCAAAGAATAATTCAAACCTATAGAAGTATATTATATAATTCTTACATGCATTAATAAGGTTATACAAGATACAAAATACACATGTTAGAATCATGTCATGCTACAGATTAAAGTACATTTTTGGAGAGCCGTCATCGAATAACAACTATCAACATAGATTTCAAAGCATTGTTCAATGTAAATCAGAACAATCCAACCTTGGAAAGTTACAACAAAAGTGCACAATTTTAGAATACAGATATTAAGATTAACAGTACATTTTCAAGTTTCATAGTGAAACTTTTAAAGAATAGGTACATAATCTATTATGTATTCATACCAATTTCAAGACTTCATTCAAGCATTAAGATTTCAAAAAGGTGTTTTCCATCATACAGTTACAATTAGATAGTGTTACAGGATGAACGAATAAAAATTTCAGCTATGCATATCATTATGGTTAGCTCAAGAACTAAAAGGGTCAACTTTCACCCTTCAGTGATTAAAGGAACAATTTAAAGATCTATCCATCTTAGAAATAAAATGTTTAGAAGATCATATACCAAGAAACATTCCATACATCAAATGAACATCAAATCATGTTCTTGATGTAGTACATGTTGCATTTTGTGAAGTTTTTTACATCATAAGTTTTGAAAAGGCATCATATTGATCAACATTTGCTTCAGAGCCTTCTAGAACAAGTGAAAATTTCTATAGGAGGGCATCCATAATGAGAGAGTGAAAATAAAAATCATCTACAATTATGTGGAACGACATTAAATGGCCTCAATTCTGTGAATATGATAAGTAAACGTAGGGGGATGAATGTAACTCTATCAAAAATCAGAATATCAAGTGTAGGATACAACTTCCATTTTAGAGTTTCTATTTAGTTTTCAATAACAAAATAGAAATTACAAAGCTCAAATACAGTCACCAAAAAAAAATGTGCTCGCCTTTTTTCTTATCTTGCAGGTTACATCTATATATTATGAAGTAATCATATAGGTGTCCATACACTATGATTTTGTAAACATGGTCAGAGAAGAAGCATAGTTTTCTTTGCATAACATGTAGAAGACAATTTTCATATTAAAGTCAACAAGGGAAAAATCTAGAGTAACTAAGCTCACAACTAGAAAGTACAAATCCCAACAGGCTGAAAGTTCTAAGATCTTAAACTAGTGAGCAAGAAATAGCAAGAAATTACAACCTGAGAATAAATCTAGCCCCAAGGTCAAAATAATTAAACTGAAGTAGCCATGGCTATTGCATTAAATGATTAACGTCCAACAACATGTTTAGAGTAATCTTGTAGGTAACAAACTTCAATAATTAAGTTTTCATGAATGGATATGATTCAGTGTCAAGTAAACATTGCATCCAAAAGAAAACAGAGTTTCAGGTAGGCCATTTCCATAGGATTCATCAGAGTATCTTTTTTCAAAAAATATAAATAAATTTAAAAATGCTAAAGAATGCAACACTTACTTTGTTCATACAGTTTCAAAGTATAATGACCTGAAATGTATTATTTATCCATGTCTAAAGCTTAATAATGATACAGAACTCATAATTTTGAGAAAATGAAACAACAAAAAGTGTTACTAAATAAGCAAGGATAAATACAAAAATACGCTGACCCAAAATGTTCTCAGCTCAAGAAACAAATCACATCGAAGAAAAGAGTGTCAACTCACATGGGAAACCATGGTCAAACATCAATAAAAGCTTGTGAAACCACGATACATATCTACGGATCATACCGGTAAAGGTTGACTGGTCATTTTCCAAATACATGAGAAAAATCTAGTTTAGACTCAAGTTCTTAGAAAACACAAGATCTGAACTCCAAATTCATTATTCCATAGAATTAAAATATGAGTCATGTATATTTATGATAAAAAAAGGACATCAAAAGCTATATGAACTAAGAAACAAAGTTTCTCTAGCATTCATAAAGAAATCTACTCACCATTTAGGCCAAGAAATATACAAATTATGAAGATCTCACAACATAAAACAAAATATGCAGAGCAAGATAACATACCATTTAGAAGCAGTAGAAACGAAATATGTAGTGCCAGATGTAAATTAAAGGGTGTGAACTCGTAAATGGGTATTGAAAATTAGAGCAAATAATGTCAAATCCACATTCCAAATAGCAAGGCACACCTCAAGCACAATATATAGAGGCCACATTTCAAGGATCAACTGCAAATACAAAACAAACCCAATTTTTTGGAAATTGAAGAATACCTAGATTAGAAACAAGGAACACTCAAACAATACATGAATACCCACATTTTAACTTTCTAGATCCATGGTTTCGATGAAGAAAAACTACAACAAAGGGAAGATACAACAAATGAAATAGACGTATCAAAGTTTTTGACCAAAGAAATCTCAAGCATACCTTTGAAAATGGTGCACCAGACCAAATTGTCCTTAACACATCCAAGAAAATGTATAAGGCAATCTAGTTCGAATAACAGTGAGCTCAAACCATAGAAAGCATGAGTAATATAGCCACCGCTAAGATTTTTTTAGACCAACAACCATGAAACATAAAATTAGTTTTAGATCTTGAAGTATCTTCCATGGTGAGCATGTAACCACAAAAGAAAACTTCAGAAATCAAATAGAAGTAATAATTCTTAGAAGAAGACCAAAAATTCCATGAATCCAGGCTCAATAGAAGCTCAAATGATCAATTGGCAGTCTTAAAAAATTTCTAGAGCTCGAACCAGTGAAATAATGACAAAACACACAAGTATTCACAAGTTTAGAGAACTTCAAGATGATCAACAATGGTGGTGAAAGGAAAAGTTGGTAAGGCTTCACCTCTTAGGATAGAAAATGGAAATGATTAATGATGAGCTCGACAATCCTTTTCACTCAACCTAACTCATCAAGAGATAAATATCGATGGATGATATCTCACAGTATAATAATTGACGGTGCTAGATTCTAACCCAACACTAACTACCTTGTCAACTAGAGTTAATGGATCAATGGTTCCAGACCATCAAGTACCATGATCAAATGACCATGAATAATTTGTAGAATCAATTAAGCCCACAATCAATACAAACAGAGATTCTCAATGAATCAACGGTTTATACCCTACAAGTACTTCAATTAAAGGTTGATAAAAATATGACAGATCCAATTCAAATTCTACCACAGTGAATCATAGCTCGATAAGGGTTCAGAATCATGCACGTGTCAAGCCATATGAAAACCTAGCAAGCTCATAGTTAGTAACTTCACAGACACAAAATAAGAAGAGTTAATTCATCGTGTAAGGGGGGGCATCCTCAATCATTCAAAGTAATTGTCTACATTGACCTATAATATTAATACCTTGAAAAATCAAATGCCGATGTCATTATTAGTCAAGAGGTAAACCTTATATTATAAAATTATGATAAAAAATATCCCAACATAATAATAGGTCACGAAAATACTGAATGATGCTAAGCAATGATTATTCAAGGCCGACCCATGTAATCCAAAAATATGCCATGGGAATATAAGTGAGTCAGTGGAAGATAATAGGTAATTTATGCCATGTTTAATGTAATGTAGCCCCACTATTATTATGTTTAAACCAAGGTGATAAGACAAGTTAAGGAAAATGAGAGTGGTCCCCACAATGGGAAAATTTGAAGGTGGAATTAACAATGCTTATAAGAGACAGTATTGCCTATAGTCACAAAGGTTAAAGGTGTAAACATCATATGCATTAAAGGATCATGCAATGTAAAGGTCAACATCAGAGTACAAGGACCCTTTTAGAGGCTTATTACCTTATTTCCACAAAAATAAGGGAATTATTTTATTGCATATGAGTTCACAAGTGGTCCCCAAATTGGGATAATTAGAGTTGAATGAATTTCACTAAATCCCATGTGTGCACATCAAGGTGGTCCCCATCAAGATAGAATACATGGGTGAATTTTTTTTGCAAATTATTGCAAGTAAAATAATTATTTTGCTCACACAGGGAGTTTAAATTTTGCATGTGCATTAAGGGGCAGATTTAAAGAATGCCAAATTTATCATTGCTAGTGGATAAAATTGTAAGTGTCACATCAAGCACTGGAAGACAGAGATTGCATGCACATTGGAGGAGACTTACACAAAAAACAAGGGATATTGTTAACCAAATTATTCATCTTACTTTATGAACAATACATCAATTAACCATAGTTTGATTTAATGTATTTGTGTAATTAAGGCTATTAATGCATCATTACATTAGCATATCTATTTTATTCCTCTATTTATTCATGATAAATGTGTAAAAATAGGATGCGTGGGTGAGAAAAGAATTTAGTCTATTTTTGGAATTGGATGGGTGAATAATCTTGCTATATATTATGTGTAATTGCAAAGCACAAGGAGGACTTTTTGGACATAGGAGTGTTGAAGAAAATTTTGCCAATTTTTCCCCTTGAATCAGAATTGATTTCTACCTTTTAAATTATTTGCAGTGGTGTGTACATCTCATTAATTCTTGTGAATGTAAAATTCCCTGATTAATTACCTTACCTTGCTGAAAATTTAGTAATTTCTGTATAATATTAGTTTGCATGTTTATCTTATTGTATTGTTGTGATTCATTCCCTCAATACACCAAGTGTTTTAGCATTAATATTCTGGTGAAAACTATTGGTTTGTGCATCCATGTTTCATTCTCAAATTTCTTGTGCATATACTTAGTCAAAGATCTCAACAAGTTTGGTGTATCACCTCATTTTTCAATTCAATTACAGTCATTTTTTAAAACTTAAAATGCTTAATTATTAGTTTAGGATACATAAAAAAGGAACCAACCTTGACACCAGAGACTCACCTCAACAATAGGTATACCCACGGACTTGAGGTGTTTCCATTGTATCTATTAAAGAGAGAGATCTAGAGTAAGCTTAGAACACTTGTAGTCATTTCTCAATAGGGTGCACTTTTGAGAAATAACAGGGACCATACCCTATAATATAAAAAGGCTCAAAATCTAGTATATGCAATAAGAACATTGTGGATTTTTCATAAATGGGGGAAACACCCCAACATAAAAAACCAAAATGAGCTAGATAATACAATAAATAATAAGGTAGTGGCAGACTGCCTGCAAGAAGTGCAACAATAGAAAAAAAAATTAGCTACAAAAATGTATCAAAACAACGTTGAGACAAAAAAGTAACAAAAAATACGTATTTTATAAAATTGTTAAAAAACTTTATGATCATCCTTCAAGGCCTTTTACAAATTGATGACAATCTGTTGGGCATGGTCTTGGATTCTTGTTGCTATGGCCTTCTTCTTGAGTATTCTATCCTTCTATACATTCTCTAGGATGTTTCTTATGTAATAAATTTGTTTAAATTGAGCTGGAATAAAATCAAGAAGTGCTTTGTGCATAGAGAGTTGGTTAATCTGCATGTTCACTACTTGTTTAAATTTATCTTCCAAAGAACTCTATTGTTTAGTAATATTTTCCATACTACCCTCAATTCTGGACAGTACATAAGGGTCTGATTCCTCCTTGATGCCTTCATTAAGAAGAAAGTCAACACTGTCTTCAATGTCCTTGATAACGTTGACCTACCGCTTCAATTGGGCTTTAAGATCAAAGCTACCTTGAGGGTCAAGGGAAGAATGGCTGATATCAATAAGATTTTGAGCCATAACAATATCTTTTTCCTTAGTTTGACTACACAAAACTAATTTAGCTAGGGGGTCATAGGTGGAGGCTTAGAAGATAGGATTTTTAGTTTTGATTCCAAGTTATTGAGGAGGGTAGGCACTAAATGGTGTGGTTTTTTTGTCCAAAATATCATGAAAGTACTAGTGTAGAAGAAAGATAACCCCTATGTAAGGTGGAGAGTACGCAGATGAGCTTGGAAATTAAGGATAAATTTCTCAAGTGAATGAACAATATAATAAGATAAACCGACCTTAGCAGAGCATCTGAAATGGTTCAAAAGAACCAAGTGAAGGAACGGTAGATTTGAGTACCACCCTTCTAGGTTAATGTACCTTAAAAAACTATTAGAAACATCACCATATGGAGGGGATGAAAGAGAAAAGTATACCTGATTTCCCAATCTGCAAGGCTTCCTCTCCCTCCAAAAATATTTTCTCCTCAGAGTCCTTATTAAATTTATTTATGTAAAACTTAATCCCATCAATACCTAAACCAATGATAAAGGAAATCAATTTCTTGATTAAGGTAAACTCCTTACCCTTGAAGGTTATCACCCTATATTTCCATTTGTGGGAAAAATTAAGAGAGATATATATATCGTGCCCTTTTATCCTTTGCATGAAGTCCGTGAAGCCATCCACATCAAAGATCATCTATAATTCTTGATTATACTTATAGGTAGAATCACATTTTAGCTCCACTCAAAAAGGGGGTATACCCATTTTGAGAAGAAAAAACAAAGTCAATTCAACAACAACCTTGTCGTAGTTAGATAACGGCCACTCAACAAGAAAATAGTCAAATCCTAAACACAAAGACCCAAAATAAAGCATTTGCAAAGGAAAAAAAATAAAAATAAAAAATCTATTGTCTAAAAATGTAAAGTTTCAAAAAAATATAGAAGCATCATCAACAGAATTGAAATAAGTATGTCAGATGATCGAGAAGTTCAATTTTGAGTAATATAGCTGAAATGTCCCAATATAGTTGTTCCTGATTCCACCTGCTAAAAATAGAAATTCTCTATTTTAAGTGTAGAAAGTTGTAGTTGGATGTATTTTCATTCATATCATTACTTTTTAACATATTCACAAGGTTTTGAGATGGAGGCATAGATAAAACAAGGTAATTATTCCTTAATGAAGATCCAACGACATAAGTTTGGTTAGAATTGTGTACAAGAGTGAGGCATAACATTGCAAGGTGAAATAACTAAAAACAAGAGATAATGTGCAATTTGATAAGATATTAAAAAAGGGTGAAGATATCTAGAGGTCATCATTAGAAGTTTTCAAATATATTGAAATCGTTAGCTTAGCCCCAGTGATATGGTTGAAGGTGATTTGAGCCAATTGAGCTTGGGTGAGATAGTTGGGAGAGTTGAGAATAATTGGTTGCATTTATATTCTCAAGAAAAGGAGTGATTCATACTAGCATTTTTCTCTACATAAAAATTTAGGTATGTCTTCGATGAGGTTAGAGCATCCCCATGGTAATTAAGAGTTGGTTGTGTAAAAATCTCTTGAAATTGGTCCAATGACTAACATTGTGATAATCCCCAAGGAACCATTTCTATGGATTCTATAAATGTTTAAAAGTGAGCCAAGGATAAAGAAGATTTCTATTATGCACAGTCTCAAATTTATTTAAGGGACACTGAATTCCAAGTGAAGAAATATGGCACAAACAACATCCCACTTCTTCAACTTGGTATCTTAGGAATTTAGTATGTTGACGTTGCTAGGCCTAGGCATGAAAATCCTATTGAGGAGATAACTCGATCAAACTATTATTTAACCTACATCTCATTGGGTCAATATTCACATGAGGGTTACTATCATCTATTCAAGCAATCAACTTGTTTTCTCCTTTCTTGGAATGAAAAATACAAGAAAATAATTATGTGATTGGAGGAACCTGTAAAACTTATCAACACTCACATTTAACCCTTCTTAGAACCTAACTTGAAAATTTATTTTCCAATAAAATACATTCCTTTAATATGTAGTGTTGATGCTGAGGTAGTGAAGAAAGTACAAGGATACATGATGTAGAAGAATCCCAATGAGAAGTGTAATGAGAAAATCATTGAGGAAGTCAAGGCATTGTTTCTCTCATCAAGTATGTTCTTGAAACAGTCTGAGAAGTGAACAAAGAAAAGGAAGAGTTTGAAAAATAGGTCATTCATGTGGATGAGATGTTTCCATTGGTATTCAATATGATCTCATTACACTTTCTCACTCTCATGGTTAAGAATGTGTTTGCATCCGATGTATAGAAAGTATCTCAAGTTTGGATCCACATCATTAATATGAAATATGGAATGGTCAAGAATGCAATCTCTGACTTAGACTCTTGTGGACAAGAATATTTTGAGATATTAACTGATGTCTACAATTGTGTTCAAAATTTTGAGTTTGATTCACTCATCAAGTATTCATCATCATTATAACATATTGTTTCTTTCAAAGTGGTAGTAAAAAAATAGGCAGGTGACTCTATTTCCTTCAAAGAAGATAACTTAGAATCCCTGGCCCATATCAAAAGTTGCATTGCTGCAATTTCAATGGAACATGAAGAATGTTGTAGTCAATGCAATAATATTAGTGATGTCCCCTGGAGACATGGAACAAGGTGTTAGGATGTGTTTACATTCCAAAGGAAAATAATTTGATAGTTGTGATAGCTCAGTTCATCAAGGAATTCAAGAAGGAGGATCATGTTCCAAACAATTCTCATTAGGAGGGCATGAATATGCAATTTTTTTCATTGTAGGGATTTTTTTCATTAGATATGGCAATTTCTTCTTCCCTTCTCTTTCTCCCTTTTCTTTTCTCCCCCATTTCTAATTCTTCATTGTACATAATGATGGTTGTTTTTCCTATTCACTTAAGTGATAATATTTATAAATTATAAAAGAATTATTTTAACATTATAAGAGAGATAATAAATTTATCCCTTCTATGGGTTAAATTGAAAGGTCACAAATGGAATAGTAACATGAAGAATCATGTGGGGGGGAAAGTAAAGTTAAATTCAAATTGCTTTAAATTGGGATGGCTTCTCCATTCCAAAGGAGGCTATATTTTGTGAATTTCCACTCTGTAGCAATTGTGGATTTTTATTGTTGAACTTTGTATCATCAATGCACAAGAAATAAAATATACATTTCTACCATTTTAATCTTCCTATGTGTTCATTTATTCTCTCTCTTATATGAACTTTGTAATTATCATGTTCAAGAAAGAGATTTGTATCTTTGATGAATGAATCTAAAGAAATGTTTTTCTACATTTTTTTATCTCACTAGATAGCTTCATTGTTGTTTTCCTTCAATTTAATGTTGAACTAATCCAATTTTTGTGTGTGAATTCTACTTGTTCCTACTAATAGAAAAAACATTCCTTTGTCTAATTTATGTCCTTCATCCCTCATCGCTGAAATTTACTCCCTTGTACCCCATACAAGCACTTTGTCATAGGTCTAGTGAAGCGTTCATGTCTAATCCCTGACCTATTTGGCCACCCCATAACAATAGACAGGATTATATTAGTTTACGTTCAATAATGATATCCTCCCCATACACAAGAATGAGTGGCATAGCCCTGTGAGCGTTGGTGGAAATAAGATAATTTGTCATACGACAAATTATTTCCCTAACAATCTTTTTCTTATATCATTAATTACAAATCTTACCATGTCATCATTTTTTAGTGACTAAATGAAATCTTCCACTATGTAAAATTCTAAGTGTAATTTTTTTTTCTATGAAACATCCTTGAAGAAATGATTATTGTTCATTATTATGTAATGAATTTCCCATTTAAAATTTCTAACATATTGTTTATAGTAGGTTTCCTCTTAGTAATGTATTTACCAATTCTATCGAATATGTACTATCCACTAAATTAAATTAAATTTTACTTCACATGTATTAGTTTGTTTTTATCTAATTTTGTGAGATTTTTATACTCCAAGTAATTAGTAAGAAATCAAACAAAAAGGAAAATCATGCACGAAAGGATAGGTATACTCATTCTCATAGATCAAATAAAAAGGGTACATATATATGATGTTTTGTAACTCCCTGTTATCAAAAATTCACCCTCAAGGTAAGTTTTGCTAACTTATGAAAATTCTTCAGGCTCAAGTAGATTGAAGAGGTGAAAGGAAAAAAATGTGCATTTTTGGGCCCCCCTATGCTTTTCTCTAACTCCCTTATCCAAGAAAAATCCGAGTTAGAAGCCACAAGCCTATTTCAATGAAAATCGGGTTTGATGGTTATTGATGGAACTAGTGCGGGTTGTACCAAGGTTCATTGTACCAAATTCGGGCCTAAAATGCCAAATAGATAGTGAAATGTAGAAAAAATGGATATTTTTGTCCCAGGTCTCATGATTTTAGTTGAGACATTCGGGAACCAAAAACAAAATTTACTTGAAATGGCTGTAAATAGTTAGAATTGGTTAATTCAGGTTGAAATGTCCCATGGCACACATGGGATAGTTGGGACATTAGGACACACAAAACCCACAAAGGTGAAAAAGCTAGTAGTAATGGAGATTAGAAGAAGTGGAGGTCAATGGCCCCGATGTCCCGATCAACGGTAGGACACATTGGACATCAAAACCTGAAATCACTACACTAAGAGTGAATCAGTAAAACTTGAAAAGGCAGGCCCGGATGGTCCAAGTATGCATGGGACACAAGCTCGCCGAAAACTTGATTTTGTAAAAAATGCTGCAGAAGGAGGCTTGCAGGTGGACTTGATATTTTTTTCCTGGATAGCTGGGACATAAGGACCTGAAATAGCCGAAATGTCTGCATGAAAAGGGAAACAGTGAAAATCAGATCCTGAACTTCAAATGACCATAACGTTTGACCTCGAGCTCCAATTTTAATGAAATTTGACTTTCTAGAATGAGCACAACATCCTCTAAACCATAAAAAATGGATTTTTTTAAATTTGATGAGGGTAGGTATATGAAAATAAGGTAAACATCTTCATCTCTAATCAATTAGATGCTCATTCTTGTTAAATGACATAAAAGCCTGACATACCCAAAACCTATGTCTACACTCAAAAGGCCATAAATTTTGCATTTATCAACAAAAATGCACAAAATTGGTACCATTTGAATTCTATCTCTGATCCCAATGCACAAAAATAAAGAAACTTAGGATTTGATGAAGGATCAATGGTGATTTTGTAGAAAACGTTCCCAGTTTAGAACAATGTTGTATTTGGTTGTTGGGAGTGCATTCAATGAAGCATGGGATGACATATTTCAATATTGCAAGTTGTGGGACAGTATGGGGGGACTTTTTCAAGCAATATAACATCATTTCAATTCATTTATGTAATCTTGCAAGTGGTTGGAGGACAAATTTCAGGATTTCCGTATATATATATCTCTCTCTCCTCCAAAAATTCTATAAATTGAAGTGTTGGACTCAGTATAAGAGGAGATAGTTTTGGAGTAGCAAAAAATTGTCAAAATTATTTTGTGAAGCCAATGTGTTGCATGCCTTTCTAGTGGACTCCTTGCATGGTGATCAAGGCCCTTATTTTGTAATAGATTGAACTGTGCATATCAATGAAGCAATAGATGCAAATTTGTCGATGTATAATTCCCTTGTTGTTTTTTTTGCATTCTTATTTCCCTTTCAAACTCATTGAAAATATATTTTGTCTATATTATGCTCTTGCAAGGATTCATTATCATTTTTTGTGCATGAAATATTTTTGTGAATGTTGTTTCTAGACTCTGGAGAATTGTTATCACCCCTTCTAGCATGCATTTTGCTTCTACTTTGCACACATTAGAAGACTGTTCTCACACTCTCCTTTTCCAATGTATCACCACTTTAGTGTAGGTTTTATTTTCATGTAGTCTCTCTCCCTAGTCCCTTGGAAAGTTAGATGAGGATTAGATAGTTTTTCCTACATTAGAGTAGATTGTGGCAAATATTTTAAGAGTAAGAACCAACTTTCTCTGGAGGTCTATCTCAAGTAGCAAGTCCCACAACTTGGAGATAATACCCATGATATCCAATCACGCCATGATATTAACCACACACACTTGTGAAAAACATAAGGTGCTGTGATTCGATGATAACACTCCCATGCATGAAAAATTGAACCCTAATTACACCAAATGACCTATCATATCACTAAGTGAGATGATTTACTATGTGATGTGGAAAAGACCCAGAGATATGATGAGGAAAGTCACATACACCAACAACCCTTCATCAAAGCTGAGGTAGAGGTAATGGCATGTCATATCATAAAGAGAACACCCCTAGAAAACTATGAAATATGTGCCATATGGGTTCCAAAAACTAAATGCTTGATAAGGTACCCATCTAAAAATAAGAAAAAGGGAAGAAGAAGAGAAATCCTAATGAATATGGGTAGCTATAGACTGCAAGCAAAGAAACTTTTCCATAGTGAAGGGCTTGGTGAAAATATCTACTACCTAATCAGAATCCTGAGAATAATACAAGTGGATTATGTCATCATGAATCATGTATCGAATGAAGTGCATATAGATATCGATGTTTTTTGTTCATTGATTTTGAAAAGGATTTTAGAAAATCAAGATGGTGCTCATGTTGTCACAGTAAATTATGGTAGGCCACTGAAAGTGAATACAAAACTCTATCAAGATTCCTTACAACCAAAAAATTTCAGTGGCAATTTTAACTAATCCTTTTTTATCTGCCTCTATATATTTTATGACAATTACATTGTGCTTCCTGCTAAATGAAATGACACGACTCGAACTAAGGGAGAAAATTTAGCCTAAGGTAGATTTTTTATGATCTAGATTACCAACCCAATTAGAGTCACTAAAACCAACCAAATCAATCCTTTTCTTTCCTATATAATGAACGCCATTTATATAAGTTCCATGAACATAGTTAAGGATCCTCTTCACTTCTCTCCAATATAACTTATAGGTCTTTTACATAAATCTATACACAATCCCAATAGCATAAGAAATATCCAGATGAGTGTGATTAGAATAAATAAAGATCCCCACCAAGAATCAATAAAGAGTACCATCAACCATAGGATTATACCAATAAAAAAAAACCTTTACCCCAGAAAGGAAAGGAATAGGAGAAGGCTTACAATAAGACATATGAAATTGAGCTAGAAAATCAAGGGAGTCCTTATGCTGTGAAACTACAATTCTCGAGCTAGATTGGGAATTATGAATCCCAAGAATGTAATGAAGCTATCCTAATTCAGACATGGAGAACTTGTTGGTTAATGAAATATCTACATAATCAATGATAGAGGAAGAGTTCCCATAATAAACCAGTCATTAACATACAAAACGATGATGAGCATAGAGTCAACATGTGACATAATGTAAACATTTGGGTCAGATTAACACTAAGTGAACCCTGATGTAAGTTGAAATGACTCCATCTTGGCATACAAAACATAAATCACTTGTTTAAGGACATAGATAGAGTTATTTAAAGTGTAAAAGAGGGAGGGATCATAGATGTAACAAGGAGGTTGTTCCATTTAGATCTCTTACTCTAGGTCCCTACAAAGGAATTAAATCTTAATGTCTATCTACTGGACTTCGCATCTATTTGTGGAAGCGATGGTGAGTGTTAGTTAAATGGAATTCATCTTTACAATGGGAGAAAAGGTATATAAATAAGAAAACCTAGCTAAATGATAGAAACCCTTAGCTACATGTCACACTTTAAATGTTTTGACTTCTCTACCAACACCATACTTTGTTTAGAAAACCAACCTATACTAATTTATTTTTCTTCCTTTCAGAAGATGGGTGAGATACAAAATATCATTGTTCATGAGTGAGGAACACACCTCATTCATGGTATAATCCCACTCAAGAGTCCTAAAAATCTCCTAGAAAGACTTAATGTTAAAGACAAAGGTGAAATGGGTATGAGGTCCAATGAAATTTGAGCAAGTTTGTCTCTTGTTTGAAGGATCTCCCATCCATTCTCTATCATTGTACAAAATATTCTTAGCCTAACAATGACTGGAAAGTTAGTTAGGCTTAAAATCTAAGGATTATTCAGTTGAGCAAGAAAGTAAAAATTCCTCATCATCACTACAATAAGTTCAATAGGATCAAGCGAAGGAGAAGGAAAATTCTCAACCAATATCATCATCTGAAGATTCAAAATAATAATCAGAGAGCATAAGGACCTCAAAGGGTGGAGAAGTAGAATTCAAAGATGAATCATCAAATGTTACACTTCTCTCAATATAAATCTGGTGAGTAGTAGGGTTCAACAATCTATACTCATTCACACCATTAATATATGTAACAAAAATACAAGGTATGGATTGTGGTTCGAAAGCGTTGTAATTATTTTTTTGAATCTAGACCATACCATTAGATCTTAAGACATGAAAACGCTAGACATTAGAATTTTATCCAAACTAGGATTGAAGTGGTGTCATCCCTCTTACAGCCTTATTTAGAACACATTTCTGAATATAGCAAGCAAAATTTAATGCTTTGGCCAAATACTATGGAGGAAGGGGTTTCGAGTAAACCATACAAGTGAATATCTCCTTAAGCTTGGGTTGTTTATTTTTGTAAATCCATTTTGTGAAGGTTTTTAAGAAACTATACCCTGTAAAGTAATCCCTTCAGAGGTACAAAAATATTCAAACCTATTTCTCACATACTTACCTCCATTGGTAGTGTGAAGAACCTTAACTAACCTTTCAGCTTATTTCTCCACAATATCCTTAAATTCCTGAAAGTGATCAAAATATTCATAATTTAGCTTAAAAAAATACACCCAATTCTAGCAATAAAATTAATCAATGAACGAGATGGGAATGGGAAAGAAATCTCACTATGAACAAGATCCAAAAGATGAGTAGATCTTTAGGACTTTCTTTTGCCAAAACTTTCTTTGGAGTTCTCCTCGAGGGCACAATGCTAAAAAACATTGCTATAAAACTTGATGTGGGGTAACATGTTGACCATTTCATTTTGTCTCAATTGTTCAAGTTATTGATAGTTAATATGGTACAAATTATCATACCATAACATACTAACCTTTGTTGCATGAGTGAGCATGGAAGTGGGCATCAAATCATAAGTAAAGTGGGAGAAGGTATATGACCGTAAATGGTGATATTCCTTTCCTTCATCTACATTGGTGTCATAATGAAGCTCACAAATTATCACCGAGATAGGAGGAAATTCCATTCACATTCCTTGACCAAGGTGAGTGATATGGTAAACAGATAGGAGATTGGTAGAGATATTAGGAAAATTCAAAACTTGGTTAAACATTCCACCATTCATCTCTACCAATCCATTACTGGAAACCAGTACTATAGTGTCATTAACCAACATGATTTAGGAAAGTATACATAGTTTGATGTTGGAAAAAATAAACATGCAAAGAGACCATGTGATGCAAGCCACCCGAATCAATAATCCACATTAATGAAGTAGAAAGTATAGATACAAGGGCCTTTCCTTTATTATTCTCATATTTCGAATCCTTTACAACAGAAGAATCATCTTTCAAAGAATTTTGTTTGATAAACTCAAGAACACCTATGTTATTCCTCTCAAGTAAATGAGTTAGGTGATCGATTATTTTCACATACACTGATGCTCTTCATAGCCAATTCTCTTACAATAGAAACACTTACACTTTTACTTCTTCACTTAGGGATTAGAAGTAGAAGCATTCATGTTAAGTTTGTTTTGGGATTAGTTGGTATTTTTTCCCTTCTTTAGTTTGTCCTTTTTCTCTTTCTTCTTTTTAGTTTTCTTTCCCTTACTAGTAATTGTTAGAATTGAAGCACTTGTGGTAAGGTAGAATTGAAGCTAGCAGTGGCCTTTCGAGGAAATTCCCTATCACTCACTATTTTTTGTAGCCACAAAAGTATGCACTTTAGATATTATTTATATCGGTCTCATGATACAATTTATAAGGTTCTTAAGTGAAGAAATTACTAATTAACCCCCATATTTTGGCCATCTTATTTTATTTTACTTCTTCATTCCTGCAACTATCAGTCCACATAGTTAGTTGCTTTTGGTCATTTCCTATCATATTATCCTTAGGTTGGGAACCCATTGGCACTGTGGTCCCACCTGGGGTGCCCCAATCCTTTTTCAAGTCTTCCAGCCACTTTTTGGGCTATTTCTAGCCATTTTACATCTTTATATTTCTTCTGGTCGGCCTTTTGGGGGTTAATTATGAAATGAGATCAAGAGAACCCTATAAATATAAAGTTATCAAACCATAATGAGGGACCTAACATCATTTACTACTACCACTCAATCTTGAGTTGCATCCATCTATAGCATTGAAATCCACATAGCTCCATCATCAAAGCATAAGCTAGAACATCTGCATCACACTTTATAGGGGAGAGTTTCTATTCTATTCCATTCACACATTTTATTACATTTTCTACATTTATTTATTTCTCACTATTTCAAAAAGTGTGATTAGACAAGAGCACCTAGGGCATGACATGAAAACACTCACTAGATCTACATTTGGGTCTAAAATGTAGTGTTGTGGTAGCTGACGTCAATCTAAACAATTCATTTGCATCTTTATTTTTTTAGGGTTTTGATACTCCCTTTTGGGTTTATCGCAAGTTATTATTCCTCTTGGAATATTTGGAGCATTCAACATAGTAAAAATAAATTAATGCAACAAGCAACGAAGGATAACAGTCACTCCCAAACTTATGATGACTATTTTTGGACCTTTTTCTTAGACCACGGTCCCTATGTTACTTACCAAAGCACTCGTGGGTGTCCCAGTCAAGCAACATCACCCAGATCTATCCTTTTTTGGACCTTCATATAGTCATTCCTACTTTTTGATTTTTTTTTCATCTCTATGACATAGTTCAACAAGATTTTGTTATTCAACTAAGTTCTTTCCTCTTTCTTATTAGACATAAGGGTTTAGTATTTCATTTTATATATTTTCATAGATCATTAGCATACTTCCTTACTACATTTATTTACTTTAGTATAATTGTGCATAACTTAGATTAACTATCTTTGCACTACATAGTGCAATTTTGTTTAATCATTTTGGTGAACCCAACCTTCGAATCCACCTTAATTCTAGGGATTTTCTTATATTTACTAAAATGGCTCCTAAATTTTCTCAAGTATCTTTATTTAATTGACTTAAGATATATCCTCATTGCTACGCTAGTTTACAAAAACATCTAGACTACATGTATTTGAATGAAAATACACCACCACAACAAATCAGTTCTATATTCCATCGTTTATCTGACAACTCAGACCCTAATGTTCCTCCATCTGCTCAACCCCTATTAGATTTAATTCAATCTCCACATGCTTTATTTCAAAACAAAATTAAGGATATGGAATCATCCATTACATTCCTTAGATATTAAATTCAACAGCTTAAGGATAATTCTTAATCGCATGTTTTTGTTGCTTCTATATATTATATGCAACCTACGTCCACTACATGTCATATAGTTGAATTTCAGGACATACCATTTCTTGAGCCTCTTATGTTAGAGCATAATACTATGCCACATGAAATTATTAATCATCTCCTTAGTCATCAGTATATCAATTTTCCACCTACTTGTTTCTATCCTCCTTATCAGCTTACAAAATATCAAGGTCGTCCATATTGCAACTATCATATGATAATTGGACATAATGACAACAATTGTTATGCTTTACAACATAAAGTATAACATCTTGAGCATCATGTATATCCTCCTTATCAGCTTACAAAATATCAAGGTCGTCCATATTGCAACTATCATATGATAATTGGACATAATGACAACAATTGTTATGCTTTACAATATAAAGTATAACATCTTGAGCATCATGTATTTATCTCATTCAATTCTTAACATTATGTTTCATCCCCGCCTACAACTACTACTCCATGTTATGTGGCTAATAGTGAGTCTCCCTCTAATCTTTCTATAGAATTTCTAGATGCTTCTCTTATTCTTTACATGCTTGATGTTGAAAATCAGTCACATGTGCATAATGCTTCATCTCCTAGTCAGAAAAATACTATAGTTCCATCCCATGATTATCCTGTCTCTGATGTCATTTCCTTCCACTTACTGAGAATCATGCTACCTTCTCTCCTACACCTTCTTCAGATGAACAAGCACCACATAAGAAATCACCTATGGTATCCCCAAGTCAAAAAAGTCAATTAACTATCAAAATTAGTCCACACACCACTACTACTAAGTTGTCAAATGCGTTACCAAATAAACCTAAGAAGTCTCCCTTGATAATCTATACAAATTTGCCTCCTCTCGAATCTAAGTTCCAACCGATTAATTTCATACCAGCAACTAATGTTTATAATATATCCTCACTTTCACCAACATAGGATAGTTCTACTAACTTTGTCCCACAAGGTCCTAGTGCACACAAACTTGGTCTTTAGTAGGTGGCTCTTTTCACTTCATCCTCTTGATTACAAACTCATATTATTATGGTTGTTCCTTGACTGTTGAGGATCCTTTTACCATAAAGAACCTCATTTCATCTTACATTACCATACTGCACCATTATATCACCATTTATATATACACACATCTATGAGACTTTAATTCTCTTTAAGCATCATTAATTAACTAAAATATATAATTCTTCATCACCCTCACACATCATTTATCACATTGTAAATGTGTTATCATACATACCTAGGGGCATGACACCCCACCTTCCCCACTATCTATTCTTAGCATTGTCGCAATCATCATCTTTTGCATCATTCTACATTCATCATTCATTCTAAGAATTGTTGGTGCTCAAATTAGTCCCGTCCCACTTGCCATTTAAATCCCTTAGTTTGCAGCCTCAGTCACATTTTTATCTCCCCATGTTGTGCCTGAAAAGACTATGTCCTCCATTTGGTTTTCATGATCAGTCCCTTCCTAGGTCAAGGATCACTTAAATATCCAGAATTGGTTTTTCATTTCTCTATCCATCTGAAGGTGTCTAAAAATTGGGAAGAAAACTCAGGTTGTTCCTTTCGTTATATTTTCCACATTGTGTATTTTTGTCCCTGTAATTTTTTTCCCAGATACCTGAGGAAACATGAATGGATGTAGCTTAGAAGATTATGTTTGAACCCTATAACATTTTTAAATTCTCTTTCCTTGAAGAAAATTTCATCTCCAGGTTCAAACGGTTGTTTTCCTGCATTTTTACGGTTTGACGGGTGTGTTTTCCCTGTCAAATTTACATCTCTGCATTAGTAGAAACGTGGCCTTTTTTGGCTAGATAAGGATCAGTGGGGCACCCTAAAAATTTTATGGCCTCAACCCAAAACTTTTCCAAGTGGAGGAATGACACTCGTTTGAAAATTCACATTTTGGTTTGGCCTTGGAGTTGTGCTGATGGGACACATGGAGGATTTTGCTGCTTTGCTCGGACTTAGAAAAAATTTTCATGAAGCTGGTATAGTTTTTGGCGGGATAGGGACATGTGGTGGGCTGGTGCTCATTTTAGGATCCACCTCAGGGTCCCACCTTAACAGTTCCGACAGGGGGACAGTTGGAGGCTTCTGCCAACTTTGTTTTATACTTAAACTTTTCAAAACAATTTTCTAAAGCCTAGGACACATGGTGAGCCCATGCTCATTCAAGGTCTCTGATATTGGGCACCATCTTGAATTTGCAACATGATGACATGTGGAGGATTCTAACGGGTCTTCCCATAATTAAAATTTTCAAACAATTTTGAGAGGCCTGGGACATGTGGAGGGACCACGCATGTTTGGGGACTGGCCCCTAAGATTTATTTTGAAGAAGCACCAAGAGAACACTTGGAGGATTCTACTCACTATGTCCTTTACTCATAATTTTCAACACCCAAAGGAGACTACCTCAGACCCTAGACACATGGCACCTTCTGCTGAACCTTCAACTTTTAACAAATTCTGTCAGACTAAGACACGTGTTGAACTCGGGCTTTTTTGGGGTCTCTACTTTTGGGGACCATCTCAGGATGCGCCATTAAGACACGTGGAAGTTTGAGAAGTCAAAAGGTGGGAAGGCGGGAAACCGAGGAAAATTTGGAAAATTTTCTTTTTATGAAAAAGGGGGTTAATGTGTAAAAATGAAGCATGGTTCCGATGGGACCCACATTAGGACACGTGTCAAGCCCATTTTTTTAAAAGTTGTAAAAGGTAAAAAGGAACCCCTAGACACATTTTAAGTCAAATCTCCCACGTGGATGGTCCAAATTCAAAAGGGAAATCAACGGTAACTGTGTATCTATATTTGATTTTATGCCATTTTTACTTTAAAGCTCGTGGAGATTCAAGTTTTCATGATTTCTTGATGTCTCCTACACGCCAAACAGAGAGGAGAATTAATTTGATATCTTGATTTGGTGGGGAGGATTTTAAAACATCTTTTACCATTAAGATTTGATCTGACTATCAGATTTGATCTAATTTTCCAATCTTTCCTTCCTTAGCATGCAAAAAACTAGATATGACATATTATAGGAGGAAGTAGTTGGCACGTGAGATGCAGAGTGATCTACCAGATGAAAGAATTGAATGCTGGAAATATTTGGAGATATTTTCCTTCTAAGCACCTGAAATTTTTTTTATAAATTTGATTCTGGGAATGATGATCAAAATCATAACAAGTAATGGTACTTTGAATATTTTTTTTTTTGAGGGGAAAACTCTGTTGTAGAAATTTTTTTATAAATTGCATGAATTTGTCATGTAAATGGTTGGAGTGTTAGAGGTCAGGATTTAATTTCTAAGAGAAAAGTTTGACAAAGCTTATCTTTATGAGAAACCATCTAAGAAACCTGTTTATTTATATTGTGTTAAATTTGATCATGTCAAGGTGGTTGTAAGTGTACATCCATTGAAAAGCTCTGATATTGTTCTAGAAACTTTCACCTACTGATGAATTTAATCAAATTTGAGTTAATTCATGTTGGTTTTGGGAAAAATTGTGTCTTCTTCAATTCTAAATGTCTACAAATAGTTTTTATTGTTCCAATTACAATCTTACATTGAAATCTTTGTGAATCACACAAGATCTTATCCTTGTGATAGTTTTGTGGCATTTACAATTTCATTTATCAGAAGAGGTTTCATTTGATAGTGGAATAAACAAATTTAAAATCACTATACTCCTAGGATGATGATAAGATTGTTTGTTAGCCTTTGTGGGTATCTTAGGCATGATGAAACAAAGGTTAATAATGTTCAATTAAGTTTCTCAATTTGAGCCTTCATTTTGGAATCTTAAATTTTGTGTGAAAACGTGTTGATCTGGGCCTCCATTAAAGCACACCTTCTAGTTAAAGGAACATTTTACCTGTTCTGAAGCATTATGTTGTTTAATATTTCCATTTTTTGTAAAAGATCTTAAAGATCTATTGAATCAAGTTCATTCTGCCTCACATGCCACCAAAGATTTCATTTAAAAATAACCAATACTACCCATGTTTATTCTGTGTGTGTACAGAGGCATAATTTCTATTACTAAAACATGCATAAGAAAACAGGTTTTTAGTGTCTTTAGTAGCTTGAACCTTGCTTAGAAAATATCTCAATTATCTAGAGTGACAACTTGTGAGAGTTAGGTTTTGTTGTATTGATCATATTTTTTTCAAGGTATTCTTAATAACTTTACAAGGAAGGACATCTCCATCTCCTCCACAAAAAGTAGGCTCCAAAAGGGTCCTCTTGCCCTGGTTGAAAGGCACAACCATAAAGTAGTGAGGATAGATCAAATCCTCTTGAGGGTGCTATCCATTTATCCACATCTGCGTGACAAAGAGCAAGTTGCATTTGTTCCCTAGCTACAAAATGAAATACAACATGATCTACTTGTCTCTAAGATTCCTGTCAAATCTGTGATGCTGCTCAACTTCTAAGGGAGAATCAATTTTGGTACTAACAGGATCATTACACGATGACACACACTTTTTTTTTGGTTAACACTTAACTATTTAGGGATTACAACTACACTAAATCCCACAGACTGCACTCTAGGAATTACATACACAATACACCATCCATTCTACACATTTGTCTACAACATTGGGCCATTTCCACATTCATACATCATACATTACACTAGTCCTCACCTTACAAAATTTACATCATACACTATTGGTATATTTATATGTGTTTCCTCACATCCTATACATAGGCATAAACCTTACATCATTCACTTCTCATCTTCACATCATGCATTTTATAAATACTATATTAGTATTCATTACATACAAGTCTAGCATCATTCCATCCTATGTGTCACATTATTAGTCTACCTAAACATGTTCCATTACATGTTATACATAAATTTTTATGAATTCTAATCATATACCATCGCATTTTGCACACTACGTTTTTCCATATCCCCTTCATCAAACGATATTATTTCATCATCACATCTACTACATTTTCTTTTATGCACTGCACTTACCACCCTACAACGCATTTTGGTTCCTCTTTCCATACTCAACTGCCGAGGTTTTACAAATTAACTGAATAGTACACTCATCACACATTTAATATGTGACATTCTGTCATGTGACATTTCCAACCTAGTGACTTATACCTTAGGCTAAATAGTCACCTATAATTTTGTAGTGGTATACACTTTAGGTTACATAAACACTCCCTCCATTCATCTTCTAGTTTTATACACTTAGGGTAAATCATGACGTATACGTTCATCTCATCATGATATATTCTTCAATAATAGGATTCACACAGACATTATCACTAGGTTGAATCTCATAACTACACCTACAGATCCACCGTAACGTGTTACACACAACACACTACTCGACCATTTCCTGATGATGCGCTCTCGTTTATGGTTCATTTTTTACTGCTAAGAGGGAAATCAAAATGAACCTCATTACATAAAATCTCATCCACTTGGGGGGCACGTAGAACCTATCATTCCATCTTGCATTCCATTCCATCCATCCACATCATACTATGTTTTCTTGGAGCATTTACTCTAGTTTACTAGATTTTTTCATGATCACTTTACTACACATGTTGGATTTTTTTTATTATATTTCATTATCTATACCATCTACATATGTATTTTCACAGCTTTGTTTAGTGTGATCATAGATACATGACTCCTACACGGGCCACAGATGCACGCCTTCTATACTTCCTACACTGGTCACTAGGGGCATCCACATTAATATCTTCCAAGTTCTATTGTTTCATTTTGTACTTAACATCTTTCACTAGTTGATCATACACATTATTAACATATTATCTATTTCTCTAACATAATAATGGGTATTCCATGTGCAATACTTGGTTTACAATATTACATGTTTCCATGACTTCTTCTTTGTTTTTTTGTACTTGTCTGCCATTGTTTACTTCTTGTATGCAGGATTTTCCCTCCTCTTTGTGTGCGTACATGCTTATTTTTTTCAGCCACGATGGCCTTGTGTGTCTTGTGATATCCTCTGCATGCTTACATTTACTAAATTTTCTGTGTATCTTACACAAGTTTTTTATATTCATGGATTAGTTTTTTACACTTGTCTTTCACTAGCCTTATTGTTTGTGTCTGCCTTGGTTTCTACCAAGAAATTTCTAGCATTTAAAATTACATGTGATTGGACTTAATTTGGGGATTCATACTTCCTATCAGTGACATCACATGCACCCCCAAAGAGGGGGCATCATTTAGGGGTTTTAGAGAATAACACAACATATTTAGACTAGTTCAGTTACAGAAAATGAGTGGGCTCAGACCATTCTACAAAGCCCATACACAATGGATTTTACAAGACATGGTGTCCTTAACATTTCTCATAAGCAGTAATAGGCTTGAAGGTTATAGTGGGTGTGCCTCTCTACACTAATTTGGCTAGTGGCATTGGATCTCCCAGAAAACCATGAAGATATAGAAATCTCTTAACATACATTTCAGCATAAGTGGTTAGATCTTGGAGGACATAGAGCATTTCCTCCCTACACTTCTTTAGCTATGGTGGCATGAGATAGAAAAAAAACTCACACTACATGGTACCCTTCTACACCCTTTCTCTCGACATGGATCAAGTGCACATGTTCCGTTTACACTTTTATTTTTACATGTTTTAAATTTGCGTATTTACACACTTTCATATACATGCATATTTTACATATAATTATTACACTTACATACATACATATTTCAATAATTTATCATTTTCTCCTTTTAGGTCTAGCCATATCAGAAATAAGAAGTCAAATTGAGGGAAACAACAACAGCATCAGCAACAACATTCTGCGACAACACACACTTTACTAACCATGTAGGTACATTATACACCATAGAGGCTACACATGCATTCCACAATAATCTCACTCTCATAACTTTTTTTTACACATTTTTTATCTTTATTTTCCACTTTCCTCCATCTTATTTTCATTCCATGATTTTGTGTAATCCTTCAGCGTGTTTCTAATACACTATTTATGGACATTAGATATGGATATCTTATTACATCATGTTACTGATCTTTCATCTCAGAAATATAAAACAGGGGGAAAATGTAGTAACAAAATCATGCAACTTAGACCTTATTTATCCCAGTCTTATACTATTTATTTAGAAGGCTCTTGAGTTAAGAAACTACTAATTAACCCCCATCTTTTTTCCATCTTATTTTATTTTACTTTCTCATTCCTACCACTTGTAGTCCACATGCCTAGTCATTTTCAGACATTTCCCATCATTTTAGCTTTTCCTAGGGTGCTCAGGAAAGTACTGGGGCACCTTGGTCCAACCTAGAGTGGCTCAATCTTTTTTAAATCTTCCCGCCAATTTTTAGGCTCTTTCTAGTTGTTTTACATCTTTATATTTCTTGTGGTTGTCCTTTTCAGGGTTAATTACAAAATTAAATCCAGAGAACCCTATAAATATAAAGTTATGAGACCATAATGAGGGACCAAGAATAATTTACTATTATCACTCCATTTAGAGATGCATCCATCTATTGAACTAGCATCCACAAATCTCCATCATCAAAGCACAAGCTAGGACATATACATCACACTTCATAGGGAGGGATTCTATTATATTCCATGGACTCATTATATTAAATCTTCTACATTTAGTTAGTACACTATATTTCACAGAGTGCAATTGGCATAAGAACACCTAGGGCATGACATGCACACACTCACCATAACTACGGCTGCGTCAGAAATGTAAAATAATGATCAGTTTATTAAGCCAATTGTTCTAGCAGCTCAGGTAAGTCCAAACCCTTTATTTTCATCTTTATTCTCGTATAGTTTTGATACTTCATTTTAGGTCTTTTATAGGTTACTCTTCCTCTTGAAATATTTTGATAATTTGACACTGGAGAGAGAAATTAATGTGAAAAGTAGTGAAGGATAACAATCGTCTCCCAAACCTGTAAAGATAAGTATTGGACCTTTTTCACAAACTAGGGTTCCTGATTTACTTACCAGAGCACTTATGGGTTCCCCAGTTCTCTTCCAGACACCCCAATCCAGTCACATAACTCAAATTTTTCCTTTGTAGAACCTAATTTTGTGTTTATCACTGTGACACAGTCTGATAGGCTTATGTTGTTCAACGGATTTCTTTCATCTTCCTTCTTGATCATTCGGGTTTATTATTTCATTTTATATATTTGACTAGATCATTAGAATACTTCCTAACTCCATTTATTTACTTTAGTAGAGCTATGGATATCTTAGATTAAATATCTTAGCACTACATAGCTAGTCCAATTTTAGTTAATCATTTTTTCTATAAAGAAATTCTGTGGACGTGCCCACTAATCAAACTGCCCCCTTGAAATAGATCTGATATTTGATATATGATATTTTGGGAGGAATGACAAGGTACTTTATTTCAACGATTTGGGATGATAAATCAAAAAATGAGGGCAGTTTTCAAGTGCTTCCTAGAGTGTATTTTGTGGTGTGAAAATTCAAAATGGATATGGACTATTCAAGACATAACTTACAAAGAATCAACAAGATCAACTAGGAATCCTTCTTCTCCACTTTACATTGCTTTAAAAGTAATCTAGTGTGGATGACATTTGATAATAAGGCCTATATATTTTCAAAGTCAGTAGGAGTTAATCCTAGTAGTTCATTTTCCAATTCATGTGCTCTCAAGTCTTATTTTTCTCAAAACATAAGGTCTAATGTTTTCCAAGCTTTGTTTGGTTTTTCTTATGACTCAATGTGGAAGAGAAAATTAGGAGAAATAGACATACATAGAAAAGATAAGGTTTTGTCACATCATTTCAACCACTTAGATATTTCAGGCTCATCATCAAGTTCATTCTAATCTCCCATGTTGATGCAAAATAACCCATTATCCCTTATTTTATTTACCATTTTCGATATCCATTCAAAAAAATTGAATGGTGTGAAAAAAATAATTAAAAGATCATCCATCGTGAAGAGAGATAAAGAAGAAATGAATAAATAAACAAGATACATAACCATCCCAGAAAAATAGTATTACCCCTATTTATGACACCTTGTAGTTTAGTGTGTTGAAAGAAAACAAGTACAAATGTGCTTCGTAAAATAGTCTGTCAATTTCACCTTGCAATTAGTGTAGTAAATAACAAGTGTTGAGACCACAATCAAGTTCTAGTGATCATGACAGTTCAACAAAGTAAGCAGGAACAAAATAAGTCTAGAACAAAAGAAGGGAGAAAAACATGGTCATGTGTGAGAAATAATGTCTCACAGCACAACAGAAACCCTCCTTTTGTAAGATTATGATGGACACGTGCATCAGTTTGAAAAAAATAACAAGAGTGATACAATGTAATAAAGGGATCAAAAGCATTCCAAGGGACCTCTAGGACACAAGAAAAGCTCATGAAAGGTGAAAAAATGCTAGGAAGAATGCTACATGATCCAAGAAAAAATTAGTAGTAAAACATTTCTAATAACAATAGTTTACACACTTTTCTATTTCCCAAATAATCTACTTTTAAAAAGTAAAAAGATTTAATAATGTGATTAAAATGTAAATTAAATGATTACATTGTAACTAATTAATAGATTAAACATCAAAAATTTATTAAGATCCCTTAATTAAAAATATTAAAATCTCTAACGTTAATCTAGTTCACATAGTAAATAAAATTGCTAGACCCTACTTAATTAAAAACAAGTCCTAGGAATATTAACTTCATTACACCGACCCTTAAATATTAACCGTCAGGATTTTAAAAATGCCACACTTAGAAAAAATAAACCTTACTTCAGATTTATAAAAAAGGTGAGGTTTAAAACAAGAAGGAAAGGTTTGGTTAAGGTGGTGGGTGGTCTAGTCCATAAGGTAGTGAACATGATAAACTCAAGAAATATTGGAAAACAAAATGAATCGCTCAAAGCAAGGGCAGATGCACGTAATAGATGGAGTGAGGGGAAGAATGATTCAATGGGTAGGTTGGTAGGAGGTAAAATAGTCACAAGAGCAGTCAAATGACCTGATATTCATTCAAGGGCTAAGAGGTTGCAATGCAGATCTCACATGAAGAGAAGGGTGAGGTTATAGGGTAAGGAAAATAGTGAACCAGACAAGAAAGGGATGCATAAAAGAACAAGGATGTAGTGTAAAGGTCAAGGAAGATCCAAATGACCATAGAAGGGTTAGGTGAGCCAAGATCTAAGCATGCCAATGTAGGGAATGAACCACACCACATACTAAAGGACAAATAACAAGGATAGTGCTAGAACGTAGAGGTAGTGAGAAATCAAAGGAAAACAACAAGGTTGCAAAACAAGCTAATGGGGAATAACATCGAGAAAGATGATTTGGAAGATGACTCAATGTTGTAAGTAACCACACTAAATAACCAACAAACAAAACTAATGCCAAACACAACTCAACAATGAATAAATGACCTCATCAACTTGTAGTGCAAAGACTTGAGCTAACTCACCTAAAAACCCAACTCGCTAGGAAAAACAAATAACCCAAATCATTGTGAAAATCATGTATACAAAGATAATCTTGATGAGGAGCTCACCTATCTCTACAAGAGATTGAATAAGATAGGAGGAGAAAATAGGAAGGGATATAAAAAAGGAAAGGAGGAGGCATAACTATATCTAAAACAAAATGTGTTCAATAAAATATGTACTTTTAATGAAAAATAAATTTGATTAAAAAAACTATCCTCAAAATATATTTCCCTCCAAATTTAGTTATAACTAGATAGATCTGGTGAAGAAATTACTTAAACCTACACCTGCGCAACCAAAAAAACATTAAAAATCCAACAAATGAGATTGTTAAACCAGATAGTAAGATTCCAAAAAATTATAAAAAAACTTGCACGAGAAGCACAAAAACTAAAATAGGAAGTAATTAGCAATCAAAATAAATGAGTGCACACTTACCAAATAAATTCTCTGATACCATGTTATATTGTTCTGCAAGGATCAATACATAACCTAGTTCAAATTAAAGAGTTTTTACTCTATTGGTGATGTGAATACTCCAAATAATCAACAAGAAATCAAACATAAAGGAAAATCATACATGAAAGAATAGGTCTACTCATTCTCATAGCTCAAATAGAAAGGGTACATATATAAGAGTTTTGTGAAACTACCATGCATGACACATGGAACCCTAATTACACTGAAAGACCTATGATCTCACTAAGTGAGATGACTCACTATGTTAGGTGGACAAGAACCCAAGAGATGATGAGGAAAGACACATACACCAACGAATTTATTTATTGTTCAAGAAAGTGTTATATTTATTCGAAGCTCAACCAGTTCGAAGCTCAACCACTAGCCATCGATGCCTCCTATAAATCTGCCCCAAATTTTTCATATCTGCATTGATTTCTCGTTCAGTGCCTTGAAGGAGTGAGAACGGAAGATCATATCAAATCTGATCTGCTTGTTGGGAAAAATAGATCTTATATTAATGGCACGAAGACATATTTTCATTTTTCCCCACCTAACTTCTTCAAAATTAAAGTTTCATCTCTCCATGGTGTAGACGAGATTGATCTCTTTGCAATGGTATCAAATTTGTCATATTTTGAGCACTGAGTCAAAAGATATGCCCATTTGAAAATTTGAATTAGGCCCATACAAAATGGCGGGAACCAGCTACCAAAATAGGCCCCTTTTCAAAATTGGACACATGGACGGCTCGTGCATATTTGCGGACCTCTTTTAGATATTTTCTTTTGAAGTTACATTGGGCCAACACGTGGCACTTTCCGCAGCTGGCCTAGTTTCCTCATGTTTTGGCTAAGTCCTTTTTGTCGGTGCGGCCATACATCTGACCAGGGACGCATGGAGGCTTGGAACTTGTTTGGAAACCTTCCCCAAATTTTACTATTGAAATAGCACTATGCGAACACCTGGCTCCCTTCGTTGGCCTGTCTCTACTTCGACTATTCAACCCCGACCCCTATCCCTTTTTTAGACCTGGAACACGTGGAAGGTCCATGCTCATTTGGAAACCCGCTCAGGATTATACCTTTGGAGGTGTGTCAGGTTGACACGTGGAAGCCTACGCAGGCAATTGGAATTTTCAACAGCCATTCGTACTTTTTTTGGGCCCTGAATACGTGGTGAGCTCGCGCTCGTTTAGGAATTGCCTTTTGTGCTACACCTTTTAAATTACGTTGATGCAACACATGGCATCGTCCGCTAGTTATCTATACTTAGTGAATTTTGGGTCCACTCTATCCAATTTTTAACTTGAACTACATGGTGAGCCTGCGCTCATTTGGGTATCCATTTCTTAGATTTACCTTTGAAGGTGTGCCGAGTTAATGCATTACAGTTTCCGCTAGCAACTTTTATACTTAGTCTTTTTAAGACCACCCCATACTCTATTTTTTTACTTTTAGTTGTTGACATTGCACCCTCTTTGGGCCTGGAACATGTGGAGGGATAGCACTTGTTGAGTCTTCCCTTTTGGATTCAATTTTTTACTAGAGGCATGTTGTTTGGACAGTTGGCAGCTTCCGTTGAATCTCCATACTTAGCCAATTTTGGGTCTCGTTCTGAGTCATTTGCAGAACTCGAACACTTCGAGCGTTCATAATTTTTTTTCCCTTAAACCTTTGGTTTCTTCCTTCCTCGACCATGCTCCTCAATTTTAGAACCTTCCTGTAACGTGTTCATGGATTTGAAGCATGGATTTGTTTGATGCAATTTTTTTCTTAAATTTCTTCCTGTACGGGCCATGTTTGATCTATTTTTTCGGGGAACAAAATAGAGATAACAATTTGGTGACTCACAGGGGAACCTACTTACTAGATGAAGAGATCAATTGCCTTATTATATCCATTGGGTACAGAGTTATGATTGGTGACCTAAAGTTTATACTATTCTTTTCCTGAAATGGACTCCCCAATTGCTTGCACTTACTAACCTTGAGCCTATCCCAAAAATAGGTTGTCTTGAAAACGTTTTTAGTTACTTTTCATTTGTTTTATTTTTGAATTAACAACTATTACAGGAAACCTTGGGTCTCTCCATTTTGAATATTGAATGGGATAGCACATTCACTTGGAGGCATGTTGAACTATGTAATGATGCAACCTGGAGCAATAAAGAACCTATGCCACAACTCTTAAGGAAACAAAACCTTCGCTACCAAAAAACAATGTGCATATGCACTTAGGGAAATTAAAATCTTGTGTTAATATTTACAGGGTGGAACCTCCTATCTAGTAGCAGTGTTTGAGATGGATACCAATCATTGGGATCTGTAATTATTCACCCTTTAATTTTTCCAGCTGGAAGGCATTGCTACTCTTGCACTTTATGATTATGTAAGGGCCACTCCAAATGGCATCAAATTTGGAGTGCTTTCCTAGATTTTCTCAATCTACATCCCACTTTAGAACTAAGTCCCCTTCTTAAAAGGTCCTCATTATTTCCTGCTTGTCAAAACTCATTTTTATCAATGCTTGATCCTTTTCCATGACTTGCTTTGCTTTCTCTCTTGCCTCCCCTACCTCCATTATCTCTGCATACATTATTTCCGTAGGTTCAAAATCATCCATCTCTAACTATTTCATGAGTTCCAAAGTGGGAAATTCCAACAAGATGGGAAATATTGGCTCTTTTCCAAATACAAGATTGTATGGTGAGCTCCCTATGGATCTTTTGGATGTGATCCTATTAGCCCATATAGCTGATTTGAGCCTTGTATGCCATGTCCTCTTATTTTCATCAAGATTCCTTCTAATAGTCCTTAATAGGTTCATATTTGTGGACTCTCCTTGGCCATTACATTGAGGGTAATAATTTGATGAGGTGTTGAGATACACACAATTCTTAACTGTCCATTCAGTGATCCTTGTACCAAGGAATGCCAATGCATTATCTGATATAATAGTGGTAGGGAAACCAATCCTGGTGGCTATTCCTTTATAAAAATCAAATATGTTGGATTCATTTGCTTCTTTTAGTGTCACTACTTCAGTCCACTTGGTGAAATAGTCTGTTCCAGTAAGTATCCATTTGTGGCCTTGGCTTGAATTTGGGTTAATCACCCCAATGAAGTCTAGTTCCCACTCCATGAATGATTGATTCAATGAAATGGGATGAAGGGGAAGGGCTTCTAGCTTCTCCTTTCCTATGAAGAATGCACACTTTTTACACTTCTTGACCCATGAGTAGTAGTCCCTGGACACTGTAGGCCAATAATAACCAGCTTTCATGATCTTGAGAATTGTTACTCGAGGGGAAAAGTGACCTCCTCCTTATCCATCATGGAACTCATGAAACACACTCTTAATTTAGCCTATCCCAATGCATCTGAATAGGATGCTAATGATATCCTTCTTAAACAAGACACCACCAACAAGTACATATGGGATGTCCTGTAGTCTGAAGCATCTTCTCTTTTCATGGTTCCATTCTAGAGGGCACAAACCTATTTGAAGGTAATGCACCAAGGCTTGGGTCCAACATGGAGTAGGTACATCATTAGCTGGTTATTCTTGATCATTCTATATAAATAGGACATCCTCTTTTTCATCCACTGACTCAGCATGTTTCTTAGAGGTGAGCTGTTCACACAGACCCTTGCCTTGAACCAGTTTGGTCACCTTGATCTCAATGTCATATTCCATTACCCAGATGATCCAACGTACTCTCTTCTCATTCAAAGATTTTTTCAGGATAAAATCCTTGACACCAGCATGAGATACTAGTAGTTGAATCATATTGTTTGAGACCAAGTGTTTGAACTTCTTTAAGCTCCTAATAACAAAAAGGACATGTTTTTCAATGAAAGTTTATTTTACCTCATAGTCCTCGAAGCTCTTACTTAAGAAATCTATGGGTTTTTCTGAACCTTCATTGTTAGGCTGGACCAAGATGGCTAAGATGGTGTCTGACCCTCCAAAAGCATATAACATGAAGTCTTTTGAGAAGTCTAGGTTAATGAGGGTTCGAGCCTATGATATTGCAAGCTTGATGGCCTCAAAAATTTCTATACCTTCTGTTGTCCACTTAAATGCAAGACTCTTATTTAACATCATTGTTAAAGGCTTCACAAGAGTAGCAAAATTAGGTACAAAACTGAGAACAAAGTTTATCCTCCCCAAGAATCTTTAGAGGGACCTTTTGTGTGGTGGCAATGGAAGTGTTTAGATGGCTTCAAATATTTCAAGATCAATTTTCAATCCTCTTCTTTAGACAATGTGGCCCAAAAATTTTCCCTCATGTGCTAAGAACACACACATATTTGGGTTTAATGACACCCCAAACCTTTTACATCTATGAAATACTTGTCCAAGGTGAAAGAGATGGTCTGCAACATTCTTTGAGAAGACTGATATCATCTAGATACACCAAAACTATGTTGTTAATTATGCCTTCGAATGCCATGTCCATAGCTCGCTAAAATATTTCTCCAACATTTAATAGTCCAAATGGCATTTTATTATAAGCATATGTACCCCAATTGGTGGTGAAGGTTGTCTTTAATTAATCTCCTTCTTTTACCATTATCTGGTTATAGCCTGAATACCCATCGAACAATGAAAACCTCTCAGAACTAGCTATAACTTGTAATATCTATTCCATTGATGGATGTGGGTAGTGATCCTTAAGTGATGCTCTGTTTAGATCATGAAAGTCCAAACACAACCTAATTTCTCCATTTTTCTTTCTTATAGATACCAGGTTAGCAACTCAACTTGAATGCTTGATAGGAAAGATGATGCTAGCTTCAATTAGCTTGTTTAATTCTCTTCTCATGAGGGGCTCAATGTGGGGATTTATTGGCCTTTGCTTCTGTTTGAAAGGATTAGCTCCTAGATCCAACTCAATGGTGTGTTGTGCAAACTTCGAGTTGAAACCTCTTAAATATTTATAAGTAAAGGAAAAGACATCTGGGAACTCTTGACAGATTTGAACAAATTCATATTTTTCTTGTTGAGTGCTTACCTTGCCAATCTGCAAAGTTTTTCCTTCTTCTATAAAGATGGGTTTTGAATCTTCACCCTTTATCTGAATATTTTCCTTCTCTTTTCGGAATCGGTCATTTTGGTTGAAAATTGATTCCGAAGTGACAAGACACTTTGGTACTTTGTTGGTCCTCAGCTATACTACTTGATCACCATACTGTTGTTCCAATCTCCATTGATTCTTGGAGGATAATTCAACTTCTTATTGTAGAAATTCGATAATTTGTTGATCATTTTCAAAGACTGACCAACTTGTGTTATTGTCTGGGACAACTAGCCTTACAACCATCTTCATATGGGGCTGATGCTTTCCATAATGTCAAATGTTGCCCCGACTACTGCCAGTCTGTCTGTTGCTTCATTCTTCTTCCTTGGGATGGAGTTAATGTTGAATGCCTCAAAATCCTCAATGAGGTCATATACCCAGTTCTTGTATCTTCTAAGTAGGTCATTCTTAGGAAAAAAAATTCCTCGAACTTGATTAGCAACTAGTTCATTATCACTAAACACTTACAAGTTCTTTATTCCTTGTTTCCTTGCCCAATGTAACCCATTGACCAAAGCCTCAAATTATGTTGTGTTGTTTGAAAAAGAACATTGGAAATGGAAGGTTAAATAGTATTTCATACCTTTAGGCAAGAAAATCATAGCTCCTCCTCTAGCTCCTTGCCTACTTCTTGAGCCATCAAATAATAATTTCCATATCTCATTGTCATCTTTGTGGTCAAGATTGATGATGTCAAGAAGAGGCTGATTTTCCTCATGCAAATAGTAGACTCCTAGCTCAGATTCCTCCATCTCTTTATAGGGGTAAAAATCATGTCTCTTGTTTACCCATTCGTCTAGGGTCAAGTCTTGGATACACCCCACCTTGGTATTTGTCTCACAAGTGCATGGGAGGTCCTCCTAATCAAAGGCTGAATAATTGGAATTGATTGGCTTGGGTACATAAGGCTCAATATGGTAATCTGTAATGAGCTCAGATCTGATTGTGGCCTTAGCTCCATACCTTGTTCTAAATAGCATGCGCAACCAATCAGGAGACAAACAACCTCCAATTTTAGTAGTGAAATCTCTCGACAAATTCAATGAAAATGGGGTGGAAAATCTAAGACTGACACATTTTCCAATAAAGTCACATTGGGGAAGGCATGTAGTGTGAGGATCAAATATTTGATGATTCCAACATTTGTCACTGTTTTCCGATCCAATTGTACTACCCCTCTAGAGATGACTTCGTATTGAAGACCCAATTGATCAGCTATTTGTTTTGGCATTGTAGAACTACTTTCCCCTGAATCAATCATGCAATTATGTACCAATTTGTCCCCAATGATCAATGATACATAGAATGGAGGAGGCTTCACATTCTTGCCTTGTTGTTCTCCATGGTTTCCCTTAATCTCAACCCCATTGGTAAGCATTTTCTCTTGCTAGCTAGAGGGCCTATTTGAGCTTGACTAGATAGCCATAGCAGTCTGAAACAGATCTCTCTATCCTGGAATGGCCAGTGACTCCCATATCAAAATGTTTGTATTTGTATTCTTCATTTTTTCAATGATATTAAATGAGCTATCCTTTTGATGTCCCTTTTCTTGCACACTTTTCTCTCACACACAGGTCATTACAACTGGTGTTTGAGTTGGTTTGGAAGGTGGCTTGGATTGACTCTACATAGTAGGAGTTGTATTTTTAGTGCCAATATCTTCTGGAGTACTGGAGGGTTGAGGATTACCTGAGTTTGGTGATTTTCCCTCTCCAACATTCCTCTTTTTCGACCATGTATTGGTAGCTACACTTTGAGAAGGGGCTTGATTCATTCCAAATAAGTCTTTAGCTTTCCAATTGACAAGCATAGTTTCACTTAGAGGTGCCGCTTGCTGAGATCCTTGCTACTGATTTTCTTCTTGGCTAGACTCTTATGACGCACCAATGGTTTGTACCATCAAGACCTGGTTTAGTGCACCATTGAATGACATTAATTGGTTATGGGGTTTATTACAGCGGAAACACCAATCATATTCTTGGGCCATGTCATTTTTTGATGGAACCAATGCCCTTGACGTTGAACTTGTGTTTGGATCATATGATCGGAAATTTTTAGTAGCTTGAGGTTGTCCTTGCTTTTGGTTTTGATTTGCAGACTTATTAGGTGGCCTATTTTGTTGATGTGGGGGTATAGGCTGATACTGGGCTTGAGGATGATATGGGCTAGAAGTTTGATCTTGTTGCCTCTTGATAGTTACTAACTCATTCCCTAGGTTCTATAGTTGTTTCATAACTTCTTGAAGCTCTTTTGAGGTGTTAGAGGATGAGGTCGAGGCTTTAGCTGAACTCTGATTCCTAGGAGTAGGTATAGGAGTTAATGTGGGTGTTTGGCTAGTGCTTGGATCTCCTAGTTTGGGGTATAGAGGCATAGGTGGCCAAGGAGCAAGTTCACCAACCCGAATTGGACAATTTTCATCTCTTATGGAAATGTTATAAGCTATAGGTAAGGTTGTGCCTCTGATTGATTGAATAATTAAAGAAATATCATAATTTAGAGCTCTAAGAAAGTATAAGAAGGCACCTTCATATGTGGGATTTGCAGCTAATGGAATCATGTCCCATGTCCTTTGGAATCTGAAGTTGAAATCTGTTAGCTTCTCATTAGAGGCCCTCTTGATGGTTGTCAAATTTTCTAATAAGGACGTGTTATCCCCATTTTCTCCAAACTAGTTTTGGAGAGCTCTGTACAAATGGTCCCAAGTCTGAATGGAGCTTACTGTTACACTCCTGAACCATTGTGAAGTTTTACTCTTGAATGAAGAGGCTAGAAACTTAACTGCAATGTCCATCTCAATGATCTCATGGATTACACATAAATTTGCAATGTCTTGAGTGTAGTCACTAGGAGAAGTCTAGTTCTGTCCAGTAAAATATGGGATGCTCTTTAATGCTGCCACTGGGATTGGATTTGGTGCATTGAGAGTGAGTGGGCTATTGCCAATGAAGTCAACATAGGGGTTGGGTGGCTGTGCCATTCTGATTGGCTTGAGGACCCTTGTTGATTGAATGAATGGCCTACTAGGAGGAGGTGTTGAAAAATTTTTGTTTGGTGGGGATGGAGACCTATGGGATCTTGTTTCCCTTCTCCCTTTGTCTGGGGACAAGTGCCAATAGACAAATAGTCCCTCTTCTCTAGTTCTTGACCTTGTTTGTATTATTCTCATGAACTTTACAAGATTGGACTGTTGAACCAACTAGATTATGTCCCTTTTGAAGTCGTGAGATGCGTAATTTTCAGAGCTTCTTAAATCTAAAACTTACAACAAGTGCACATCAATCTTACTGCTGTAAAAAATTAAGACCTCTTGTCCCAACGGGCATGCTAAAACTATTAGTGCAAAGTCACATCACCCCTGAATCTTTGTGACCGGATGGGTTGAGACTCTTAGTGTGATTACAAAACATGGAGCATCTCCCAAAGTGTGGGACCTTGCGAGTTGAGAGAGCTCTCCAGATTAAGGTTGGTTCCTATTCCTCTGTTAAGGTACACACAAACTAAAATGTAGAGGATCTATTCTAAATATATTTTAGTCTACCAAGGAGACAGGGTTGAGGAGATGCAAGAAAATAAACCTAAGCTAATGAGGTGATGCACCAAAGGAATGTTAGACAATCGTTTTGCAATCTAACATAGAGCACATAAATGTAATAAAAACACCATGCACAGATGACCAAAATGCAGTAACAGATCAGAAAGACAACAACGAATACATGAGAGTGGTCAAGAATCATCCACAGACATATATATATATATATATTTTTCTCAGGAGTCGATATAGTATATTATAGTTGCCAAGAAGAAAAAATTGCATTACAACCCAAATGAGAGGTTAGGAAAGCTACAAAAATCCTTTTGCGAGGAAAATAAGAAGGGAGGGCACAAAACTGAAACGTCCAACCCTTTACAATGAGCCCCGACCCTTCATTTATAGATTCAGCATAGAGGGAAAAAGGATAGAGAAAGGTGGGAAAACTAATTCGAAGCTCAACCACTGGCCATCAATGCCTCCTGTAAATCCACCCCAAATCTATCATATTTGCATTCATTTCTTGTTCGTCACCTTGAAGGAGGAAGAACAGAAGATCAGATCAAATCTGGTCAGGTTGTTGGGGAAAATAGATCTTATATTAATGGCACAAATATGTATTTTGAATTTCCCCACCTAACTTCTTCAAAATTAAAGTTTCAAGTGCCAAATGTGTCAGATTTCAAGCACTGAGTCAAAATATATGTCCATTTGAAAATTTAAATCAGGCCCATACAAAATGGTGGGAACCAGCTACCAAAATGGGCCCCTTTTCAAAACTGGACACATGGAGGGTTGGCTCCTATTTGGGGACCTCTTTTGGATTTTTTATTTTTAAGTTGCGTCAGGCTGACACATGGCATCTTTTACGGCTTGCCCAATTTCCTCATGTTTTTGCTAAGTGCTTTTGCTCGGTGGGGCCATACACCTTAACAAGGACATGTGGTAGCTTGGTACTTATTTGGAAACCTTCCTCAAATTTTACTCTTGAAATATCACTATTCTAACACTTGGCTCCCTCCGCTGGCCTGTCTCTGCTTCAACTATTCAACCCCGACCCTATCCCTTTTTCAGACCTGGGACATGTGGAAGTTCCACGTTTATTTGGAAACCTACTCAGGATTTTACCTCTAGAGGTGTGTCGGGTTGACACGTGGAAGCCTCTATAGGATATTGGACCTTCCGACGGCTGCTCGTACTTTTTTTGTGCCCTAAATACGTGGCGAGCTAGTGCTCATTAGGGAGTCACCTTTTGGGTCACACCTTTTCAATTACACTGATGCAACACGTGGCGTCATCCGCTGGTTATCTACACTTAGTAGATTTTAGGCCTGCTCTATCCCATTTTGAACTTGGACTATGTGGTAAGCTTGCACAAATTTGGTTCTCCGTTTTTTGGATTTACCTTTGAAGGTATGTCGAGCTAATGTGTGGCAGCTTCTGCTAGCACCTTTTATACTTAGTCTTTTTAGGCCCGCCCTATCTATAATTTTTTTGAATTTTAGCTATTGAATTTACCCCCTCTTTGGGCCTGGGACACATGGAGGCCTGGCACTGGTTTGAGTCTATCCTTTTGGATTCAATTTTTTTTGGAGGTGTGTCGTTTGGACACTTCGCAGCTTCTACTGACTCTCCATACTTAGCTAATTTTGGGGCACATTTTGATTCATTTGCAGATCCCAAAGACTTCATGATTTTGTCGTTTCTTTTCCGTTGAACTCTGGTTTCTTCCTTCCTCAACAATGCTGCTCCATTTTAGAACCTACATGTAACCTGCTCATGGATTTGATGTGTGGATTCATTCGATGGAAACATTTTCTTGAATTTATTCCTGCACGGGCCGTGTTTTATCTATTTTTTCGGGGAACAAAATATAGATAACAGTAACTTACTAAGTTAAAAGGGAATGTTCCTGTTAGTGTGAAATCACAGCACCCACGAATGGCCTCAGACCTGGGTGGGGCATTTGGTGTGATCTACATAACATTGGACCATCTCTCAAGCTGTGGGACTTGTAAACTTGAGATGGACCTCCAGAGAAGTTTTGTTCCTGCTCCTAAACTACGTGCCACAAGTTTTTATAGTGTAGAAAAACTATCTAATCCTAATATAACCTTCCAAGGGACCAGGGAGAGAGAATGCATCAAAACAAAGCCTACACTAAAACAGTGATACACCAGAGAAGGAGAGTGTTGAAAACAATCTAAGCTTCCTGAAGTGGAGAGAGGTGAGAAAAGGAGAGGGTGGCAAGATGCACCACAAACCAGAGATACGATTCACAAGGAACACCATTTCAAAACCCATTAAACATGACTCCCAAAACTGCAATAGACACTAGAAGTATGCATAATATACCTTGAAACAATGAGAGGCAAGAAGATACAATAAAATAAGGATGGATGGATGAAATGCATCACAAAAAATATTTTATTGCTCCAAAAGTTCACACGGAAAGTGGGCAAGAGGCAAGAAAATTCCATTACACAACAAAGAAAGGAGGCTTGGACTCCAAATCCTACCCTAAGGAAGAAGGATAGAGGGGGGAAGGAGGGAAAGGATGACCAATCTTTAGAAATATGCCCCTCCCTAAAAACATATAGAAAAATGAGAGAAGAAGAGAGGGAAGAATTCGAACTCTGTTTCAACCACCCCTGTAATGCATCAAATCCACTTACTCTAACCACCCCAGAAGGTATTGAAATCCTCCTGCAACAATTATGGGCTTTCCTACAAATCCCATGCCTCCATGCGTTGTTCCTTGCTGGGAAGGAAAGGAGTCCATTCTTCATCATGGCGATAGGTAGGAGACTTAACAGCCTTGAAAATGGCGGACAAGATAATTAATGGTGGTAAGTGAGTAGTAGTTGTTGGGAGCTCTCCAAAAAATCCTTTCCCACTCAATTTCTGAGATCCTAGTTAGAGACGTGGTTTTCTAAAGGTTGAGGGTTGGATGCTTAACGTGGGATCGTAATATGTGAAAGGGTCTACCCATATAGGGACCACATGACAACCCCATGCTTTTTAAGATTTGACCCCCTCCTTTGCACTCTTGAAGAAGCACCGAATTGACTCGTGGAATCGTCCGTGGGATTTCCTTAATTCTCTATGTTCTGCCTAAGTCCTCCCATTGGTGGAGACATTGTGCCTGACCTGGGCCATGTGGAGGTTTCCCACTCATTTGGAGACTCCCTTTGGATCCTGATTCTGAAGTTTTGTCAATTTGACACATAGTGTCATCCGTAGACCCTTATACCTTTCAATGACTGATTTTGTCCTTCCCACCCATTAAGAGAAGCGTTGTGGGACCCTGTTGGGACCTAACACTTGGAGGTGCACTGTTTGGACACATGGAGACTTCTGCATGCTCTCTAAATTTTCAATGGCTAGTGCAACATTTTTGGAATCTAACCACATGGTGAGCCTACGCTCACTTGAGGACCACATCTAGATTTTAACCTTAAAGATGCGTCGAGCTGACGCATGGAGGCTTCTTCTTGACCTGATAATTTTCAATGGCTAGTGTCCCCTTTTTTAGACCTCAGACATGTGGAGGGCTGGCGCATTATCAGGTTCTTTCCTTTGGTTGCACTTTTGAAATTGCACAGATGAGGCACGTGGCAGCCTCTGGAGCTCTGTCCTACCTTCCTCATGTTCTTCCTAAGCCTCTTTTGTTTGACAAAGGCTATATGTTTGGCGTGGGACACGTGGAGGCTTCCCACTATTTTGGAGACCCTATTTTGACCTGACCGTCGAAGGTGCACCTATTAGACACATGGAGGATTCTGCTTCCTTGAGAATTTTCAATTTCCGACTCTGTCTCCTTTGGGTCATGGACGCGTGGTGGGTTGGCGCATGTTTGGAGACTGCCTCCATATTTTTCTTTTGAAGATACGCCGAAGAGACACGTAGAGCATCCGCTGACGGTTAAACACTTGGCATCGTCTATAGCCTATTCTATGCCAAGGTCCACGTGGGGGTCTTGCGCTCATTTAGGGACCTACTCCTATTACATCTTTTTAATTGCATTGAGCTAACACGTGGCATCTTTCGCGACTCTTCTATATTTTTCCCCAAGTTGACTCATGTGTGAAGTCTTAAAACTTTGAGTCCCTTCTCTAATTGTTTTTGTTGAGCCTCTAGTCTCTTTTAATGTTATCATCCTTCTTTTATGACTATCTCCCTTCATTATTGGATTTAGAATGTGGGCTCACATAACTGAATTGAAGCTTCCAATTTTGTTTTGTGTGGGGTCATGTTTGACCAATTTTTCTAGGAGCAAAATTGGGATAATAGTTTGGTGACTTGCAGGGACATCTTCCTGTTAGATGAAGAGACCAGTTGCCTTGTTGCATCCATTGGTTATGGAGTCATGAATGATATCCTAGGACTGATCTATTCCGTGAAAACATGAGCCTGACTGTTTGCGCTTGCTGACCCTAAACCTTCCTTGTTGTCCACACTCTTAATTTTTTAATAAAATCATGGATATGAGGTTTCTTAGAGTAGAAAATTGTATTGAATTGGGGCTTTCACCTTCTTCTGAAAATGGACTATTACAACATTCATGCGAGGCACATTGAATTGCACAATGATACAACATTGGAGAACCAAGACGCCACAACACCAATATATACAAAATTGAAAACCATACATATTCCAAGTGAAACATGTAGAGTGTGCAAAAGAACTTGTTCTGCTGAAAGAAAACCTAATCCTACTCCTACACTAATCCTAACAAAGAAAAGCTAAATAAAGCCTACCATAGGTAGGGATAAATAGCTTCCCATCTTTAAAAAATGCAGCCATGTATAAGATTTGGCACTGAACATGGTTGTTACAATGAGTGAGAAACTGATAAGAGGCCGATCTTCCACCAAAATCATCAAGGTATCAACCTCAATCAAAAATACCTCCTCAATCTAGTTGACTTTAGACTCCTGGAGGTGGTTATGGTGACCCTTGGTGCTTTGATACTCATCCTCATGCCCTCGAGTGGGCATGACTGGTTTTGGCTTCTCCCTTGGCTTCAATCAAGCCAAGTGCCTGGTTTGGCATGGTTTGATCGGATGGATGTGGCCATTGTCCCAAAATTCAACTCCAAGAGTGGAGTCTTCTTGCAGACCTTCCTAGGTGGATGGCATGGGAGAAATGGAAGAGATGGGATCCTTGTGATATTTTCCTTCCTCCTCCTGAGAATAACATGGAAGATCATGATCCTCTAACCTTGGTTCCGAAGGAACCTTGTGAGATGCATGTTGTTGTCTTTAAATGCTCTCCTCCAAGGCAGTGGCCTCATGTGCTAGGAAGGTGCATGATGGAGGATAAAATGATGTAATCTCCTATGGCTCCTCACCATCGAAGCAACCCTAAATTTCTAATAAATAATCTACCTCCTCGTTTTCCTGCTGTGTGTGCTTGACCTCCTCCATGGTGTCCTTCAGATCTACTATTTTCTCACCATGGTTTCCCTCATCTTCAAACATGAAATTTGAAAAATCAAACTCTTCTTCGAAATTAGAGCTTGAAGGGGATGAAGTGGGAGGAAGAACTGAAGGTTCTTTTGTGGCCTACTCTACGCTTGAAGCCTCTAGAACTATATGGTCCTCCTCCATGATGGGTTCATTAATCAAATCAAGCCTTTCAAATGAAATAAAAAAATCTTCAATAATGCTTTCTTCATTAAGTGGCCTCAACTCTGATTTGATCTTCTCTTACTGCTCCTCTTTGATGGGACTTGGAGTTGGTTGTTCTTCCTCCCTCTTAACTGGTTGTGCAACTTCGATTCGATCAACATCTTCTTCAGAAAAAGTGCCATTATGGACACTACATTTAGAGAAAACATATTGTTGATCTTCTTCTTCTACTGCAAACTCAGCTTCCACCACTTCCAATCTAACCGTGGCCTCCTCTAAAGGTTTAACAATCAAGGGAACTGTACGCCGGAAAAGTAACAAGCAAGCGTGGGAATCTACAAGTAACTCTTCCGCGTACCTGACCTCCCGAGGTTGTGCTGAGACAGCCTAATATCTTCAACACGCACTAATGGAATATGCATGGGATGCAGACAAACTAGTTAGGCAATCTAATATCTTCGACACGCACTAATGAAATATGTGAATCTAAGGCAAAGAAGGCCCTTCTAACCTGGACTGGTGTGATAGATCGGTCAGCAAGGATGACTGCTCGAAGGCTCTAATCAATATCGAGCTCTGGCATGATTCGATCTATGGGTTGTGGAATACGTGGAAAATGACCTGGTATAGTTTCGTGTATTTCTTTGGATAGGGTCATATGATGGATGATAAATATAGTCAACTCTATGGACGGTTCTCTGGCCTAGTCCAGAATTCTCTAGCTTTGTTAGCTGTTGTATCCAGTAGGGATAATTGTTTGATGATAATAGGTGGAAGTGGAGTAGACTGAAATACTAGTGTGCGTAGGCCAGTGTCTATGTCTAATTCTTTTATAGATTCGTTGGGCTGTGGGATTTGTGCGTCACAACCGTAGGTTCATTTTTGTTGTGGGCCAGCTATGGTCATACGTAGAATCAAGTCCTGATCCCTAGTATCCAATAATCATATGCTTTCTCAGCTTCTATGTTTACAACCAATAGTTGTACGATTTTCTCAGAATACCTCACAGGTGTTCTCACAACCTGGATTCTTAAGCTGGTATCTATATCTATGAGGGTGTCTCCTGCGTTTGGCTATGGAACTAAAGGATCGCATCCGAATGTTTGTTCTCTTTCAAACCCTTCTACGGTCATGTGGATGCTTTTCTAGGGTAATATGTAGTTTGGCTGACTTGACCAAAATGTATGTGCCTGGTCGTCTTCTATGTTTAATCCTCTTAACTGAGATCTGACCTGTTAGAAGTCTGATGTTGTTTGGAAGACCTGGGTTCTAAGATTTTGGTCAATATCAGTTATTGCTGTTGTGAGATTGGGTTGAGGCACGATTGGCTCGAAAATGTATTCTCTGGGCTCCCTAGGTCCCGTAATAGTCGTACGAAAACAATAATAAAGATAAACTGCAATAAAGTGAGCTCTAAGTATATGAAACGCATTTATAGCATATATGACTTCTTTTTGTATTTTCTGATGATTTATATGAATTTAAGAAAGCAGCTATTTAAAATATTTAGAATTGACAACTAAACTAATAATTTAAAACAAACAAAATAGCCGAGTGTAGCTATTTGCCTGTGCAATTTGTATATCTATTCTAAACAATGAAATAACTAATCTATTTGCAAGATTCTCGATCCTACCTCAGAAGTGAGGAGTGAATCATAGTTTCTCAGAAAATATCAATCCCCACAACTTCCCTGGAAATATCGAGAATAGAATTTACTGAAATAAAGTGATTAACTACTTTTTTTGATATGATTTTAACTAGAACTTTGAAAGTTAGAACCTGGATTTCGCAGAACAGTGGCGAATCGGATGGTGTATGTGATCTTGTCCCCTCAATATGATCTCTTCGTTCTTTGTGCTCACATAGATCCAGAAAAGTGTGTAATGCTTGCATCAATAGGAATAGGTGTTAGAACAAGGGACAACCTTCAGAATGCAGACAAAATAGAACGCGGATAGGAGAGGGATAGCGCAAGAGTACAGAGCTTGGCTTATGCAATTCCTAGCGGGATCTATTACGAATCATGCAACATAGTGCATCCAGAACTTGAAACTATCCTATTTGAGGAACAAAACCTAACACTTTAATGACTTCCTAAGCTATTCTACTCTAATGGATTAGATAAAACAGCAACATTGTTTGCACAAGTTGGATATGTGGCTTACCAACAGCTGGACAATGCTAACTAAGCATGTATTGAAAGAAACTAAAATTCTAAGCAAAAGGAAAACTAAACCTATTGCCACAAGAAATCTAGAAGCAAACTTGGGGGGCAAAAATCAGAGGCCATTTGCTTGAGCACAAGCCATGCATTTATAGGAATTCAATCACCCAAAGATCAAAACCAAACTGAACTCCTAAACAATAAACAAAGGAAAAACACTATTCTAGGGGACCAAAAACATAAATGCAAGCTTAATTCGGCAAGAAAAGCTGGTGAAACATTGATTTTTACGTGAGTTACGTCAAAAGAACGTTATGGAAAACACGTAAAGGACCGCCGCCCTACTCAGGGCGGCGGTTACAGGACCGCCACCCTGTTCGGGGCGGTGGTTATAGGACCGCCGCCCAGTCAGGGCGGCGGTTTCGTTACTAAAGAGAAAAAGGGAAAAAAAAGAGGGAAAAAGGGGAAAACAAAGCACGCGGGGGCTAAGCGGGGTATGTGGGATATTAATGCATATCTTGAAAGCTTTTCTAGATCCCGAACACCTTGCGAAGAGACCTGTATCATCATTGGTGTACTTATTACGCTGTTCCACAGTACAATACCTTACAATTTTGGGTACGTACATATTGCCCCCTCGGAGAAGCGTTTTAGCCATGAAGAGGTATAAAACGGTGGGTCTGAGTATGGCAGTCCCGAAATGGGAAGTTAGAAGTTATACCTTACACGTTCGTGTGTTGAAATTACGCCATCCAAAATTCCTGCTATCTGTAAAACGAAAGGAGAACTCAAGTGCAGATAGATACAATAATTTGGAAAATAAACGCTAAAATAATAGGGAAGGAGAATGTACCATTCGTGCGGGGATAGGAACTTACCTCCATCAGTGCTCCAAACCTGTGAAAATTCATTTTAAAATGAAATAGAGCGATATATATATAAAAGTGGGCCCATTTTCCTATTCATTTGCACGAGTTGATTTGATTGTTTTTGAGCTCTGGGACCCACGGCGACGCTTTCTTGCGTGAGTATAGTCAAAACGTGCACAGCGAGATCGTGATCATGCCTCTATGCACGGAACACCGCCCTGTTAGATCACAGGTTGGTTTTCTTCAATTTTGTGCTTTTCCCCATTTTAATTTGAAATGGCAAATTCGTTGTAATGGGGGGGTTATTTTTGAAAATATTAGGTTCAAAAGGTCCACTTAGGCGGGGCGCCTACTGGGTAGGATCCATTTTTAGGTTAAATGGTCTTTGTTTGCTTGTTTTAGGTTTTTTAAGGTTAAAAACCCACGTGGGTTTTCAGACCACGACCGCCGCCATAGCCAGGGCGGTGGTTACACGACTGCCGCCCCGTTCAGGGAGGTGGTTACATGACCATCACCTTTAAGGCGGTGGTTACAAAACCACCTCCCTACTCAGGGCGGCGGTCCTGCACAGAATGCAAAAGAACTTATATTCGAGATTATGTTTGTACATTTTTGCACTTCTACGCATTTTTGTGACTCTTTTGGTATTGTCCAGATATTAACTTGCTCTGTTTTGTGTCTTTTTGGGTGTATATAGGTGAGGGAGGAGTACATTAGATGGAGCCGAGAGAGAGAGTGTGTGATTGGCTGTCAGGGGTACTGGATGCCCTCTCACCAGACGAGGAGGACACACTATAGAGGGTTGGTATACTGCGCATATCACGTGTGCCACATGTCGCACCATCTAGTCACATCCTTTGTGACTTATTTTCATATTGGGATGCAGATTGGAACACCTTCCGACTGCCAGGGGTCCGCGGTGAGTGGACTCTCACGTTGGAGGATGTCTACCGTATTCTAGGGGTCTCGATCATCGAGAGGAGACTCACATTAGAGATGGCAGGCTCATGGGCACAGATTGCATAGTGGGCAGGTTACATGGGAGATGCAGCTATCTCCATGGGGTCGAAGAAGGGAGTGAGAGTTCAATCCATCCCTTCTTTTCCTATCCCCATATTTCGACAGGCCATCATGGGGATCCTTGCCTCGAGATTGATCGGGGACAAGGGAGGGGACACTTTGTTATACTGCTGGGCCCCCATCATTGCACAGATAGAGGGGCATGGCCGGATATACGCCTGGGGTGTAGACATTCTGGGGACCACCTACCATGATCTATATAGGGTGGTCCGTTTACAGGGACAGTCATTGAGCCACCCGACTCTAGTCATGAGTTGGGTGTATGAGCATTTTATCCCTTATGGCAAAGGCATGGAGGTGGAAGATCCTGGGGCTGTGAGGGCAGCCAGATGGTCAGATATGTCGGTGCTTAGAGCACCTCACTAGCCAATTTCCTCCCTTACTACAGCAGATATGGAGGTGACACTGTACCAGCTTATGGCCGGTATATGGGGAGAGGAGAATCTTACATTGATCTCTTGCTCCACCACAGGGCCGCTCATTGACCGAGTGGGACAAGTGGAGGTGCATCCCTTTGGCAGAGTTCCTCAGCATTTTGGCCTTCCATATACGGGCATGCTTCCCCCAGTGGCACTAGTCTATAGATCGGTTCGTGAGGCCAGAGGGGGACCTAGACGCCGAGGATGGATAGTGGTCACTCCTGGCATTCCCATTGCAGCCAGAAAGATAGTTCGTGCCAGAGGGAGAGCCGGTGCGCCTCGGGCACCTTTGCTTCAGATTGTTGCGGGTCCTGCTCATAGCAGCAATGACCCCATAGACATTGACTCCAATTCTGAGGAGCCTACAGAGGGAGGGTCGGAGGAGCAGACTGATGACAGCGATCCTGAGTGGCATAACACTCAAGATATTATGTAGGCAGAGAGGGCCGAGGAGAGTGCAGAGAGGGTGACCTTAGTTTCAAAGGAGCCACTCTCCCAGAGCCACGGTGGAGAGGATGAGTCCGTTGCGGGGTGTCATGTTGCTCCTACTACAGGAGCAGCCCCTCAGTCGGCAGCGGCATCCGCGGCGGGTGCTGGCCCCAGCGACCCATCTTGGAGGCCCGGTGATCCGAGTAAGTTATCCTTTCTTCCTTTTAATGTTTGTTTAATTTAGGATTTGCTATCTCTCCTTTTGTTTTTATCTTGTATCTTTTAGCCTCTTGCCTAGTTTCTAATTCATTTTTCTCCTTTGTTCGCAGAGACTGTTGACGAGTGGCGGGATCTGATCCACAGGCTATGTACTGATTCCCTGATGATCCCCATGGATAGGACCCGTGCGGAGCTGTCCGTAGATGCCGGGGAGCCCTCAGTAGCCGGTAGGCATACCAATTTCTTTGCTCCCATTTGGCACGTGGCCAAGATGGTGTCGACCCTCCGTACAGAGTTGGCGGGCTATAGGACAACTGAGCGTCTTATGAGGAGCCACTCTCATGGTGAGACTGCGGCTGCTCCTCAAGACCCTAAGCCCTTCGTACATTCAGAGCGCCGGCGTAGCTGAAGTCCTAGGCGAGGGCGTGCACCTTCGGAGGGGTCACGTAGGGGTTGAGAGGCCACTTGGCCCTTTTGTATTTTGTACTATAGATTCTTTTGTATATCACGGGCTCTTTGAGCATTTTGACCATGCCTAGTGCATGATGGCATTGTATATAAACATTGATTATTTATATACATGCATTCATTTCTTGGATTAAAAGCTTGTCACTCATGTTCACCCTTTCTATTTCCAACTTCTTTGTGTATACTACGATGTGTGTTTATATGCTTTCTAGAATGTATGCAAATGATGAACAGGTGATGTAAATGTTTACTTTTCTTTTTGTGTTTCGTGATGCTGATACATGATAATGTAGATATATTGTGATTTTGAATCTTAGCTTCTATGAGAAATTTGGATACCTCATGTTTGTTTTGGCAAAGTGATGAAAATAACCAGTATGATAAACAGATTAGCTTGCCCCTAATTCTAACTCCACGTAACTAGTAAGATGCGAGGGCTCATCACCAAGAGCTAAGAAGGGTGCAATTTTATGAAATGTGGTGAAATGACAGTGTTGAAAGACAGACAAAGCTTTGGCAGAACCAAATTGGAAGCTACAAGCTGACTCGACCCGAGTGACTTCATAGTTTTGGATGCAACTTGCCCTACGGTTTATCTAGACTTAGACCCGTAGATGGCCACATGGTAGACAAAATCTAGATTTTTAGGATTTTTAACTCTTTCAGGATTTTGAACATCTGTTTCATTTGTTTTTGACTCAAAGTTTGAAATTTTGAATTGTTTGCGTATGACCATTTGCATTTATTTGTCAAGAGGACCCCCTACACTTTACCCCACGCTACTAGTAGGAAGCATGGGTTTATCACCGTAGGAAAAGCGTAGGCGAGTAAGGGTATTTCCATCCTTTCCCAACCCTACGTCACTAGAAAGAAACACAAGCTCATCACCGAAGGTTGGTGGGGCAAGGAAATGTGTAAAATTAAAATTTTCTATTTGATCAACATTTGATTTGTTCATTTGAGTAAAATGTTAGTATGTGTTTATTCCCAAAGAGATATGTATATGGGATAGATGTGACACCATGAAGCTTCCAGAAGAGACCATAGGCAAGACACCTATCCTAAGAAGAAATCAAAGTGAGAATAAACTTGCAGATCTTGGTATGGTTACTGTTAAGACTTCGTCATGTCTAACTTTATTTGATAAAAGATTCTGAGATATTTTGATGATATCGTGAAAATGGAGAAATATGATTAGAAAGTTTTATGCCAACAACATCATGAGTTTGTAATGAATTGCTTTGAGAATAGATTCCTTGATCACAATTTATGTAAGAAATAAGTGGACAAAATGATCTTAATCTATATGAAAATGCAATGTAGATAGTTATATAGGTAGCGTTAGCTGCTTACGCGTAGAAACGTTTGAGGTGCAGGGAATTGACTGTTTCATCAAACTCCTCACCTTCTAGCATACATAAGAGGTATGCCCCATTATCATAGTCCTTCATGACTCGGTATGGGCCCAACCATTTGGGCCGGAATTTCCTTCCTTCGCCGATCTTTTTATCGATCCAGTTGTCCAGCCTTAGAACCAGATCACCTTCGTATATGTCACGTTCATAGACCTTCTTGTTATACTGCCGGCACATCCGGTCAGCATAGACTCTATGTCGCTGTTCGGCATCTAACCTAATTTCATATAGGCTTTCTAGTTGGGAAAGACGTGCTTTTCTATGAGCGTCTTCATCCAGAATCCCTTGTAGTGAAATGTGGAGACTGGGTATTTCAACCTCAAGTGGGAGAACCGCTTCTGCCCCAAATACCAGTGAGAAACGAGTTGCTCCCGTTGGTGTTATTATTGAGGTTCGGTGGGCCCATAAGGCCAGATATAACTTCAAATGTCAATCTCGTTTGTTTTCTTTTATCGTTTTAAGGAGAATGGCTTTCAGTGTTTTGTTTGTTGCTTCGGCCTGCCCGTTGGCTTGGGGATAATACAAGGAAGCCATAGCTCACGAACTTCTTCATTCAAAAAGAAGTTCCATTATCAGAGATAATGATTTGCGGGATACCATACCTGCAAATGATTTGGTTCAAAATGAACTTGGCGATTACAGAACTAGGTACAGTGGTAAGAGGCATGGCCTCTACCCATTTGCTGAAATATTCAGTGGCCGTGATTATAAAATTATGGCCGTCTGTGGATGAGGGAGAGAATTTCCCTATTAATTCCAGGCCCCATATAGAAAAGGGCCACAGAGTAGCGATTGGTTGCAGAACTTGTGCCGGCATGTGAATCTCATGGGAGAATTCTTGGCACTTGCGACACCTACGTACAAACTCTATTGCGTCATGTTCTAGAGTGGGCCAGAAATAGCCCATTTGATGTATTTTTCGAGCAGTGGCGTGGCCACCGAAATGGCCTCCACATATTCCGCTATGAGATTCATGGAGAATCTTCTTGGACTCTTTTGTGTCGACACATCTTAGGAGCATTCCATCGAATGCCTTTCGATAGAGAACTTTCTCTATAATGACGTACTTAGCTACGATAATGCGTAACCGCCTTCTTTGTTTTGGTGTAGCTCCTTCTGGATATGTATGGTCCATGATATAGTTAATGATATCAGCGTACCAAGGGCACTCAGAGATGGTAGGTCGGGTTTTGATGTAGTATACGCACTCATCTGGAAAATCCAAATCTACTAGATCACCCCCATCTAATGGGTTATTAGCTAACCAATCCACAATGATTTGTCCCTTAACTAACTTCTGATTTACAAATGTTAATTCAAATTCTCCCATTAAGGTTATAAAACATCCAGCCTTTTTAGACAAGGACCCTTGTGTGAGGAAAGTTTGTAAGTGGTCCGTTTTTACCACGACCCTTGTTTCTTGATTTAGCATATAGTGTCTTAGGTGTTTGGTTGTAAATACTATGGTGAGACATTCTCATTCTGCTTGTGTATAGCGTGTTTCATAGTCGAGAAATGTTTGGCTAATGAAATAAATCGCGCATTCTCTTTTGTCATCGTCTTCTTGGGCCAACATGCAAGCTAACGAGACATTAGTAGCTTGTGAGTATAAAATCATTGGGCGGTCTAGCTTTGGTGGAATTAGTGTAGGTGGCGACAACACGAAACGTTTAACTGCGTTAAAAGCTTCATTGCAGTCTTCAGTCCAATTAATGTTATAGTCTTTCTTGAGTAAATTGTTGATTGGATGAATGGCGAAGCTTAAGTCCGGGATGAATCTTCGGATTGCACCTAGCTTTCCGAGAAATGACCTGATTCCAGATTCATCTGAAGGTGGAACCATTTCGAGGACAGCCCGAATTTTGGTTGGGTCAACATCTATTCCTCGTGACGATATGATATAACCTAGGAGCTTCCCTCCTGGTACACCAAAGACGCATTTCTCTGGATTTAGCGTGACTCCGTATTCTATTAGACGCGAAAGAATGACGCGGAGTACTTCAGGATGGTCACTGCGCTTCTTGGCCTTGGCCAACAAGTCATCTACATATGATTCCATGATTTTATGAATTAGATCATGAAATATATACGTCATAGCCTGCTGGTACGTAGCACCAGCGTTTTTGAGACCGAAAGGCATAACATCATAGCAATAGGTTCCCCAAGGAGTTATAAACGTAGTTTTGGCTTGATCTTGCTCAAATATTCTGATTTGATTGTATCCCGAGAATCCATCCATAAGAGACAATAGTTCAAACCCAGCTGTTGCATCAACAATGACATCTATGGATGGCAACGGGAAGTCATCTTTAGGACATGCTTTGTTGATGTCTCGGAAATCTATGCAGATGTGTATCTTTCCATTCTTCTTGAGGACAGGAACGATGTTGGATACCCATTGGGAGTAATCGACTAGCTTGATGAATCCTACCTGAAGGAGTTTTATTACCTCCTCCTTTACCATGAGAGCTACTTTGGGTTTCATTGGTCTTGATTTCTGTTTAACTGGCTTTGCATCTGTTTTAGTGACAAGGTTGTGCACCGCAATGTGGGGTGTAACTCCTGTCTTTCCTTATAATTAAATGCAAACGCCTTCTGATGTTCTTTGAGGATCTGAGTGTGTATTTCTACTTCTTCTAGGGTTAAGGAGGATCCTAGTTTTAAAATTCTTGGCTCGTCTTCCGTTCCGATGTTGACATTGATCGTTTCTTTGATCAAAGAGGTGTTACCCTCTTCGAACTCAGGCGGTGCTGGAGGTAAATCCAGACCATCCCCATTTTCCACCACGTATATGTTAGGTTCCATTTGTGAGGGATGATCCCTCATGGGATTTCCGAAATAGGAAGATGAATGTGGATTTAAGGACAAATCTAGCATAGGATAGGAAAGATGCAATGCCACATAGGCATTTAAGTATTGCAAGGTGGTCATATCATTATCAATATGGTCTGGGGTGGTAGATTCACTTCCGCTTGAGAGGGGATTCATGATTATTTTTATCAATGGTTCGTCACGAATGGACACTGTGAAATGAGTATCTTCTAACACATTTCTTGGAGTAAAACGTGATGCTGAAGTTGCTATCGAGTCGGCGAGAAGATTTTTCTCTCGAGGGATTGCTTCAATAGATATGAAGTTGAATGCCTTGCTTAAATCTAATATGGCATTTTTGTAAAGTTGCAAGTGTTCAGCTTTAGTTTCATATACCTCTGAAACTTGGTTTGCCACTAATTGTGAGTCTCCTAAGACTCTGATGTTGTTAATACCAATTCTCTTGGCTAAGGTGAGGCCAAGGAGGAGGGCTTAGTATTCTGCGCCGTTATTTGTGCATTCAAAATTTAGTTTAAAGGAAAATGGCAGGACTTTTTCCTCAGGTGAGGTAAGAATTATACCTGCCCCCGCTTTATAATGGCACCTAGCCCCATCAAAATGGAGAGTCCAATACTTAGCTGGGAATATAGATGTTGGGGTATTTGATGTGTTTGCACACTCTACTTCCACCATGCAGAGGTCCTCTGCTGGAAGAGAGCCAATCCCTAGGGAATATCCTATGCCTACTGAATCAAATGGTAAGAACATTGGTGAATCGTATTCTATTAATTCAACGATTTTTGCAGTAGTCCCTAATGATATGGTTTCTTTAGCTTTATCGTTAGGGGTTGGGGTTGTTTTGGCTATGCTGATGGTTTCAAGATCCATTGTAGGTACCAACTTCTCCTTTGGTTTTGGGTCAATGGGTTTGTTAAGTTGGTTTGTTGGAAGTTCAAATTCCGAGTGTACACCTGGTCTTTTCTTTAAGTCAGCTAGGTGCACATCAAATGGCTTTGGATCACCTTTGGCCATGAATATCTTTCCTAGATGCAAGAATCTTACTTCTTGAAATAATGTAGAAGGGATTGCCTTCATGCGGTGTATCCATGGTCGGCCGAGGATCATATTATAATTAGTTTCCCGATCTATAATATAAAACTCAGTTAGGATTGTTTTGGGTCCTAAGGTGACTGGTAGTATTATGGTTCCTATTGAAGTGGCTTTAAAGCTATCATAGCCTCTTAATGTATTTCGAGTGGTGGAACAATTTATTTCCCCATATCCTAGTTTTTGGAGGAAAGAAAAGGGGACTATGTTAACTGCGGCCCCATCATCAACCATTGCCCGTTTTACATAATTATTATAAACACATACCTGTAAGTGTAAGGCTGGATTGCCTCGGCATGCGATCTCAGCATCTGTAGGCATTTTACTTATTTCCAATATGAATTCAACATCCCTATCTGTCTGTCCCGGAGGGTGAACATCAAAGTATATATGATTTACCTGTGTTTTAGGTGGTGGAGTGATGTTAATTAAATGACCTAAACCTAATGCTTCTAAAAGAGCAGCCCTATGGGCAGGAGAGTTCTTTAGCAAGTCAAGAAACGAAATATGCGAGAAGGATTTTGTTAGATCATTAATTAAATCGTAAGCACCCACAGGTTTTGTTATGTTTTGCTAGATGTTATCCGTTTCTTGCAGGAGATTTGGACTTGTTTGAGAGAAATACTCTCGTGTTCTTGTTACAGCTTCAACGGGTAATTCTGAGTCTAACTCTACTAATCCGACTACCTTAGGTCATGGTTGACTTCCTAGTTGGGGCACAACTAATGGATTTAGCGAAGTTGAGGCTTCATGATCATTGTTTCCTATCATTGCACTTTTGTTTGTTCCAGTTGGATTCAACCTATTGCTATCATGATTTGGGAGTGGATCGTTAAATATTTTGAGAGGAGCATTCTGAGGGGAAACTGCCCTTGCGAGCGTATTTGGTGGTAATGATACGGGATCTTCCAAAAACAAATCTATGAAGAACTGTCTTTGTTCTTCTGGTAAACGTTGCATGAATTTATTGTAGTCATGACACGTTATAGTATCATGACCTTGAATTTTGTGGAAGCCACAATAAGAATTGGGATTTTAATTCCTGTTTTGTTGGTTTGGTGTATATTGTGGCCTAAAATTCTGATCAAACTGCTGCCTATTAGGATTAAAATTTTGCATTTGTTGTTTCTTGCTTTGGTTTTGATAACCGAATGAGTTTTGGTTTGGCCCTTGTACGGGATTTCACCATTTTTGTTGTTGTTGTGGATGGTTAAAATCCACTGTATTGATTGTCGGGGTAAAGTTGTTGTTTTGTTGGTTATTTGTTTGTGATGGAGTATTGACTATATTTACCTTTTTGGGCTGGTCGGTTACTCCATCCATTATTACACCCTGATTTTTGTTAAGGATTTTAGGTCCTTGGTTGACGTTTGTGGTACAGTGGGATAATTTGTAGTGTTCTGGGTGGAGATGATTAACCTCCCATTCGCTCCATATGTCTTACGACCGCTATCTATCGCTGCTTGGTCTATTCGAAGAGCGCTCTCAAATACTTCGTCATAAGTTCTTAATGGGAACTTTTGGAATTCTTCTTTCACCTCTCTGTTGAGAGAATGAAGGAATAAATCACATATTTCCATTTGATCCATGTTTGGAAGCACTTACTGAAGAATAAAGAACTGTGCACCACCTTTGGATGAAATGGGTGACAGATTCATTATGTTCTTGTTTGATGTGTAAGAACTCCCTAATTCCTGTCCTTAGCAGTTTTTTCATGTCGAAGGCGTTGATGAACTCAGACACAAGTTGTTTTAAATGAATGTATGGAAGCCTCCGGTATTCTATAATACCAATTGAGAGCGATGCCTTCCAAAGTTTTTGGGAATATTTTAGCAACAACCCCATCCCATGGGAGTAGTTCACGTATGGATGTAGCGTAAGCTTTGATATGTGCATTTGGATCTCCCTCGCCTTTGTACTTGGGTAAATCGGGAAGGGGTCTTGGAAGCATGACGCTTCATATGGTGAAGTCTAAGGGTTCCTTTAGATATTCTAAATAAGTCCCTATCGCATAGTTTTCGACCATTGATGGTGTTTACTGAGGGAATGGTGGTGGGACAGGTTGTTCATATGTACTGGCAGGGGCATAGGGAAGTCCTTGTGTTTGAGAAAACATGCTGGGAGAGGAGAACATATCCCCTTGTGGTGATTTGGAGTACATGTTTAAGTATGGAGGGGTATTATGCAAGAATGGATTGTTCTGCGCTAGACTGGGAGGAATGGTGCTAGAGATGGTGGGTCTAGTTGGCATCTATTGTGAATACTGAGGGGTCATGCCTAATGTGCCTACTCTTGTGAGGAGGTCTACCTGGCTAGAATGGTGTGGAGGATTGGAACTCCCTGTTTGCATGAACTTGTGAGTTTCGACTTGCTTGGGCAAGTTCTAATCCCTCTAACTTTTTCTATTAAAGTCAAAATGACTTCATTTGGTGAAGTCACGATATTCTGCCTTGATGGTGTTCATTGTATACCATGATTTTGTATAGGCATGTGATATCCTGCTATGAAATGATCGCTGTCTTGCCAAGTTCCTTCGAGAGTATTTTCTATATGTAATGGTATAGAGGTATTTTCTTGAAAAGAGACCTCGGTTTGTGGTTGTAAACCTCCTACAGGTGGATACTTATTCCGAGAGCGTTGTTCGTTCTGGAAATAACGCATGTTGAGTACTCGTCATCTAGGACTAAGTATGGGTCTGATTATCTACTAATGTGTGGTCTAAGTAGTACCTGAGGAGATGAAACAAATTCTCCAGTGAATGTCATATTATTTGAGCCTAAAGGCTCTATTTGTTGTGTTTTAACAAGTTGTTCCAACCCCTCAGTTTGGAAAGATGAATTATATCTAGTCCTTGGGGTTTGTGTTGACAACTGACTAGTTGAATAGTTGTCGCCCCCACATTGAGAGTGAGGGTGATGATTTTCTATTCTATTGGGCGTAGTATGCCTCAAGACCTAAGAGGGGTCTGCCATATGCAGTGAATCCCGACATATTCGGGGGGAATATGAATACCCGCAGAATAATGAGAAGGAGCGAAGGTAATTTGTAGAAGGTGAAACAGTTGTTTGCTTCATGTCAGGCTCACCAATTTTGTTGGTGAAGCTAATGTGACAGTCGATGAGTTATAAAAGGTGAAGCAATTGTAAGTTTCACGTCAGGTTCACCAATTTTATACGTCGGAAAAGTAACAAGCGAGCGTGGGAATCTACAAGTAACTCTTCCACATACCCGACCTCCTGAGGTCATGCCGAGACAGCCGGTGGGGATGGAATATGCGTGGGATATAGACAAACTAGTTAGGCAATCTAATGTCTTCGACATGCATTAACAGAATTTGTGAATCTAAGGCAAAGAAGGCCCTTCTAACTTGGACAAGTGTGATGGATCGATCGGCAAGGATGAATGCTTGAAGGCTCCAATCAATATCGAGCTCTGGCATGATTCGATCTATGGGTTGTGGAATACGTGGAAAATGACCCGGTATAGTTTCGTGTATTTCCCCAGATAGGGTCATATGGTGGACGGTAAATATAGTCAACTCTATGGACGATTCTCTGGCCTAGTCCAGAATTCTCTATCTTTGTTAGTTGTTGTGTCCAGCAAGGATAATCGTTCAATGATAATAGGTGGAAGTGGAGTGGACTGAAATACTAGTGTGCATAAGCCAGTGTCTATGTCTAATTCTCTTATGGATTCGTTAGGCTGCGGGATCTGCGGGTCACAACCATAGGTTCGTGGTTGTTGTGGGCCAGCTATGGTCATGCGTGGAATCAAGTCCTGATCCCTAGTATCCAATAATCATACGCTTTCTCAGCTTCTATGTTTAGAATCAACAGTTGTGCGATCTTCTCAGAATACCTCACAGGTGTTCTTGTAACCTGGATTCTTAGGCTGGTATCTATGTCTATGAGGGTATCTCCTGCGTTTGGTTGTGGAACTAAAGGATCACAACCAAAGGTTTGTTCTCTTTCAAACCCTTCTATAGTCATGTAGATGATTTTCTAGGGTAATCTGTAGTTTGGCTGACTTGACCAAAATGTATGTCCCTGGTCGTCTTCTATGTTTAATCCTATTAACTGAGATCTGACTTGTTGGAAGTCTGCTATTATTTGGAAGACCTGGATTCTAATATTTTGGTCAATATTAGTTATTGCTGTTGTGAGATTGGGTTGAGGGACGATTGGCTCGAAAATGTATTCTTTGGGCTCCCTAGGTCCCGTAAAAGTCATACGAAAACAATAATATAGATAAACTGCAATAAAGTGAGCTCTAAGTATATGAAATGCATTTATAGCATATATGACTTCTTTTTGTATTTTGTGATGATTTATATGAATTTAAGAAAGCAGCTATTTAAAATATTTAGAATTGACAACTAAACTAATAGTTTAAAACAAACAAAATAGCCGAGTGTAGCTATTTGCCTGTGCAATTTGTATATCTATTCTAAACAATGAAATAACTAATATATTTGCAAGATTCTCGATCCTACCTCAGAAATGAGGAGTGAATCATAGTTTCTCAGAAACTATCAATCACCACAACTTCCCTGACAATATCGAGAATAGAATTTACTAAAATAAAGCGATTAACTACTTTGTTTGATATGATTTTAACTAGAACTTTGAAAGTTAGAACTTGGATTCCGAAGAACAGTGGCGAATCCGATGGTGTATGTGATCTTGTCCCCTCAGTATGATCTCTTCGTTCTTTGTGCTCACGTAGATCAAGAAAAGCGTGTAATGCTTACATCAACAGGAATAGATGTTTGGAACAACGGACAACCTTCAGAATGTAGACACAATAGAATGCGGATAGGAGAGGGATAGCGCAAGAGTACAAACTCTTGGCTTATGCAATTCCTAGTGGGATCTACTGCGAATCATGCAACATAACGCATTCAGAGCCTGAAACTGTCCTGTATGAAGGAGCAAAACCTGCAACTTTAATGGCTTCCTAAGCTATTCTACTCTAATGGATTAGGTAAAATAGCAACGCTATTTGCACAAGCTGGATATGTGGCTTACCAACAACTGTATCAATGCAAACTAACCATGTAATGAACTAAACTATGGAATTCTAAACAAAAGGAATAGACTGAACCTATTGCCAGGAGAAATCCAGAGGTGAACTTCAGGGGGCAAAACTCAGAGGCCATTTTCTTGAGCACATGCCATGCATTTATAGGAATTCAATCACCCAAATATCAAAACCAAACTGAACTCCTAAACAATAAACAAAGGAAAAACACTATTCCAGGGGACCAAAAATATAAATGCAAGCTTAAGTCGGCAAGAAAAGCTGGTGAAACATTGATTTTTACGTGAGTTATGTCAAAAGAACGTTCTGAAAAACACGTAAAGGACCGCCGCCCTGCTTAGGGCGGTAGTTACAGGACCGCCGCCCTGTTCAAGGCGGCGGTTACAGGACCGCCGCCCAGTCAGGGCAGCGGTTTCGTTACTAAAGAGAAAAAGGGGAAAACAAAGCACGCGGGGGCTAAGCGGGCTATGCAGGAAATTAACGCATATCCGGAAAGCTTTTCTGGATCCCGAACACCTTGCGAAGAGACCTGTATCATCATTGGGGTACTTATTACGCTGTTCCGCAGCACAGTACCTTACAATTTTGGGTACGTACAAGAACCTTTATAATTCCAAATCTGAGAGCTAAGCTTACCAAGTTTTTGATCATTTCTTCTCTTCTTGGCTCTTCTTCTTATTGGTCCCCTTGGCTATATTCTTGAGTTTCTTCCCAACATGGGCTTAGAAGGATTGGTGGACGGGGTCTCCACTATTTGTTTCCTTATTTTTGGTCGAGGGGAAGGCATTGATTTTGGCTCTTGTCGATGGGAGTTAGATTTGGAAGGGAAATGAGATGAGATTGAAGACTAGGGAGTGGGGAAGGGAATTCAACACTTTGGGCAGCAAATAGGAAGCTTGGAAATTGAATCTCCGGTTGAAATGGTGATGCTTCGGGAATGGAGAGAAAGTTACTAGATGATGGTATATGACCTACCCATTGACAAGGATCCTTGATACCATGTTTGTAGGCCTTTATCTCCTCAACCCACTGCCCAAGTTGAGGTAGCATTTCAACCATGAAGTCAAGCTTATCCTACCGGCTATAGTGTCTTGGAAAATGGTTTCTCTATGGAAAAGGTGCTCTGCAACCAATCATGATTACCTTCATCTATGTTGTAGCCCTTGACTACACCATGCTAGCCTCCATGGATTGAATCTTTTCCAGTAGACCAACATTCTCCATATAGCTGTCACTATTATATGCATCTTCTTGTTTTTTAAAGCTTCGTGGCCTAAATGGTTTTGAAACTACTCATATGGCTAAGCATAATCGTTTTGGATCTGATCATAATGCTCATCTCGAGCGGTTGGGAAATACATTTGAGACTGAATGCATTGTTGTTGCTACAAGTGTGAGTTCCAACATGGAAATGAAGTCATGATTGCACAACTACATGGAATGGAATAAAATGGAAAATATGGGAAGAATAATGGATGAAAATAGATGGGAGAAGGTCTGAAACTCAGGGAATGGGTTGTTGAGCAGATGGAGTGACCTGATGTTCTTAAAAGTCCCTCTAAAGACTAAAACATTCGCCAAGAGCACATCAAACCTAATGAAATTAAGTGGTAAGGTGCTTCAGACCTCTCCCACTGGGCATGCCAAAACTATTAGTGTGGTTGCATTGTGGCTTAAGGTTTGCTCTTGATAATGAGACACCTCAAAAAGATGCGAAAAATCTAATCTTAGTGTCACACTGGGTCTGCCAAAACTATTAGTGTGAAATCATAACATCCACGAATGGCCTCGGATCTGGGTGAGGCATTCAGTGTGATTTTCATAACATTGGACCATATCTCAATTTGTTGGACTTGCAAACTTGAGATGGACCTCTAGAAAAGGCAGGTTCCTACTCCTAAACAACCCACCATGAGCTATTCTAGAGTAGGAAAACTATCTAATCCTAATCTAACATTCCAAGGGACCAGGGAGAGAGAGTGCATGAAAATAAAGCCTACACTAAAATAGTGATACACCAGAGAAGGAGAGTGTTGATCACAATCTCAGATGCCTAAAGTGGAGATAGGTAAGTAATGGAGAGGGTGGATAAGATGCTCCATATACCATAGATAGCATTCACACGGAGCACCACTTCAAAACCCATTAAACATGGCTCCCAAAATCTGTAATAGACACCACAAGTATGCACACTATACCCTGTAATGATGAGAGGTGAGAAGAGACATTAAAATAAGGAAGGATGGATGAAATGCATGACAAAACATATTTTATATCTCCAAAAGTTCACACGGTACATCATGAGTGAGAAAGAGGCAAGAAAATGCCATTACAAATCCAAAAGAGGAGGCTTAGACTCCACATCCTACCCGAAGGAGGAAAGAGAGAGGGGGGTGGAGGGAAAAGACAACAAACCTTTAGAAATATGCCTTCCCTTACAATATATAGAAGAATGAGAGAAGGAGAGACAGAAGAATTCAAACTTTTTTTCAACGACCCCTGTAATGCATTGAATCCACCTACTGTAACCACCCCAGAAGGTATTAAAATCCACCTACAACAATGATAGGATATACTATAAAACTAATGCCTCCATGCACAATTCCTTGGTGGGTAGGAAAGGAGTCCATTCTTCATCATGATGATAGGTGGGACACTTGACAGCCTCAAAAATGGTGGACCAGATCATTATTGGTTGAAGGTGAGTAGTAGGCACTGGGAACTCTCTTTAAATTCCTTTCCCACTCAATTTCGAGCTCCAGGTTAGATGACGTGGTTTTCTGAAGGTTGAGAGTTAGGCACTTAACGTGGGCTCGCAATATGCGAGAGGCTCTACCCATACAGGAGCCATGTGGCAACCATGCACATTTTAAGATTTGGCACTGTCCTATCCATTCTTCAAGAAGTGCCAAACTCACATATGGCATCATCCGTGGGCTTGCCTACTTCCTCTATATTCTTCCTAAGTCCTCCCACTGGTCGAGACACTGTGCCTAACCTGAGACACATGGAGACTTCCCGCTCATTTGAAGAATCCCTTTGGATCCTTCTTTTGAAGTTGCACCGAGTTGACACGTGGTGTTTTCCGTGGACCCTTAAACCTTTCAACGGCCAACTCTATCCTTCCCACCCATTAAGAGTAGTGATGTGGGACCCTACTTGGACATAACCCTTGGAGATGCATCATTTCGATGCGTGGAGGCTTCTGCAGGCTCTCTGACTTTTCAACATCCGGTGCAACCATTTTGGACTCTAGCCACATGGTGAGCCTGTGCTCATTTGGGGACCACTTCCAAATTTTCACTTTGAAGTTGTGTTGATCTAATGCATGGATACTTCCACTTGATCTGAGACTTTTTAACGGCTGGTGTCCCCTTTTTTGGACCTGGGATACGTGGAGGGCTGACATATATTCATGGTCTTTTCTTGAGATGTGCTTTTGAAATTATGCCGATGAGAAACATGGGATCCTCTGCGGCTCTGTCCTCCCTTCCTCATGCTCTTCCTGAGCCCCTTTTGTTTGAGACACTGTTTGGACCTAACCCTTGGAGATGCACCGATTATACATGTGGAGGCTTCCACTACCTTGAGAATTTTAAAATTCTAACTCTGTCTCCTTGGGGTCATGGATACGTTGCGGGATGGCACACGTTTGGATACTACCTCTAGATTTTACATTTAAATATGTGCCGAAGAGACACGTAGGGCCTTTGCAGATGGTTAGACACTTGGCGCCATTCGCAGCTTGTTCTGTACCGACATCCACGTGGGGGAACCGTGCTCCTCTTGCATCTTTTGGAATTACATCAAGCCGACACTTGGTATATTCTACGACTCTACTCTGATTTTCCCTGAGTAGACTCATGTGTGAAGTCTGAAAACTTTGAGTCCCTTCTCCAATTCTTTATGCTGAGACTCTGGTCTCTTTTAATGTTATCTTCCTTATTTTCTGTCTTTGTCCCTTCATTGTTGGATTTGGAATGTGGGCGCACATGACTAGATTGACCCTTCCTATTTTCTTCTGTGTGGGGATGTGTTTGACCAACTTTACTGGGGGGTAAAATTGGGATAACAGTTCAACTTAGTTTATCATAAATGCAAGGGTAAACCAAATGTCAATATTATAAATTCTTAACACTGAAATTATTGGAATACACTCGTATAATGCATAGTGGGGTATGAGATGTCACTCCCTTTTTACTTTATATATGGTTATCGATATTTTGGTAACTAGATCTATTTGAAATTATTTATTCTGATAAAAAGGAAACCATTTTAGTAAGCACTTGAAATATCTATGAAAATCTTCCCTTATTATGAGGAAAATTGAGTCCAATCTAATTAATAAATAACTTATAGGGATTGATCAACCCCAAATTTCCATGAATGATAAATATAATCACCATAGATCTTGAAATGCACTTTTTATGTCAATTACATTTGAGGGAAAAAAATTCATTTTATTATCTATTGCTAGATAGTTCATGATGATGGATATTATTGTCTCCAAACTATGGGTTCTCTTTTGAAGCACCTAAACAATTTCTATGATTCAACATTAGCATGTGCAATACTCTTCTCCTTTAAATTAGTAAAATATATTCACTAGTATAAAGCTAGGGAAAATGTAATTAACAAAAATAACACAAAATCATTTTCAAATCATGTTTTTTGTAAATTTTATATACATGATAATTTAATTTTGAAACTAATTCATATCGGTGCAAGTTCTTGTTGTTTTAATTCGCTTTCCCAGTGTTTCTTCTAGATTACAACTTATTTTTTCAATCATAATGTTTTTTATGTTCTACCAAAAAGATATTTTTCCTTTACAATTTAGTAATTTACTTTTGATGAATTTTTTCCAAGACCATACATATTGGTGAAGAGTATACAATGGTTCTTACAAAAGTGGACTTAGACCCTTTTTATTTTGCATCCTATCTAGCTATTAGGTTTCTTTGTTATTCTTTTTGTTGTTTCTTATTATATATTGGGTTGACCCTATTTTCCACTTGATGGAGGGATTATGGATGAAGACCTAGAGGGAATCCATGTGCATCAAGGAGTTGCAATGAACCAAGATGAAGGAGTTGCAAAAATTCAATCAAGCATACTTAAGTGAGAAATGTACATACATATATATGATACCAAGATTCGAATAATGGAATGGAATTCAAATACACATATATTAAATGAAGAGTTGTATATATAGGGGAGTGATGAGTAACTCCCATGTAGAAACAAGGATTCCTCTATGATGGACAAGAGGGGTTGATTTTCCAAAGGGAAATGTAACTCCTATGACACACACCTACACATATGACATATTTACTAAGGGAATCTGTCATAAATAATATGACACCTAGATCCAAGCTCATCTGAGTGAGATGACTCATATATTGAGGTGGAATTACACCCAATAAATAAATAAAGGATGAAAATTATCATCTACACCAACACTCCCCTTAATCCAAACTTAGGATGAGGCATGAAAATTCAGCGAAACAGACACACAATGGAAAATGGGTCTCAACAATTAATCTTTATGAGGTACCCATACATAACAAATATCTCAAGTGGTGAAGGAAAACCAAGTGGGAAAAAATCCACTTATAAGAGATATAAAAATCACCTAAACTACTAAGGAGGAGTGAAAAAGAAGTGCTATCCAGAATACAAAGAAGATGAACTAGTCACACGCTACCATGTGCTAAGTGAAGAAGAGGGGGAAGTCCCTCATAGTGGAAAGGTGTTATTATAATCCAAGGAACAATGCTCCATATGTGAAGTGGAAATGTCATCTTCTCCATGAAGAAATGCTAGTCCCGAAGTAGTGGTAAAGAATGAAGGTAAAATGTTCTAAAATTGTGGAGAAGTGTGTGCAATGCCTGATGAGTCCTAAATCACATTACTTGCTCCCTAAAGTGTTTGAAGTGGACTAGAAGTAGGTGGATCAAGAGGCAACTCCTCAAGATGTGGCAAGTGATAAATGGATGGGTGGTTGGGTGGTTGTGCCATTCTGATTGGCTTGAGGACCCTTGTTGATTGAATGAACAACCTACTAGGAGGATGTGTTGAAAAAGTTTTTTTGGGTGGGGATGGAGACCTCTGGGATCTTGTTCCCCTTCTATCTTTGTTTGGGGACAAGTGCAAATAGACAAATAGTCCCTCTTCTCTAGTTCTTGACCTTGTTTTTATTATTCTCATGAACTTGACAAACTTGGACTATTGGACCCACTGGATTTTGTCCCTTTTGAAGTCACGAGATGTGTAATTTTTAGAGTTTCTTAAAGCTAAAACTTGCAACAAGTGCACATCAATCCTGCTACAGTAAAAAATGAAGATTTCTTGTCTCATTGGGCATGCCAAAACTAAATTAGTGTAGAATCAGATCACCCCTAAATCTCTGTGACTAGATGGGTTGAGACTCTCATTGTGATTACACAACATGGAGCATCTCCCAAACTGTGGGACCTTGCAATTTGAGAAAGATCTCCAGATTAAGGTCGATTCCTATTCCTCTGTTAAGGTACACACAAACTAAAATGTAGAGGATCTATTCTAAATATATTCTATTCTACCAAGGAGACAGGGTTGAGGAGATGCAAGAAAATAAACCTAAGCTAATGAGGTGATTCACCAAAGGAATGTTAGACAATCATTTTGCAATCTAACATAAAGCACATAAAAGTAATAAAAACACAATGCAAAGATGACCAAACTACAGTAAGAGATCAGAAAAACAAAAATGAATACATGAGAGGGGTAAAGAATCATCCACAGACATATATATATTTTTTCTCAGCAGTTGATACAGTATATTACAGTTGCCAAGAAGTAAAACTTGCATTACAACCCAAATGAGAGGTTAGGAAAGCTCCAAAAATCATTTTGCAAGAAAAATAAGAAGGGAGGGCGCAAAACCAAAACATCCAACCCTTTACAATGAGCCCTAACCCTTCCTTTATAGATTCAGCACAGAGGGAAAAAGGAGAGAGAAAGTTGGGAAAACTAATTCAAATCTCAACCACTGGCCATCAATGCCTCCTGCAAATCCACCCCAAATCTATCATATCTGCATTCATTTCTTGTTCGGCACCTTGAAGGAGGAAGAACATAAGATTAGATCCAATTCGATCTGGTTGTTGGGGAAAATAGATCTTATATTAATAGCACAAAGATGTCTTTTGAATTTCCCCACCTAAATTCTTCAAAATTAAATTTTCAGGTGCCAAATGTGTCAGATTTCAAGCACTGAGTAAAAATATATGTCCATTTGAAAATTTAAATCATGCCCATACAAAATGGTGGGAACCAGCTACCAAAATAGGCCCCTTTTCAAAACTGGACACATGGAGGGATGGCTCCTGTTTGGGGACCTCTTTTGGATTTTTTATTTTTAAGTTGCGTCAGGCCGACACATGGCATCTTTTGCGGCTTGCCCAATTTCCTCATGTTTTTGCTAAGTGCTTTTGCTCGGTGGGGCCATACATCTTAACAGGGACATGTGGAAGCTTGGTGCTTGTTTGGAAACCTTCCTCAAATTTTACTCTTGAAATATCATTGTGCTAACACTTGGCTCCCTCCGCTGGCCTGTCTCTGCTTTAACTATTCAACCCCGACCCTATCCCTTTTTCAGACCTAGGACATGTGGAAGTTCCACACTCATTTGGAAACCCACTCAAGATTTTACCTCTAGAGGTGTGTCGGGTTAACACGTGGAAGCCTCTGTAGGATATTGGACCTTCCAATGGTTGCTTGTACTTTTTTCGGGCCCTGAACATGTGGCGAGTTGGGGCTCATTAGGAAATCACCTTTTGGGCCTCGCCTTTTCAATTACATTGATGCAACACGTGGCGCCATCCTCTGGTTATCTATACTTAGTATATTTTAGGCCCGCTCTGTCCCATTTTGAACTTGGACTATGTGGCAAGCTTGCATAAGGTTGACTCCCAAAACTGCAATATACACTAGAAGTATGCATAGTATACCTTGAAACAATGAGAGGCAATAAGATACAATAAAATAATGAAGGATGGATGAAATGCATCACAAAACATATTTTATTGCTCCAAAAGTTCACACGGTACATCATCAGTGGGCAAGAGGCAAGAAAATGACATTACACAACAAAGAAAGGAGGCTTGGACTCCAAATCCTACCCTAAGGAAGAAAGATAGTGGGGGGAAGGAGGGAAAAGATGACCAAACTTTAGAAATATGCCCCTCCCTAAAAATATATAGAAGAATGAGAGAAGAAGAGAGGGAAGAATTCGAACTCTGTTTCAACCACCCGTGTAATGCATCAAATCCACCTACTCTAACCACCCCAGAAGGTATTAAAATCCTCCAACAATGATGGGATTTTTTACAAATCCCATGCCTCCATGCGTTGTTCCTTGTTGGGAAGGAAAGGAGTCCATTCTTCTTCATGGTGATAGGTAGGAGACTTGACAGCCTTGAAAATGGCATACCGCATAATTAATGGTGCTAAGTGAGTAGTAGTTGTTGGGAGCTCTCCAAAAAATCCTTTCCCGCTCAATTTTTGAGATCCTGGTTAGAGACATGGTTTTCTAAAGGTTAAGGGTTGGATGCTTAAAGCATGATTGTAATATGCAAGAGGTTCTTCCCATACAGGGGCCACATGACAACCCCATGCTTTTTAAGATTTGACCCCCTCCTTTGCACTCTTGAAGAAGCACTAAATTGACTTGTGGCATCATCCGCGGGATTTCCTACTTCCTCTATGTTCTACCTAAGTCCTCCCATTGGTGGAGACACTGTGCCTGACCTGGGACATGTGGAGGTTTCCCACTCATTTGGAGAATCCCTTTGGATCCTGATTCTGAAGTTGTGCCGATTTGACACATGGTGTCATCCGCAGACCCTTAGACCTTTCAATGACTAACTTTCTCCTTCCCACCCATTAAGAGCAACATTGTGGGACCCTGTTAGGACCTGACACTTGGAGGTGCACTATTTGTACACGTGGAGGCTTCTGTAGGCTTTCTAAATTTTCAATAGCTAGTGTAACCTTTCTGGAATCTAACCACATGGCGATCCTACGCTCACTTGAGGACCACCTTTGGATTTTAACCTTAAAGATGCATCGAGCTGATGCATGGAGGCTTCTTCTTGACCTGAGAATTTTTAATGGCCAGTGTCCCCTTTTTTAGACCTCGGACATGTGGAGGGCTGGTGCATTGTCAGGGTCTTTCCTTTGGCTGCGCTTTTGAAATTGCACCGATGAGGCACGTGGCACCCTTCGCATCTTTGTCCTACCTTCCTCATGTTCTTCCTAAGCCTCTTTTGTTTGAAAAAGGCTATATGTTTGGCACGGGACACGTGGAGGATTCCCACTCTTTTGGAGACCCTATTTTGACCTGACTGTCGAAGGTGCACCTATTACACACATGGAGGATTCTACTGCCTTGAGAATTTTCAACTTCCGACTCTGTCTCGTTTGGGTCATGGACATGTGGTGGTTTGGCATGTGTTTGGAGACTGCCTCCATATTTTTCTTTTGAGGATGCGCCAAAGAGACATGTAGAGCATCCGTTGACAGTTAAATAGTTGGCATCGTCTATAGCCTATTCTATGCCAAGATCCACATGGGGGACCTACGCTCATTTAGGGACCTACTCCTCTTACATCTTTTTAATTGCATTGAGCCAACACGTGGCATCTTCCACGAATCTTATTTATTTTTCCCCAAGTTGACTTGTGTGTGAAGTCTTAAAACTTTGAGACCCTTCTCCAATTGTTTTTGTTGAGCCTCGGGTCTCTTTTAATGTTATCATCCTTCTTTTCTGACTCTCACCCTTCATTATTGGATTTGGAATGTGGGCTTGAATAACTAAATCGAAGCTTCCAATTTTGTTTTGTGTGGGGTCATGTTTGACCAATTTTTCTGGGAGCAAAATTGGGATAATAGTTTGGAGACTTGCGGCGAAATCTGCCTGTTAGATGAAGAGACCATTTGCCTTATTGCATCCATTGGTTATGGAGTCATGAATGATATCCTAGGACTGATCTATTCCATGAAAATGTGAGCCTGATTATTTACGCTTGCTGACCCTAAACCTTCCCCGTTGTCCACACTCTTAATTTTTTAATAAAATCATGGATATGAGGTTTCTTAGAGTAGAAAATTGTATTGAATTGGGTCTTTCACCTGCTTCCGAAAATGGACTATTACAACATTCACCTGGGGCACATTGAATTGCACAATGATACAACATTGGAGCAACAAGACGCCACAACACTAATATATACAAAATTGAAAACCATACATATTCCAAGTGAAACATGTAGAGTCTGTAAAATAACTTGTTCTACTGAAAGAAAACCTAATCCTACTCCTACACTAACCCTAACAAAGAAAAGCTAAATAAATCTTACCATAGGTAGGGATAAATAGCTTCCCTTATTTAAAAAAATGCGGCCATGTATAAGATTTGGCACTGAAAATGGTTGTTACAATGAGTGAGAAACTGATCAGAGGCCGATCTTCCACCAAAATCATCTAGGTATCAACATCAATAAAAAATACCTCCTCAATCTGGTTGACTTTAGACTCCTGGAGGTGTTGATGGTGACCCTTGGTGCTTTGATACTCATCCGCATGCCCTCGAGTGGGCATGATTGGTTTTGGCTGCTCTCTTGGCTTCAATCAAGCCAAGTACCTGATTTGGCGCGGTTTGATCAGGTAGATGTGCCCATTGTCCCAAAATTAAACTCCAATAGTGAAGTCTTCCTGCAGACCTTCCTGGGTAGATGGCATGGGAGAAATGGGAGATATGGGATCCTTGTGATATTTTCCTTAATCCTCCAGAGAATAACATGGAAGATCATGATCCTCTAACATTGGTTCCAAAGGACCCTTGTGAGATGCATGTTGTTGTCTTTGAATGCTCTCCTCTGAGGCAGTGGCCTCATGTGCTAGGAAGGTGCATGATGGAGGATAAAATGATGTAATCTCCTCAAGCTCCTCACCATCGAAGCAACCCTCCATTTCTGATAAATAATTTGCCTCCTCATTGTCCTGCTACGTGTGCTTGACCTCCTCCATGGTGTCCTTTAGATCTACTATTTTCTCACCATGGTTTCCCTCATCTTCAAACATGAAGTTTGAAAAATCAAACTCTTCTTAGAAATTAGAGCTTGAAGGGGATGAAGTGGGAGGAAGAACTGAAGGTTCTTCTGTGGCCTGCTCTACACTTGAAGCCTCTGGAATTGTATGGTCCTCCTCCATGATGGGTTCATTAATCAAATCAAGCCTTCAAATGAAATAAAAAAATCTTCAATAATGCTTTCTTCATTAAGTGGCCTCAACTCTGATTTGATCTTCTCCGACTACTCCTCTTTGATGGGACTTGGAGCTGGTTGTTCTTCCTCCCTCTTAACTAGTTCTGCAACTTGGATTCGATCAACATCTTCTTCAAACAAAGTGCCATTATGGACACTACATTTAGAGAAAATAGGTTGTTGATCTTCTTCTTCTGTTGCAAACTTATCTTCCACCACTTTTGGTCTGACCGCAGCCTCCTCTGAAGGTTTAACCATCAAGGGAACCTTTATAATCCCAAATCTGAGAGCTAAGCTTACCAAGCTTTTTATCATTTCTTCTCTTCTTGGCTCTTCTTCTTATTGGTCCCCTTGGATAGATTCTTGAGTTTCTTCCCAACATGGGATTAGGAGAGTAGGAGGATTGGTGGACGGGGTCTCCACTATTTGTTTCCTTATTTGTGGTCCAGGGGAAGGCATTGCTTTTGGATCTTGTCGAGGGGAGTTAGATTTGGAAGGGAAATGAGATACGATTGAAGACTAGCGAATGGGGAAGGGAATTCAACACTTGGGGCAGCAGATGGGAAGCTTGGAAATTGAATCTCCAGTTGAAATGGTGATGCTTGGGGGATGGAGAGAAATTTACTAAATGATGGTATAGGACTTACCCATTGATAAGGATCCTTGATACCATGTTTGTAGGCCTCTATCTCCTCAACCCGCTGCCCAAGTTGGGGTAGCAGTTTAACCATGAAGTCAAGCTTCGCCTACGTTTATAAGGTCTTGGAAAATGGCCTCCCTATTGAAAAGGTGCTTTGCAACCAATCATGAATTCCTTCATTTATGTTGTAGCCCTTAACTGCACCATGCTAGCCTCCATGCATTGAATCTTTTCCAGTAAACCAACATTCTCCATATAACTATCACTATTATATGCATCCCCTTTTTTTTGATAAGCTTCATGGCCTAAATGGTTTTGAAACTACTCATATGGCTAATCATAATGGTTTTGGATCTGATCATAATGCTCATCTCGAGCGGTTGGGAAATACATTTGAGGCTGAATGCACTGTTGTTGTTGCAAGTGTGAGTTCCAAGATGGAAATGAAGTCATGATTGCACAACTACATGGAATGGAATAAAATGGAAAATATGGGAAGAATAATGGATGAAAATGGATGGGAGAAGGTCTACAACTTAGTGAATGGGTTGTTGAGCAGATGGAGTTGCCAGATGTGCTTAAAAGTGCCTCTAAAGACTAAAACATTCGCCAAGAGCACATCAATCCTAATGAAATTAAGTTGTAAGGTGCTTCAGACCTCTCCCATTAGGCATGCCAAAACTCTTAGTGTGGTTGCATTGTGGCTTAAGGTTTGCTCTTGATAATGAGACACCTCAGAAAGATGAGAAAAATCTAACCTTGGTGTCATATCAGGTCTACCAAAACTATTAGTGTGAAATCATAGCACCCACGAATGGCCTCGGATCTGGGTGAGGCATTCGGTGTGATTTGCATAACATTGGACCATATCTCAATCTGTGGGACTTGCAAACTTGAGATGGACCTCCAGAGAAGGCTAGTTCCTACTCCTAAATAGCCCGCCATGAGCTATTCTAGAGTAGGAAAACTATCTAATCCTAATCTAACATTCCAAGGGACCAGGGAGAGAGAGTGCATGAAAATAAAGCCTACAATAAAATAGTGATACACCAGAGAAGGAGAGTGTTGATCAAAATCTCAGCTGCCTAAAGTGGAGATAGGTAAGCAATGGAGAGGTTGGACAAGATGCTCCACAGACCAGAGATAGCATTCACACGGAGCACCACTTCAAAACCCATTAAACATGGCTCCAAAAACCTACTATAGACACCACAAGTATGCACACTATACCCTGTAATGATGAGAGGTGAGAAGAGACATTAAAATAAGGAAGGATGGATAAAATGCATCAGAAAACATATTTTATTTCTCCAAAATTTCACATGGTACATCATTAGTGAGAAAGAGGAAAGAAAATGCCATTATAGAGCCAAAAGAGGAGGCTTAGACTCCACATCCTACCCTAAGGAAGTAAGAGAGAGGGGGGTAGGAGGGAAAAGACAACAAACCTTTAGAAATATGCCCTCCCTTACAATATATAGAAGAATGAGAGAAGGAGAGACAGAAGAATTCAAACTTTTTTTCAACGACCCCTGTAATGCATTGAATCCACCTACAACAATGACACGATTTATTATAAAACCAATGCCTCCATGCACATTTCCTTGTTGGGCAGGAAAGGAGTCTATTCTTCATCATGTCGATAGGTGGGACACTTGACAGCCTCAAAAATGGTGGACCGGATCATTAATGGTGGAAGGTGAGTAGTAGGCACTTGGAACTCTCTTTAAAGTCCTTTCTTGCTCAATTTCAAGCTCCAGGTTAGATGACGTGGTTGTCTAAAGGTTGAGAGTTAGGTGCTTAATGCAGGCTCGCAATATGCGAGAGGGTCTGCCCATACAGGAGCCACGTGGAAACCATGCACATTTTAAGACTCAGCCCCATCCTATCCACTCTTGAAGAAGCGCCACAATGACACATGGCATCATCCACGAGATTGCCTACTTCCTCTATATTCTTCCTAAGTCCTCTTGTTGGTCGAGACACTGTGCCTAACCCAAGACACATAGAGGCTTCCTGCTCATTTGAAGAATCCCTATGGATCATGCTTTTAAAGTTGCACCGAGTTGACACGTGGTGTTGTTCGTGGACCCTTAGACCTTTCAACAGCCAACTCTGTCCTTCCCGCCCATTAAGAGTAGAGTTGTGGGACCCTTCTCTGACCTAACCCTTGGAGATGCATCATTCGGACGCGTGGAAGCTTCTGCAGGCTCTCTGAATTTTCAATTGCTAGTGCAACCATTTCAGACTCTAGCCACATGGCGAGCCTGTGCTCATTTGGGGACTGCCTCCATATTTTCACCTCGAAGTTGTGTCGATTTGACGCATGGAGACTTCCACTTGATTTGATACTTTTTAATGGCTGGTGTCCCCTTTGTTGGACCTGGGATACGTGGAGGGCTGACATATATTCATGGTCTTTTCTTGAGCTATGCTTTTGAAATTACATCAATGAGGAACATGGGACCCTCCACGGCTCTGTCCTCCCTTCCTCATGTTCTTCCTAAGCCCCTTGTGTTTGACAAAGGCTTTATGTATGACCTGGGACACAGGGAGGCTTCCCGCTCTTTTTGAGACCCTGTTTGGATCTGACCCTTAGAGGTGCACTGATTAGACATGTGGAGGCTTCCGCTGCCTTGAGAATTTTCAAATTCTGACTCTATCTCCTTTTGGTCATGGATACGTGGCGGGATAGCACACATTTGTAGACTACCTCCAGATTTTACATTTAAATATGTGCCGAAGAGACACGTAGGGCCTTCGCGGATGGCTGGACACTTGGCATCATCCGCAACTTGTTTTGTGCCGAAAACCATGTGGGGGAACCATGCTCCTTTGGGGACATGCTCCTCTTGCATCTTTTTGAATTGCATCAAGCCGACACTTGGCATCTTCTATGAATCTACTCTAATTTTCCCTGAGTAGACTCGTGTGTGAAGTATGGAAACTTTGAGTCCCTTCTCCAATTCTTTATGCTGAGCCTCTGGTCTCTTTTAATGTTATCTTCCTTCATTTCTGACTTTGTCCCTTCATTGTTGGATTTGGAATGTGGGCGCACATGACTAGATTGACCCTTCTGATTTTCTTCTGTGTGGGGATGTGTTTGACCAATTTTACCGGGGGGTAAAATTGGGATAACAGTTCAACTTAGTTTATCATAAATGCAAGGGTAAACCAAATGTCAAGATTATAAATTCTTAACACTCAAATTATTAGAATACACTCGTATAATGCATAGTGGGGTATGAGATGTCACTTCCTTTTTACTTTATATATGGTTATCGATATTTTGGTAACTAGATCTATTTGAAATTATTTAGTCTGATAAAATGGAAACCATTTTATTAAGGACCTGAAATATCTATGAAACTCTTCCCTTATTATGAGGAAAATTGAGTCCAATCTAATTAATAAATAACTTATAGGGATTGATCAACCCCAAATTTCCATGAATGATAAATATAATCACCATAGATCTTGAAATGCACTTTTTATGTCAATTACATTTGAGGAAAAAAATTCATTTTATTATCTATTGCTAGATAGTTCATGATGATGGATATTATTGTCTCCAAACTATGGGTTCTCTTTTGAAGCACCTAAACAATTTCTATGATTCAACATTAGCATGTGCAATACTCTTCTCCTTTAAATTAGTAAAATATATTCACTAGTATAAAGCTAGGGAAACTGTAATTAACAAAAATAACACATAATCATTTTTAAATCATTTTTTTTGTAAATGTTATATACATGATAATTTAATTATGAAACTAATTCATATCGGTGCAAGTTCTTGTTGTTTTAATTATCTTTCCCAGTGTTTCTTCTAGATTACAACTTATTTGTTCAATCATAATGTTTTTTATGTTCTACAAAAAAGATATTTTTCCTTTACAATTTAGTAATTTACTTTTGATGATTTTTTTCCAAGACCATACATATTGGTGAAGAGTATACAATGGTTCTAACAAAAGTGGACTTAGACCCTTTTTATTTTGCATCCTATCTAGCCATTAGGTTTCTTTGTTATTCTTTTTGTTGTTTCTTATTATATATTGGGTTGACCCTATTTTCCACTTGATGGAGGGATTATGGATGAAGACCTAGAGGGAATCCATGTGCATCAAGGAGTTGTAGTGAACCAAGATGAAGGAGTTGCAAAAATTCAAGCAAGCATACTTAAGTGAGAAATGTACATACATATATATGAAACCAAGATTCGAATAATGGAATGGAATTCAAATACACATCTATCAAATGAAGAGTTGTATATATAGGGGAGTGATGAGTAACTCCCATGTAGAAACAAGGATGCCTCCATGATGGACAAGAGGGGTTGATTTTCCAAAGGGAAATGTAACTCCTATGACACACACCTACACATATGACATATTTCCTAAGGGAATCTGTCATAACTAATATGACACCTAGATCCATGCTCATCTGAGTGAGATGACTCATCTAGTGAGGTGGAATTACACCCAATAAATAAATAAAGGATGAAAATTATCATCTACACCAACACTCCCCTTAATCCAAACTTTGGATGAGGTATGAAAATTCAGCGAAACAGACACACAATGGAAAATGGGTCTCAACAATTAAGCTTTATGAGGTACCCATGCACAACAAATATCTAAAGTGGTGAAGGAAAACCAAGTGGGAAAAAATCCACTTATAAGAGATATAAAAATCACCTAAACTACTAAGGAGGAGTGAAAAAGAAGTGCTATCCAGAATACAAAGAAGATGAACCAGTCACAAGCTTCCATGTGCTAAGTGAAGAAGAGGGGGAAGTCCCTCGCAGTGCCAAGGTGTTATTATAATCCAAGGAACAATGCTCCATATGTGAAGTGGAAATGTCATCTTCTCCATGAATAAATGCTAGTCTCGAAGTATTGGCAAGGAATGAAGGTAAAATGCCCTAAAGTTGTGGAGAAGTGTGTACAGTGCCTGATGAGTCCTAAATCACAGTACTTGCTCATTAAATTTTTTGAAGTGGACTAGAAGTAGGCGGATCAAGAGGAAACTCCTCAAGATGTGGCAAGTTATAAATGGATAGTGGAGGTGGGTCCCTATCATTGTGACAATCAACTATGATAGAAGATATGTCCTAAACATTAGAAGTGGGCTCAAAAGTATCGTCAAGTCCAGGTGAGAGTGATGATCAGATATATTAATTGCAACATTAGCGTCAGTGTGAAGCTCTCTGACATAAACGTAATCTAGAGTTAACTCAACCCATGTGCCTTGTCCAAGGCGAGTGATCTGATAAAATGAAAGAAAATTTGTTGAAAGTGAAGGGATACTAGGAAAATAGTTGAAAGTACCACCACTCACTTCAATTGATCCTCTCCCAAAAACTTGTATAGAAGTGTTGTCACCAAGATGAATAGAAGACATGCCACATGGCTCCTATGAATCAAAATTAATGCCTAATGAGGCCATGTGATGAGCTACACTCGAATCAATGATCCATGTTGGAGAAGGTGTCACAATTGTCACTAGAGATCTTCCCTTTGGTTTCTCCATTTTTTATTCTTTCACTTTTTCTTTCTATTTAGCTTTCCCTTTTTCACTCTATTTCTCCTTAGAACTTTCGTGAGATGATGAAGATATTTTGAGATTATGTGAAACTCTGATGTTGTGCTTTTCAAGCAGATTAGTGAGGATATTAATTTTTTCTTCAAGAATTTATCTTCATCATGTCTGTCATTGCAATACTCACATTTGATCTATTCTTTAGGAGGTTTGGAGATGGAAGAGGAAGTGGAAGAGTTGATTTTGGGTTTTTCCTTCTTTTCATGATCATTTTCCCATTTCTTCTCCTTTGAAAATTTCTTTTTCTCTTTTCCAAAAATAAGAGCATGGGATTTTTTGGGTTTCAATGTTCCCATCTGAGTGTATTTATCTTGTTCCCTAATCAAATCAACAACAAAATAATCAAGTGGGGGCATATTTCAACTTTTACCAAGTGCCCTTTTTGTTGCATAGAAGGTGGAGACAAAAACAAAGTATTCTAGACGAAGTTTTGCAACGACATAGAGAATGAGTTGTGGTTCCTTTTTGTGTATTCCACAAGCTTCCAATATCAATTTGAGTGATTTGAATTTGTGAAGAAGTCATGAAGGGTGTTAAATCTGCTATGACATAGACTAATCAACTCATTTTCAAGTTCATGTCCTCTCATTTAATCTTGTTTCCCAAAAATTTTGTATAGGGAATCCAAAAGTTCCTTGGTGTTTATGTAGAGGAAATGTTAAAATGGAGTTCTAGAGACACACAAATAGACAAAAACCTAATGACTTCATCACACTTGTCAAGCCACTTTTCCTTTTCTATTGCATCTCTAGGTTCAGCTTGTAAACCCATGGTTATCCTAAACAATTGTTTCTTTTTCAAGGAAAAATACATAGCATCCAACCATTCTTGATAGTTAACTGGGTGAGCAAGGGAACTGAAAGAGGGTCTATGGAAAAAAAAAAGTTCTACAGCTAAGGCGAGGAAAAGAAAAGGAACCAAAAACATACCCCCTTAATGCGAATGGAAGGGGTTTCAAGAAGTAGGTCGCACAATATCACCAAAAAGGACTGATTTTTCCCTTAAATATTTTCTTATTTCTTGTTAAATATGATATTAAGGAAGCAATTAATCTTCAACGAGAAAAATAGCAATATTGGAGAAGATAAAAAAACTTTCCTTTCGAGGTCCGTTGAGGCAGCCCAGTTTGGCGAGTTGGCTCTTGGGTGACCTTGTTGGGGTCTACACAGCTAGAAGTAACTCGTTTAGTTGATGGGAAAGTTGAGCTGGGTAGAGCTGCAAGAATGGTTGGTCAAACTGGGAGTTGGCTCGTTGAGCCAAAGGACGAGTTAACAGGGTTATGGTCGAGGTGACAGGGTATGCACGAACTACGCAAATGTGCGCTTTCCGAGTTGCAAGACACTCACCGAGTCGAATTCATATTAGGATGAATAATTCATGAGTTAGGAGCTCTAGGGATGCCTGTGAGTTGATTGTGAAGCTCTATGCTGAGTTACACTGCAAACTTCTACCGAGTTAGACTGCAATGTGAGTGGACGAGCCGGGAAATGCAAATGCAACGGGTTAGTGTTGTCGAGTCATGGACGGAGGTGTACGCTAAGTTATGCTGCCAAGGTGACTAATTTCGAGTGAGCCACGTGTGATAGATGCTACTTTTCGGAGTGTAACGGTCAGACCGGGTCTCACGGAAACATTTAGAACGTCTCGTTTAATGCTAGATCCCTTCACAGGTAACTACTGAGCAGGGTGATAGATAGGTGTAGAGGAGAGGGGCTCAGAAACTGGTGATCCAAACTAGGCATGGACACATCATAAAAAGTCAATTAGGATGAGAACAAAAATTCAGGACTCGAGGTATGCAGAGTGCATAGGGCCACGGCCAAGTCTGTGAAGCAATGCTGGAGGGAGCATTTTCAAATGCAGATTTCACAACTAAGTTGAACGTGGAAGAAACCAGGAGTCGATCACAGCAATGGCATGCATGAGTTGATTGAGATAGTGCATTGTGTTTAAACAAGGAAGATACCGAGCTGAGGTAATTATAAAGTACAGCTAGTACCGAGTTCTATGGATGACAAGGCAGGACCATAACGTAGGTTGAGTGAGCACAAGTATCGTTCATGCAAACTAGACATAGTAGCCAAGAAAAAATGCAAGACTGTCGAGTCAAATTAGAGGTGAGAAATCCATGAAAATTCAGCCAAAGATAAGGAAAAGAGAGCCAGAAAGGATGCACTAGCATGAGCACGAGTTGAGATTCCAACAACCAGGGGAATGTAGAACAAGTTTTTAGGATGGCTGGATCTCTAACTCGGCGAGATCGAGCCCAGTTGGTCCTTAAGAACAATCTTTGCACCTTTAAACTCAAAAAACTCGACACCTTGGAACCTACAATTTTCCATGACACCTGAACACATGTAAAACTAGCAAGAGGACACACCCAACACACAACTAATTTCCATAACCTTGAAATATATTGTAAGTAAAGCACAAGGTGAAAAAGAGAAATTGCACAAGCAAAAATGAGGCAGAGAGTAATAAGCAACAGTGGCAAGCAAAATGATTTTGATCCTCGAGCTTTGATACCATAATGGAGGGATGAAGAACAAAGACATGGAGGGAATCCATGTACATCAAGGAGTTGCATTCAATTGAGATAAAGGATTTGAAAGATTCAACCAAGCAAACTTAAGTGAGCAATGCCCATGCATTTATGAAACCAAGATTTGAAAAATGGAGTAAAAATGGAATGCACATAGATCAGAAGAAGAGGTGTACATATAGGGGAGTGATGAGTAACTCCCATATAGAAACAATTATGCCTCCATGATGGAGAAGAGAAGTTACTTTTTGAAAGGGGAATGTAACTCCTATGACACACACTTACACATATGTCAGATTCCATAAGGGAATCTGTCATAACTTATATGAAACTCATATCTATGCTCACCTAAATGAGATGACTCACCTAGTGAGGTGGAATTACACCCAATAAATAAATAAAGGATGAAAATTACCACCTATACCAACACCACTATGATTAAATTTCAGCATAAAGGACTCATATACATACATGTTTACTAAACAATAATTTATAATCTAGAAAAGTATTATCTAAATGCCATCATTTTAGGTAAGAAATAATGGAGTTACTACATCATATCAAATCACATGAAGGCATGATTTTGATTTACACATCTACATACAAGGATTTTATGGGATAAAACTAGAATATCTTATTATTGATGTAGTAGTACAAGGGTAAGATAGGTGAAGTTTTTTCACATGCATGCACACTTATGTGAAGCTATAGAATATCTACATTATGTTTCAACTATAGTGCAATGATAGATGAATATTAAATGAGGTCACCACCAAGCTAATTCTAAATAAAAATTATCCATGTGTTTTCTAAATTTAAGAGGTTCTTGACATTCGTGCAAGATGATAGTTTTGTTTCATAGGAGCAAGTGTAAAATATAGGGTTATAAGAGAAATCAAGGATATTATAGTGCGAACTAGGTAAAAGTGAAGTGACCCAAAATATATTAGGATCCGGTCATCTATATGTCTAACAATGAATGATTTGGTTTAGTGGCGGAGAATGAGCATGATTGACCTATACATCCCTATCCTTAAGAGTTCATTTCCATATATCCAGAGTTAATTCTCCCTTCCATATTTACAAAAAAAAATCAAAATTCAACTAGAAATAGTTAAGTCACATCTCAAACATTAAATGTACAATTATAATATATTATCAATTTATCTTGTTTGCAATATTATATTTTCCATTATGTAACCTTAAAATTGAATGTGACCTAACTGAACAAAAATCTCATAAAATTTATTATTATCTATATAGATTAATTAGATAATATGCATTTTATTTATTTTGAGTTAATACAAAGTGTATAGCATGGTATTGTTCCTTTTGAGATGAGAATAGATTACAACATACTCTTTCTTAGTAAAGGATAATTGAAGAAATATCACTTCATGAATTGAATATAACTTATTATATAAATTTTATGAAAACGATCACTTCTTTAAAAAAAAAGTTATAAGAGGTAATTATGAATTGTATTTCCCTCTCCTACATATAGTAATCTAGTAGTTATTTATAACACATTATCATTTATCCTAAGATTATCACAAAAAATCAATAGTATTGCTCCAAAGAGTGTAACTTTATACTACATAAAAATATTTACTTCTTAAACAATTTATTGAAAAAGACAATCCCACATACTCTTCAACGAATAAATATGTTTTTTTTTCCAACCTAGTACATTATATCCTACTTTTGTTTAAACTTTCTAATTGAATTTAAAATTTGAGATTATATCTTCTATCAACTATTTCACTTCATTAAAGCGTGTGTTTCCTGCATAACCATGACTCTTACCAATGCCTACCATTAGGTATTTTCTAATTTCACTGAAAATAAAGCATATACACAACAATATGATATAAGTTTTCAAAAGTTAATAACATCAAAGTTACTAGTTATAAATGATCAAATAGTTAGTAACATAGTATAGTAATAATTAATTTCATTCATAGAATCCATATCCATGAAGGATGGAAAAGAGATAAGAAAAATTGATGTAGTTTTCATGATGAAAAAAAATGATTTGTAAAGACATCAAACAATCACGTTCATAAATTTCAATAATGCTCCCTACATAGGACAACAACATGTAATTGAATTTAACCATATCACATCTCTATACGTTGTAGGAAACTTAAATTTGTAAAATACCATCTTAGAATCCCACCTGTACCAACGAAAAAGCTTACAAATTGTGCAAAACCATAGCATTTATACCTTGACTATTATAGGAAGTCTCAGTAATGATGGTTTAACAAACATAAGGAGTTTAAAACTCAAATAAAATCTAATGTATTAAGTTCAGACCTTACCTAAATGTATATAGATCTAAAAGGATGACTATTTTACTCACCTATGAGATAGAAAATAATATACCTCTTTAGCAATATGCAACCTGTAACTTTTCTTCGCTTTTTGCAAGTACCATTATAGAAAATTGCAAGACAAATTATTATAAAGGTTTGAGTTCTTTCTTATGCTTATAATTAGATGTTGTCTACATGTGTTAATTTAGTCACACAATATCATTTTCCAAGAAATAGAATGTAATAAGCATGTTTATCAAATTTATGAATACATATCCCCTTGATGAAACACCAATTGACTTCTATTTGAGAAATTGGAAACTGTTTTCGGTGGTATTTTTTTATAATTGGTAAATAGTATTTTGGGACAGACCATACCCTAAAAAAAAGGTTCGCAACCCAGATAAATATTGTTACATCAATGGTTATTTGACAAGTGAGGAACAAAACCCAAAGAGAGAAGACCTAGAAACCAAAATAAGAAGAGAAGTAAAAAGAGGGAGTATCGTGCCAGAAAAATAGCATCACCGCAACACCACTTCAGTAACACAACCGCAAGAAACCAACAAAACAGAGCATAGACCAGAAACGTAGAACACCTTCACTTGAGCTCCTTGTTCAATTTTTTTTTACCTCCTCCAGACCATTAAAAATGTTGAGGGAAATGATTTATGGGGGTTCATCCATATTGATGGTGGAGGTAGCAAGATTCTTTTCATTTCCACCCTTCCATATCATATGAGAAGTATTTTTGAGGTTGCATACCTATTTAACTTGAATTTAAATAAAATACAACAAGGCCTTGTGCATGTAAAAATGATCAATTTTATTGTTAATAATATGCCCAATAGACTCCTCCAAAGAATCCTGTTTCTTAGATATTTCCTCCATTTTGGCCTCAAATGAAGGACCATTGTCGAGATCTTTTTTTTCCTTAGGGCCTTCCTTGATTAAATGGCCCACTCTTTTCTTAGTTCCCTAATCATTTCTTCATGCTTCATGATCTGAGCCTTCATCCCAGAGGAGGTAACAATGTTATAATATGGTATTTTATAATGTAAAAAAATTAGATTTTTTAAAATATGAGTTTCATATTTTGGGTTGTGTTCTCAATGTAATTGGGGGATTATTATTGGTATTTCGTAAGCATTTTTCATGTCTAGTATAATCAAAGTGTGATGTGACACATGTTTCAATATGTGGCTATCTATAAAAGGTTGGGTTATGTAGAGGTCACATAAAATTTATAAAGAATATGAAGCTTAGTTTAGTGACCATAAAACACAATAATTAATACATTGTTTTTTGAAGTTGAATTCAATAAGTAATACGTTATTATTTGAATTTGTAATCAAATATACATGTACATTCGAATGTGGGGCCAAAATAAAAATATGGTCACATCATGGAGTACATACATGCTAGGCCAACCTCTTATCACATACTAGGTTAAAAATGAGTCATAAACAATGTATCAATTGCCCCTGTCCCCAATTTTAAATTTTCGTCTCCATTTCACCCACACACTCATTGCAAGCATTGCAACACACACATAATAATATAATTAACATTTTAAAAATTATGATTTTACATTATTCGTGTTTAGGGATAATTCATGTCTATGTTGTATCAAGATGAATATTGAAAGCTTGTTCCTTTTTACATAATGTTATAGTCACTATGTCACTTGAAATATTTGAAAGGATATACTCATTGTTCCAATACCACAAACATCATAAACAAATTTATAACATGTCAATTTTTCTTCCTTATTATTATTCATGCTATTGATTTAGGTCAAGTTGGGAACATATAAATCATAAAGCCAAATTACAATTTATTTTGATATGATTACCATTAGCACAATAGAAAATCATAACATGCATATAGTTAGAATACATTCATAACGTGGTTAGAAAATAAAAATGCATTTGGAACATCATAGCATATTAATAATTTAATTAAATTACCTATTGCAAGATAAATACATAGCTAACAAGGGAATGCAATAATGTGATACAAATTGTGTGAATGTGTGTGTAGACACACAATCATAAAACCATGAGAGAAAATACATTAAAACATATGCAATGTCCACGTCCTAGGTGATCATACATATTATATACTATAAAAGTTTTGGAACATATATTTTTTCCTTCACTTACTTGAAGGACGGACCCATGAGTGGTACCGTAGAAATTCTATCATATTTGCAAACGTCCACTAAATTAGCAAAGTGGATGTTTTTTTAAGGAAACGAAAGTCAAAATAAGTTTCTTGTATATTTTGATTCCAATATGATATTAAAAAAATGTTTAGGAAGCTTCGAAAATGGGAAAAATTATAAAGCTCAATATGATGCAACTTTGATAGAAAAATCACAAAATTAAAGACGAGATGATTTCCAAAGAAAAAAAATCATCCATTCAAAAAAATATAAGTTGTGGAAATCTCTAATTCCATATAAGAAATTCTATAAGGGTTCCAAGATTGATGTAAAAGTATTAAGACCATCATCCATAATTACACGTGAATACCTGTGAAATATTAAATTAAGATAAATAAATTGTTAATCAAGATAGAAGAAATATATAAGCTATTAATGTGTACATTTAAGGGAGGGGCAAATGCCATGTTCAAAGGATTAGTACAATGAATTTATCTTACATGATTATTACCATACAGAGTAATCTTAAAGAAATGCTAAGAAACTACGGTAACTCTTAACAACTCTCCTAATAGATAAAGTCAATTAACTCAATAACTCGATTGATATTTTACTCTCTATTAATAAATGTGAACAAGAGTACAAAATTTAATATAAATATGCTTAAAACCACTTTACTTAATCAAACACGTTTAGAAGGTCACAAGCTTTACATATTTCTTGTTTAACTTTTGACTTATTATACCGATTTGAATGGAGAAGTCCTTATTTGGGTAGAACACTTACTAAAAAAGAAACCAGCAAACGTTGATTTTGACTCTAGAGAGTTGAAACATTCAAAAGTCACCCTTAAAATTTCAGAAAACTAAGAAAAATGCGAATGACCAATATAAACTCAAACTTCTGAGGTCAATGGCGCTCACAAACCCTTTGAATGATAGGAGGTTTATTACTTATTCCTCTCTTTCTCGCACATGTAACGTCCAATCAAAAAACACGTTCTCGATCATACTAATATTTTCCAAAGATGCGTTTCTTTTTATCAAATGTATAATCACTGTCAATGTTTTACTTGTCATCATGACGGAATGTTGCCAACGTCAGTGGGATGGCAATTTTCTTCCGGAATGGGAAATTTAGAAAAGTAGTAGGAAAAAACACATATGAAAACAGTCGTTCCGCTGCCCGCCCACTAAGCGAGAAATGCGGAGGTATTTGACAGCCGTTTCCAATTGCCGTTAAGGATTTCTGTGGATTACAGCTAGTCGTGTCTGTGTAAACCACCAGGCATGCCGTATCTTTTTACTTTTTCAGATTTGCAGTAGTCCATTATATTTTGACATTTTCAATTTGACGGTCGATATTAAAAACAAGTTTTTAGTTTTTAAAATTTTGTACAAACACCACCTTAATTTCTTTTAATAGTTAAAATTATATATTTAAATATATTAATGTAATATATTGATAGGTTTATACTTTTATTTAAAAAATCTTTATCCGAAAAGCTAATAACATTAGAAATTTTAAATATATTTAATTTTTTTTTAACAGAATTAAAAGTGTTGTCATATTTAAACGTCATTTATTAAGAATAAATAGAGAGTAATATTACATTTTGATTATTAAAAAAAGCAATGTTACATCTTATTCTAGTGAGGGTTTGATGACTTGTAGCCCATTATAGAATATTTGATTAGTTAATTTGTAAGAGTTGAACATTAAACTTGTTGATGTCTAGGAAGTCTCCACTCCCATCTGGTCTCTTTAGTGGAAGGAGGTGAATGGATTGTAGTGAGCAAGAAAAGGAGAAGAAAAGGTAGCAAGTAGGAACCATAGAATATGACCCTCAGATTTGAAAAGAAAATGTTAGTTGAGGGACATAGTTTGTATCAGTCTCCTTTGTGTTCTGTTTTAGGGTTTGATTGTTTGCAAAGCATTTTTGCAACCAGTGTTTCTTTCCCCTCTGAAAGGAGTCTTGTCGAACTATTATTGTATTATCATTCTCTCCATTGTATAAGGGTGGAGTCTTTTATAAACTCCAACCTTTCCCTATAAAAAAATTACATTTTGATTATGAATTTTTATTTTATTTTCAAAAAGATATTTTATCTAAAAATATTCATTTTAATTTAAAATAAAAAATATTATAATAAAATTAAGATATATATAAGTATAAAAAGATAAACATTCAATTTAGATATATGAATAAGAAATGAGTGTATCAATTAAATAAAGAAATTTTCAAATGCGTATGTTTAAAACTTGTATTCTTACTTATATTAGTTTGTTTGATATTATATTCATCATTTTTGTATGTAATATGTTTTATTCAAATAACAAAGTAAATAATTTGTAGAATATATATAAAAAGTAAAGACTAATGTTTAACATAGTTTGGCACTTGATTACGTCATACATTAGCAATTGCAATTTGTAATAATATTATTGTTTCTGCATACGTTATTCATAATGTCCATATACTCTTAAATGTGCCAATATATAATTCTTAATAATATATCTAACAATTTTCATTTAAAAATACAAATAAAAAGAAGTTTTACACTTTTCACCTTTTCGTATTAAAACCATAACTTCAATTTTTAGTAAAACCGTATCTTATATTTTAATTAAGTTCAACTCCTTATAAATTAGGAAAAGTTAATTTGATATTTTTGAAGGAAAATAAGTTTTAAGTTATTTTTATACCACACCTTTATTCTTTAAAATTGTTACAGTTTTTTTAATTTTTTAAAGAATAAGATAAAATAAATTAAAAGAATTTGAATTTTTTTGTATTTTACTTTAAAGATGTTATAAAAATCACATCACAAAAATAAATAGACGAGCACGTTTTGATTTAGGCTCGATGCGTGGACTTAGGTGTTCTTTTGTTTATATAAATACAGTGTTCCGCTCTAATTTTCTTTATGAACTTCAGTAGTTTGTTTCTGCCTTCAGTGTCACGGCCTGGCGGTGTGTTCTGTTCTGGTTATTTCTGAGGGTAAACGAAGGCGTGGATCTAATTTTCATCTACCATTTTCTTTAATGGATTCCAAGAACACAAAGCAGAACTGGCAGTGTCATCAAAGAAATGAGGATTCAGAAAATGAGGGAAGAAGGGAGGGCAAACGTCCACGAACAGATGACAGTGCGGATGAATTCCAGGCGTTTGTCACATTGCTGGACCGTATTAAAGAAATGCGTGAGCTTTTTAAAAAGCATAGAATGAATTGCTCTTCTGCAGCGGAGGTATTCAAGGCCGAAAATACGGATGACAATGTTATCAAAGCTAAATATCTATGGAAGCCCTCATTCGAGTGGGAGGATTTTTCTACGTTGGCTGAGAAAGATAGGCATCATACAGAGAGGGACCAGACTACAACTGACCGTGAAAGCGCTGTTGGGGATTCCGATAAATTTAAGCCAGTGAAAAGTTTCGATCTAAATGTAGAGGCTTCCTCGGAACTGCCGGTCCTTCCTGCAGCATCAACTTCATTTCAATCGGATTTTATAAATTTATCAATAAATAAATGAAGATGGTTAAGCCTGAATTTCTACGACATGTAAGTCGGTATCCTCTTATAAAGATCTTGTGAATGGATGCATTTCTGGTTTCTTTTTTAATCCGTGTAATAAGGACCCAAACCAGCGTATTGTGAATGACATTACCTCTCTGTTGCTGACCGATTTGAAGTCCTTACAAGTCATTGTTCAATAGTTGGTATGGAAAAAATCTAGCTTTTTCGGTGTTATACTTCTTTTATCAATAAGTAAGATGGAATTATTTTTTTCTTGAGAAATCAGCTTTTGTGACATAAGGATTAAGCAACATATTAGTAAGTATAGTATTTTTGAATCATAAAAATATTAGGATAGAGGACTTCCGTCCAAAATGTCTAAAGCTTACAATTCCAGTTTGTACCGTTTAAATTGATGTAAACCATTTATATCTTCTCCCTTTCGAGGGGGTAGTGGAAGGAGAAGGTTCAAATGATTTCAGGGTGCTAGTGTTGTTGATGGTGATTCTAGTAGCGGTTATAGTAGTGGAAATGGCGTTCCTGTGTTTGTCAATGATGGTGGTGGCGAGAGTGATATTGGTGGTACTATTTGGGGTGTTATATATCCCTTCCAACAAATTCCTGCACATCGGTCTTGCTATCTCACCGACATGGTATGATAATGAGGGCAATCAATGTGGTTGGTAAGGCATCTTAGATTTGAAACCGGCTGTAATTGGTGGGTTGGGTGACAAACAATAAACCTGCTTCGCCTTGTCCGGCTCTGTTAAGCTCAATGTTTGCTGCTGCAGCTGAATTCCTGTTCTTTCGTGCTTGTTGTTTATCGCTTCTTTTTTTATTAAACAATGTCCATTACTTCATAGCGATTGTTAATGATTTGGCCCATGTGTTGCCCTTAACGTCTCCCTAGTTTCTTATTTTCAATCTAAATACTACGGTGCTGGCATAGCCCCTGGTTTTTTCTGTATGATTAATAAAAACTTACCTTTTCAATAAAAATTAATAAATATATATAAGACTGTTTTAGTTGGTGAAAATGTTTTTATTACAAGCATTATCATAATTTACCTAAAATTTAACAACTTATTTCAGTTTTTTAATAAAATTCATCCCTCAAATACATTTTAGAAACAAAATAAACAAACAAAAACATCCCTACATGCTTTTGGAAGATCTATAAGTATATTTTTATTGATAAATAAACTATCAACATTTTTTAATAAATATATTTATAAAGTTTAAGCCAAAAGTCGTCAAAATAATAAAATAATCTAATATTATTTTACAAAATACAAAATTGTAAAATAAAATATTTTTAAAGAATAAATAAGCAAATTTTAAACATTAACAATTTTGCATGATTAAATTGAAATTTCAAATTTTTTACCGAATTTAAATTTAGAATTGATACTTTAAAATTTTCTATTAAATATGGATTTGCTAACTTCAATGTAATCAAGTCAATTGATCTAATAGTAAACATAAATGTATTGAATTTTATTCCGCATTCATAAATGAATTCCATCCAATTCACAAATCAATTCCATCCTATTACAAGCTGTTAGATATATTCTTTACATATCAGGGATCCCACTGATAACTTGAAGAAAATTTGGGGGCGATGCAACGTTGTAAATGTAACTTGCATAAAATGTCATATGATTTAGAAAGGATTCTAATGAATTTATTGTTGAAATTAATAGTGTTGTAATTGTCACAATAGTATTTATCAAACCACAATCTTACAACATCAAATTTTAAAATATTTAATATATATATTTTTATGTTGTTTACGTAAAAGATTTTTTGTGGCTAGATTATTTACTTAATTTTATTGGTTTGTAAATCAAAAAATTAAACTCATCATAATATACATATGGAAATCATTATAATTTCTTTCAAATATAAATAATTTATAGAAAATAAGCACTCAAATCAATATTTATAATCTATTTTACTTATTAATTTTTGTAGAAGGAAATCTAAATACTATTTTGTATACATCATTCTTCATATTCCACTTAATTTTTGATAAAATTCTATTTTAAATTAAGTTATCAAGTCTTGGTTTGTTTTATTTCCTTGTGAAACTCTGACACAATATTTTTAACAACTGAATAAAATCATATAATGGAACATGTTATTTTTTAACATTCAATTAAATTGCTAACCGAAAATGAATTTACAAATATACATATATATATATATATATATATATATATATATAAATATATATATATATATGGGGTTCACAATTTCCTTTGTTTTCTTCTTATTTAATTTAATAACATTTCTCAATACCATTTAATAATTTAAGTATTTTAGAGAAGGTTTAGGCTTCTCTCTCATTTAATTTAATAAAATTGAATAAAATCTTGATTATACACAACCAAATTAATTTCAAAAATATTGTGGTCTAGTTATTTATAATAAAGCTTTATTCCCACCAATACAAGGGATCAAGACTTTTATTTAAAAAAGGGTCCCCAATTAAACATTTGGGTTAGAAAGGTAAAGATTACCCTCTACACCACTTGACTGACCCCCAATTAAAACTTACCCATACATTTTATTTTAAAAATAATTCCACCCATTTCTCACCTACTTTTTGTAGGGATGAATCTCATCCATTAGATGGATTCATTTGGAGCCCTTGGATTTAGGGATCCAACTAATCCTAAACATGACTATGAAAGACTCTTTTTCATTTCATTTGATTTAATGTTTCATTTCTTTTCGCACATTTGGAGGAGAAATAAGGTAGAATCCATGAGAGGAAAGCTCAAACTCATGGAGGGACAGCAATCTTTTTTTTTTGAAATTTCATTTATACCCTCTTCTAGGGTTTCTATGTATTTTACTATTTGTTACAATATTCTTTATTCGTATTTGCCCCATTGGCTATATGGGCATTTAGGCCTATTTTAAAGAAATGGTTGAAATAGTCTATATCTCCAATGGTTTGGGTGTATATGTATTTATATACATATATGTATGTGTGTGTGTATATATATACACACACATCCATTTTTAAAAATTAAAATATGAAAGAAAAAATATTTTTCTTTATAAAACCCGAAATCTAGAAAATAATAAAAGTATTTAAATATTTATTTGGAACCATTTAATCAGCGAGTTTAAATAAAGAAGATAATTTGAATAATTCCTATCTACTCATTTAAAATTAAGGATAATAACTCTAATTTAATTTCTCATTCATACAAATATAACTTGCAAGGAGAGAAGATTTGTCTCTCATTTTAGATTTTTAAGCAACTCTTTCCTTCCTTTAACATAACAAATAATGAAACTATATATTTTAATATTTTCAAGTTACAAGAACTATTTTTCTTTTTCTTCTTACAATAATTGACAACCATTCCAAACAACTAGTGCATTTTTAACAAGATTTCCCAATATTCTTAAAAAGATCATGACATATTTAAAAGGCAATGAGAAAACTTAAATTGAAAACAATGTTATTTTAATTTCAATCCCATTTCAAGTTGTTTACTTCATTTAAACAATACAAATATTTCCAAGGAACTTGGTTCACTTTTAAAATCTAATAGTCTCTCTTTCCAATGAGCAAGGAAATAATTTTCAAGATTTTTAATTTCATTTACAATGAGAAATAATGTCACAATTTTGATAAACAAAATAACTAAGAGCTTTACTTTTAAAATTCAAGTTTATAAGCCCTCCATACACAACGGAGACAACATGGTAAAATATTTAAAAGAGGGTTCTTTATTCTTTTCTCCAAATTCTACAAGAAAACATTCATCATTTCACTTCCACCTTCTTCCCAAGATCAAACACAACAACCAAAATGGGGGAGTATGCAAAATTCTCCGCCCAACCAATAATCTAATGAGAAAGTGTTGTCTTCTTCCTCATTGGACCCCAAGTCCCACAAATGAGACAATATGGAATATTTGAAAACCATTGATAACAAAGAAGGCTTCCACATTCACATTCAAAGCAACATTCGCACAGTAAAATAACCACAAAATCATTCATTTTCACACACATAAATTTCCCAAAAACATTGGCTCTAAACTCATGCCAAATAGAGAAATGAACATAAGGATTTCACTTGTTCCTCCCGAGGGTTTGGGTGCCCACCTCAAAACCTCCAAAACTCAATCAAGCCCCAAAAAAATCGTATTCCTCCCTACAAGGGAAAATATCTCTTATGCCTCCCTCACTCTTATACCTCCCTCAATGAAAAAAATAACAAGATAAGCACAAGGTGGGGCACCCCAACCCAGCGCCCTCCTAAATAACCAATAGAAAATCTTATGCCTCCCAAAAAAAATTATCTCCATTTCACTTTCTCATACACATCCTAAGGCTATTAGAATACCCAAAAATACACATGCAATACAAAATTCATTCAAAATCATAAGAAAATCAAAAGAGTAAAGAAACAAAGGGAGAAGACCCTACCTCACCATTGTAAGAATCCACTCCACAAATAAGTTCCAAAACTCTCCAATCCCAAACAATCCCAAGCTATCTCCAACTCTAACAAGCACTCCAAAAAGTAAGAACCTCTAAAAGTGAGAGCCCAAAAGGAAAACAAGTAACCCCGAAATCCTCACACAAATTGAAATAAATAGAAAAAAGGGAGAGATAGGTGATGTGGCTCCATGTAGGATTCCACATCATTTCTCCTCCATTCCACATCACCAAGGTAAAACCCAAACCCCAAGGCATAATAAATTGGTGATTAAGGCAATGACCACTGTACGCCGGAAAAGCGACAAGCGAGCGTGGGCATCTACAAGTAACTCTTCTGCGTACCTGACCTCCCGAGGTCGTGCCGAGACAAATGGTGGGGATGGAATATGTGTGGGATGCAGAAAAATTAGTTAGGCAATCTAATGTCTTCGACACGCACTAATGGAATTTGTGAATCTAAGGCAAAGAAGGCCCTTCTAACTTGGACTGGTGTGACAGATCGATCGACAAGGATGACTACTCGAAGGCTCCAATCAATATCGAGCTTTGGCGTGATTCGATCTATGGGTTGTGGAATATGTGGAAAATGACCTGGGATAGTTTTGTGTACATCTCCAGATAAGGTCATATGGTGGATGATGAATACAATTGACTCTATGGGTGATTCTCTGGCCTAGTTCAGAATTCTCTAGCTTTGTTAGCCGCTATATCTAGTAAGGAAAATTGTTCAATGATGGTGGGTGGAAGTGGAGTAGATTTGAATACTATCGTGCGTAGGCTAGTCTCTATATCTGATTGACTTATGGATTCGTTAGGCTGTGGGATTTGTGGATCACAACCGTAGACTCTTGGTTGTTGCGGTCCTGCTATGGTCATGTATGAAATCAAGTCCTAATCCCTAGTATCTAGTAATCGTACACTTTCTCAGCTTCTATGTTTAAACTCAATAACTGCGTGATTTTCTCGGAATACCTCACAGGTGTTCGTGCAACCTGGATTCTTAAACTAGTATCTATGTATGTGAGAGTGTCTCCTGCATCTGGTTGTGGGACCAAAGGATCACAACCAAAGGTTTGTTCTCTTTCGAACCTTTCTACAGTCATGTGAATGTTTTCCTAGGGTAATCTGTAGTTCGGTTGTTTTGACCAAAATGTGTGTGCTTGGTCGTCTTCTATATTTAACCCTCAACTGAGAGTTGATCAGTTGTAAATCTGTTGTTGTTTGGAAGACTTGTATTCTAAGGTTCTAGTCTATGTCAACTATTGCTGTGATGAGGTTGGGTTGAGGTACGATTGGCTCAAATACGTATTCCCTGGGCTCCTGGGGTCCCGTGATTGTCATACAAAACAAAATGTAAATCTAACTGTAACAAAGCAAATTCTAACTATGTGGAATAAATCTAAAATATATATGACTTCTAATTTTCTGTGAAACTTTTGAAGAATTTAAGAAAAGCAGCTATTTAAACGTATCTAGAATTTGATAGCTAAGATAAAACTTAAAACAAACAAAATAACCGAGTGTAGCTATTTGTCTGTGTAATTTGTAGATCTATTCTAAACAATGAAATAGCTCATCTAATCTATCTGCAAGATTCTCGATCCTACCTCAGAAGTGAGGAGTGAATCATAGTTTCTCAGAAACTATCAATCCCCACAGCTTCCCTGGCAATATCGAGAATAGAATTTACCGAAATGAAGCAATTAACTACTTTATTTGATATGATTCTAACTAGAAATTTGAAAGTTAAAACCTGGATTCCGCAGAACAGTGGCGAATGTGATGGTGTGTGTGATCTTGTCCCCTCAGTGTGATCTCCTCATTCTTTCGTGTTCACATGGATCCAGAAAAGCGTGTAATGCTAGCATCAACAAAAGTAGATTTTGGGACAAAGGCAACTTAGAATGCAAACTGAATATAATGCGAGTAGGAGAGGGATAGTGCAAGAGTACAGAGCTTGGCCTATGCAATTCCTAGCAGGATTTATTGCGAGTCATGCAACATAAAGCGTCTAGAACTTGAAACTATCCTGTTTGAGGAGAAAAACCTACAAATTTAATGGCTTCCTAAGCTATTCTACTCTAATGGATTGGGTGAAATAATAGTACTACCTGCACAAGATGGGTATGTGGCTTACCAACAGCTGAACAATGCTAACTAAGCATGCAAAGAATTAAAACTATGGCTTCTAAATAGAATAAAAGACTGAACTATGAAAATGAGAGCATGAAAGTGAATGAGGGGCAGACCTTTTGTTTGAGCACAAGCCATTTATTTATAGCTTTTCATTCACCCAAAGATCAAAACCAAACTGAACTCTAAAACTATAAACAATTGCCAAACACTATTCCAGGGGACCAAAAACATAAATACAAGCCCAAGTCGGCAAGGAAAGTTGGTGAAACGTTGATTTTTACATGAGTTGCGTTAAAACACTTTCTGGAAAACACGTAAAGGACCGCCGCTCTGAGCAAGGCGGTGGTTACAGGACCGCCGCCCTGATCAGGGTAGTGGTTTCGTCACAGAAGAGAAAAAAGCCAAGAAAAGAGGGGAAAAACGAAAAACAAAGGACGCGGGGGCTAAGCAGGGCATGCGGGATGTTAACGCACACTCGGAGAGGTTTTCCGGATCTTGAACACCTTGCGAGGAGACCTGTATCATCATTGGGGCACTTGTTACATTGTTCTGGCAGTACAGTACCTTACAATTTTGGGTACGTACATATTGCCCACTCGGAGAAGTGTTTTAGCCATGAAGAGGCATAAAACGGTGGGTCCCAGTATGGCAGTCTCGAAATGGGAAGTTAGAAGTTATACCTGACACATCCGTGTGTTGAAATGACGCCATCCAATATTCCCGCTACCTGCAAAATGAAAAGAGAACTCAAGTGCAGATAGATACAATAGTTCGAAAAATAAACGCCAAGAATAAAAGGGAATGAGAATGTACCATTTGTGTGGGGATAGGTTCTTACCTCCATCAGTGCTCTAAACCTGTGAAAAGGTCATTTTAAAACAAAACAGAGTGCTATATATATGAAAGTGGGCCCATTTTCCTATTCATTTGTGCCAGTCAATTTGGTTGATTTTGAGCTCTGGGACCCACGGTGATGGTTTCTTGTGTGAGTAGAGTCGAAACGTCCGCAACGAGATCGTGATCATGCCTCCATGTGCGGAACATCGTCCTGCGAGATCACAGGTTGGTTTCTTCAATTTATTATTTTCCCCCCCTTAATTTTGAAATGCTAAATACTCTATAATGGGGGGGTCATTTTTGAAAATGCTCGTGTCAAAAGTTCGACCTAGGGGGGGCGCCTACTAGGTAGGTTCTGTTTTTAGGTTAAAAGGCCGTTTTTTGCACTTTTTAGGCATTTTTAGGTTAAAAACCTGCGTGGGTTTTCGGACCACGACTGCCGCCCTGTCCAGGGCGGTGGTTACGAAACTGCCCCTCTGCTCAGGGCGGTGGTTTTGCACAGAATGCAAAAGGAACCTATTTTTGAGATTGTGTTTGTATTTTTAGCATTTCTACGTGCTTTTATGACTTTCTCAGCATTTCCTGGATGCTAACTTACTTTGTTTTGTGTGTTTTTGGGTGTATGCAGGGGAGAGAGGAGTACATCCGATGGAGCAGAGAGAGAGAGTGTGATTGGATCTCAGGGGTACTAGATGCCCTCTCACAGGACGAGGAGGACACACTTCAAAGGGCTGGTATACTACGCATATCACGCGTGCCCCATGTTGCACCATCTAGTCACATCCTTTATGACTTATTTTCTTACTGGGATGCAGATCAGAACACCTTTCGATTGCCAAGGGTCCGTGGTGAGTGGACCATTACATTGGAGGATTTCTACCGCATTCTGGGGGTCCTGATCATCGGGAGGCTACTCACTGTGGAGACAGCAGGCTCACGGGCACAAATTGCACAGTGGGCGACTTATATGGGAGATGCAGCCATCTCCACGGGGTCGAAGAAGGGGGTGAGAGTTCGATCCATTCCTTCTTTGCCCATCCCCGTATTTTGACAGGCCATTATGGGGATCCTTGCCTCGAGACTGATCGGGGACAAGGGAGGTGACACACTATTATACTGCTGGGCCCCCATTATTGCACAGATAGAGGGGCATGGCCAGATATATGCTTATGGTACAGACATTCTTGGGACCACCTACCACGATCTATATAGGGTGGTCCATTTACAGGGGCAGTCACTGAGCCACCTGACTCTAGTCATGAGTTGGGTTTATGAGCACTTCATCCCTTATGGCAGGGGTGTGGAGGTGGTAGATCCTGGAGCTGTTAGGGAAGCGAGATGGACAGACATGTCGGTGCTTAGAGCACCTCATCAGCTAGTTGCCTTCCTGACTACTGCCGATATGGAGGTGACACCATACCAGCTCATGGCCGGCATATGGGGTGAGGAGACCCTTACCTTGATCTCCTGCTCTAGCACAGGGCAGCTTATCGATCGAGTGGGATGAGTGGAGGTGCACCCCTTTGGACGAGTTCCTCAGCAGTTTGGCCTACCATACATGGGTATGCTTCCCCCAGTGGCGCCAGTTTATAGATCAGTTCGCGAGGCCAGAGGGGGGACCTAGAGGCCGAGGTTGAACAGTGGTCACTCCTGACATTCCCATTGCAGCCAGGAGGATAGTTCATGCTAGAGGGAGAGCCGGTGTGCCTCGGGCACCTTTGCTTCAGATTGCTGCGGGTCTTGCTCATAGCAGCGATGACCCTATTGATATTGACTCTGAGTCTGAGGAGTTCACAGAGGGAGGGTCAAAGGAGGAGACTGATGACGGCGATCCTGAGTGGCATGACACTCAGGACATTATGCAGGCAGAGAGGGCTGAGTAGAGCGTAGAGAGGGATACTTTAGTTTCAGAGGAGCCACTCTCTTAGAGCCATGGTGGAGAGGATGAGTCCGTTGCGGGGTGACACGTTGCTCCTGCCACAAGAGCGGCCCCTCAGTTGGCAGCGGCATCCACGGCAGGTGCCGGCCCCAGCGACCCATCCTAGAGGCCTGGTGATCCAAGTAAGTTACCCTTTCTCCCTTTTAATGTTTATTTGTAGGCTCTCCTTAGTTGCTATTTTGTATCTTTTAGCCTCTTTCTTAGTGTCTAATTCATTTTCTCCTTTGTTTACAGAGACTGTTGACGAGTGGCGGGATTTGATCCGCAGGGTATGTACCGATTCCCTGATGATCCCCATGGATAGGACCCGCGCGGAGCTATCTGTGGACGCTGGGGAGCCCTCAGCAGCTGGTAGACATACTGATGTCTTCGCTCCTGTTTGGCACGTGGCCAGGATGGTGTCAACCCTCCGTACAGAGTTAGCAGGCTATAGGATGGCTGAGCGTCTCATGAGGAGCCATTCTCGTGGTGAGACCACGGCTGCCCCTCGGGACCCTGAGCCCTCCGTACATTCAGAGCGCCAGTGTAGCCGGATTCCCAGGCAAGTGCGCGCACCTTCAGAGGGGTTGCGTGGGGATTGAGAAGCCACTTGGCTCTCGTGTATTTTGTATTATATATTCTTTGTATATCACGGGCTCTTTGAGCATTTTGACCATGCTTAGAGCATGATGGCATTGTACATAAACATTGATTATTTATATATATGCATTTGTTTTGGATCAAAAAGCTTGGCACTCATGTTTTCCTTTCTATTTCTAGTTTCTCTGTGTATACTACGATGTATGTTTTATATGCTTTTTAGAATGTATGCAATGGAGAACAAATGATGCAAATGCTTGTTTTCTTTTGTGTATTTCATGATGCTGATATATGTAGATATAATGTGATTTTGAATCTTAGCTTCTGTAAGCAATTTTGGATACCTCATGTTTGTTTTACAGAGTGATGAATATAACCAGTATGATGAATAGATTAACTTGCCCCACTCCTAACTCCACACAACAAGTAAGATGCGAGGGCTTATCACCAAGAGCCAAGAAGGGTGCAAGTTATGAAATGTGGTGAAATGATAGTGATGAAAGATAGACAAAGCTTTGGCGGAACCAAATTGGAAGCTACAAGCTTACTCTACCTGAGTGACTTCATAGTTTAGACTGCAACTTGCTTTGCGGTTTATCCAGAATTAGACCCATAGATGGCCACATAGTAGACAAAATTTGGGTTTTTAGGATTTTAACTCTTTTGGGATTTTGAACATCTGATTCATTTGTTTTTGACTCAAAGTTTCAGAGTTTTGAATTGTTTGCGTATGATTGTTTGCATTTATTTGTCAAGAGGACCCCCTACACTTTGCCCCACGCTACTAGTAAGAAGCGTGGGTTTATCACCGTGGGCAAGGTATAGGCGAGTAAGGGCATTTCCATCCTTTCCCGACCCTACGTTACTAGTAAGAGATGCAAGCTCATCACCAAAAATTGGTGGGGCAAGGAAATGTGTAATATTAAAATTTTCTGTTTTGATCAACGTTTGATTTGTTTATTTGAGTAAAATGTCAGTATGCACTTATTTCCAAAGAGATATATACATATGTGATAGATGTGACACTATGAAGCTTCTAGAATAGACCATAGGAAAGACACCTATCCTAAGAAGAAAATCAATGCGAGAATAAATTTGCAGATCTTGGTATGGTTACCATTAAGACTTCGTCATGTCTGATTTTATTTGATAAAAAGATTCTGAGATATTTTGATGATATCACGAAAATGGAGAGGTATGATTAAAGAGTTTATGCCAATAACATCATGAGTTTGTAATGAATTACTTTGAGAATAGATTCCTTAATCACAATTTATGTAAGAAACAAGTGGACAAAATGATCTTAATCTATATGAAGATGCAATGTAGATAGTTAAATAAGTAGTGCTAGCCGCTTATGCGTAGAACCGCTTGAGATGCAGGGAATTGACTGTTTCACCAAATTCCTCACCTTCTAGCATACATAAGAGGTATGCACCATTTTCGTAGTCTTTCATGACTTGGTATGGGCCCAACCATTTGGGCCAGAATTTCCTTCATTCGCCGGTCTTCTTGTTGATACGGCTGTCTAGTCTTAGAACTAGATCACCTTCGTATATGTCACGTTCATAGACCTTCTTGTTATACTACCGGCACATTCAGTCAGCATAAGCTCTATGTCGTTGTTCAGCATCTAACCTAGTTTCATCTAGGCTTTCTAGTTGGGAAAGACGTGCTTCTCTGTAAGCGTCTTCATCTAGAATCCCTTCTAATGAAATGCAGAGACTAGGTATTTTGACCTCAAGTTGGAGAACTGCCTCTGCCCCAAATACTAGTGAAAAAGGCGTTGCTCCCATGGGTGTTCTTATTGAGGTTCGGTGGGCCCACAAGGCCGGATATAACTTCAAATTCTAATCTCGTTTATTTTCTTTTACCGTTTTAAGGAGAATGGCTTTCAATGTCTTGTTTGTCACTTCAGCCTATCCGTTGGCTTGAGGGTAATACAAGTAAGCCGTATGATGGCTTATCTTAAATTTATTGCATAGCTCACGAACCTCTTCATTCCTAAAAGAAGTTCCATTATCGGAGATAATGATTTGCGGGATACCGTACCTGTAAATGATTTGGTTCAAAATGAACTTGGTGATCACAGAACCAGGTACAGTAGTAAGAGGCATAGCCTCTACCCATTTGGTAAAATATTCAGTGGCCGTGATTATGAAATTATGGCCGTCTATGGATGAGGGAGAGAATTTCCCTATTAAGTCTAGACCCCATGTAGAAAATGGCCATGGAGTGGCGATTGGTTACAGAGCTTGTGCCAGCATGTGGATCTCATGGGAGAATTCTTGGCACTTATGACACCTGCGTGCAAACTCTATTGCATCATGTTCTAGAGTGGGCCAGAAATAGCCCATTCGATGTATTTTTCGAGCAGTGGCATGGCCACCAAAGTGGCCTCCACATATTCCACTGTGTGATTCATGGAGAATCCTCTTGGACTCTTCTGTGTCAACACATCTTAGGAGCATTCCATCGAACACTTTTCGATAGAGAACTTGCTCTATAATGATGTATTTAGCTATGATAATGCGTAACCGCCTTCTTTGTTATGGTGTAGCTCCTTCTGGATACGTATGGTCCATGATATAATTAATGATATCAACGTACTAGGGACACTCAGAGATAGAGGGTCGGGTTTCGATGTAGTATACACACTCATCTAGAAAATCTAAATCTACTAGATCGCCTCCATCTAATGGGTTATCAGCTAACCAATCTGCGATGATTTTTCCTTTAACCGAATTCTGATTTACAAATGTTAATTCGAATTCCCCCATTAAGGTTATAAAACATCCAGCCTTTTTAGACAATGACCCTTGTGTGAGGAAAGTTCGTAAGTGGTCCATTTTTACCATGAACCTCGTTTCTTGATTCAGCATATAGTGTCTTAAGCGTTTAGTAGCTAAGACTATAGCAAGGAATTATCATTCTACTTGTGTATAACGTGTTTCATAGTCAAGTAATGTTCGACTAATGAAATAAATTACACGTTCCCTCTTGTCATCGTCCTCTTGGGCCAGCATGCAGGCTAGCGAGACATTGGTAGCTTGTGAGTATAAAATTAACGGGCAATCTAGCTTAGGTGGCATTAGCGTAGGTGGTGACAACAAGAAATGCTTAACTACGTCAAAAGCTTCATTGCAGTCCTCGATCCAATCAACGCTATAATTCTTCTTGAGTAAATTGTTGATTGGATGAATGGCAAAGCTTAAGTCCGAGATAAATCTTTGGATTGCACCTAACTTTCTGAGAAATGACCTGATTCTAGATTCATCCGAAGGTGGAACCATTTTGAGGACAGCTCGAATTTTGGTTGGATCAACATCTATCCCTCGTGACGATATGATGTAACCTAGGAGCTTTCCTCCTGTTACGCCAAAGACGCATTTCTCTGGATTTAGCGTGACTCCGTATTCTATTAGGCATGAAAGAATGACGCGGAGTACTTTTGGATGGTCACAACGCTTCTTGGCCTTAGTCAACAAGTCATCTACGTAGGATTCCATGATTTTATGAGTTAAATAGTGGAATATATATGTCATAGCTCACTGGTACGTAGCACCAGCATTCTTGAGACCAAATGGCATAATAGCATAGCAATAGGTTCCCCAAGGAGTTATAAACGTAGTTTTAGCTTGATCTTGCTCAGATATCTTGATTTGATTGTATCTCGAGAATCCATCCATGAGAGACAAAATTTCAAATCCAGCTGTTGCATCAACAATGACATCGATAGATGGTAACGGGAAGTCGTCCTTAGGACATGCTTTGTTGATGTCTCGGAAATCTATGTAGATGTGTATCTTTCCATTCTTCTTGAGAATAGGAACGATGTTAGATACCCATTGGGATTAGTTGACTGGCTTGATAAATCGTACTTGGAGGAGTTTTATTACCTCCTCCTTTACCATGAGAGCTACCTTGGGCTTCATGGGTCTTGATTTTTGTTTAACTAGCTTTGCATCTGATTTAGTGACGAGGTTGTGCACCGCAATGTGGGGTGTGACTCCTTTCATCTCCTTATAATTAAATGTAAACACCTTCTGATGTTCTTTGAGGATCCGAGTGTGTATTTATACTTCTTCTGGGGTTAAAGATGATCCTAATATAAATATTTTTGGTTCATCATCTATCCCGATGTTGACATCCATTATTTCCTCAATTAAAGAGGCGTTACCCTCTTTAAACTCAGGTGGTGTTGGAGGTAAATTCAAATCATCCCCATTTTCTACTACGTATATGCTAGGTTCCATTTGTGAGGGGAGATCCATCATGGGATTTCTGAAATAGGAAGACGAATGTGGAATTAAGGACAAATCTAGCATATGATAGGAGAGATGTAGTGCTGCATAGGCATTTAAGTAATCCAAAGTGGCCATATCACTATCAACATGGTCTAGGATGGTAGATTCACTTCCGCTTGAAAGGGGATTTGTCATTGTTTTTATCAATGGTTCATCACGAATGGATACCATGAAATGGGTATCCTCTAACTCATTGCTTGGAGTAAAACGCGATGCTGAAGTTGCTATTGAATTGGCGAGAAGATTTTTCTCTCGCGGGATTGCTTCAATGAATATGAAGTTAAACACCTTGCTTAAGTCTAATACGGCTTCTTTGTAAAACTGCAAGTGTTCAGCTTTGGTCTCATATACTTTAGAAACTTGGTTTGCCACTAATTGCGAGTCTCCTAAGACCTCTGAAGTTATAAACACCAATTCTATTGGCTAAGGTGAGGCCAAGGAGGAGGGCTTCGTATTCAGCGTCATTGTTGGTGCATTCAAAATTTAGCTTAAAGGCAAATGGCAGGACTTTCTCTTCGGGCCAAAGTAAGAATTATACCTTGCCCCCGCTCCATAACGACATTTAGCTCCATCAAAATGGAGAGTCCAATACTTAGCTGGGAGTATGGATGTTGGGGTATCTGATGCTTTTGCACACTCCACTTCTACCATACAGAGATCCTCTGATGGAAGGGAACCAACAAACTAGTGAATATCCTATGCCTACTAAATCAAATGGTAGGACATTGGTAAATCTTGTTCTATTAACTCAACGATTTTTGCAGTAGTCCCTAATGATACCGTTTCTTTAGTGTTAGCCTTATCTTTGGGGGTTGGGGTTGTTTTGGCTATGCTGATAGTTTCAAGATCCGTTGTAGGTACCAACTTCTCCTCTGGTTTTGTGTCAGTGGGTTTATTAGTTGGTTTGTTTGGAAGTTCCAATTCCGAGTGCACACCTGGGTCTTTTCTTTAAGTCAGCTAGGTGTATATCGAAAGGTTTTGGATCGTCTTTGGCTACAAATACCTTCCTAGATGCAAGGAATCTTACTTCTTGGAATAAAGTAGAAGGGATTGCTTTCATTTGGTGTATCCATGGTCGGCCGAGGATCATTATTATAATTAGTTCCCGATCTATAATATAAAACTCAGTCAGTATTGTTTTGGGTCCTAAGTGACTTGGTCAGTTTATAGTTCCTATCTAGTGGACTTTAAGGCTATCCATAGCCTCTCAATGTATTTCGAGTGGTGGAATAGTTTGTTTCCCCATATCCTAGTTTTTGGAGGAAAGAGAAGGGAACTATGTTAACTGCGGCTCCATCATCAACCATTGCCCGTTTTACGTAGTTATTATAAACCCATACTTGTAAGTGTAAGGCTGGATCACCTCGACATGTGATCTCAACATCTGTAGGCATTTTACTTATTTCGAATATGAATTTGACATCCTTGTCCGGCTGCCTCGGAGGGTGGATATCAAAATCTACGTGGTTTACTTGTGTTTTAGGAGGTGGAGTGATGTTAATTAGATGACCTAAACCTAATGCCACTTCTAAAAGAGCAGCTCTGTGAGTAGGAGAGTTCTTTAGTAAGTCCAAAAATGAAATGTGTGAGAAGGTTTTTGCTAGGTCATTAATTAAATCATAGGCACCTATGGGTTTTTCTACTATTTGTTGACTCTTATCTATTTCTAGCAGATGACTTGGGCTTGGTTGAGAGAAATACTCTCGTGTTCTTGTTATAGCTTCGATAGGTAGTTCAACGTCTAGTTCTACCAAACCGACTATCTTGGGTCTCGGTTGATTTCCTAATTGTGGCACAACTGATGGATTCAATGAAGTCGAGGCTTCATGATCATTGTTTTCCGTCATTGCACCCTTGTTCGTCTTAGTTGGATTTAGTCTGTTATTATCATGATTTGGGAGTGGATAGTTAAAGATCTTGAGGGGAGCATTATGAGGGGAAACTGCCCCTGTGAGCCTGCTTGGTGGTGGTGACACGGGATCTGCCAAAAAAATCTGTGAAGAAAAACTATCTTTGTCTTCTGGAAAACGTTGCATGAATTTTGTTGTAGTCACGGCATGTTCTAGTATCATGACCTCAAATCTTGTGGGAAACCATAATATGAATTGGGATTGTAATTCCTGTTTTGTTGGTTTGGTGTATATTGTGGCCTAAAATTCTCTGATCAAACTGGTTGCCTATTAGGATTAAAGTATTACCGTCATGTTTGTTTTACAGAGTGATGAATATAACCAGTATGATGAATAGATTAACTTGCCCCACTCCTAACTCCACACAACAAGTAAGATGCGAGGGCTTATCACCAAGAGCCAAGAAGGGTGCAAGTTATGAAATGTGGTGAAATGATAGTGATGAAAGATAGACAAAGCTTTGGCGGAACCAAATTGGAAGCTACAAGCTTACTCTACCCGAGTGACTTCATAGTTTAGACTGCAACTTGCTTTGCGGTTTATCCAGAATTAGACCCATAGATGGCCACATAGTAGACAAAATTTGGGTTTTTAGGATTTTAACTCTTTTGGGATTTTGAACATCTGATTCATTTGTTTTTGACTCAAAGTTTCAGAGTTTGAATTGTTTGCGTATGATTGTTTGCATTTATTTGTCAAGAGGACCCCCTACACTTTGCCCCACGCTACTAGTAAGAAGCGTGGGTTTATCACCGTGGGCAAGGTATAGGCGAGTAAGGGCATTTCCATCCTTTCCCGACCCTACGTTACTAGTAAGAGATGCAAGCTCATCACCAAAAATTGGTGGGGCAAGGAAATGTGTAAAATTAAAATTTTCTGTTTTGATCAACGTTTGATTTGTTTATTTGAGTAAAATGTCAGTATGCACTTATTTCCAAAGAGATATATATATATATGGGATAGATGTGACACCATGAAGCTTCTAGAACAGACCATAGGAAAGACACCTATCCTAAGAAGAAAATCAATGCGAGAATAAATTTGCAGATCTTGGTATGGTTACCATTAAGACTTCGTCATGTCTGATTTTATTTGATAAAAAGATTCTGAGATATTTTGATGATATCACGAAAATGGAGAGGTATGATTAAAGAGTTTATGCCAATAACATCATGAGTTTGTAATGAATTACTTTGAGAATAGATTCCTTAATCACAATTTATGTAAGAAACAAGTGGACAAAATGATCTTAATCTATATGAAGATGCAATGTAGATAGTTAAATAAGTAGTGCTAGCCGCTTATGCGTAGAACCGCTTGAGATGCAGGGAATTGACTGTTTCACCAAATTCCTCACCTTCTAGCATACATAAGAGGTATGCACCATTTTCGTAGTCTTTCATGACTTGGTATGGGCCCAACCATTTGGGCCAGAATTTCCTTCATTCGCCGGTCTTCTTGTTGATACGGCTGTCTAGTCTTAGAACTAGATCACCATTCGTATATGTCACGTTCATAGACCTTCTTGTTATACTACCGGCACATTCAGTCAGCATAAGCTCTATGTCGTTGTTCAACATCTAACCTAGTTTCATCTAGGCTTTCTAGTTGGGAAAGACGTGCTTCTCTGTAAGCGTCTTCATCTAGAATCCCTTGTAATGAAATGCAGAGACTAGGTATTTTGACCTCAAGTTGGAGAACTGCCTCTGCCCCAAATACTAGTGAAAAAGGCGTTGCTCCCATGGGTGTTCTTATTGAGGTTCGGTGGGCCCACAAGGCCGGATATAACTTCAAATTCTAATCTCGTTTATTTTCTTTTACCGTTTTAAGGAGAATGGCTTTCAGTGTCTTGTTTGTCACTTCAGCCTATCCGTTGGCTTGAGGGTAATACAAGTAAGCCGTATGATGGCTTATCTTAAATTTATTGCATAGCTCACGAACCTCTTCATTCCTAAAAGAAGTTCCATTATCGGAGATAATGATTTGCGGGATACCGTACCTGTAAATGATTTGGTTCAAAATGAACTTGGTGATCACAGAACCAGGTACAGTAGTAAGAGGCATAGCCTCTACCCATTTGGTAAAATATTCAGTGGCCGTGATTATGAAATTATGGCCGTCTATGGATGAGGGAGAGAATTTCCCTATTAAGTCTAGACCCCATGTAGAAAATGGCCATGGAGTGGCGATTGGTTACAGAGCTTGTGCCAGCATGTGGATCTCATGGGAGAATTCTTGGCACTTATGACACCTGCGTGCAAACTCTATTGCATCATGTTCTAGAGTGGGCCAGAAATAGCCCATTCGATGTATTTTTCGAGCAGTGGCATGGCCACCAAAGTGGCCTCCACATATTCCACTGTGTGATTCATGGAGAATCCTCTTGGACTCTTCTGTGTCAACACATCTTAGGAGCATTCCATCGAACACTTTTCGATAGAGAACTTGCTCTATAATGATGTATTTAGCTATGATAATGCGTAACCGCCTTCTTTGTTATGGTGTAGCTCCTTCTGGATACGTATGGTCCATGATATAATTAATGATATCAACGTACTAGGGACACTCAGAGATAGAGGGTCGGGTTTCGATGTAGTATACACACTCATCTAGAAAATCTAAATCTACTAGATCGCCTCCATCTAATGGGTTATCAGCTAACCAATCTGCGATGATTTTTCCTTTAACCGAATTCTGATTTACAAATGTTAATTCGAATTCCCCCATTAAGGTTATAAAACATCCAGCCTTTTTAGACAATGACCCTTGTGTGAGGAAAGTTCGTAAGTGGTCCATTTTTACCATGAACCTCGTTTCTTGATTCAGCATATAGTGTCTTAAGCGTTTAGTAGCTAAGACTATAGCAAGGAATTATCATTCTACTTGTGTATAACGTGTTTCATAGTCAAGTAATGTTCGACTAATGAAATAAATTACACGTTCCCTCTTGTCATCGTCCTCTTGGGCCAGCATGCAGGCTAGCGAGACATTGGTAGCTTGTGAGTATAAAATTAACGGGCAATCTAGCTTAGGTGGCATTAGCGTAGGTGGTGACAACAAGAAATGCTTAACTACGTCAAAAGCTTCATTGCAGTCCTCGATCCAATCAACGCTATAATTCTTCTTGAGTAAATTGTTGATTGGATGAATGGCAAAGCTTAAGTCCGAGATAAATCTTTGGATTGCACCTAACTTTCTGAGAAATGACCTGATTCTAGATTCATCCGAAGGTGGAACCATTTTGAGGACAGCTCGAATTTTGGTTGGATCAACATCTATCCCTCGTGACGATATGATGTAACCTAGGAGCTTTCCTCCTGTTACGCCAAAGACGCATTTCTCTGGATTTAGCGTGACTCCGTATTCTATTAGGCATGAAAGAATGACGCGGAGTACTTTTGGATGGTCACAACGCTTCTTGGCCTTAGTCAACAAGTCATCTACGTAGGATTCCATGATTTTATGAGTTAAATAGTGGAATATATATGTCATAGCTCACTGGTACGTAGCACCAGCATTCTTGAGACCAAATGGCATAATAGCATAGCAATAGGTTCCCCAAGGAGTTATAAACGTAGTTTTAGCTTGATCTTGCTCAGATATCTTGATTTGATTGTATCTCGAGAATCCATCCATGAGAGACAAAATTTCAAATCCAGCTGTTGCATCAACAATGACATCGATAGATGGTAACGGGAAGTCGTCCTTAGGACATGCTTTGTTGATGTCTCGGAAATCTATGTAGATGTGTATCTTTCCATTCTTCTTGAGAATAGGAACGATGTTAGATACCCATTGGGATTAGTTGACTGGCTTGATAAATCGTACTTGGAGGAGTTTTATTACCTCCTCCTTTACCATGAGAGCTACCTTGGGCTTCATGGGTCTTGATTTTTGTTTAACTAGCTTTGCATCTGATTTAGTGACGAGGTTGTGCACCGCAATGTGGGGTGTGACTCCTTTCATCTCCTTATAATTAAATGTAAACACCTTCTGATGTTCTTTGAGGATCCGAGTGTGTATTTATACTTCTTCTGGGGTTAAAGATGATCCTAATATAAATATTTTTGGTTCATCATCTATCCCGATGTTGACATCCATTATTTCCTCAATTAAAGAGGCGTTACCCTCTTTAAACTCAGGTGGTGTTGGAGGTAAATTCAAATCATCCCCATTTTCTACTACGTATATGCTAGGTTCCATTTGTGAGGGGAGATCCATCATGGGATTTCTGAAATAGGAAGACGAATGTGGAATTAAGGACAAATCTAGCATATGATAGGAGAGATGTAGTGCTGCATAGGCATTTAAGTAATCCAAAGTGGCCATATCACTATCAACATGGTCTAGGATGGTAGATTCACTTCCGCTTGAAAGGGGATTTGTCATTGTTTTTATCAATGGTTCATCACGAATGGATACCATGAAATGGGTATCCTCTAACTCATTGCTTGGAGTAAAACGCGATGCTGAAGTTGCTATTGAATTGGCGAGAAGATTTTTCTCTCGCGGGATTGCTTCAATGAATATGAAGTTAAACACCTTGCTTAAGTCTAATACGGCTTCTTTGTAAAACTGCAAGTGTTCAGCTTTGGTCTCATATACTTTAGAAACTTGGTTTGCCACTAATTGCGAGTCTCCTAAGACTCTGAAGTTATAAACACCAATTCTATTGGCTAAGGTGAGGCCAAGGAGGAGGGCTTCGTATTCAGCGTCATTGTTTGTGCATTCAAAATTTAGCTTAAAGGCAAATGGCAGGACTTTCTCTTCGGGCAAAGTAAGAATTATACCTGCCCCCGCTCCATAACGACATTTAGCTCCATCAAAATGGAGAGTCCAATACTTAGCTGGGAGTATGGATGTTGGGGTATCTGATGCTTTTGCACACTCCACTTCTACCATACAGAGATCCTCTGATGGAAGGGAACCAACAACTAGTGAATATCCTATGCCTACTAAATCAAATGGTAGGAACATTGGTAAATCTTGTTCTATTAACTCAACGATTTTTGCAGTAGTCCCTAATGATACCGTTTCTTTAGTGTTAGCCTTATCTTTGGGGGTTGGGGTTGTTTTGGCTATGCTGATAGTTTCAAGATCCGTTGTAGGTACCAACTTCTCCTCTGGTTTTGTGTCAGTGGGTTTATTAAGTTGGTTTGTTGGAAGTTCCAATTCCGAGTGCACACCTGGTCTTTTCTTTAAGTCAGCTAGGTGTATATCGAAAGGTTTTGGATCGTCTTTGGCTACAAATACCTTTCCTAGATGCAGGAATCTTACTTCTTGGAATAAAGTAGAAGGGATTGCTTTCATTTGGTGTATCCATGGTCGGCCGAGGATCATATTATAATTAGTTTCCCGATCTATAATATAAAACTCAGTCAGGATTGTTTTGGGTCCTAAGGTGACTGGTAGTATTATAGTTCTTATCGAAGTGGCTTTAAGGCTATCATAGCGTCTCAATGTATTTCGAGTGGTGGAACATTTTATTTCCCCATATCCTAGTTTCTGGAGGAAAGAGAAGGGGACTATGTTAACCGCTGCCCCATCATCTACCATTGTGCGCTTTACATAGTTGTTATAAACCCGTACTTGCAAATTTAAAGCCGGATCACCCCGATGTGCGATCTCAGCATCTGTAGGCATTTTAGTTATTTCGAATATGAATTTGACATCCTTGTCCAGCTGCCCGGGAGGGTGGATATCAAAATCTACGTGGTTTACTTGTGTTTCAGGAGGTGGAGTGATGTTAATTAGATGACCTAAACCTAATGCTTCTAAAAGAGCAACTCTGTGAGCAGGAGATTTCTTTAGTAAGTCCAAAAATGAAATGTGTGAGAAGGTTTTTGTTAGGTCATTAATTAAATCATAGGCACCTATGGGTTTTTCTACTATTTGTTGACTCTTTTCTGTCTTCGGCAGGTGACTTGGGCTTGGTTGAGAGAAATATTCTCGTGTTCTTGTTATAGCTTCGATAGGTAGTTCAGCATCTAGCTCTACCAAACTGACTATCTTAGGTCATGGTTGACTTCTTAGTTGCAGCGCAACTGATGAATTTAGTGAAGTCAAGGCTTCATGATCATTGTTTCCCATCATTGCTCCCTTTTTTTTCCCAGTTGGATTTAGTCTGTTATTATCATGATTTGGGAGTGGATCGTTAAAGATCTTGAGGGGAGCATTCTGAGGGGAAACTACCCATGCGAGCATGCTTGGTGGTGGCGACACGGGATCTGCCAAAAAAAAATCTATGAAGAACTATCTTTGTTCTTCTGGAAAACGTTGCATGAATTTATTGTAGTCATAGCACATTCTAGTATCATGACCTCGAATCTTGTGGAAACCACAATATGAATTGGGATTTTAATTCTTGTTTTGTTGGTTTGGTGTATATTGTGGCCTAAAACTCTGATCAAACTGTTGCCTATCAGGTTTAAAGTTTTGCATTTATTGTTTCTGACTTTGGTTTTGATAACCAAATGAGTTTTGGCTTGGCCCTTGTATGGGATTTCGCCGTTGTTGTTGTTGTTGTGGATGGTTAAAATCCACTGTATTGATAGTCGGGGTAAAGTTGTTGTTTCATTGGTTGTTTGTTAGTGATGGAGTATTGACAACATTTACCTTCTTGGGCTAGTCATTTACTCCATCAGTTGTTACACCCCGATTTTTATTAAGGATTTAAGGTCCTTGATTGACGTTTGTGGTAGTGGGATAATTTGTAGTGTTCTGATTGGGGGTGATTAACCTCCCGTTTGCTCCATATGTTTTACGGCCACTATCCATCGCTGCTTGATCTATTCGAAGAGCGCTTTCAAGTACTTCATCGTAAGTTCTTAGTGGGAACTTTTGTACTTCTTCCTTCACCTCTCTGCTGAGAGAATGGAGGAATAAATCACATAGTTCCATCTGATCCATATTTGGAGAACTTGCTGAAGAATAAAGAACTGTACGCCACCTCTGGATGAAATGGGTGACAGATTCGTTGTGTTCTTGTTTGATGTGCAAGAATTCCCTGATTCCTGTTCTTAACAGTTTGTTCATGTCAAATGCCTTAATGAACTCTGATACGAGTTGTTTAAATGAATGGATGGAAGCCTCAGGTATTCTATAATACCAGTCGAGAGAAATGCCTTCCAAGGTTTTGGGGAATATTTTAGCAACAAACCCATCCCAAGGGAGTAGTTCGCGTATGGCTGTAGCGTAAGCTTTGATATGCACATTTGGATCTCCCTCACCTTTGTACTTGGGTAAATCAGGAAGGGGTCTTGGAAGCATGACGCTTCGTATGGCGAAGTCTAAAGGCTCTTTCAGATATTCTGAATAAGTCCCTATTGCATAGGTTTCGACCATTGATGGTGGTTGTTGAGGGAGTGGTGGTGGGATGGGTTGTTGATATGGCACAACGTATGCATTGGCAGGGGCATACGGAAGTCCCCGAGTTTGAGAAAACATGTCGAGAGAGGAGAACATATCCCCTTGTGGTGATTTGGAGTACATGTTTAAGTATGACGGGGCATTGTCTAGTAATGGATTGTTTGATACTAGACCGGGAGGAATGGTGTTAGAGATGATGGGCCTCGTTGGTGTTTATTGTGGATACTGAGGAGGCATGCCTAACGTGCCTACTCCTATGAGGAGATCTACTTGGCCAGGGTGGTATCGAGGATTGGAACTTCCTGCTTGCATGAACTGAGAATTTTGACTTGCTTGAGCAAGTTCTAACCCTCTCACTTTTTCTACTAACGTTGAAATGACTTCATTTGGTGAAGTCACGGTGCTTTTCCTTAGCGGTGTTTGTTGTATACCCTGGTGTTATATAGGCATGTGATATCCTGCTATGAACTAACTGCTATCTTGCCAAGTTTCTCCAAGAGTATTTCCTATATGCAGTGGCATAGAGGTATTTTCTTGAAAAGAGACCTCGGGTTGTATTTTGTAGACCTCCTATAGGTGGGTACATACCCTGGGAGTGTTGTTCACTCCTAGGATAACGTATTGACTGTTCATCATCGAAGACCAGGTATGGGTCTGATTGCCTACTAATTTTTGGTCTAAGTAGCATCTGAGGAGACGAACCAGATTCTCTGGTAAACGTCATATTATTTGAGCCTGAAGTCTCTATTTGTTGCGTTCGAGGGGTTTGATCTAACTCCTCAGTTTGAAAAGATGAATTATATCTGATTCTTGGAGATTGTGTTGACAAGTGATTAGATGAATAGTTGTCACCCCACATTGAGAGCGAGGGTGATGATTGTCTATTCTGTTGGGTGTAGTATGCCTCAAGACCCAAGAGGGGTCTGCCATATGCATCAAATCCCAACATATTCGGGGGGTATATGAATACCCGCAAAATAATGGGAAGGAGCGAAGGCGATTTGTGAAAGCTAAAGAGGCGCAGAAGATGAAAAGTAAACTAAACTTTGAAAGAAAACGTAATACTATGAATCCGAATTAGAAAGTATGAAGTTTACATCAGCTTCAATAATTTTGTTTGTTTCACGTTGGGTTCACCAATTTTGTACGCCGAAAAAGTGACAAGCGAGCATGGGAATATATAGGTAACTCTTCTGCGTACCCGACGTCACAAGGTCGTGCCGAGACAGTCGGTGGGGATGGAATATGCATGGGATGTAGACAAACTAGTTAGGCAATCTAATTTCTTTGACACGCACTAATGGAATTTGTGAATCTAAGGCAAAGAAGGCCCTTCTAACTTGGACTGGTGTGATAGATCAATCGGCAAGGATGACTTCTCGAAGGCTCCAATCAATATCGAGCTCTGGCGTGATTCAATCTATGGGTTGTGGAGTACATGGAAAATGACCTGGGATAGTTTCGTGTACGTCTCCAGATAAGGTCATATGGTGGATGGTGAATACAATTGACTGTATGGGCGATTCTCTGGCCTAGTCCAGAATTCTCTAGCTTTGTTAGCCGCTATATCTAGTAAGGACAATTGTTCGATGATGGTGGGTGGAAGTGGAGTAGATCTGAATACTAACGTGCGTAGGCCAGTGTCTATATCTGATTGACTAATGGATTCGTTAGGCTGTGGGATTTGTGGATCACAACCGTAGACTCTTGGTTGTTGCGGTCCTGCTATGGTCATGTATGAAATCAAGTCCTAATCCCTAGTATCCAGTAATCATACGATTTCTCAGCTTCTATCTTTAAACTCAATAACTGTGTGATTTTCTCGGAATACCTCACAGGTGTTCGTGCAACCTGGATTCTTAAACTAGTATCTATGTCTGTGAGAGTGTCTCCTACATCTGGTTGTGGGACCAAAGGATCACAACCAAAGGTTTGTTCTCTTTCAAAACCTTCTACAGTCATGTGAATGTTTGCCTAGGGTAATCTGTAGTTTGGTTGATTTGAGCAAAACGTGTGTGCTTGGTCATCTTCTATATTTAACCCTCTCAACTGAGAGCTGATCAGTTGTAAATCTGTTGTTGTTTGGAAGACTTGTATTCTAAGGTTCTGGTCTATGTCAACTATTGCTGTGACGAGGTTGGGTTAAGGCACGATTGGCTCAAATACGTATTCCCTGGGCTCCCGGGGTCCCGTGATTGTCATACAAAACAAAATGTAAATCTAATTGTAATAAATCAAATTCTAACTATGTGGAATAAATCTAAAACGTATATCACTTCTATTTTTCTGTGAAACTTTTGAAGAATTTAAGAAAAGCATCTATTTAAACGTATCTAGAATTTGATAGCTAAGATAAAACTTAAAACAAACAAAATAACCAAGTGTAGCTATTTGTCTGTATAATTTGTAGATCTATTCTAAACAATGAAATAGCTCATCTAATCTATCTGCAAGATTCTCGATCCTACCTCAGAAGTGAGGAGTGAATCTTAGTTTCTCAGAAACTATCAATCCCCATAGCTTCCCTGGCAATATCGAGAATAGAATTTACTGAAATGAAGTAATTAACTACTTTATTTGATATGATTCTAACAATAACTTTGAATGTTAAAACTTGGATTCCGCAGAATAGTGGAAAATCTGATGGTGTGTGTGATCTTGTCCCCTTATTGTGATCTCCTCGTTCTTTTGTGTTCACGTGGATCTAGAAAAGCGGTGTAATGCTAGCATCAACAGAAGTAGATTTTGGGACAAAGGCAGCTCAGAATGCAGACTGAATATAATGTGAGTAGGAGAGGGATAGAGCAAGACTACAGAGCTTGGCCTATGCAATTCGTAGCGGGATTTATTGCGAGTCATGCAACATAACGCATCTAAAACCTGAAACTATCCTATTTGAGGAGCAAAACTTGCAACTTTAATGGCTTCCTAAGCTATTCTACTCCAATGGATTGGGTGAAATAACAGTACTTCCTGCACAAGATGGGTATGTGGCTTACCAACAGCTGAACAATGCTAACTAAGCATGCAAAGAATTAAAACTATGGCTTCTAAACAAAATAAAAGACTGAACTATGAAAATGAGAGCATGAAAGTGAATGAGGGGAAAACCTTTTGTTTGAGCTTTTCATTCACCCAAAGATCAAAACCAAACTGAACTCTAAAACTATAAACAATGGCCAAACACTATTCCAGGAAACCAAAAACATAAATGCAAGCCCAAGATGGCAAGGAAAGCTGGTGAAACGTTGATTTTTAAGTGAGTCACGTTAAAACGCTTTCTGGAAAACGCGTAAAGGACCATTGCTCTGTGTAGGGTGGCGGTTACAGGACCGCCGCCCTAATCATGGCGGCGGTCACGAGACCGCTGCCCATGCAGTGCGGCGGTTTCGTCACTGAAAAGGAAAAGGCCAAGAAAAGAGGGGAAAAAGGAAAAACAAAGGACGTGGGGGCTAAGCAGGGCATGCGGGATGTTAACGCACACTCGGAGAGCTTTTTCGGATCCCGAACACCTTGCGAGGAGACCTGTATCATCATTGGGGCACTTGTTACATTGTTCCGGCAGTACAATACCTTACAATTTTGGGTACGTATAACCACCCTCTTGCACACTTAACCCAAACCCGCACCCCTAAAAGACAAATAAATACCCTTGTAAGATAAGTGCAATTAATTGCTCTTTTCTCCATTGTAACACAAAATAGAGCCTAAAATAATCCCCTCACATCATAGACATAGAGGGTGGGTGACTTTAAAAGGTGTGGGACAAGCTTAACTTGTCCTACAAGTCTCCAAAATTGCGTAGAAGGCCAAAATCTGAATTTCATTTGAAAGGTTGAGTACATACTACTTCAAAACAAATTAAATTCATTCCAATCCAACACACATTAAGGCTACCAACTCACATTTATTCCCCCCTTTTTGTCACATCCTAATTAGCACTAGTTAAACAATTTTAATTAACTTAAGAGGGGCACTACACAAAATAATAAAAATGACTCCACATACTAATAAAAATATAATAACTCACAATCAAATAAAATCAAAAAGAGAAAGTCACAAACTTACCTAAGGTCACATTTGATGTCAGCCCCCAATGGGGACCTCCTAACATCACACTAAAAAACATCAAACATACACACAAGTTGCCTTGAGGTGACCCATTACCAATATTCCAAATTCCTTCACTCTTGTTCTCCTATCCCCCTTTGGTTTATTGTGTTGCCAACACCTATAAAAATCAAGACAATACCTTTCTGTCCTCATTGCCATATTAATTACATCGAAATAGAAAAAAAATAAAATATACATATCATCAATCATAATAACTAAACCATCCCTAAACAAGTAATTCACAACTCTTCACGATTTTTTTTTTTAATTTTATCAATTTATCAACTAGCAATAAGATCATGAATTTAACTAAGTCATCTAGCAATATATATATAGTATTACAACCCCCTCCCCTTAGACTTGACTTCATCCTAGAAGACACTGGACAAACTGATGGAACTATGCTCTCAAACGTGTGGCATCCTCCCACATAGTTGATGTCTTATCGTATTGATCCCATTGGACACGGACCTGATCAATCACTCTACCTCGAAGGCCCAGGGTCATGCGCTCTAAAATATGGACGAGCTCCACCATCACCTACCCCTAATCCTACACATGCAATGGGGTACAATCTAATACATGAGAAGGATCTACAATGTACCTCCTAAGTACATAATCATGAAATACAACATGTATGTGATTCAAGTTGGGTGGTAATGCTAGGTGATAGGCTAAAGGGCTGATACACTCCAAGATCTCGAAGGGACTCACAAACCTTGGAGCAAGCTTATATCCTTTTCCGTAATGCATAGGGCTCTTATAAGACTTGACATGAAGAAACACCTTCGTTCCCACATCAAAACTACGATCTATCCTATGCTGACCTGCATATTTATTCTATATGTTCTGACCCTCTTGTAATCTCTTTCAGAACATGACAGCTTATTGGTCCATATCAAGTAGTAAATCCAGTCCAATAGAAATCATTTCCTCTAATCTATCCTAACTCAGCAGTGTCCTGCACTCCCTGCCATACAATTCCTAAAAACGATCCATGCCAATCGAAATCTGAAATTTTTTATTATAGGAAAACTCCACTAAATACAAGTGCTCCTCCCACCTCGAATGATGTTCCATGACATACATCTTGAGCATGTCCTCCAAGATCTAATTCACCCGCTTTGTCTACGCATCTATCTTAGGGTGATAAGTTGTACTAAAGTTGATCTTCATCCTAAGAGCATGCTGTATGGTAGTCCAAAAGTGAGAAGTGTACAAGGGATTATGGTCGTAAATGATATTCCATGGAATCCCATGTAGTCTAACAATATCATCAAGATATACTTGTGCCACTACACTAGCTGTGAAGGTGGTCTTTACCAAAGAAATTTTTTCCACTTTCATCAATCTATCCACCGTGACCATGATAGCGTCATGGTGGTATCTTGACGTAGGTATCCTTACGATGAAATCAATGGAAATGTTGTCCCATTTCCACTCTGGTATGACATGAGGATATAGAAGGCTAGTTGGATACTGATGCTCATCCTTCACCTTCTGGTACTCTAAATAATGAGAAATAAAATGAGCCACATCTCTCTATAGCCCTCTCTAATGCTATAATTGTCTCAAGGTGGCATACATCTTCTTCACCTATGGATGGGCTGAATAAGGTGCACGGTGTGCCTCAAAAAGGATATCTTATCTCAAACCTCTTTCTCTAGGTACATAGATCCGACATCTATGCCTCAAAAGACCATCTTCCAATTATGAGAAATCATCAAACTTACACTCAAGGGGTCTTTAAGACTCAATCTCTCATTTGGCTGCAAGGTAGAAGATGTCATGTGGAAGTTGCTATAAAATCCCGCTCCATAAATCTGTACCCACTAAACTAGCTATAACCAAGTGTCTCCGCCTACTCAGAGCATTTGTAACAATATTTTATTTCCCCTTAACATGCTCTATCTCCATGTCATACTCACAAAGAAACTCCATCCAATGCTACTGACAAGAATTGAGATTAGGTTGCATGAAGAGGTGACGAAGACTCTAATGATTAGTCCTGAGAATTAATCTCCTACCTAAAAGCAAGTGTATCCATCGAACCAAAGCATGCATAACTATTGCAAGCTCAAGGTCATGATTTGGATAATTGATCTCATAATCCTTGAGTTTGTGAGACTCAAAGGATACAACATCGCCCTCCTACATCAATACACCTCCTAGTCCTTCCAAAGAAGCATCTGCGCATATAAAGAACTCTCCTTGAGGATCTGATACTGCAAGAATGGGTGTTTTCATAAGACATTCCTTTAGTGTTTTGAAGGCATGCTACAACCTATCTGACTAGATGAACTTCTTCCCTTTCCACTGAAGGTAAATGATGGGCTGCACAACCTGATAAAAGACCTGAATAAATATCCTATAGTACCCTGTCAAATCCATGAAACTGCGCACCTCAGTCACACTAGTGGGTGCTGGCTAATCCATAATGGCTATAATCTTAGAAGGATCGATTGTGATACATTCCCCAAAAAGGATGTGACACAAATACTATACCTCTGACTGAAAGAATGCACACTTCTCTAGGTTCCCGTAAAGTTGGTGCTCCCGAAGACATTATAGAGACATAATAAAGTTTTCTTCGTGTTCCTCATGTGTACAAGAGAAGATCGAAATATCATCAAGGAACACAAGGAAAAAGCAATATTGAAAATTCTTGAACACCCCATTCATCAAAATCATTAACACTGAAGAGGAATTCGTCAAACCGAATGACACTAATGTGAACTCATAGTGGCCATATCTCATACCGAAAGTTTTCCTATGAATATCTACCTCTGTACTCCTAAGCTGATGGTAGCCTGACTTAAGATCAATACTAGCAAACATAGTGGTCCCCTTCATCTTATAAAAAAATCATCGATGTGAGGAAGGGGTTAACAATTCTTAATCGTTACTTTGTTCAGCTGATGATAGTCCACAAACAACCACAAGGATCCGTCCTTATTCTAACAAAAATCACTGGTGCACCCCAAGGGGATACACTAGGATGGATAAGGCCTTTCTCATGAAGGCCCTCTAGCTACAACTTAAGCTCACAAAGATTGGGTGTGGTCATCCTATATGGAGCACGTGAGATATGTTCTAATCCTAAAACCAAGTCAATGTTAAAATCTATCTCACGTAGCGGAGGCATTCCTGAAATCTCACTAGGAAAAACATCAGAAAACTCCTGCAAAATGGGGTGATCATCAAGTGAAGGTCTAGTAGCCCCATCCTCTTACCTTTCACTAACTGTAATAGCATGCAACTGACACCCATGTCGTGCACAACACTTAAGTTCTATAGAGGAAATAGTGTGGATATAGATGGGTCTCCTAAATCCAGTTATCACTGACTCAACTCCCAAATCATCTATACATGATATAATCTTATGCTAATAATCAACTCTGGATTTGTGTGTAGATAACCAATCCATGCCCAAGATGACTCCATACAAACCCAATTAAAGGTTACGAAGATCCGAGGTAGTGGTAAAGGGTCCCAAATCCACTACGCACTCCTTAACTAAGGAGTCTACAAATATTTTGGCTCTAGAAGCTATCTCGACATCCCAACTAAGGCCCTGTCTAATTACCACCAGCCTATAATTCTCTACTAAAGATGGTATAATAAAAGAATCAGACGAGCCAAATTCTAAACAAATAGAGGTAGGAATACCACAAATGCTACCTGTAGTCTTATTCACCATGCCCTACTGCTGTACCTGGTGGTTCTTGACTGTTGTATAGATCCGATGGCTGCGTCCCATGTCGCTAACTATAGGCTATTAAATCGGTGTCTTACCCTTGTTATTAGGGTTCTATGGGCACTATCTCTAATGATTCCCAAGTACATTACATCCATAACAACTACTTGATCCCGTCTAATGAGATGTGGCTCCAACAAGTACTCGAGTGGTCTATGTCATGGATCATGATGATCCTACTATGGATTGTTGTGGTCTCTGTTGATGAGCTCCTGCTAAGTGAGCTCTTGGTGCTCCCTGTGAGCTATTGGTACTGAGTTAGGAGGCCCCATAATCCATCCCCTATGAGTGTAAAATCTCTATGCAGGTCTGAACGGTGGGTGACTCTACTCCTGCTATTGAGGTGGTTATTGGGGTGGCCTAAATGAAGACTATACAAAACTATGTCCATGATGAGGAGGAGGAGATGACTCCCTTGACTTGTTATCCTGCATCTATTGGATTTGGCTCCACACTCTATCTCTTTCTTGATGAGTCTTCACCCTATTCTTTTGTGCAATGTATGCCTTTGCAACGACCTTTGCTAAGGTTTGAAGATAATGAATGCATATAGCACCTCCCAAATCCAAGTTCAAGCCCTTGATGAACTTGTGAATTTCGATCGCTCCTCCTGCATGTAGTCAACATATTGAAGCAAATCTAGAAATTGACTCTCGTACTCTGCTAATTTTATGGATACTTGACATAGGTCATGGAACTCATCTTTCCTTTTCTGAATAAATCTCCTGGATAAGTGTCTTCTCCCGAACTGCTCCTCAAAAAGCTCCTAGGTGACTGTCTATGAGTCTACGTAGATCTTCTGCTCCTCAATCCTCCACCATAAACTTGTTCTATCCCTTAGAAGATGAATCACAACACGAGCCTTTGTGTTTCTAGTACAAGGGCAAAACTTGAACCACTTGCTCAAGATCACTAACGAAGCCTCCGCCTGAAAACCTCTTGTATCGTTAGAATAATGAGATAGTTGTAGCTTCAGGATCTCCCTGATATGATTTATAGCTGACGAATGTCGACCCCTAGGTCTGCCTGGATACTCATCCCTTGGCCTAGGGTTTCGAGATATGTCTTTGTGTGCTGAAACCCTATCTCCATGTCCCCTATGAGGTGAATCCGCTCTAAGTGACACCACGTGGGAGTTCTCTGCCCTATGCTCATTGATGTGTTTAGGAGATGCACGAGCCTCTACTGATAGCTCTTTCTCTTATCTATTAGGTCATCCTCCTAAATATCCTATGCGTATAACATCATTAACATCGTGTCGTGTTTGTAATATCTGAGGTAAAATAGCCGCTATAGCTTAACCTGGGGGTGGTAGCTCTAGGTCCGCATGTAAGAACTCCTCACCTAATTCGTGCCTCCTGTACAAACTAAGGCAAGATTTATTTTATAATAATCTAAATTTTTGTTTCAATTTTATAAGTTTTCTATGTTTAACAAAATATCAAGCAATATTGTGTGTTCTACATTTGGATTTGCGCTAGGTTAATTTGTTTATGTAAATCGTGTTTCCAAGTGTGCCCAAGGGTACAAGCGTTTAACCCACGGCTTTGATACCAACTGTAATGCCAACAATTATACCTACACAAAACTCAAGACAACCAACGGCTATATCAAAAAAATCGATTTGCAATGTAAGATTAATTTCAGGTTGACACTTTACTGTTTTAAACTAACATGTAATTAATATTATTAATTTCCAAATGGGGTCCACAATCCCCTAAGTTTCCTTCTTATTTAATTTAATAACATTTCTCAATACCATTTAATAATTTAGATATTTTAGGGAAAGGTTTAGACTTCCCTCTCCTTTAATTTTAATACGATTTAATTAATCTTTATTATACACAACCAAATTAATTTTAAAAGTATTGTGGTTTAGTTATTTATAATAAACCTTTACTCCCACCAATACAAGGGGTCAAGAAGTTTATTTAAAAAAGGGTCCCCAATTAAACATTTGGGTTAGAAAGGTAAAGGTCACCCCTACACCACTTGAGTGGCCCTATTTAAAACTTACCCATGCATTTTGTTTAAAAATAATCCCACCCACTTCTCTCATACTTTTTGTAGGGACGAATCTCATCCATTATATGGATTCATTTGGAGCCCTTGGATTTAGGGATCTAACTAATCCTAAACATGACTATGAAAGACCCTTTTTCATTTCAGATGACTTATTGTTTTATTTATTTTTAAAAATTTAGAGGAGAAAGGAGGTGGAAGCCATGAGAGGCAAGCTTAAGCTCATGGAGGAAAAACATTCTTTTTTTTTTGAAATTCCATTTATACCCTCTTCTATGGTTTGTATGTATTCTATTATTTGTAACAATATTCTTTATTCGTATTTTCCCCATTGAGAATATGGGCATTTTGCCTCATTTTAAAGAAATGGTTGAAATAGTATATATTTCCAATGATTTGAGTGTATATGTATTTATATACATATGTGTGTGTACACACACATCTTTTTCTGAAAATATATTTTTCTTTATAAAACTTGAGATCCAGAAAGTTTGTATATATATATATATAGAAGCAACTAAATAGACCACGACTGCTGCAAAAGATTACATAGTCCACAAAACTGGTAAGGCTCCCAGGCCACATATTAAACAAAGGCCAAAGTTTATTTGTATGGGGGTTTAGTATTATTTTAGTGGAGTTGTATTATAATGTGTGGGGGAACGGGGGGTGGTTTGGTCCCCCCCATAAATGTATATACGTTTTTCATAAAAACTTCTCTTAAAAGTGAACCCCCCCTGGGCTAAAAGTTAACACTTTGTATTTTTTTATTGATTTCGTATTAATTCTTATATATATATATATATATACATACCATAAATGTATATACTTTTTTCATAAAAACTTCTCTTAAAAGTGAACCCCCCGTGGCTAAAAGTTAACACTTTGTATTTTTTTATTGATTTCGTATTAATTCTTATAATATATATATATATATATATATATATATATATATATATATATATATATATATATATATATAATTATAAAACAAATATTATCAAGATATTATATTGAATATATTTATATGTATAAATTGAATATAATATCTTGATAATATTTGTTTTATAATAAAATATGTATATATAAAAATATATACATTTATATAATAAATTTATATATCTATATATTTATAATTATATATATCACATTACACATTTTATTCTAAAATTATTTAAATATTTATTTGGAACAATGCAATTAAAGAGTTTAAATATACAAGATAATTTGAATAATTCCTATCTACTCATTTAAAAGTAAAGATGATAACTTTAATTAAATTTCTAATTCATGCTAATATAACTTGCAAGGAGAGAAGATTTTTCTCTCCTTCTAGAGTTTTAAGCAACTCTTTCCTTCCTTTAACAAAAAGAAGAATGAAACTATATATTTTAATACTTTACAGATACCTTCCTTCCACTGGAACAAGAAGTATTTCTCCATTTCTTCCCACAAAAAATAATTGACAACCATTCCAAACAAATAGAGCATTTTGAACAAGATTTCCCAATGTTCATAAAAATATCATGACATATTTTGAAGGAAATGAGACAACTTAAATTTAAAACAATTTTATTTTCATTTCAATCCCATTTCAAGTTGTTTACTTCATCTAAACAATACAAATCTTTACAAGGAACTTGGTTCACTTTTACAATCTAATAGTCTCTCTTTCCAATGAGCAAGGATATAGTTTTCAAGCTTTCTAATTTCATTTACAATGAGAACTAATGTCACAATTTTGATAAAAAAAATAACTAAGATCTTTACTTTTAAAATGCAAGTTTACAATCCTTCCATACACAATGGAGACAACATGGTAAAATCTTTACAAGAGAGTTCTTTATTCTTTTCTCCAAATGCTAAAAGAAAACATTCATCACGTGAGTTCCACCTTCTTCCCAAGATCAAACACAACAACCAAAATGGGGGAGTATGCAACACTCTCTACCCAACCAATAATCTAATGACGAAGTGTTGTCTTCTTCCTCATTAGCCTTGAGCCCCATTAATGAGACAATATGGAATATTTTACGACCATTGGAAACAAAAAAGGCTTCCACATTCACATTCAAACCTAAATTCACACACTAAAATAACAAGAAAAACGTTCAATTTCACACACATAAATTTCCCAAAAACATTGGCTCTACACTCAACACAAATAGAGAAAGGAACATGGGGATTTAACTTTAACCTATCAAGGGTTTGGGTACCCCCCTCAAAACCTCCAAAACTCAATCAAGTCCCAAAAACACTTATTCCCTCATACAATTTGAAATATCTCTTATGCCTCCCTCAATGAACAAAATAACAAGATAAGCACAAGGTGGGGCACCTGAACCTAATTCCCTCCACCTAAACCCAAGTCCCTCCTAAATAACCAATAGAAAATCTTATGCCTCCCAAAAAATATTATCTCCATTTCAGTTTCTCATACACATCCTAAGGCCATTCAACTACCCAACAATACACATGCAATACAACATTCACTAAAAACCATAAGAAAATCATAATAGTAAAGAAACCAAGGGCGAAGATCCTACCTGGCCATTGCAAGAATCCACTCCACAAACAAGTTCAAAAAATTTCCAAGCCCAAGCAATCCCAAACTATCTCCAACTTCAACAAGAACTCCAAAAAGAAAACACCTCCAAAAGAGAGATGGAGAACAAAACAACTAACCCCAAAATGCTCACACAAATTGAAATAATTAGAAAATAGGCAGAGAGAGGTGATGTGGCTCCATGTAAGACGCCACATCATTTCTCCTCCATTCCATATCATGAAGGTCAAACCAAAACCCCAAAGCATAATAAATTGGTGGTTAAGGGAATGACCACCCTCTTACACACTCATCTCAAACCCATACCCCTAAATGACAGAAATAAATACCCTTGTAAGAAAAGTGAAATTAATTTCTCTTTTTCTCAATTAAAACACAAAATAGGGCCTAAAATAACTGCCTTACATCATAGACATAGAGGGTGGGTGACTTTAAGAAGTGTGTGACAAGTTTAACTTGTCCCATAAGTCTCCAGAATTATGTAAAGGTCAAAATCCGAATTTCACTTGAAAGGTTGGGTACACACTACAAAAAAATTTAAATTCACTCCAACTTAAGACACATTAAGGCTAGCAACTCACATTTATTCCCCCCCCCCCTTTTGTCACATCTGAACTAGCACTAGTTAAAAAATTTTACTTAACTTAAGAGGGGTGCTAAACAAAATAATAATAATCACTCCACACACTAATAAAAATATAATAACTCAAAATTAAATAAAATCAATAAGAGAAAGTCACAAACTTACCTAAGGTCACATTTGAGGTCACCCCCCAATAGGGACATCCTAACATCAAACATACACATAAGTTTTTGAGCTGACCTATTGCCAATATTCCAAATTCCTTCATTGTTGGTCTTCTATCCCCCTTTTGTTTATTGTGTTGCGAACACTTGTAAAAATCAAGATAATACCTTTCTATCCTTGTGGCAATATTAATGACATCAAAATAGAAAAACACATGCATATACATATCATCAATGATCGTAACTAAACCATCCCTAAACAAGTAATTCAAAGTTGTTCACAATTTCAATTTTATTAATTTTATCAATTTATAACCTAACAATAAGATCATGAATTTAACAAAGTCATCTAGCAACATATATATAGCACTACATCCCCCTCCCCTTAGACTTGAATTCCTCCAAGAAGTCACTAGAACATCTGTGGGAACTATGCTCTCAAAGGCATGACATCCTCCCACATAGCTGATGTATTAACGTATTGATCCCATTAGATGCAGACCTGATCAATCGCTCTACCTCAAAGGCCTAGTGTCATGTGCTCTAAAATACGGATGGGATCGACCATCACCTACCCATAATCGTACACATGAAATGAGGTCCAATCTAATACATGAGAAGGATTTGCAATGTGCCTCCTAACAACATAAACATGAAATACATCGTGGATGCAATACAAGCTGGGTGGTAATGCTAGACAATAGGTGAAATGAGTGATACGCTCCAAGATCTCTAAGGGATCCGTAAACCTAGGAGCAAGCTTAGAGCCTTTTCCATAATGGATAGGGCTATTATGAGGCCTGACAAGAAGAAACACCTTCATTCCCACCTCAAAACTATTTTCTATCCTCCGCTGATCTACATATTTCTTATGTATATCCTGAGCCTCTTGTAGTATGTTTTGGATCACGAGAACCTTTTTCTCGATATCATGTAGTAAATTAGGCCCAATAGAAACCTTTTCCTCTAATCTGTCCACTCCCTGCCATATAGTTCCTGAAAAACAACCATGCTAATTGAATGCTGAAAAATGTTATTGTAGGAAAACTCCACTAAATACAAGTACTCCTCCTACCTTGACTAATGGTCCATGACATACAGCCTAAGCATGTCCTTCAAAATATAATTCACCTGCTCTATCTATCCATCTCTCTTAGGGTGATAAGTTGTACTAAATTTGATCATCGTCCCAAGAGCATGCTGCATGGTAGTCTAAAAGTGAGAATTGTACAAGGGATCATAGTCTTTAATGATCTTTTGCGGAATCTCGTGCAGTCTAACAATATCATCAACATATACTTGTGCCAATGCACTAGCTGTGAAAGTGGTCTTTACTAGAGAAAAGTTTTTGACTTTCGTCAATCTATCCATGGTGACCATGATGGCATCATGGTTGTATCTTGACGTAGGTATCCCTACGATGAAATCCATGTAAATGGTGTCCCATTTCCACTCTGATATGACATGAGGATATAGAAGGCCATCTGGATGTTGATGCTCATCCTTCACCTTCTAGCGCTGTAAACAAGGAGACAAAAAATGAGCCACATCTCTTTATATCCCTCTCCAAAGGTATAATTATCTCAAGGTGGCATGCATCTTCTTCACCCCTACATGGGCCGAATAAGGTGCATGGTGTGCCTCAAATAGATATCCTATCTCAAACCTCTATCTCTAGCTACATAGATCTCACATTTGTTTCTGAGAAGACCATCTGCCACTGATAAAAAATTGTCAAACTTCCACTCAAGGGGTCTCTCAGACTCAATCTCTAATTTTTCTACAAGGTAGAAGCTATCATATGGAAGTTGCTAAAAAATCCTTCTCCATAAATCTGTACCCACTGAAGTAGCCATAACCAAGTGTCTCTGCCTACTCAGAGCATCTATACCCACATTCACTTTTCCCTTCACATGCTCTATCTCCATGTCATACTGAAAAATAAACTCCATCGAACGCCGCTGATGAGCATTGAGATTGGGCTACGTGAAGAGGTGATAGAGACTCAAATGATTAGTCCCGTGAATGAATCTTCTACCTAAAAGGAAGTGTCTCCATCGAACCAAAGCATGCATACCTACTACAAGCTCAATTTCATAAGTTGGTTAAATGAGCTCATAATCCTTGAGTTTTTGAGACTCAAAGGCTACAACACATCCCTTTTTGGGATCCAAATTTATTCTCTGACGAGGGCTGATTAGCATCATGAAATTGGAAGGATGCTTAGACATAGAAAAATCATGATATGAGTCATTTTGTATCCGAGGAGGGGATTCAACTAACTCTATGTTACTCAGGCATTGGAGAAATGGATAGCACCTCACTAAGGGTTTGATCTACCCTCACTACTTTAGGTTGTGGCTTCAACCAGGGTGAGAGGTCCTGTTTTGTAATCCATGTTGGTGAATGAGATCAATAGATCCTTCTTTACATAATTTTCATGAGAAACTTGAGAAAATATGATCAATACAATGCAATTTAAATCTCACGAGTTGTCACACTAGAGAGTGGAGATGTTTCCTAGACAAGGTTTGGGGTTACTAAAGACATTTATTGAAACTTGGTTGTCTCTGCATATTTTGGCAATGGAATTTGTTCATTTGTTGATACACAGTACAAATAGGGGTAGTTCATGTGGGATTCATCATTTGGGAAAATTTTGGTTGGAAGTTAAGCAAAATGAAGTTGATTTTACCAGATCTTTGAGATCCTTTACAAATATTAGAACACTCATAGACAAAATGCTTCAAAATATAAAAAATATTCCTTCAACCAGAAGGTGTGTATCAATGAAGGCCTAGAGATGCACGATTTCACACATTATTCAAGAATTCAACACATGTTAAAGACCCAATTAAATGTTAGAAATCCCTGGTTCGTCACACTTAAGATACACTCATAAGCTTACAAAAAATATTTATCAACATAGTGAAAGTAAATTGATTTTACATTATTTATTTCATTATAGGATGAAAGCTATTCTCATAATGAAATTGCAAATGCCACAATACTAACACACAGATGAGATCTTATGTGATTTAGAGAGATTTTAACTTAAGATTGCAATAGGAACAATAAAAACTATTTAAAAACATTACGAAATAACATCAGACACAATTATACTAGTGATAACACAAATTTATTTGAGGTTCATTATATTCATCAATAGGGGAAAGTTTCCCAACCAATATTAGATCTTGTCAATGGTTATACACTTGTAACCATCTTGATGCGATTAAATTTAAAACATAAGAGATAAATAGGTTTCTTAGACGGTCCCTTAGGAAAATAGTTTTTTTTCTCAAACAAGAGTATTCTCATTGCATTTATACAATTTCACTCACTCACTCATCCCAAATTTTCCCCCAAAAAGGAATATTTGAGGAATCCTTTGTTTGTTACAATTTTTTTTCCAAAAAGTGATGTTTAACAAATTTACACCCAAAAGCTGCAAGGTGGATAAATTGTGAACTGATCACGTTTCTTAGTTGATCAACCATGACTTGGGTGACATATCATAACTTTTGATAGTATTTTTAATCATTCTTTTATTTTGTTGTGTAAGAAATCCATTTTTTAATAATTCTCAAGTGGCTCCATATGACTTGATCTGATAAGCAATCCTTTTCACCTTCGAGAATACACCTTGAGAAATGAGTGCCCTTGCATGGATACCTACATTTTTGCATCTTAAAAATGAGTTCCCTTGCATGGATATATCATATATCTGCACTACGAGCCCGAGTCAGTCAAGTGCAAAGAAGAGCTAGCAGAAACCTCCACGTGTTTTTTGGTGCAACTTCAAAGGTGAAGTCTAGAGACAGATTCCCAAACAAGCACATGCCCTCCATGTGTTCATAACCCAAGAGAGTTACACCAGTTTCTGAAAAGTCAGAGCAGGGGAAGGGTCTAGTGGAAGCTTCCACGTGTCTATTCGGTGTAACTTCAAAGATGAAGTCTAGAGGTGGGACCTTAAACGAGTGTCTGCTATCCATGTGCGTTGGGCCCAAGAAAGTTGCCTCAGCCATTGAAAAATTATTAGTATAAAGAGGATCCAATGGAATCCTCCACATGTTGTTTTACTATACTTTTGAGATGGAGAAAAACAGACACCTGAAAAAGTCGTAGGCTCTAGTGGAAGGTGCCACATGCCTAGGGTCTGAGAAAGTTTCATAAGCCATTGAAAACTATAAGTATGGGAAGTGCCAATGGAATATTCCATGTGTATCCTCAGTGATTTTTTGGTATGAAGCTCAAAATAAGGACTCCCAAACATGTGTGGGCCTTCCACGTGTTTAGGGTCTGACAAAGTTTCACCAGACACTTGAAAATTCCAAGTATGGGAAGATCCATTAGAAACCTCCATGTGTCTCCTTGGCACTCTTTCAAAAGTAAAATTCAGGGGCAGGTCCCCAAACAGGCATGGGCCCTCCACATGGAAAATATCTTAGTTTGAAGTGGGCCTGGGGGTTCTTTTCTCATTTTTTATCACTTAATTGTACATTTTTTTTGACAATTTGACCCGACTCCCTGCTTTGAATTTTCAATGTTGACTTAAACATGTGACATTATTTTGTCCCCATTAGAATTGCGGCTTATTTTATAACTTTCTCCTTTTCATAAAAAGGCCAAAATCTTCAAAAAAAATTGACAATCTGCCTCTCCACCTTTGATGTAGAATCAACATGTGGCTTTATCTAGGTACTTGTGGGGTCGTGTTTCATTTTTATACCTTACTAATTTTTTCAAAAAAAGGCTAAAAGTTCCAAAATCCTCCGGTGACCCGCCTCCTTGCTTTTAACTTGAAAAACGGTCACCTATCCATGTTCGAGGTCAAAGTAAGAAATTTTCCTTGTTGCTTCATATTTTTGAATAGCTAATTAGAAATTATTGAGGCTACTAGACCAATTTGAAATTCTTTACAATTGTGACAAAAGTGACAAGTTCACCAAATAGACCCGTCATGCCACATCCAATCAGAAAAGACCAAGCATCCGCCAATATTGGGATAAAATTTTGACAGGGAAAACACGATTGTGGAAAAATAAAATACTAAGGAAACTTCACCATTCATGCCTAAAATTTGAAATGTTCCTCATGGAAAAAGAAACTGCGAATAATACATGGCTAAATGTGATCCATGACCCAGGGAAAATACTGACCATGACATCTAAATGAAGGAGAAAGTTTTCATATATCCATACAGGGAGACAGAGAATACTTAAAACAACACGGAATGAGAAATTTTGAACAAACAAGGTGAGATTAAATTGAGCACCAACAACCCTCATGCATCAATACACCACTTAGTCATGCCTAAGAAACATCTGTACATACAAACTACTCTCCCTGAGGATCTGGTAATGCAAGAATGAGTGTTGTCATAAGACATTCCTTCAGTGTCCTAAAGGCATTCTCACACCTATCTAACCAGACGAAATTATTCCCTTTCTAGTGAAGGGAAGTGATGGGGTGGATAACCAAAGAAAATGTATAAACAAATCTCCTCTAGTACCCTTCCAAACCCATGAAACTACACACCTCTGTCACACTAGTGTGTGCTGGCCAATCCATAATGGCTCTGATATTGGATGGATCGACTACGATACCTTCCCCAAAAATGATGTGACCCAAATACTGCACCTCTGACTGAAAGAATGCACACTTCTCCAGGTTCCCATAAAGTTGTTGCTCGTGAAGAAACTGTAGAACCTGATGAAGGTGTTCCTCGTGTTCCTCACATGTATGAGATAAGAGTGAAATTTCATCAAGGAACACAAGGACAAATTAGTCTAGAAAATTCCTGAACACCCCATTCATCAAACTCATGAGCATTAAAGGGGAATTCCTCACAATGAATGACACTAAAGTGAACTCATAGTGGTAATATCTCATACAGAAAAATGTCCTGTGAATACCTACCTATGCAATCCTCAGTTGATGGTATCCTGACTTAAGATCAATCTTAGAAAACATAGTGGTCCCATTCATATAATTAAACAAATCATTAATGAGAGGAAGGGGGTAAATATTCTTGATCATTACTTTTTTCATCTGACAATAGTCCACACACAACTGCAAGGATCCATCCTTCTTCTTAAATTAATCACATGTGCACCCTAAGGAGATACACTAGGAAAAATTAGGCCTTTCTCATCATGGTCCTCTAGCTACAACTTGAGCTCACAAAGCTTAGGTGTGGTCATCCTTAATGGAGCATGTGAGATAGGTTATTCTCCTAGAACCAAGTCAATTTGAAAATCTATGTCACACAGGGGAGGCATCCTTGACACCTCACTAGGAAAAACATTAGAAAACTCCTGCAAAATAGGGTGATCATCAAGTTAAGGTCCACTAGCCCCATCCTCTAACCTTTCACTAAATGTTAAAAACATATAATTGAAACCCACATCATGCACATCACTTAAGCTGCATAGCAGAAATAGCGTGGATAGAGATGTGTCTCCTAACTCCAATGTTCATTCACTCATCTTCCAAATCCTCTGTACATTATATAATCTTATGGCAATAATCAACTCTATCTTTATGTGCAGATAACAAATCCATGCCTAAGATTACTCCATATAAACCCAACCAAAGGATACAAAGATTGGAGGTAGTGGTGAAGGGTCCCAAATCCACTAAACACTCCTTAACTAAGGAGTTTACATATATTTTTTCTCCAGAATCCATCTCATCATTCCAACTAAGGCCATGTCTAACTGCCACCAGCCTACAATGCTCTAATAAAGATTGTGTATTAAAAGAATCAGAAGAGCCAAAATAAAACAAAATAGAGGGAGGAATACCATCAATGCCACCTATATTCTTATTCATCATGCCCTGGTGCTCTACCTGGCAGTTATCGACTGCTATATAGATCTGATGGCTACATCCCATGTCGTCAACAATAGGATCTTAAATACATTTCTTACCCTTGTTATTAGGGTTATATGGGAACCCTCTCCAATAAATCCTAAGTACATCACACCCGTAACAACTACTTGGTCCTCTCCAATGAGATACGGCTCCAGTAGGTACTCAAGTGGTCTATGTCATGGATCGTGATGATCCTGCTATGGATTGTTGTCATCATTATTGATGAGATCTTGTTGACTAAGGTCTCGATTATCCTTGTGTCATGATGGGATCCCTAGGAGGAGGTCCCATACTCCATCCCCTCTAAGTGTCAAATATTTACGAAGGTATGAATGGTGGAATATTTTGCTGCTACTATTACTAAGGTGGCTGAGGAGGTTACCTAAATGAATACTGTGCAAAAATATGTTTGCCACAAGGAGGAGGAGCAAAGCCCCTCAACCTGTTATCCTACATCTACTAGATTCGGCTCTGCTCTATATCTCTGGCTTGCTGAGCCTTCCCTTTATACTCCTGTGTAATGTAGGCCTTCGCAATGACCTCTTCTAAGGTCTGTAGACAATGAATGCATACAAAACCTCCCAAATCCAAGTTCAACCCCTTGATGAACCTGTGAATATTAACCTACTCCTCCTACATGTATTTTACATATCGAAGAGAGTATAGAAATCGACTCTCCTACTCTACTATTGTCATGGATTCCTGACATAGGTCATGGAACTCATCATTCCTTTGATGTATAAACCTCCTAGATAAGTATCTGCTCTTGAACCACTTGTCAAAGAGCTCCCAAGTGACTTTATCTGATTCTATGTTGACTTTATTCTCCTCATTCCTCCGCCATACACCTTCTCCAACCATTAGAAGAAGAATCAAAACACGATCTGCTATGTTGCTAGTATAAGGGTAAAGCTTGAAGTACCTGCTCAAGCTCACTAACCAAGCCTCACCTCAAAACCTCTTGTATCGTTAGAATAATGAGATAGGCATATCTTCAGGATATCCTTGATATGATTTACATCTGATGACTATCAACCCCTAGGTCTCCCTACATACTCATCCCTTCGTCTAGGGCTCTGAGATCTGTCTTTTTGTCCTGAAACCCTATCTCCATGTTCCCTCTTAGATGAATTAGCTCTAAGTGACTCCACACGGGATTTATCTGCCCTATGCTCATTTTCATGTCAAGGAGATACATGATCCTCTATTGATGTCTCTCTATCATGTCTGCTAGGTCGTCCTCATAAATATCCTCTGTGTATAATGTCATTAACATCCTGTAGTGTTTGTAATATATGAGGTTAAATATTTGCTACAGCTTGATTTTGGGGTGATAGGTCTAGGTCCACATGTAAGAACCGCTCATCTAATCTATGCCTCCTACACAAACCAAGACGAGAGTTATTTTATAATAATCTTTTTTTTTTTTTTCAATTTTCTAAGTTTTCTATGTTTAACAAAATATCAAGCAATGTTATGTGTTCTACATTTGGATTTATGCTAGGTTAGTTTGTTTATGTAAATAATGTTTCCAAGTGTGCACAAGGGTGCAAGCGTTTAACCCACAGCTCTGATACCAAGCGTAATGCCCGCAATTATACCTACATGAAACTCAAGAAAACCAAACATTCTATTAGAAAAATTACGGAATAATGTTTTTTTAAGAAAAACCCATTTGCAATGTTAGATTAATTTCAGGTCGACACTTTATTGTTTTAAACTTACATTTAATTAATATTATTAATTTCCAAATGGGGTCCTCAATGACCTTAGTTTTCTTCTTATTTGATTTAATTTCCAAATGGGGTCCATAATGTATGATACTTATGAGATTTTCTAGAATATGTACAAAGGAAAATCATCATGATATGTTGTTCTTTGTAGGGAAATCTTGAAAGTATGTTTCTGAACCAATATGGTTATAGATTTAAGAATTTTCTCTTATATAAACTAATGGATTTTATAAACTTGGATGGATCTTCCATATCCCATGCACTTCAAACCTATACAATACATTAGATTACTTATTGCATTCTTCATTATTACCTATAAAAGCAACAATAACCTCATGATGTTGAACACATAGTTTTTGAAAAATTTGAAGTCTTATATGCCTTAACAAACTGTAATTGATTGCCTACTTTTCAAAGGCCTATAATGTACTGTTGTATCTATTTTATGCTTGATTTTTAGTTCTCTATTAAATTAGAAACATTTTTCATAAGCCAATGACCAAGGCAACTTCATAATTGTATATATCAGGTTACTCATCAAGCTTTGATATTTTTTTGAGTTGATTCATGTTGCATACTTAGTTGTTGTCTTTCATTCTATTCTACTGTTGTAATAACAAATGCTTCATTTGATGATCCTTCCCTGATGATAATGCAATCTTCTCATAACTTATCTCCTTATCTACTGTACTTGGCCAAATCTATTTTTGTACTCTGAAAATTGCATTCATTGGCTCACTTAAGATAAAAGAAAATGTTGCTCTGAAGCACTATCTTGTTCCTAAAAACCATACTGATTCTTGAATTGCTACAATCTTTAATTTTTTCTATCAACATGACAACATTATTCATGAAGAAATGTAATATTTAAATGTTATAATCACTTTAAGATGAGTCTTCATTTGATCTATTATGATGGCCTGTTGTGATCATTATTGAAACACAAGAAAATGTATGTTTAATTTTGTACTTGCACACTGAACAATTAGTTAGAAAATAGGTAAAGGATAAAACCCTTTCTTTTACTAATGATTTATTTCTAGTGACATGCTTCTGGAAATGATACTTTGATGTTTCATTCCTTTCCATACCCTCTGATTTTCATGTTTTTTTAAGAAATCCCACTTGTTTAAAGTTGAGTACAATACGAATGGAAATTTGGATCTCTAACATCCTTTTCTCATTATTTTAGGTACAAAGAAGTGGATGATAAGGATGGATAAGAGAAGTGGGAAAGGGAAACTTGAAGCCAACAACAAGAAATCCATTTGAATAGGAAATGATGGATTTCCCTTTCTCTTTTATTGACAACCTTACATATGTGTACTTTCTTTATGTACCTGATTTCAGAGTTATTCCCATGGCTTGTGTGGGTACATTGTACTTGATAATTATTAAATCAATGAAAAAATCATAATGTGATGAGTTTTAATTAATTCCTTTTGCATTATTTTTTCATTAACATGGTGTTTAAATGAATTATTTACAACTCATACACACTAGGAAATATTCACTTAATCATAATTAATGAAATCAAACTAACTTGATAAAACTAAAAATGTGAATAAATCTAAGTGGAAACCTACTTCAATTCTAGAAATGTATTGTCCCTAAGTGAAATTTTTGGTGTCCATCCTCAACCTCTATTGTCTTTCTTGTCTGTGTTAGGGTCCTGCATCAGTTCGTGAGGAGTTGATGAACTATCATGATGTGGATGTCTTGTGGAAAGACACTTTAGGTGGAAGGTTAACATTTTAAAACCTACACAGTGGAAGTTGATGAATTTTTTCCCTTCAGTTAGTGTTATGTTTGTGGATCCTATTTTCATGTTAGAGTGTGGTACACCTTCTATGTGTTACACTCAGGTATTTTTACGGCGGTCTCGCTCACTGGTGACCGGGTCAGGGGGTTGGGTGGGTGAAGCCCCCCTGATGAATGGGGTCTCAGGGGCGAAGCCCCCGAAGAAAATTTTCATGGGTGGTTTATTAACCCATGGGTAATGGGTAACTATTATGGGCTCTTTTTGGGCCCATGGTTTTTCGGTACCCATTGTTTTGATACCCACAGTTTTGTATCAAATTTCTTAAGCAGTTGTCTATTTATATGGTTTTATGCATATGATAGATAGACAAGCAAATGTATTGTAGATGTGTTTTTAATTCGGATGTGAATTCTGTAGAGTTTGTTGAGCATAGCTCCAAACGGATCTAGGTATTGTATTGAGAGAGTGGAGGGTTGTAATAAAATCTAAGAAAGTGATTCTTGGTGGATGTAGCCCAAATTGGGTGAACCACGTTAAATCTTGTCTCTCTGTGTTGTGTTATTTATTTTGCACTTTTATTTGTGATCTATAATATTTTTTGCATATTAGTTTCTGCTGTTGCAATTCCATAAGGGATTATTCTACATATTTTATCTCTTATTTCCTAACAGTTAGGCCCCTCAAAATACTCCCTTCAATCTGAGAAACAAATTTTACAATTTACATCTCACATAGGTGCGAGAAATGTCAAAACTAGTGTGAAAAAAATTCTGGATCGTTTGTGGTGAAATATATTCTTTGGGTGTCACGACAGTGCCCCAAAGTGGGTTCCAAAAAACTATTGGTTGGAAAATTGATTGTTGAGAATAATCAATAATTTTAGGGGACAAAATTCCCTCCTCTTTAATTTTGAGGTTCCCTTATTCAATAAAAAATGAAACCCTAAGTATTTACAAATGTACAAGTTAATTAAAAACTTATGAGGATATTGGTGATCAGGAGTGGAATCATTATTTTTAATACAAAATATAAACAAGGAAATGTAATAATTATTGTAGAAAGACTATGGTAAGACAAGTTTCTCATAGAAGAACAATTACAACTAACCAATAGATCAAGGATCAAATTTATTTTCTAGTTCTCCAAAATTGTCAAATGAATGTAAAAGAGAGAAAAAAAGAAACAACACATTTAAATCAAGATATTTCATATTTCTATTCTACTCATGCATGTAATTAAAATTAAAGAACATATCTATTATATTTGGTGAATATGTCTACAATTTCTCCCACTCATGAAATCCCTAACCCTAGGGTTGGGGGTGTTGATGCTTAAGGTAAGGAGCTATGAGGAGGAGATGGAATTACATTGGGTGGCTTCTTTCATAGATTATCCCATGCAAATAGATTTTCAAAGGCTGTGAAGACATATTTAGGGCCTTTTTTCACCATTGCAGAAGATGAATTCCTTCACCCTATTGGTTGTGGCCATAGTGGCGAGCTTGGGTTTTGGAGAGCACATTGAGGTGGTTATTTTGGAGGTGATAGAGTTTTTGGGAGTTTCCCTTGAAAATCAGCCTCCCCTAGTGTTGCCTTTGCTTTGTCCTAGCTTGAACTTGGAATAGATCTTGATGTGGGATCAAATCTGAGCTCTAATGAACTATTAGGGGAAGGTGTTGTGACCCAGAAAAACCTTAAGATTGATGGATCCCACTACATCCTGTAGAAGTGTAGGGCCTCTCAAGATAAGGCTTGGTCAAAAGGGGATTTCAGAACACCCTTGCAATCTTATTCGAGACTTATTGGTGTCTCTTTTGAACTTGTTCTAGTATCTGCTTCTCCTCTTTAGTGTTATTCAGCGGTTTATGAGAGTTTACCTATGGCTTGACCTAGGCCTAAAAAGATGCTTTAGATCACCTCATAGGGTCTGTAGAGTGATAAACCCCCTACTCATGTGTATTTCAAGCATGCGTTGCAAGGGATTGGTAATAGAAACAAGGGTCTTGTAAAATGACCTATGGTCTATGTAAAATCTACCCCATCACTTTTTTTTGGTGAAGGGGTGGTTAAATCTAAAGTTTAATTCAAGATGAATGGTTTGATCTACAAATTAAAACACTTCTATCTAGGTCTTCCAGCACTTCATGCTTGGATATCGAGGCAATGGGTTTGATTCATGGAAGGTAGGATAGATATCTAAATCCTTGTGCATGGATTTTTTTCATGGTTTCTTTTGCTAATACTTCGGATAGGTAAATTATTTTTAGGAAAGTTTGGGATTTTAAATCTCATATTCTATTGAAGAAACTGTGGTTTTAATTTTTTATCCCTGTCTTGGATACCTTCCATCTTAAAATTATGTGGATTCAACTATCGTATGTACCCTTTCAATTTTTGTTGGAAAGATCTTTAACCGCTATTGGTAATACTTAAGGGAAATGTTTGGCTATTGAACCAAAAACAAAATTTAAGCACATAATTTATGTTAGAATCTTGGTAGATTTGGATCATTTTGCTGACTTTCCCACTACTGTAGAACTCAAAGTTGAGGATAGAATTCAGATTCAAAATCTAGACTATGAAGGGTTTCCCTTTAAGTGTAGAACATATTTTTCTCTTTGCCATTTAGCTTCTGGTTATCACTGGGTAAGAAAACATATAAAGAGAGAAGCTCATGGTAGAATAATTCTAATCCTAGTCACCTAGTTGTTAAGGATCTATTAGATTGTGATTCTGAATTTGATTATATTATATCAGATGATCCACAAAAGGTGGAGATACAACAAGTTACAAAGAATGATACAGATGCCTTATCAGGGACCCAAAATCCCAAGGAGCATATTAAAGTTGTGAGTCCAATGCATAATAATGAAAATTAAAATTAAAATACAAAATAGGATTGGAAATTTGTGAGCAGGAAAAAGAAAGGGAATGTTTCTACTTTAAGATGCAGTTAAGATCCAAATGGAAGGGGTCTCAATGATGATATATTTTTTGTTTTTTTGTTATTAGTTTGATGTTACTATTAGTTTGGTTATTTTTTGATGTTGGAAGATGAAACTTCATTTGTTCCTCACATTCTTATCTTTTTCTCCACCTTTTGTATGGGGTAGGGTCTCTTTAACCCTCTTTTACCTCTAACAATTTTTTTTAAAGAACATGCATGTTCATATAAACAAAAAATCCACAACACATAGAATGCAAATTAAATCAAAGTTCAACAAATTTTACTCCATGGATTAGAACACAAAGTCAAATATTTCAAATAAAACAAACAAAAAATTACCTGGATTGAAGGAATGGAATGGAAAAATCTTGAATGGATAAAAGAAGTGTTTCTTCTGTATTGATAAAAACATATAAATTTATTTTCAGATTCACTAATATCCAACCCCTTTTACAAATGAAATGAGGCCTTATATCTGCTACGGACAGAATGTTACTACCTTTCTTAAATAATTATTCTTAATTAAGTGTTTAACACTTAACTAATTAGATAAGTTGTCTTTACTTTACAATTTTTATTTATTAATAATAAATACAACTTCAAAATAAGACAATTACGAGACTTTATGAGATGGAAGAGTGTAATAGTCTGTTACACCAAAACCTTGAGGCGTTAGGGAAATCTAGACACGAGGATCATAACATCACACCATGGTTAAATATCCTGGACCCCGGGCTAGATTTATGCTCGTATAGTGGGACCATACCATGCCCTATAGATCGTTGAGAGAACACTTCAATGATACCATAGCTACCCATGCGAGAAGTAAAACATGGGTGGTTTCTCTTATACCAAATGTAACGAACTATTACACCAAAACCTTGAGGCATTAGTGAAATCCGCACATGAGTATCATAACAAAGAGGAAGGGATAGTAGGAACAATTGAGTAGAGCACATTGAGCTTGAGTATGTGAATCTAAAAATTTGGCACAATAACTGAGATAATTTCACTTTTATGAACAATGGTGTTTAAGAGAGTACTTAACCATCTTCCAAGAGTATACTCCATTTATTTGGAAATTCCACCACTCTGCACATGTGCCTTTGTTTCCTCTAAGTAAGATTGTGAAGTTATGAAATCTCTTCCATGTTTTCCTTGTTGATAAAGTCTTCTTTGAATAAATCCTCTTTGATGAGGGATTTGAATTTTGTCTTGATTTGGTCGTCTAATTTTTTTGTGCTAAATTATCCTTTGAAAGTTGTCAACGAAGAAATTGTGAATAAAATAATATCTTAGGTTTCAATGATTCACCTTTTTGAACCACAATCTTTAACTCAATTCCAACTTCTTCCAGAACTTTTATGCTCTACTCCACACTAAATGTCCATGTTCTTGACAAATTCTTCTTGGATTCATCAAAAACCTTATGAGAGAGGTGGATTTTTCCATCTATTGAGCTCATGATCCAAATATCTTACACGTTGTCTTCTAAAACCTTGAGTTCAATGTCAATAGTATCAATCCCTGAATTAATTTGTTCTCGGTATGAGGTGATATTAACATACACTATGTGTGCTTCATTAATTAATTGTGAGCATAATACTATAAATCCTTCGAGCCAAGTATCAGAAGCATTACCCAATGCATCATGTTTGTGAATCTCAGCAATGGATTTGAACTCAATCCAAGTAGTAGCATTAGTGGTGGAAATGTGAGAGGGGAGTAAGATCAAGAGGACTCTTATCTAAAAAAGAGAAAATAATTTATGAATTCAGAAATAACCTACTACTACTCCTCAAGTTGCTATTGAGTTTGTTTTCATTTCTCAACTCTCTCAATGACATTAGAGACAATCTCTCTAGGTTTATGCACTTCACCCTCAAGAGTGGATTCTCCTAGTTAAATTATGGTGAGAAAGAGATCAGAAATGGATATTTCTTTCTGGCTCGTATTCCCCCTTGGTTTATCAATCTTTAAGATTTTTTTTCCTTTTGAAAACAAAACCAAATGGGAAGTTGTCTTATATTTTTGAAAAGGAGGATATGTGCAAATAATAGAAGCCACAACATCAAATTCAGTGACCACAATTTGATATTGTTCTTTCATTTTCTTGTTTTCTATCATATGTTAGACCCATGTGATAGAAACACCAAAAGAATAGGATGGAGGAGGCAGTGAAAGGACAACCTGGGAACTTGGAGGTTGAGAAAAAGGAACTTCAATAGAGGGAGTCATAATGGAAGAAGATATAGTCCTTCTAACCTCCAAGTTAGGGATGTAAACAACTATTTTCCCTATATCTTGCTTAATTATATCAGCTTCATCATCTTCTTCATCATTATACTTTTCCTTATCTACTTTTTCGTTTTCTTCTAAAGCATGTAATATTTGTTAAGATGCCCATGTAATAAAGTGGCATTTCTAATTTCTTCTCATCCCCTTTTAATTTATCTTTCTTCATATACCCATTAGTTCCTGAGTCCAAGCATGAGGAGGAAGGTGTTTGTAGGGTTAGAATATCATTCTGTGAGGTAGAATATTCTTGAGAAGGAGATGTAGTATGTGATTCTTTGAAATCATTCATTTTCTTATTGGATCAATACCTCCTTCCAGGAGCAGTACATTATTTAGATCATTAGGGTTGTCCTTTTCTTCTTGATACTTGTCATTGGTAGGTAGAGGAGTGTACAAAATCAACCTTTCTACAATGTGTGTGTGTGTGTGTGTGTGTGTGTGTGTGTGTGTGTGTGTGTGTGTGTGTGTGTGTGTGTGTGTGTGTGTGTGTGTGTGTGTTTGTGTATACATATCAAAATCATCATCTTCCACTCCTTCTGGAATAATGTATAAATGAATGTAGTTGATTTTTTGCAATGAAAACCTACCAAACAAACTTTTCCTCAATTCATATTCATCAATACAATCCTCCTAGTAATATTCAAATGTTAGAAAATGATAGTAGGTCATTATTATATTTTTTGAAATAAAACCTTTCCTATCAAAGGAAACCTTTTTCTAATATGTATGGAACTTGAACTCTGAGATAGTCCTCTCAACATTACGACCATCAAGGGATGACCTTCAAGAGTAGTTTCTTAATGAGATGGGGAATTGGATGCTTGATATTTTCTTGTCTCTATAATTTCTATGAAGCTCATCAAATTTTCTACATAGTTCAACTATGACTAACTTGTCATTGAAATAAATTGGTAGCTTGTTTGGTGCCCGCATAAACCCAACTATCAATATGTATGAGAAATTTATGAACTGAATAATAAGGCTACCATATGTTGATGTAAGCATCCTGGATTCAGAGGAAACCCTCTCAGTAATATTTCACTTGAAAAATATGACTAGGAACATCAATAATGAATCATTTACCACTCTATGGTGAGTTTTACTATTCTCATGGGTGATTTGAGTGTAGAATTCATACACTGGTGCATTTTTCTTATTATCCTACCATGATAATCCCACCCACCCATATCCTGTATGTTTCTATAGTGTACATCAATTATGAAGTCATGTGAAATTTTTTGCTTCAATGTAAAATTTCTCACTAGTTCATACATTGAGTGTCTTCACTTATCACATTAATGTATACGCACATCTAATTTTGAAACTCATTAGTGGATGGAATACCCATTACTCTGACTATTAATGTGATTATTTCTATAAGTTCTTTTATGAAATAAAATATGAAGAGAGGTTTATGCAATTTGGAAGGCCCTTTCTTTTTGAATTTTATCCAGGATGTAGTAATCATCATTTTATATTTATCTTGACTAAGGTAAAAAAATCTTTGGTCTTCAGCCCTGTTTAAGATATTTTAATTTTAAAAAATTTGGATTCCTTAAACCACACTAATATAATGTGAATATATTTTAAGAATTATTTTCCCTTGGCAATCTTTCAGTTCTTTAGTTTGTAAATAAAAATTAGATGCACATGCTAGACCGTGTTAGTGCATTGCACTAAGGTGGGGAAGCCATCATCGTGATCTAATCTATATTTTTTAAAACATTGGTATAGTATGGTGGGACTATAATCTATATGAGAAGTTATTTAGATTCATGTGTCTAACATCGCTATCACCTATGTAAGGAATATAGGTTTTAAGCGAAGATATATGCTCATATCCCGTGTATTAAAACTTCATGATAGAAAGATTAAGGAAAACTTAGGGAGAATGAAGGATAGAAAATGAATTTTATTAATTATTTAAGAGGGACAAGATACAGAGTAAAAATACTCATCCTTTGTATTAAAATGAAGGTGTCGTCATAATGGTCAGAATGCACCTTAAATATATTTGAAATTGGGTAAAAAATGAAAACGTCATGAGTAAAAAACCTCTTTGGCAATGAGGAGTAGGGAAGTGGACAAAGAAAAATGAAATCATGCTTTCAAATGTAAAAATAAACTAAGTATGTGTCAATTTATATGAGGAGATAGATCAAATAGGTCAATTTATGGTTTAAAATAGTTATGCGGACATGTTAGAGCCTATGAGAGCACCTTTTATTCACTTCTATTACAAATTAGTTACGTTGAGTATTTGAGGAATGGAAGGAAAAATGGTCATTACAGGAAATGCAAGGATGTAGAGAACTCAAGGTACAATGTAAGTAGCAACTTGTGTTCCTCGAATATCCGCAATTACCACAATAAACATTAAAGGTAAGGCATGCAGGGAAAAAAATCTTTCGGGGTATAGATGGGATGATGGAGCAAGTTTCTTGTGCTCCCAAATTATCTATGCAGTTATGCGGGTAATGTGGGGAATCAGGGAACACATGGAATAATAGAACTATTCTCATAGATAGCACAAAAATAAATTTACATTGCAAAAAAGAAATGTGAACAAAGAAGCGATGCGGGGAACATAAGGAATGTAGAAATTTTTCCTCATGATCCTCCAAAGTATGATTTGACCGACTAAGGCCCAAGTTAGCTAAAATTTGACTAACTCTTGGGATTTTTACACTTTTCGGTAACAACAAGATAGGAAAAACAAAGATAAATTAGTCACTTAACTGAAAACTTAAAAAAAAACAATTAAATTCAACAAGTTTTACGGTGTGTGACATCATATTTCATGTATCAAAATTTAAAAATTACCAACATTGGGGAAATGAGTTACTGAGTAGTATATGAGCATAAAATCGAGCAGTTGAGTCTTACTTTATGATTTGGAGGTTTCCCTCTTGTAGTGTCTTGGACATTTTATTTGCATATTGTGATAGTTTTTATAAAGTTTTGTGTTCTTTTGTGTTATATTGTTGATAACATTAAAATATATCCAAGCAGTTTCATTACACTTCCCTTTCACACTCATGGACTTATTTTAAATTTTAATTTTTTTTTTTACCATATAATCTTCCTAAGGTCAACCTTATTATAATATTTCACCTATACAAGGCTTTAAAAGTAAGTGAACATCACTTTATAACTCACCTTCCACTCTTAAAATATATTATTGTAAATATTGCTCCAAAATAATATAAAGTGTTCCCTTATCATCTTCACATAATCTTGAAAAAACACCACTACATGTTTGAAGCACTCAAAAAAATCAAAGAGTTTGTTTTCCTACCTTTATAAGCATGAAAATTTCACAGAGCTATGACATATAAATGTCGCTCCTATAAATTCTAAATGTATCAATTAACAAAAGATTAGGTCACATCATTGAGGAACACCAAATTTCACTACTAACATACAATAAATTCTATACTATGAATTTATCTAGATATTATGGTGTCAAGAGACTTGAGGGAACCCCTAAGAGTTTGTTTTGGAGGAGATGTTCCTATAAAAGTTGTGTTTTCATATACACTCAATTACTTATCTACGAGTGTTGATCCTTAGTCCCACAATAACTTCTTTCCAAAACAGAAATGTCATAGGAATGGTTATTGTATTTTTATTCCATATCTCAATGATGAAATACAAATATAACAATCTTTTTGGTAATGGGAGGCGTTTAATGTGTTATTCTCATATACTGAAATTTTTAGCTTTTGCTAAATTTGAATTTAATATTTTGGCTCGTGTTCTCATTGTATTTTAGAAAAATTTATGTGAATGTTGGAAGAATGTTTCAGTTCTAGTCTCACCAGGATGTTATATGCCTCATGTTTTAGCATGTTGTATTAAAAAAGTGTGTTTCTCTATATGATACATAGCCTTTGCAAATTATTTGAATATAAGTCTTTTGACCATATGATAACATAATTCATACATGTTTTATTAATTTTTAATCACATATACATATTATGGTGGGGCAACAACATTGAAAAGGTTAGAAATGGGTTGATGGGCATGCATCAATCCCTCCCACTTGCCCCCTTTACTACTTACATTGACACATCACCCACAAATTCCTTACATTAACTAAATCACTCACATAGTAAAATATAATTGATATTTGATAAATTTCAATATTAACTTATCTTTGCTTCAACTTCCATCATTATTATAACGTACTGAAGATCAAAATATTGTTTTTTTGTACTTAATTGTTTAGTCACCATGTGAACTAAAAGATACCCGAGGATACAGTCATCATGACCATACCATAATCATCAAAAATATTTTAATCACATTTCCAAATTTACATCTTTAAGGTGATTCATTTTATTATTATAGGTCAATTTTAGGAAAACTATCAATATTCACCACAAATCCAAAGAAATCATTTATATTCATATAATTACTATTATCACTAATGTTATAAGATAATAATGTTTTCATTAAATTACCTCTCACAAGAAATATAGATACATATCTTACAGGGGAGTGTCAAAATGAGAGCCAAATGTTTATATATATAAACCAAGTCATGATACCATGAGATAATATAGATTGAAACATATCCGAATTCCCTCATAAAGGTGATCTTGCATAGTAAGTAATATAAAACTGGTGGAACTAATTTCACTTCCTTCACCTTCCATAAGTAGGGACCATAGAGTGGTATCATAAGAAGATTATCATTAGCATATTATCAAAACTATATTAAATGGGAAATGTCGAAATAATTTTTATAGAAATTAAAGTCAAAAATAACTTTCTCGTAATGTTGGGTTACAATGTAATAGCTAGAAAATCTCCATGAAGATTTGAAGGTGTGGATCCAGAAAGGTAACTTTGACGCAACGTTGATAAAAAAAAATTAAAAAAATAAACATAATAATGATTTCTAAAGATAAAAATAATCCATGAAAATGAGTTATGTTTTGGAAATATCTAATAGGTCATATTAGAAATTTTGGATAGGTTCCAAGATTGATGCAAAAACATTAAAACTATCACGGACAACTACACACATATACCTATGAAACATTAAAATAATATAAATAAATGTATAATCAACAAAGAATAACGACCATAATATATTAAAGTACTAATGTTAGGAAAGGGACAATGGCCCTCCTAAAAGGCATATTGTAATTAATATCTATTGCATAATTATTACAACACATAGTAGCTTTATGCTCTTATAAAGAAAACTTAAGAGGGTAGTATTAAAGATTGAAGAGCAGTTTCTTGTAAAAAAAACAAAAACAAATAATTTATAAAAGATTTATGGAAAAATTCAATTGATTCAATAACACGATTAATATTCTTCTCTATTTATAAATGTCAATAAGTTTGCACAATTGTGTGATTTATCCATATATTAAAGTATAAATATATTACTAGTGTATGTTAATATTGTACAATATCTTACGGAAATTAAATACACTAATATAGATAAAGTTTAATATTTGACTTTGTTCTAATGTGGAAGACTTTGTCTAGGTTCATATATTAGTGCAATGTGTCCATTAGAGATGGTTGCGAAATGTCCAAGGATGTGTTGTATATTGTAATTTAATGATACTTTTACTAGTGAATGATGTACATAAAATGTGACTTAGTGGTATGTAGAGTATATTTAGTAAGACTTGTCTATGAATTAGTCATTAATTTTAGTATGAATTATGGTTGGAGTCAAATATTCGTATTAATTGTTAAATTTCATTATGTTTTAAATTAAACATCTATGGAGACCATTTTTTTTCTCAATGTTTTTTCACTCCTTTGCAGTTGTTTTAATTCTAGGTTCTTGTACAATATTTTGGACAAGTTCATGATATTAAAATTTCAGTCTATTTTTAGAGAGATAAAAATCATTAATTGAATGAAATTAATTTTGAATACAAATTTCTTCATCAAACACATTTAAAAAGTCAAAAACTCTCTAACCTTCTAGTAGATAGGGGAAAATCCCTATTTCAACGTAATAAGCTTGAAACCACTTTCCTACATCGAGCGCATTTACAACCGCACCAACTTAACTTTACATATTTCTTGTTTACCTATTGACTTCTTATACCAGTTTGAATGAACATCTCATTATTTGGGTTGAACTGTTGTTAAAAAACCACAAAGCATTGATTTTTGTTGACCCGAGCAGAAACATTAAAGGTCTCCTTTAAAATGGGAGGAAATTATGAAAAAATGAAACCAGTGACGAAATAAAATCAAATTTCAAAGATGGATGGTGCTCATCCTCCCTTTAGACCATAGCAGTTATATTGCTTCATCCTATGTTTCTATCACACGTAAGAAAATTTAGGCAACATGTCGCCATTACTATTAATTTTTGTTTTTATCCCATCTTTCTATCACATATAAGGAAAATTTAACAACATTTCGCCGTTTACTCCTTATTTTTGTTGCATTGCCTTTGAGAAGATGTCCTGGATCATTATACTAAGTATTGCTCAAATTTAAGCCCTTTTGACTAAAATTTTCAAAAGATGCATTTACTGTTGCTGACTTTATAAAATATAAGCATTTCCAATTTTACAGCAGTCGACTAAGCGTAGTACTGTTGTATGATGACGCAATGTTGCCAAGTCAATGGGAAGGCCTTTCAATAGTAAATTTGAAGACCAAACTACACAGGGCGTGTAGACACCTATAATTACGCCCAAGCAATTTAAATACTTAAATTGTGCTAATTATCCCCTTTCTCACAAATCAACGACATATCATCAAAGGCACTCATTTTCCCTCATATCATCATTAATTAATTACACTAAGCTAATTAATTAAGTTGCCTATCCAACAAATACCCTAATTAACGACCTTCCGTTAATAAATCATCCCTTCTACCTAGACTAATTAATTATTATTAATTAATTAGCTTTCCCTTCCATTTAACCAATAAATCAATATTTAATTGATTTAATCCCCTTCTAATAGCCTAAATCACACTAATATTCCTCTAATTGGCTTCTATAAGCTTACACCTACCTATTAATTAATCAGCTTTGATTAATTAAAATACCCCCAACTCCCATGACTTGCTAAACATGTATTAAACCCTTATAAAGTAAGGCTACCTTTAATAAAGCAACCTTATCCATTCCTAATCATGTTTTACCTTTATCCCACATTCATGAGAATGTGTTGAATCCTTTATCCTTTGGGCTATATAAAGAGCCCTCCACCTACCTTTTTACTTACACCTAAACTTTCTAAGAGAGCAAATGCAAAGCATATAGTAAAGAGACTAAGAGCTTGCACCTTGCCCTTTTGAGAGTTCATCATCTTGAAGAGTTAAGCCTCTTTCTTAAAGTGCTTGGGTCATATGGGAGGTGTCAAAAGGGTCTTGTAGCCCAACTTTGATTAGCCCCCATTCCTAGGTTCTTGGAGCATTAAGGACAACTAGTTTCATAGCCATGGAGCTTACTTAGGTCCATTCATTTATTTGTTGTTAGAGAATAGAGGAGTTTAGATATTTAGCATTGTTAGTTTCAAAGTTTGTATTGATGAATGCTAGCATCTAACCCTTGTTTAATTCTTATCATGATGGTGTTTATGCTTTGTTTTAGCTAAATTGTAGAACTATTTTAGGTGGTAGTTCTTGCTTCATTTGATTTAGCATTAAGCAAAGTATACATGCACACATTTGGCATGCCCGGTGGGAGTTACTCCATTGTCCTTTGCACTTAATTTCAAGTTTTTGTAGTTAAGTTTTATTTTTGGTTACTAACCCTCTTTTACACATGTTGATCTAACTTGTTTTTTTAACATGTTTTGTTGAGTTTGCATGTGTTGGGTCTTCCTTGTAGGTATGAAGGAGGTGAAGTGCTGTCAAAATTGGACTTGAGGGGAAAATTTCAAGATTTCTGCATGTTTTCATTTTTAGAGCTTACTTTTTCAACATTCTACATGCTAGTTTTGTCAATTTCTTGAAGATTTTAAATTCTTGAGCATGTAGGTTAGTGTTTGATAGTGTTGAGTCTTCTATTTACATATTAATGTGGTGGGTTGCTGTCAAAATTTAATCTTGGTGAGAAAATTTCAAGATTTCATCATGTTTTCATTTTTTGAGCTTACTTTTTCAACATTTTACATGCTAGTTTTGTCAATTTCTTGAAAATTTTCAATTCTTGAGCATGTAGGTTAGTGTTTGATAGTGCTGAGTCTTATATTTGCATATTAATGTGGTGGGTTGCTGTCAAAATTTAATGTTGGTGAGAAAATTTTAAGATTTCATCATGTTTTCATTTTTAGAGCTTACTTTTTCATCATTCTACATGCTAGTTTTGTCAATTTCTTGAAAATCTTAAATTCTTGAGCATGTATGTTAATGTTTGATAGCGTTGAGTCTTCTATTCATATATTAATGTGATGGGTTGTCAAAATTGAATCTTGGTTGGAAAAATTTGCCCATTTTGCATATTAAGGGACGTTTTTTTTACGAGTGCATGTCAAGTGCATACCCATGAGCATAAGAGCATATGCGTAACCCATCTTCCAAAGGCCATAACTTTTGGTCCCGAACTCGAAATGACTCCATTTTTTTTTACGTTGGAAAGGTATTAAGTTAAATATGCAATGAAAACATAAATTTGGGATTTACACTTACAGAAGTTACAGGTTTTTCTGTTATTTTAAAACTGGTCATTTTCTTATAACATGTCTAATGTTTTGATGAATGTTGTATTTCCATGCTTACTCGATTTAAATCAAAGTGTGTGTATGATCTTCTCTTGCACCTTTTGGTGATCTTGAGAATCAAAAACAACTTTGATCTATATCTTTTTAACATTGGGATTAAACTTGGAAATTTAATTATTCATTTTACTTAAGGGAATGAACCTTTTACAAAGCATTTTTCAACGGTCCTTTGATTTGAAGTTTTCCATTTCTATATAGTTGGGCTAAAGTTTGTGTATGCTCTTCTCTTGTACCTTAGGGTGATCTTGAGAATCAAAAGTAACTTTAGTCTTCATTTTATAACATTTGGTAAATTGGAAACTTCATCTTTCACTTTTGGTTTAAAGGGAATGAACATTTATCAAGAATTTTGTATGGTTTATTGATCGAAAAGATTTTCTTTACTTCTTAGTTGGATTATTTTTTGTGTATGCTCTTCTCTTGCATCCTTGGATGATCTTGAGAATCAAAAGCAACTCTTAATCCTCTTTTAAATAATGTGATTTTTTTGGAGAACTACTAACGCTTGAGTGCAGGACCTAAAAACGCTCATCAAAGAAAGGAGGAATCAAAACGAAATCAAAAACTACTAATACAGTTGTTATACAGGTTGCCAAAAGGTGTTCAAGCAAACCACACCTAATTAAACAAGATAAAAAAGAACAACATATTCAAAACATTGTATTGCAGGTTTCAGAAAAGGGTACGTCCCTCTCCGCTCAACTGGAACATAACCCCTTTGGTATAATGCCTTAAGCTACAACAATGGGGGTGGTTCTAGGAACCCCAAAGTAGTCCACGTAAGAGGGAACCTTGTGGACGAAACGGGAAGTGCTCCACACTACCTACTTGACTAGTGATTCCTTTGTGAGATAGAGTTATAGGTTGTCCATTGTGGCGACCCGAGTGATAGTACACATAGACGCACTAGTTGCCTACTGTTCTTGAAGGGGGTAAAGTAAAGCCAAGATACTCCCAAACTAGTCAGTGTGACTTTTTGGGTAAATCGCGCTCGCTCGTGGCAAATTTTTAACACCTAGGGGAATATACTTTGGCCAGGAGCCCACTTTGACCACTTTAAAACAGTGTTGAGTTGTGAACCTTCTTTTTGAGAAACGTGTGACGTATTACTTTTGCCTAGTTTTTACTTGCCTTAGGGCGAGGTGAAACTCTGCCGAAGTAAGACTAGCATTTTTTGTCATTTTTTCTTGACTTATTTCCTTTATATTCTTTTGACACTTTGTTGATCAAAAGAGGTGTAATTACCTTTGTGTTGCCATTCGATTGTTTCTCTCACTTTTATGTCCATTTACGCCCATCCATGTTTGCGGCTGGGTTAGTTAAACGTCTAAAGTGAGTGGAGGTGTTTTCACGTCATTTGGTAGCCATTGTGATCTTGATACCCACGTCAAGATCATCATTGTAGTTAGGCATGGTTCATCACTGTGGACTTCCATAGAGGAGTTAGTTTGTTTGTCTCGTATCATTACAATTTCGATATTTACGTCTTGTTTCTTGTAAACTCGACATAAATACCTATATTGTACGGTTACGCTGCACACATTCTTAACTATTCCTAGCTATACTTTGAGATTTTGTTTTGTTCAGTTTTATTATTACCTCGATTTCAAAAGGTGTTAGGAACTACCATTTGTGCGTGTTATATCAATAAAACCTCGATATCAATACTCCACTTTCTTGCAAAGTGGATTAACATATCTTGGTGATATTGTTGTGTCATTCGCAAATCGTAATTGACATTTTTTGAGATATAGGTCTTAATCAGACTTGAGCTTGCTCATCGTATATCTTGATTGGGAGATCGCATTTAACTTCATGTATTTACTTATGTCCTGTTCATTCCTTTGAACTTGGCATAAGTGGAGACATCTTGTTAATCATCTGGCGTCGTAAATTACTTTAAAACGTAATCTAGGAGGTACTTCATTTGATTAAGTTTTGATACCAAACGATTGTTTCATTGGTGACTTTATCATTCTATCACATTGGTATTCTCACACTGTTAATTTACTCTTAACATGTACATCTTGTGTTTCACTTAGGGGTAGTCATTGAATTTTGAACAAATCTACAACTTACCTTAGTGAAACTTATCACGAAAACATGACTCCCAAGACGCGTCTAGGTTTAAGGAAACAAACATATGAGGAACCGCAAGCTTGGGAAACCTCTAACAAACAAGGGTCAAACCCATTTATCGGACACGATCTAGGACCACTATTTTCTGTAGAAAAGGAAATAGAAGAAATGGTCAACCATAGTGGAAATGAATTAGAATCACCACACGCAGACTTTGATTTTGACCCCACTCTACTAGATGAGTTTCTCCTTAGAAATAAAGATAGAGTTTTGGCACGGGTCATGGAATTAGGGGCTAAATTTCCCACCGAAAATGAACCAAGATTACCTACAATGACACTACTAAGGAAGAATGCCCCCTTATCAATATGGAAGATATTTTAACAGGTGGGCATGATTCCACTTCTTATGCAGAAAATGATGAAGTGGTAGGGCATAGAATACCCCTCATCAAAGTGCCACGAAGAAAAAAGATAGAACATGAGACAGGGGAAGAACCTCCACACTACAAAGAGGAAGAACCTTTAGAAGAAGAAGACACAAACCAAGTCACAATCCAACAACAACTCAGTAACCTAAGCTGAAAACTAGCTTTGCTTACTTTTCAGGTACATAAAGACACAAACAAGAACGTTCAAAAGTCAAAGCCTAAGTTTAGGATCCACGAACTCCATCAAGAAAACCAAGGAGAAGAAGACACAGGGTATCATCATGTACACATCCCCACTTCTCCCACTAAAGAACAATTGCTCGCACAAGAAGTACAATATATGAAAGCAACGCTTGCGAGCATACAAGAAAGAAATATAGGGAGTATTAGGAAATACCAATACGAAGAACTAGGCCCCTAATTTTTTGACAAGACAATGACCCTTCAACCCTTTCCAAAGAAATTTGATATGCCAAAGTTTGAAAAATACAAAGGAAAGGGAGACCCAAGGGATCATGTTAAAGATTTCTACATGGCATGTCAAGAGGTGTCTTATAGTGATAATTACCTCATCAGACTTTTTCCTAAGAGTCTCGGAGGTCAAGCATTAGAATGGTTTACGCGCTTACCACGAGGATCAATTTTCACCTGGCCAGAATTGGCGAAAAGATTCGTGCGTCATTTCTCATATAACATAGAAAGTGACGTCACCATGGCAGACTTGTGTGGCACAAAACAACGCCCAAATGAGACCTTCGCCAGCTTCCTCCAACGATGGAGAGGGATAGCTAGTCGCTTCCCTTGCGCTTTCCCTGAGAAGCAGCTAGTCAGTATTTTCGTCCCTAATCTCAACCCAAATATAGCTTTCCACCTCTAAATGCATTGTGTCCGCACCTTTGAGGAGGTTATCGAGAAAGGGATTCAAATAGAAAAGGCTCTCATTGCCAAAGGCACCCTCAAAACCCAATCTAAAGCTAACCAAAGTGTCAAACCCGCTGAAAAGCCAAAGATCTTTAACAAAAACAAAAACGTGGTGGGAGACGGAATCACTGATTCCAAACATGTTCAAACGGTCCAAACCAGTCAACCTTTTAAACTGACCAAGGGCCCAATTCAACCACCACCAAAGCGACGAACATTCACCTCCCTCAATGAACCATTGTCTGTCATACTAAAACAGTTGGATGCGGCCCACATGATGACCTATCCTACAATGCAACCATTTGATGACAACACTCCTAAACCTTCATGGTATAAGGAGCATGAATACTGCGAAATGCATCGCGTTAAAGGTCATAAAACAGACAAATGTTTGTGACTTCACCACTATATTCAAGACCTCATTGACAACGGGGAGATAGAGGTGGATAACCCTAGCCACATGCAAACACCTAATGAGAAAATGGGGATTTATAAGGAACCATTCCCCAAGCATGATAAGTCGGAAAAGGAAAAACAGGATTGGGGAGAGTCATCCTAAACCTATAAAGCCACGAATTACTTATATACCAAGAGAGATAACAATCATTATGATTCACTTATCGGATGTATTCGCTCCCCTGCTGACCGTGTCAATACCATCCGGATCAAGGGAAAGGACTACACTGCGGTAACAAGGTGTGCCCGCGTCGTGATTCCAGAACCCTCTCTGTTGACCCCGCAAACTGGTAAATATAACCTTTTAGAACAACTTGAGAAGACACCTGCTAAGATCTTGATCTTAGATCTTCTCAAGATATCCAATGTGCATAAGGACATTTTGTATCAAACTCTTTAGGGGTCGGAAGTGCCTTTAGAAGTCGATCCTGCATACCTTCAAGCCGCGGTGGCAAATATTGCACCCAGTGAGCATCTCACTTTCAACCATAGGGAGGTCCCTACCGAGAATCCTACACATAATCTTCCCTTATACATTGAGGTAGTTGTTACCCGCAGGAAAATCAAACGGGTGCTTGTGGATAACGGATCTGGATTGAACATCTGCACGCTTAAATTAGTCAAACAATTGGGACATACGGAAGAAGATCTTGAGTCCCATATCATCACTATCACCGCATACGACAACGTGGAAAGAGAGTCAGCAGGCACCATTACGTTGCCCATGGAGGTGGGCCCCACTTGCCATCAGACAAAGTTTCACATCTTAGACTTAGAACTTCCATATAATATGCGTCTAGGCCGACCATGGATCCATGCCATACAAGCAGTGCCATCAACATTTCATCAATACATCAAGCTGAAGCATGAGGGACATACAGTAACAATACCAGGAGACTCAGAGCCCTTTTCTCATTATAGAGCTCTTAATAGCTTTACACGAAAGGGTACATACGCATGTCCCTCCACAGATATAGCTGTCCCTCTTCATTCTGAGGCCATGGAATCTCGAGTAGATTCAAATTCTCTTAGTTCTTGCACTCATGGGGCATCTACTTCAACATCTCCATTTAATTCATGGGAGATGAAAATTCTGGAATATAGCTGTGGGGAGTATAATGTACAACAAGCGCTCTTGGTTTCTGACCTCTCCTTGTCACCCAAGATTAGAGGTCGACCCAACTACTGCTTCAGGAGACCTAGAGAGGAACATACTATTGGGTCGTTCCTACCTGGAGGCTTGTTAGCTGAGGAAAAATTACTTGATCCACCTACTACTTGGGTCCCTGAGGACACTCAGCCATCTTGTTATCAAACCCCAGAATATGAAAAATCTAGTAGAATGATGTACTCCATGGGCTACAAAGGCCTAGGATGTGGGAGGAATGAATAAGGACAAAGAGAACCAGTCCCTCTTCCACATTTCAAAACAGAAAGATATGGCATTGGGATTCTCCCTTATGGAGCACACCCCAATGATCAAGATGAGACTTGTTCTGAGCATGAGTATAGCTCCGATTATCTAGACAGCGATACGGATTCCTGTTGTAGCCAATATGAGGATCTGGCCTCCACGAACCTTTTCATGAATAATGCTGTCCTAACCATCACCCCCAATGAACCAACCCTTGACCTTGTATACCCCTCCCTTTTTGAATGGGACCAACAACGTCACGTGCCACTAGATTTATTCGAGAATGACGAGGCTATTGCAGAGTTCATGGGCATAAGGGATACAATTCCCATTGAAGATCACAAGAATGGTTTCTTTATCGACTTAGACACCTGCGTCTACTTCGGCGAGGAGGCTGAACTTCGTGGTCAACAAAATTTAAAGAAAAGCGAGGGTAAGAGTTCTAAAGAAAAGCCTCGGCAAAAATCAAAGTCCAAGTCACACAGTGAAAACCTCTTTGAGGCATTGGCTGACAAACAAATAAGAAAATCAAAGGAAAAACAAAGTGACCACGCCAAGGATGAAAATCTCATAGAGACATCCTTGGATGAAGATCTCAACCTACCTCCCGATCCTACGCGTATGGAGGATTTATCAAAATTGGTAGTTGAAGAAACCATTGATGTCAATATTGGTACTGAAGAAGATCCCAAGATAGTAAAATTGGGAGCATCACTCTCAGCCAGAGAACAAAAGACGTTCACTATGCTACTGTGAGAGTTTATTGATGTGTTCGCATGGTCTTACAAAGACATGCCTGGCTTAGATCCAACTTTGGTCGTGCATAACTTGGTTGTGCACACAGACGCTAAGCCTATCAAATAGAAGCTTCGAAAGATGCACCCAAGAGTGGCCTTGTTAGTTAAAGAAGAGTTGGAAAGGTTGCTTGCAGCAGGATTCATCAGGCCAATTGATTATTCTGAATGGATATCGAACATTGTTCCTATCCAGAAGAAACCTATTGGTATCTGAATTTGCACAGATTTTAGGGACATCAATAAAGCTTTCCCTAAAGATGAATTTTCGTTGCCCAACATTGACATGATTGTTGACTCAACCGCAGGGTATGAAGTGCTATCACTTATGGATGGCTTTTCGGGTTATAATCAAATTAAGATTGCTTAGGAAGACCAACACAAAACAACTTTCACAACTCCTTGGGGCACCTTCTTTTATCAGGTGATGCCATTTGGCCTTAAGAATGCGGGAGCAACTTATCAGTGGGCCATGACAGTAATATTTCAGGATATGATTCATGACATCATGGAAGACTATGTAGACGACATCCTGGTAAAGTCCAAAACAAGAGAGGAACATCCTATCATTTTGCGGCGTATCTTTGAACGCCTAGGTGAATACAAAGTCAGGATAAATCAGAAGTGTGTCTTTGGTGTGCTATCTGGGAAACTATTAGGCTTCATCGTGTCAAGACGAGGTATTGAGGTAGACCCTGCTAAAGTATCTGCCATCACAGAAATGCCTCCACCTAAGAATATCAAGCAACTGCGTAGCTTGCAAGGGAAAATTCAAGCCATTCGCCGCTTTGTCTCCCAGCTTGCAGATAAATGTCACCCATTCACTCATTTGCTTAAGAAGGACATCACTTTCATCTGGGGACCTGAGCAACAAAAATCCTTTTCTTTGCTTAAACATTACCTGGCTAATCCACTTGTCCTCATGCCTCCCACTCCGGGAGAACCACTTTTTCTCTATATTTCCGCTACGCAATATGCTATTGGTGCACTGCTCGCCCAATATGACCTTAGCCATAAAGAGAAAGTAGTGTACTATCTGAGTCGCACCCTCATCGCCTATGAACGTAATTATCCTCAGATTGAGAAGGCTTGCTTGGCTGTTGTTTTTACCTTTCAGAAACTTCGCCATTACCTACTAAATACTAAGACCAAGCTCATATCCAAGGTCGACCCACTCAAGTATTTGTTGTCCAAACCCACCCTCACAGGTAGAATGGCTAATTGGATCATTTACTCAGTGAGTTTGATATAGAATTTGTCTATCAAAAATCAATTAAAGGACAAGTACTTGCTGACCAGCTAGCGGAAGCACCTTTGCAAAGCACAGAGCCTTTGAGTTTGGATCTGCCAGATGCATATTTTCTCTACATTGAAGAATCTGTCGTATGGTAGATACATTTTGATGGATCTTTTACGTTTCATGGTTCAGGTGCAGGAGTGGTCCTTATTACTCCTTCAGGTGATCCTACACCACAGGATTTCTTCCTGGCCTTCCCTTGCATGAACAACATTACGGAATATGAAGCACTCATTGCAGGGATGAAGCTAGCCATCAAGTGGAATATTCAACATGTTATGGTTGTAGGTGATTCACAGCTAATCATCAAACAGGTTAATGATGAGTATAAAGTTAAGGATGACAAGCTCATACCTTATAAGAAGTTGGTGGAAACTCTGAGGAGTATTTTGTGCGCATTACCTTTGAGAAAATCCCAAGAGTGCAGAATAGATCAGCAGATGCTATGGCAACGGTGGGATCTATGCTTCATATTCCGCCAGGGAACAATGATATGCCATTCTTCCTAGAAAATCTACGCTAGCCCACGTATGACATGCCAGAATCTTGCTTGGCTTGTGAGGTTGTTGGTCCCCATTAAGCATGGTATGAACCCATTTTCACCTATCTTAAGGACAGTACATTCCCTCCCGAAATCTCCCGCTCTGAAAAGCAGAGCCTAATTCACCAGATAGCCCATTACACCCTGTTAGGAGGTACAATTTATCGTCGTGGCTACGATGGGAATCTGTTATGTTGTCTGGATGTGCCGGAGTCAATCCAGGCAATTAAAGAAGTACATGAAGGAGTATGCGGAGCACATACAAACGGAATGGTCTTGGCTAAGAAACTTTTAAGAGTAGGTTACTATTGGCCCACCATGGAAACTAATTGTTGTAATTATGTTAGAAAATGTGTGCTATGCCAAAAGTATGGAAATTTCATCCATGCTCCATCGTAACCATTGCAACCAATCACTACCCCATGGCCATTCTCCAAGTGGGGACTTGATCTAATAGGGAAGCTTACTCCTACCTCATCTGATGGTCATACACATATCATCACAGCTACAGAATACTTTACAAAATGGGTGGAGGCTGTCCCTTTAACCTATGTCACAGGAGCATAGATTTCTAAATTCATCATGAATCACATTATTTGCCGATATGGTATCCCTGCAACCATTGTCACAGATAATGGGAAGTCATTTAAGAACAAAACTATGAAAGGTCTTTGCCAATGGTTCCAAATCAGATTGAAATGGTCCACGCCATATTACCCTCAGGGTAATGGACAAGCTAAGGCAACAAACAAGAATTTGGTAAGGATAATGGAGAAGATGGTTAGCAAAACTGGTCAAAACTGGCACCTACAAATCCACCCAGTCCTCTGGGCCTACCAAACATCAATTCACACTCCTACAGGTGCGACACCATATTCCCTCGTGTTCGGGACAGAATCTATCATCCCTTTAGAGATTGAACTCCCATCCCTGCGAATTTCTCTTTGGGACTATTTTAATAAGGATGAAGATTACCAAGTGGCAAGATTGGCTGAGTTAGAGCTCCTGGATGAGAGGTGCATTCGCGCTCTTAATCACCTGAAATTATATCAACACAGAATATCCCGCAACTACAACAAGAGAATCATCCCTCACCAGTTTTAGGTGGGTGATTTAGTTATGAAGGAGAATTAGTTCAACACCATAGCAGAGTGAGAAAAGAAAGGGAAGTTTGAACCACACTGGTTAGGACCCTATGTCATTGTTGCCAAGTATGGCACAGGGGCATACAAGTTGGCTCACCCCAATGGTGATGAGCTCTGGGAACCCATGAATTCCATGCATCTTAAGAGGTTTTATGCCTAAACATGGCACAAGAAAGTCATAAAAATCACAAAAAAAAAGAAAAAAAAAAGAAAAAGAGAAAACAGGTCGTCCACTAGTGAAAACCACGCAATTGTGGCACTTTGGACAAGTCCTTGGGTGAAAACCGGTTTCCGGCGCCTCGGGAGGATTCGTTGTTCACAAGCATTTTGTATTAGAAGGGTAGTTGTCTTTGTCCTGGACCTGGTTCTACCTTCAAGTTTCCTTGTGCACACCATCTAGTCCAGCCTTGATCCAGCTTTGCCTTCTTCTATTCGTCTATAAGGGACAAGGTCTTTCGTTATTTCCCATCTTACGCTGGGGGCAACTCAACAACTTCACCTTCTTGTTCATAAGCGCGTGGCTTCTGCCCTTGTATATTCCCCACCTAATGCTGGGGGCATCCATGCTTTATTGGTTACCTGCACATAGCTTTGGAAAACTGTTAAAAACACAAAAACAATAGAAAATTGTTTTAAGAAAACATAAAAACAATAGAAAATTGTTTCACCAAACACAAAAACAATAGAAAATTGTTTCAGACAACACAAAAACAATAGAACATTGTTTCGAGAAAAACACAAAAACAATAGAACATTGTTTCGAGAAAACAACAAAAACAATATATATATATATATATATATATATATATCAAAAAAAATCTAAAAACAAGGCAAAAAATTCCTAAAAATTAAAACACCCTACAAAATGGTAACTTGCTTCTTACGGCTAAAACTTGTGTCTTGCGCATGGTATTTTCTCCATATCCTGTTGGTTTGTCTCACATCTTCCCTGATTAATACGACTTGCGGATCACTGGATTCACAACCATTCACAAAAGCTAGCTGCTTGCTTCGTCTGTACTCTAGGGCACTTTTGGTTGCCTGGTGCTGTTTCGTTGCGCACAAATGCTTTTCAGGGACCCCGTGTCCATTTTAATTTCCCCTTACATGTATCCTTGCTTGGGGCATCATTTTTAATCCTTATCGTCAATCACGATCTTGTGGATCTCTTCATCACTGATAACAAAACATTTGTACAACTGTCTTGACCGTTGTTGGGTTAGATATGTGTGTTCATACTTTTTTTCCCTATTATATGAGCTTGTTTCCTTCTCGTATTGCATTGCATTATTGTATGTTGCATGGAGTTGGTACTTTCAGCAATGGAAAATTGTTCGTAGTATGGCTTTTAATGTCATTCTACCTTTTGTTGTATGCTTATATTTTTTCATAAGGACCGATGATGTAGTTCCTATGGAAATATGATGACATCAAATTTGTTCCAAACAAATAAGCAGCTAGAGGTTAATCTCTTCTCTCCCCTCATCCATATTTCTTCTACACCACTTCCCTTTCACCCCTAATTCTCCCTCTCCTCGGGGCATCCTGCCTCGTCCCCATTCTTCTGCCTACTTCTCATATTTTTCGATTGTCGATTGGCTTCCTTCATCACCCCATTGACACTCGAGGGGGAATCTCTCCCTCCTACTAATTTTTCTTCTATCTCTTCAAAATATTTTCTGTCTACTATCTTTCAAGTGGCATCACTTATGCTACCCCAAAGAGGGGCAAATGTAGACACCTATAATTACGCCCAAGCAATTTAAATACTTAAATTGTGCTAATTATCCCCTTTCTCGCAAATCAACGACATATCGTCAAAGGAACTCATTTTCCCTCATATCATCATTAATTAATTACTCTAAGCTAATTAATTAAGTTGCCTATCCAACAAATACCCTAATTAATGACCTTCCGTTAATAAATCACCCCTTCTACCTAGACTAATTAATTATTATTAATTAATTAGCTTTCCCTTCCATTTAACCAATAAATCAATATTTAATTGATTTAATCCCCTTCTAATAGCCTAAATCACACTAATATTCCTCTAATTGGCTTCTATAAGCTTACACCTACCTATTAATTAATCATCTTGGATTAAATAAAATACCCCCAACTCCCATGACTTGCTAAACATGTATTAAACCCTTCTAAAGTAAGGTTACCTTTAATAAAGCAACCTTATCCATTTCTAATCATGTTTTACCTTTATTCCACATTCATGAGAATGTGATGAATCCTTTATCCTTTGGGCTATATAAAGAGCCCTCCACCTACCTTTTTACTTACACCTAAACTTTCTAAGAGAGCAAATGTAAAGCATATAGCAAAGAGACTAAGAGCTTGCATCTTGAAGAGTTAAGTCTCTTTCTTAAAGTGCTTGGATCATATGGGAGGTGTCAAAAGGGTCTTGTAGCCCAACTTTGATTAGCCCCCATTCCTAGGTTCTTGGAGCATTAAGGACAACTATTTTCATAGCCCTGGAGCTTACTTAGGTCCATTCATTTATTTGTTGTTAGAGAATAGAGGAGTTTAGATATTTAGCATTGTTAGTTTCAAAGTTTGTATTGATGAATGCTAGCATCAAACCCTTTTTTAATTCTTATCATGATGGTGTTTATGCTTTGTTTTAGCTAAATTGTAGAACTATTTTAGGTGGTAGTTCTTGCTTCATTTGATTTAGCATTAAGCAAAGTATACATGCACACAGGGCGAATAGAAAAGTAATGGCGAAAGCAACAAATGCAAACAATTACTACCCACAGTATGCCAGACATACAGAGGCATTAGTTGGCCGTTACCCATTATTGTCAAGGAATGGTGTTGCTTTTATCTAACCGTCGAATTTTAATAATGTTGGATTTTGACGTTCAATGTTATATGTCACAATAAAATAATCTAGTGGTCTAGAAATTTATATCAATGTTATTTGGTATTCAAATTTACTATTGGAACCACCTTTATATTAAAATATACACAAAATAATACAAAGTGTTACATAGTAAGGGGGCGGTTGGTAGTGTTCACATCCTCAAAAAATAACAAAAGCCAAGTGGGCAAACAGAAGACAAGCCACGAGGGAAAACAAAAGCATGCCACATAGGGCTACAAGTAATGGCCAACAGGAAAAGAGAGAGCACCAAGAACTACATCAAGAGAAAACATGATTAGGCACAAGGAGCTGCGACACCCGGAGGAGGAGGTGGATCATCCCGTAGCAGAAGAAAGCTGAGGGAGCGTAGCTTGTTTGAAGACGGACTGAGCAGTCAGCTATCTTGGTCGCGCATCTAAACGCTGAACGGAACCATAATTCCTCACCCGGGGGGTGGAGAACCACCAAACTAGGAATCCCCACCAGGCGGAGAGCCTCTGTTGGAAGAATCATGCACCACCTTGCCATGCGTTGGCAGGCTCTAGCCAGGACCAGAAGAAGAGGGTCCTGGACGAGCTATTGACTGAGATGGTCGGGCACTTCTAGAGTGATTGTGGGATTTCCCACAATGTCTATGAGGTGGTTGGGGTGGCCGGGGGGGGGGATCATCATCATCCAGAGTAACCTGACTCATAGTATAGGGTGCACTTCTCGAAAACTACAGCACCACCTTTTGCGCTTGTGCCTGAATCTGCATGTGAATAGATGACAAGATAGCCACCTTTTCATTAATGATTAGTTAAGCAGAAAGAGTATAATGGTGAAATAATGCAGTATTCCTAACTTTCTAGACCTGAAATAGAATAAAAGAACGAAAGAAATGCCAAAGGGAAGAAATGTAGGAAGCCCAAGTAGTATGGTCTCAAAATAAAGAAACTTTCCAATAAAAAAACTATAGGAGAAATGGCTGAAAAAGAGAGTGAATCCAATGCCAAACATGTTGTGCACAAGGGAAAAACCAGAAGAAATGTTTGAAGGACTCCGGGCAACCACAAAAATTACAGACCGGATTAGGAATGCTAAAATGACTTAATCTTCCCCCTAATAGTAGGCCCTAAAAGATCATACACCAAAGAAAGAAATTGAGTTTTGAATCAAATATGGGGTTCCAGGCCCATTGGAGATGCTTTATCCAGTTAACATGAGAAGAATGTAATGACCATTTGGTATTGAGCTTATTTAAAGCCGGCAAAATAGGAGATAACAAAGAGTAGATAACTGTTGAATTGTATTGCAACAATGGAATGTCCACATTCCAATGCCAGTCTTTCCACCAAGCCTTAGGTGGCTGAAGGCCTAACTTGTCTAGCATAACATCTGACAAAAATCCTGAATAGCCAAAATTGAAGGAAGATCAAAATTAGCCAAGTTGTATTTTTGTTTTAGCGCTAGCCAAGGAAGCCAATCCCAGGAGGAATCTGGGTCATGGATGGTAGAGAGGCCTTTACGAGCTGACCACACTACTTTGATTTTCCAGTTAAAATACCTTAAAGACCACCATATGGTAAAAATGATGGAAAAACATAGGATTCAATACTCTGCTAATTACTAAAGTTCCAATTAAAATACCTAGCACCTTTGTGGTCAAAAGTTGATGGTCAAATCCTTCATGCGGTGGGTTGGTGATGGATTCCAAACAGGTCACTCTTTCAATGAGTACTATTTAGCGTTCATATTTTAATATGAATGCCATTTTTCGTTTTGATTTTTATAAGCAAAAAAATGCTTGAAGCCTAGCTATATTAATATTTTATCAAAAAACTTGTGAACGGGTCACACTTACGAAGTTAAGCAACCCATATGGTGTTGTTTACATAGTACCAAAACTATATATTTAGCAAAATATAGACATATACTAGAAACATATGTAGCGTTCCTTAGAGGAGCTGGAAATCACCACCTCAAGAGCAATAGTGGGATCCTCCTTGGCATGAGAATTTTTTTCCATGACCAGCGCAAAAAACGACTCCTCCAGCTATGAGATTTTGAAATTATTGGTGGAAATCCCCAAAACTGAGCAGATGTCATGAATCTTATGACATGAATCCAAAGAGAAATGATGTAGTAGATGATCGTCCATAACTTTTACTATGTTCTCCACAGTGGATTTTCCTAGGATCTACCTATTATCTCTCATTTTCCCCCGACAAAATTCATCAAACACGACCTTGTGAAGGAAGAATCTCAAGAAACGGTTCTGTCGAACGAACCCACACTTAAAATCCAAAAAAAATCTTATAGATGGGCTCTAAAATGGAGGATCAAGGTCGGGGAAGGAAGCAAACAATGTCAAAGGAAAATCATAGGCTCAAAGGAAAAGAAATGGAGAAAAACTTGAAGCCTTCGGACTCTATGAATGATCAAGAACAAGCCCAAAATTGGCTAAGTGTGGGATAATAAGTGGAAGAAGCCACGTGTCTCATCAGCACTTCTCCAAGGGCTAAACTCAAAAAGTAGAATCAAACTGGTGTCGGCCCTCCACGTGACCAGGGGTCAACAAAGGTCAAATCTAAAACCTGGCCCAAATTAGTTAAGTATAAGAGTGTAGGAGGAAGGTGCCGCATGTCCTAACGGCACACATTCAAAGGCGTGGCCCAAAGCAGAGACTTAAAGGAGTGTATCTAGAAGTAGTCTCCAAACAAGCGCCAAGCCTCCACGTGTCCCAGGTCAGATATACGGCCCCACCAAGCAAAAGGACTTAGTCAAAAACTTAAAGGAACAAAGCAAAGCCATGGAAGAAGCCATGTGTCAGCCCGGCGCAAATTCAAAAGAAAAATCCAAAAGTGGACCCGAAACAAGCGCCAACTCTCCACATGGCCATATTCCAAGTCAAAGCAGGGAGGCGGGTCTCAGGGAGTAACTCTAACTTTTTGGCTTCATTTCCGAGGGATATAAATTCTAAAAATGAGTCGTGCCTCCACTAATGCGCAAGGACCCACGTGTTAGGCCTAAATTACATGTGGGCTGGTGGGCTTTGAAGTGATTTTTTCCACAAATGAAAAAATGCAAACCAATGGACCCGAAGATGGTTTTTTTGACAAAAATGTATTGTGGGGTTACGGGACAATTTTTGTAGTTTTGTATTTTCGTGCCAAAAGGTGGGGCAAACTGAATTTCAGGCCCACAAACCCATTCTGCTAATTGTTTTCCACCATTATTTGTATGAACCCAATTCAAAACACTTCAAATGGGCATATCATCTTATCCAGTGCCTGAAATCAAACAAATTTGGCACCATTAGAGAGATCTCGACCTCGTCTACCTCATGGAAAGCAAAAACTTTAATTTTGAAGAAGTTAGGTGGGGAAAAAATAGAAAACATCTTCCTACCATTAATATAGGATCCATTTGCTCCAAAAAACTAGATTGGATTTGATCTAATCCACTGATTCATCCTCCTTCAACAAGCCGAACAAGTAATTGAGGTAGATTCGACAAAATGTGGGTGGATTCGCAGGGGCATTGATTTCCGGTAGCTGAGTTTCGAATTAGTTTTCCTGCCTCTCTCCTGATTCTCTTTGTGATGAATCTATTAAAGAGGGGGTTGGACTCATTGTAAACGGTTGAACATTTCTGTTTTGCACTCTCCCTTCTTCCCTTGTCTATAAGTGAATTTGCGGAGTTTCTAAACCTTCCATTCAAGTTGTAAGGCAAGATTTTGCCTCTTGGACATTGTAATGCACTGTATCGACTTTTGGAGCAATAATATATGTATGTGGATGATTCTCAACCCTCTCATGTGTTTATTGTTGCCTTTTGATCTCCCATTACAGTTTGGTTATCTATGCATGGCCTTTGCATTACATTTCTATGGTCTTTGTTATCTTTCAAAATGAGTGTTTAACATTCCTTGGTGCATCACCTCGTTAGATTAGGTTAATTTTTTGTATCTTCTCAAACCTATCTCATTGGAAAGATAGAGTAGGTTTTAGAATAGATCCTCTGTAATTTATTTGTGTGCACCTGAACAAAGGAATATGAACTCGACTTAATCCAGAGAGCTCTCTCAACTCACAAGGTCCCACACTTTGAGAGATGCTCCATGTTGCGTAGTCATACTAAGAGTCTTAACCCATCTAGTAGCAGAAATTCAAGAGTGTTGTGATTCTGCACTAACATTACCGGATGTGCTTAGCTAGACTAATTATCCCTTTTTCCTTCTCCATTTGGTAAAATTAAATTGAGATTTCACCATTGTAATATTTAATCGTGCTCCACCAAATTCTCAAAATTTCCTCAAATCCCCTTTTGCATACGAGAACCATTGAGGAACAATGTGCGAAAAAAATGACAACATGCCAATTAATCATGAGGAAAGTGAATTTAATGTAATGGACAATTATATGGTCCTTCCATTACTGTAGACATATAAAATTGGTTACTCAATTTAATGTCCCCCGTGTTCGCTTACCTGTTCTATTCTCGGGTAACCCGGTGCACTTTTGTATCACTATTTCTCTCTTAGGGTATTAATTAAATATATAATTAAAATGCCTATCCTAAGTTTGTTCCACCCCATTATATTTCACCCATGGATAATTAAACATTAACTACGTAATTCTATCTTTTACATTTATTCCAACTACTTATTCATCCCATATCACTTCCCAACCTCCCGTGTCACTATTATCTATTCTTCCCACCTATTTCTCCTCTCCTGGAACCGTGCATTGGGATTTTTCCTATTTTTGAGTTGGAAAGATAATATTCTTGTCCTCACAACTCATCCCTTTTGGCAACTTTGGGAGTTTGTTCCCTGATCGGCGCCGACCGATCCTCAATCGATGCCAATTTTTTGGAATGGCACCGATTTAACCTCGGTCGGCACTGAATATAAAAACACGACCTAATCTTAGTTTTTTTTGGATTGTAGGGACTTGAAAAATAGTGAAAAGCTTGAGCGAGCTTTAGAATTATCAATTGAAAGAGAGATAATTTTGTCCAGATCAATCCTTGAGAGGTGCACTTTTATTCTACCCTCATATTATCGATATCATTTAGGTTCTTCAACCTCTCGGTGATTCCATTTCTCCATCCATCCAAGGTAAAACTCTGTCCACATCTCTACAGCTCCTGTGTGTATCCACAATCCAATCATCATCAATCATCAATCAAGATTTCTATGATTTCCTCTCGGTCGACGACAACCCAGGTACGATCAATGCCGATTAAGTGTCAATTGATGCCGATTTGTCCAAATCAGCACCGTTTCAAACCATCGATGCAAATCATTGTTTGATCGACGCCACCAGTCTGCAGAAAGATACAAAATCTAGGTGACACAATTTAATCTTTGTTTTTATAGTTTACTACTTTCTTTCAGTTTCTGCTACTATTTTTATATTCATTCTGCAACTTAAAATCAGAAAATCTAAACATTTGCTCACATCTTTAATCATGTATACCTTTATTCTTAATTGAAAATGTGAACTGACATCCACCGAGGAAGCTAATCTCTTCCCAAACCCGCTTTGCAGGCAGTTCACCCTTATATCTTCTAACATCATCTTTTTCTGTCAAGTATTCGTGCATCGCATGTTTCTTGGATCTACTCCGCAGGATTTCTCATGTGCATCCATCTTAATTCCATCAGGCTTTCTTTCGACCTACGTCTTCGAATCTTGTCCAATTAATCATGTATCAAATTTATTTGATTTTCTTAGGGTTTTTGTGTTTAGTTTAGTGCATTAACTTAGACAAGTAACAAGCCCATAAATTCTTGATCTACAATTACCACAACTTAATTCCCCTTAATATCAAAATTAATTAAATTGGACATAAAATTTAATAATTCATTGGGATGAAATATGATTTGAATTTGGGGATCCTTCCTAATGCTTCTATCCACTCCAATGTTGGCTAATTTATCACCAACTTTATTAGTGTTGTGGAGAATGTGAGAGATTAATTGAGGCTTAGAAAGAGTCTGACAATCCTCCGCAATTTCATAAGGCTTCCAATTATTGACCCGATATTTCTGAACTACATTAATGAGGACCTGTGAATCACCTTTGACCAAGATTTTTTCCCATTTTATTTTCTTCTGTAACATCCATAGTTTACACACACAAATACAATACTAAAAATACCAAGATAATCTTTTTTTGACTTACATTACTCACTACACGACACCGCAAAGGCTCCAATAAGAGAAACTCAAAAAAACACAAGACACTTACATAGGTCATAGACTCACATAAACACACAACAACACCATATACATGTCGATACCACACTTCCCCCAATGAAATAATGCTAGCAACGACCCAACCACAAGAAAAGGAGTGAAGGGTTGGCAAACCCACAACACATCAATACCATGAGTACACCTTAGTTATGATTAAAATTCCAAGAACATGATTGTGCAAGGATATTTTTATCCTTTTTCCACCTACAAATTATTTAATTCATTTCACATTTAACTTACAGTTCAACCTTTTAGGTTGGCTCTTTATCTCTTACGACAATCTTTTTCCACCTACAGATTCTTTAATTCATTGCACATTCAACTTATAGTTCAACCTTTCAAAATCCATAAAAAGTTTGTAATTCAGTCATTCATATGTTAAGATTATGTTTCTCAAACATTTATTCAATGTTTAAATTTTACCATTACTACAATATTGAATATGACGTGATGTCAAGACATAAATCTTAAGATCTACATTTAGATTCAAGATACATTTTTCCAAAACATTTTTTTTTATCACAACATCTTTATTTCCCTACCATAGTTAATATAGTTTGATAAATTGTTAAATCCACTCAACATTTCCAAGTCAAGAAATTTTATTTAGATTTATAAATATCTTTTGTTTTCTCGAAGTTGATCTTACCAAGGCAATTCATATTATTTTTAACACAAGGAAATTTCTAATCTCAAATGTCGTTTCACTCTTGTATGCTTTACTCTTACATCGCATTATGGTCTCATTATTAGCATTGTTTTATATCAAAATGAATTACAGAAGTATTTTCTAACATCTTGCAGAAGTACATGATTGAAAGCATTATAAAATACAAAATACCCTCAAGGGATTTGTGTTCAAGGTAAGATCCCATGTTTCAAGATTTCACGATTCTGCATGTGAAATTTCTTTTATTCTTAATGACATAAAATGGGATAACAAGGGATTAAGGGACCAAAACTCTAGTTCCTTTGGTTCTCTAAATTTAACATAATTCAAATCAATTTTGTTTGTAAGGAGTTACTTACCATTTTCTACCCACAAGTTAACCCCTTAATTAGCCAAGGCTTGGTTTTCTTCCAAAAGAACCTAAGGATCTACACTCCAACTATATATGAGTTTAAGGTGAGAGTATATATTTGTGCTAAACAACCTTCACAAAATACCAATGTGACATGTTATTACTAACCAAGGTAACACATTTATCTACGAGGAACTAAAAGGATCATTAACTAGAGTTTAAGTCATAGCACAACTATTACACTAGTTCCATTTGTGTCATCTGGATCCTACAAGGAATTCATCTTTGATCATGACGTTGATTTATAGATCTAACTTTGTAAGACAAGATAGTCCACTAGGATTTAAAGGAAGTGTTAGTTCTACTTACTCCAGATAAAGTTTGACCACATCGTTTCTATTGTTGGGTTCAAGAAAATGTCTCTAACATATTGACCATGAGGATAACATATTTATCGAGCAAAAAATTTAAAGTTCTTATTACGTTTTCAATTTTTTTTGGCTAAGAAGGATCATGGGAGAAGGATGACATCGAGTGTATAGATTGAATTTTATCTTAAAGTTCTAGTTTTCCACACTAAAATGATTCACACATAAAAGGTTGAGTGTTTTGTTTAGATCTCTTCATTACATTTACAAGGTAAGGATACAACACACTAATTAATTAATTGTTTATTTGAACACCTAAAATGCACTAAAATATTTTAAATTCAAATTTATTTAACATACATATCCAACTTTTACAATACAAAATTTGAGGATTAAATGACACTCATGTGTGGATGAACACCCCTTTAAACCATGACATCTAAAATATTATAGAACTTCTATTATAAACCTTTTCATACTTTGCAAATGTTGAAATTTCCTCTATAGTTTCATTTAACACACACACACACACACACACACACACACACACACACACACACACACACACACACACACACACACACATATCCACCCTCTTTTCCCATATGTAAATATGAACCAAAAGAACATTTTTAGTTGCATTCACATTTTCCAACACACCCCTAAAACGAGCATCTAATTCATATTTCCAAATTTTAATATATAACTATAATTTAACATAACAATACATGAAAATTTCCTTCTCTTAACATACATAAATTCTAACAATATAAAATGAATCACACCCATGTTGTTTCACTATCTTACTTGCATCCTGTAAAAATATTTGAGCATGAAATCAGCAATAAATCGCTAGCATGAAATCCTGCTAGATCTAGCATAATTAATGTTTTTAGTTTCCCATTTACATATAATAATAATTATAATTTTCATTCAAAAGAAAAGGTTTAGAGACATGTATTCATTTCATTTTGTTTCACTTCATTTCGTAACCAAGGAGAGAGAAAGAGAAAGGAAGGAGAGAGAAACACTTATTTCCCAAAAGTAAAATTTCACAAAACATGCCACAAGATAGAGTTCCAAACAACTATTTAGAAGTGTCAACAAGTTTCCATAGTGGTTAGGTAACCCGATGGGAGGTCCTACAACATTCTGTTTTACATTTTCCTGCTAGTTGCAAAAATGTTCAATCTATGCGCAGAGGCTAAGAAACCACTTCCGAATGTTGTCTTCTGATGGAAAAACACACCACGTGTAACTTTCTACGTGTCCTATATACTAAGAATTCACAGGAACTGAAAGAATTCAGAACCAGTGAATGATTTTTCAAATTGCGATAAATTATATGAACCCACCAGTCATAATTGGTCTAGTTTGACCTAGTCAAACTGTGACCTGAGGTCTACAATATGCTTTTTTCAAACTATCAAGAGTAGTAGTTTTCCCAAAATGGAAGGTTCTAGGCAATTTTCTAGTAAAAATACTAGGGGTTTGCAAAAGTGGATAAGCATTTTTTTGCTCAGGGTTGAAATAGTGGGTCAAAATGAAAGCCAATGTTATAGTTTTAAAAGCTCCCTAAGAGTGTAAAAAGAGTGATGGAGCTCCAAGAGAAGTAGTGAAAAGAGTGCAAACAGTCACATGACGTCGAGCTAATTCTTTATGCAAATCTATACATTACAAGGAACACATACGACATTCGATAACTCTTTTACGAGGCTTAAACTGTTGTTTTGAAAGCCTATGGAATTTGTGATTTTCTTACTTTGCAAGGTAGAAAAAAAGGTTGTTTGATTTAATGACATCATCTAACTCTCGTCGATACTAGGAGAGATGAGCACTTAATAAAAATATTCTAGTATCATTGTATAAGGTTATGGTAGCAACCACATTTAATGTTTAAATTTAAAAAATCAGTTTCGTCGATCATAAGGTGAAGTTTTATTTCTTTAAACTATTTAAATTTGGTTACATATCCATTTGTGCGATTATATAGTGGTGTAATGTTTCTATTATATTGCAAGTGAAGAACCGAAATTAAGATAATTATGAAAGAAAAAGTGTTGGTATCCAAATTTATTTTCCTTTTCAAGATGAGCAACATCACATATTCGACATGGAGCTTAGAGATAGATAGACCATTATGTGTTTCATTTTGTAGCTGGGGATGAGAACTAACTGGCCCTTTATCACTTAGATTTGTGGAGAGATGGGTATCACCTTTAAGAGGATTTGACCTATCCTAACTACTTTAGGCCATGCCTTTCGACCAAGGTGAGAGGACCCATAGTGTAACCTATGTTTGATCAAGGAGATGGAGATATCCTTCTTTTGCACAAATTTTATGAGGAAAACCTTGGGAAATTATGATCAATACTCCATAATTTAACTTTTAAGAGTTTTCCCTTGTAAAAGATGGAGATACTTTCAAAACAAGGCTAAGGTTACTGAAGACATTATGAAATCTTGATTTTTCTACATATTTTAGTAATTATATTTTGTTCCTTTTGTGGATATACAGGGAAAAATAGGGGTAATTCAAGACGGATTCATGGTTTTTAAATAATTTTGGTGGGAGATCAGGCAGGATAAATTTGATTATACCAGATCTTTGAGGGGCTTCACAACAATGGTAAACTCAACAACAGAAAGCTTCAGAATAGTTAAGATGTTCCTTCAACCAGAAGGTGTGCTTCCATGGAGGCCTAGATCAACACATTTTCATACAATCTCTGAGAATATAACATAAAGGATTGACTTAAAAGACTCAATTAAACACCAAAATATCTTATCAATCACACCTAAGGTACACCCAAAGACTTATAGACAATCTTTATCAACAAATGATAGTGGATTGAATTTAAATCATTTATCTCATCACAGGATGAAGGCTCTTCTTGAAATGAAATTGCAAATGCCACGAGACTGTCATATGGATGAGATCTTGTGTGATTTCACAAAGATTTCCATGTAATATTGCAATAGGAATGAAAGAAACCATTTGTAGACATTCTGAAACAAAGTAGGCAATACTTGCTGCAAGATTGACATAAATTTATTTCAAATTTTCTTAAATTCGTCAGTAGGGGAAATCTTCCAAAATCAATATCAGTGCTCGTTAATGGCTATAATCTATAACCGACTTGACATGATAGAAAATCTAAAAAGGAAGAAATTAACAGGTTATATCAGATTGGTCTCTCAGGAAGACGACTTTTCTCAAATTTTCTCTTAAGAATTCAACCCCTGACCATTTTTAAGAGTATTCTCATTGCATTTATACATTTTACTCACTCAATTATCCCCCTAAAAGAGAAGAATATTCGAGGAACCATTGCTTGTTACCAATTTTACTTAGAAAGTGACATTTAACAAATTCACATCAAAAGCTACCGGGTGGACCAATTGTGAACTGATCATGTTTCTTGGGCCCTTGACTAATGACTAAGATGCCATACCACAAATTTTTGGAAATACTTCAGATCATTATTATTCTTCCATGAGAGAAATCCCCTTTTTAATAATTTTCTAGAGGGTCTGTACAACTGGATATGACAGGTAATCCTTTTCTCTCTCAAGGCAACACCTTTTTCATCTTTTGCACCTACAACTTTCATCATTTCATCCTTTTCCCTTTCTTTCCTCTGCAACTATGTCCCACATCTAGCTTCTCTATTAATTCCCATTTATGCAAGTGCCTAAGAAATTCCAACTTCAAAATATCGACCTTTACAATCCTTGGAGTCACAAATTAATTTCTAAATCCATTCAACGGTACTTTACAGACAGAGACGATAGGGAATTTCATCAAAAAATGATGAAGAATAGTGTGTATTCACATATCAAGGAGTCTTGGAGAAAAAAAGGCAAAATAACAGACGTAATACACAAAAACCATTGATTTTACCCCTTCTCCACTTTATTTCATAACCGTCCATGTGTTTCATTGGGACAAATGCAAAGGAGAAGCATAGGGGCAGGTTTCCAAACAAGTGCGGGCCTTCCACATGCTCTGTGTCCAAGAAAAATGCCTTTTAGCCATTGAAAAGTCTCAATATAAAGGGAGCCACAGGAAGCCTCCACGTGTCTCCATGGTGCACATTAAGATGGTCCCAAAAAGTGGAGACCCCAAACAAGCATGGGCTCACTACGTATCTTAGTCTGGCAGAGTTTGTTAAAAATGTTGAAGGATCAGTGGAAGGTGCCATGTGTCTAGGGTCCAAGATAATTTTCCTTGGCCATTGAAAAGTCCAAGAAAGGGCAGAAGTGAGCGGAAGCCTCCAAGTGTACTCCTAAAACTTCTTCAAAATAAAATTTAGGGGCATATTCCCAAATAGGTGCGGTCCCTCCATGTCTCCCAGGCCTTTCAAAATTGCTTTGAAAAGTGTAAGTATAGAGTAAAGCTGGCAAAATCCTCCACATGTCTACCTCTCATAATTTTTAATGTGGGAGCCTGACGCGGATCCTAGAATGAGTGCCAACCCTTGATGTGTCCATGGTCTACCACAGTTACATCGGCCGCATAAAATTTTTGTTTAAGTCAGGGTAAGGAAGCGGAAATCGCCACGTGTCCCCCTGGCGCAACTCCAAGGCCAAACCAAAAGGTGAATTTTTAGATGAGTGTTTTCCCTCCACATGGAAAATCTTTGAGTTGAAGTTCCTTGCCAGGCCACATCTAACCAGAAATGGCCACGTTTCCACAAATTGTGACATGTAAATTTGATGGGGAAAAACACTCCCATTAAATCGTAAAATGCAGGAAAATCACCATTTGAGCCCAGAAATGAATCTCCCTTTAAGGAAAGAGATTTTGGAAATGATATAAGGCCCAAATATGATCCTTTTAGCCGCATTGAATCACTTTTCCACAGATACTTGGGAAAAAAATTTAGGGAATACAAAACGTGATTGTGGAAAATGAAAGGAAGGGAAAAAAACCAAATTTTTACACAAGTTACAAATCTTTCACACAGGCAGAGGAATGAAAAACAAATTATGGAATTTTAAGTGATCCTTGACCAAGGAAAGGAATGATCATGGCAACTAAATCGAGGAGAGAGCTCTTATGCATCAATATGGGGGAAATAGAGAGGATGAAAAATCCTAGAAACTGGAGAACTTTAAGGAAAAACGGGGCGAGACCAAATTGAGCACCAGCAATTGCTCTGACTCAGGGATGGGCACTCTCTTTGAGTGCCACAAGAAAAAAAAACAGAACAAGTGCGAAAAAAAAATCATTTGGGCAACGAAGTCAAAGAAAAATCTTGTAGAGCAGAGAAACCATAACAACCCTCCAAAAAATGAACTGGGAAACCAAAAAAAAGGGTCACAAAGGACAAGAATGAACAAAAACATAATAACAGAATGCAAAAAAAAAACTATACACTATACAATGGAGTATACCTTGATTCTGAGAAATTATTCAAAGAAATGTTTCAAATGTCTTCCATTAATACACAATTTAAGCAGTTCCCCTTCTAAATATTTTAGGAAGAAGGTATTTTCACCAATTCGAATGTCAATTGAATAAGGGCCCATCCATAATGCATCAAATTTACCATGCTTTCCATTATATTTAGTCCTTCTATCCCATAATAGCACAAGATCCCCATTGTTGAAAGCTCTTGGAGTCACCTTCTTGTCAAATAACTTCTTCAACTTTTCTCTGAACTTCACATGCCGCTGATGGGATGCCCTTATCTCTTCATCTAACTCAATAATCTTATTGATTCGAGCATCATATGGACTAACTTATTGATCTTCAATTTTTTGAACAAATTGAAATGAAGATAATTGTAAATGAAGGGGCAAAAAATATTGAGTTCCATATACCAACTCTAATGGGCTTTTACCAGTATCTCTTTTGATAGTGATTCTGTCAGCCCAAATAGAAAATTTCAGTTGCTCACCCCACTTCTTTTTGTTTAGCTCTAAGGTTCTTCTAATGATATTGAACAAGTTTTTATTGCTGGACTCAACTTGTCCATTTCCTTAGGGATTGTAGTTAGAAGCATATGTCAAATTGATTCCATACTCTTTGCACATTGCAATCAAAGGTTTGGCTTTGATACTCATGGCATTATCAGCAAGAGTTTTAGCTCACACTCGAAATCTACATATGATTTGATTCATAATGAAGTCCATGATAACTTGGTGTGTTCCTTTCTTGGTGGGGATTTCTTCCACCCACTTAGTGAAATAATCAATGGCTACAAGAATCCATTTATGACCAGCACTAGAAGGATCAAAAATTTCACCAATGAAATCCATTCCCCATTTCTTAAATGGGGCTTCAATTGACACAGGTTACAAAGGAAGGGGAGCTGAAGCTTTCATTATTCCAAAAAAGTGCTAACAACTTTAACATTTCCTAACCAATAGATTTGTATATATGAAAAGATTTTGCCACCAATAACCAGCCCTTAAGATTTTTTGTGTTGTAACTCTTTAAGAAAAATTTCCCCCAAAACATCCTCCATAGAATTCAACAATTACCTTTGGGGCTTCATCCTTAACAATGCATCTTAAGAGCACTCCCTCCAGGTTCTTCCAAGCTAACCCAAAATCAATAATTACATATTTTTGAGAGGCTAACTTAAGAGATCTTTTTTTTATTTTTACTAAAAATTTTCGGGCAACATAGATGTCTAAGATAAAATATTATATCTTTGTACCATTCAGAGCTTACCAAAATTTCAAGGACACCCACCCTTTTTCCTTCTACTTCATTCACATCAATAGTCTTCAAGTTTCTCTCATCCATAAGCTTAGCTACGACTAAACCTCTTACCAATTTCATGGTTTGGATATCCATGTCATATTCCCGTAACTTGTTCACCCATTTGCATCTTTTTCTTAAGACGTCCATCTCTGATAATATGTCTTCCACCATGGTGTGGGGAACATCAGAAACAAATTTAGAGCTCAAGATGTAGGGTCTAAAAACCTTTGTTTCTTTCACCAAGGAAAATTCTTGTTTCTCCATGATGGTGTACTTAAACTTAGCTCTCCGCAATGCCTTAACGAAAAAGGCAATTGGTCTCTCAGCCCCTTCATCATCCTTCTGCAAAAAAACAAATGCAATGGTGTTTTCTCAAGAAAAAGAAAACACTTGAAAAAGGCTTCTTGTAATTTGGAGCTACCAAAACAAAGGCATGCTTTAGTGCTTCCTTGATCCCATTGAAATCTTGAATGGAAGCTTCTTCCCATTTGATAATTTGGTCCTTCTTCAACATGCTAGTAATGGGGATGGTCAGCTCAACAAAGATAGAAACAAATGTTTTGATAAAGTCTATTTGTGAAAAGAGGATTGAACTCCCATCTTACTTCTAGGAATTGGAACCTTGTTGATGTCTACCACTCTCTTAGGATAAATAATGACCCCTTCCTTTGATATAATGTGACCAAGTAGCTTTTCCTAAATTGCACTCCAAAATGACACTTCTTGGGATTTAATGATATGCCATATGATCTACACCTTAACAACATTCTCTCCAAGTGTTGCAAGTGATCATTTCTTTTTCTAGAAAACATAATTACATCATCTTGATACACAATAATGAAGCCATTAATATAACCAACAAACACTACAGCCATTACTCTTTGGAAAGTTGCTCCAACTTTCATTAAGCCAAAAGCCATCCTGACATAGACATAATTTTCCCAAGGAGTGGTAAAGGAAGTCTTAATTCTTTATGAATCCTTCACAACAAATTGATTATAGCCAGAGAAACCATCCAAAGTGGATTAAAACTCAGATCCAGCTACCAATTGTAGCATATTCTTCATGTTTGGAAAAAGGGTAATTATCTTTCAATGATGCTTTATTTAAGTTCCTAAAGTCTATGGACAACCTTGTATCACCATTATTTTTTATGACATGCACTAGGTTTCCAACCTAAGATGAGTACCTTGTGGGCTAAATGATCCCTCCATCCCTCAAATTTTTCAATTCTGCTTACATCTTCAAAGAAAGGAGTGGATTGATAAGCCTATGTTTTTTCTTGAAAGGCTTAACATTAGATTCAAGAGGAGTTTTATGTTGGAACAAATCTTCCCTTTATGCCTTCAACTTAGAGTAAGACCAAACTAGGAAGTCTTGATATTTCTTCAGCAATTGAACATAGGATTTCTTCTCTTTCTTGCTGAAATTGCTTCCTAACAATATTTTACGTGGTTTTTCCTTTGTGCCCAGGTTGTGCTCTTCCACATCTCTTGAAACTGACATACTTATTTTAATAATGCAATGAAAATTATCAAAGTTTGATTCAAGTGGCACTAAACCTCTGGGAATCATGTTTGTGTTCAGTTGGATGATGTCTTTTCCAAATAAAGTTTCCTTTCCTTCAGAAACACACACAATTGGTTCCCAATATATATTTTGGTTAGAAAACTCACCTTAGTTCTGTAAAAACCATTTCACCTAAGCATCATCATCAAACACCTTCCAATTTTTAACGTTGTCAGGGATAGTTGGTCTTATTAGTATTTCAACATCATACTCACAAAATGGTGACAGTGTACAATTCCCAAATCTAGATCCTAGCACTGCTAACTTTTTTGCAACAACATTAAACTTTCTATCATGGTGCACAATATTAAAAGAGACAAACATTTTAATCAAATCACAGAATGCATGCTTGTATTGTTTCATTCTCTTATTTTTAGCAGCATATAATTTTCTAATTTGTTTGACAATCAGTTCTGAATCCCCCTTGACAATGATATCCTTTATACCATATTTCCATGCAATTCTAAATCCTAATAATAGTGTTTCATATTTAAAAATTTTGTTAGTGCATTCAAAGTTGATTTTGAAAGAATAAACAAACTCTACCAAGCCTAGAGAAATCAAAACAATGCTAGCACCTTTTCCAAACTTGGAACAAGCTCCATCGAATAACAAGGTCTAAGGTAAACCTACTTGGTCAAGACATTTACATTGATTAATCTTGTTCTCTTTACCATCAACAAACCCAACAAAGTTATCAGCATACAAAACTTCATAAGAAGCATTATTGGGATCTTCAATGAGGTACAACATCTTCTTCTCTCCATACAACTTTACAAGGCCGCCTTCAAATGGATTGGTGGAAAAAGACATATCCATCTGAACACTTCCACCTACACTTGTATCCCACTTTATTGATAACAACATGCCCCATTTGGCAGGGAAATTAACAATAACAACATCAAGTTTCAAGTTCTTACCCAGATAAGCTGCAAGTTGCACCACCAAACCTTTTACACACCCTACAACTGGCACCTCTCTAGAATCCATTGTAGTAAACTTGCCATAAGCTATTGTCACTTTTATGGTTAATTCATTCATGAATTCTAGAGGCATAACATTGCATGATGCTCTAGAATCAAATATACCACTGTGCAGTAGTGTATCCTTAATAATCAGGGTTGTAAAAAATGGATCAACATTTAATTGAGACTCAGCCAAAGATGTTCCCAAGTAAACTTTGGCTTTGTGTTCAATGAAAATTTGTAAAAGCCATGGATTTGGGGTCAGAATATCTAAAGACACCCCAAAGGATTTTAACAATTTGACCAATGGACCATGTGATAAGAAATAAGCAAGGATCTCTTCTTTGCATACATTAATTTGAAGTAAACATGTAAACTAAGCAAATGAAGTTAATATCTATTCTTTGAAAGCTCGAATTAATGAACCTAAGAGGATCTAAGCGTTCGGTTTATGTGTTAAGAGAAAGAGATCTCCCCATTATTGGCTGCAAGGCTAATGGATCTTCCCTTTTACTCCATATTAATGCTATAAAATACAATATTAAATGCATTTAGCTCAAATAGAAGAAGATGAAACATTAACTATAGCCTAAACAAATTGCTATAATCTATGCTAGGAAGAAGAGATAATTATTAGGAAATGAGGGAGGGGGTATATCCCTATTTATAGTTTTTGGTTTGGAAGAAAAGGGAGATTTGGGTGCATGTGGGACAAAGGCTAAAGTCCAAAAAGCACTTCTAGAAAGTGAAAGTGTGATTTGACTATGTTTAGGGTATTTGCCTAGGTTAGACTAACTAATCTCTCTTAGAGAGTAATTAGGGTTCTAGAAAGGTTCTGAAGGGTTTAATCAATTATACGAAGTGGATTGATCTTCGAGGGAGCTAATAGAAGCAAGATAAAAGAGAATAAGAAGATAATGTAGTTAGAACAAGGCTATACCAGCTTGTTTAAATGGTTTATAAGAGGAAAAACAACCAAAATGGTGTCATAAGGAGGGAGTTAGATAGGTCTAATTGGTGGTGTGCCATCAATTTACAAAGGGAAAAAGCATTAGTGCACCATTAGAAATAATAATGTATTGATCAAACTACAGGTGTCTACATTTGACACTCTTTGAGGTGACGTAAGCTACGTCAATTCAAATAAAGTAGACAAACACAAACAAGTAGAAATTTTTTGAAGGGTAGAAGAAAAATTAATAGCATGAAGGATGAAAAATGCCCCCTCGAATGTCGATGGGGTGACAAAGAAACTCAATTGACGATCAAAAAAGAAACAAATAGAAAGAAAAATGCTCAAAGAAGATGAGAAAATAGAAGAAAAAGGGATATTGATCTATGCGCAAATCAATTGCTAACAATAGTTAATCATCATAATGCTTAGAATCCTCCTCATGGGTCCTTATTAAAATGTGAGCATGTGACGAAAGCATAAAATGACATTAAAATACACGATACAAACAACCGTCTTGTGCCGAAAATGACCAATTTCATGCAACATACACGAATGCAATGGAATACGAGAAATAAACAAAATCACCTGACAGGGAAATAAGTACAATCACAAACACTTAAACCAACAACATTCAAGATAGTTGCAAAAATATTTTGTTATCGAGATGAAGTCCCAAATGTTCTGATAAATGACTAGGGTGAAGAATGATGCCCCAAGCAAGGTGTATTATGCAAGAGAAAAGATGGAGGACACTTCTGTCCTATGAAAAAGTAATGTGCATGACGAAAATAGTACCAGGCAATTGATAGTGCCCCAAAGTACAGACAAAGTAAGCAACATAGCTTGTGTAGGTGATTGAAGATTTTGGTGATGCACGAGTCGTTGTTTCGAAATGTTTTGAAAACGTCAGCAAGACCTAGGATGAGTACCATGTAATAGACACAGATTTCAGCCGTAGGTAATCAGATTAACCAATTTTGAGCCATTCTTTATGTAGTTCAATATTTTTGTTGTTTTTTAAAATATTTTTGTGAATTATTATTATTTTTTGTTTCAAGTTTTTGATCGGTCATAAGAATTTCAAAAGATCAAATATCTTCTAAATATACGCGCAAGGGTGATTGTCGGAAGGCAATGATGTCAAAAAGCTTAGAATATATGCCCACAAGAAGAAAGATGGGTCGAGAATAATTTATTTAAAATAAATTAGTTAATAATTATCATAATAGGGGAAATAGATGAAAAATAGAGGAAAAGGAAGGAAAAGGCACCTAAATTTTCTGTAAATTATCTCAGTGTGATGAAGAAGCCACCGTTGGATGGGACAAAGTGTGCTAGCTTGTCAAAATTAGTAAAAATAATTATTTTAATACAAAAATAATTATAACAATAGGTAGAAGAATGTTAGAATGATGACAATAGAGAAAACATGCCCTAGGGGCATCGCAAAGGGTTAATATACTCACCCGGGGTTGGTAAAAAAATCACGACCCATTCATTTCTACTAGATCCTTTGCAAATTTTTACCATGAGCGAAAACGAGAGCCCTAGAGTGAGATGGCGAGGATACTGAGAAGGATGAGGTGCACGGATCGCATCTGGACCATTCGTGACTATCCTAACCCCATATTAATTATGAAATTAATGCCAATTTTAGGGTTTTCTACAGTAGGTAGGAGGAATTTTGATGCATACATGTGGGTGTGTGCGTCGGTTTGATGGGTATGCATAAGAACATGCATCAACATAGACACAAACATGCATCCACAACTGTTCAAAGGAGATAGAGATGTGTACACCTACTTGTTGGGCAGAAGTGGGTACACGCATGTGTATCTGTTGGGAAAGGAAGGTATGTGTGTGTGTACTCGTAGAAAAAGTTAGAGGGGCACGTATGCGTCGATTAGGGTTTGAATGGTCACATGCACGTGTGCACATTGAAGGAAGTGCGTAGGCATCATACTGTGTGCATATGCGTCTTGTATGGCCAGTACCAAAGAGGAGAAAAATGGGTTGTGCACGTATACATCCGCAAGGGCGCATACGTATCGTTTATGGTGCGCAGGTGCCAAAGGAGGTGCATATGTGCTAGAAGCAAGTGAGAAAAGACATTTGGCTACAAAAATAGCCAAGCATAGAATAATAAAGGTTAGATTATTTTTGAATAAAATAATATTTAGTAAGTTAGATGCATTAAAAGAACTATTTTTTCTTTGAAAAATACATAGAAATGCTAGATGCCTAACACTTGCGTTGATTTTACAATGTATGTTACCCATTCTTCAGACTCGCAAGTGCTATAGTCAATTAGTGATGATAGAGATGAAGTTTGGCGATGATGATAGAGTGACCTTGGCGAGTCTTTTACATGTGACAGGATTGTCTCATGTCGCAAAGATGTCATAGATTACTTTAGATCATAGCCTTTTGACAGCCATAGCAGAGCGATGGTAGAGTGAGAGCTAGTGCTTTCACCTCCCAACTGGGGAGGTCACCATTACCTTGAAGGATGTATGGTGCATCATGTGGGTCCCGATTCAAGGATAATTTATTGAGACTACTAGCCATAGGACCAACATTCAATGTCATATCATAGATTTGTTCGGCGTTCCTACTATACCACGATGCAGGATTTCCATCAGACTATCTCGATGTATAGATGATCCAGAGTTAGACTCACTAGTGGTCTATATGATGGTTCTTGTCAGTGGTTTTTTACTCCCTGGCAAGATTGGTGCTTCATTTCCACTTGCACTCCTAGGAGGGATTCTTGGTTTGGTGGAGGGACAGACCTACTACTGGGGTCAGTGCATTCTAGCACATCTATACTGGAACCTCCATTTGATCACTTACTAATGTTAGAATACGTTAGGGCTTGCCCATTTGTTATAGATTTGGATGTGGGACCACATTGCCCTTGGTTACCTGTTATGTTTTCTAAGAGTTTGGGCTCTCGACAAGCCTTCTACAATGGGTTGGGTCCCGGTAGAGGATGATGTGTGACCCTTCATGGGAGTTACATACCACTACAGGCATGAGTTAGATGAGTTGTGGCATATTTCCATTGTATGTAGACCTTAGAGACATTTTCAGTGGCTGGAGGATGGTCTAGAGCTCAACACTGCTACCATTGAGCATTTTATCTTGGGCAGCCGTAGCTATATGTGGGAGTTATACAGAGTAGATTGGTGTCAGAGGCAATTTGGCCCTACCTAGGATGTTCCTAGGCTAGATAGATGGTATGCTCGTAGAGCTAGAGATAATTTTGATATGGGTCCATAGATTTCTCGTGACAGAGCACTAGCCAATTTTCGACAGGTGGCACCTGCTATTTGGGTGGCACTGAGATAGATTAGAGATCCGGGGACTATTCTAGAGTATTGGCCATGGTACCATGGTCTTCTCCTACATCATTTGAGAATTCGTAGAATGGCATAGGATGTCAGTGTGAGACCTCCTTCAGTGAGGTCTCCTAGCGGTGGTGAGGGTGGTCCTGATGCGCACCAACATGTTAGAGGTAGGGGACAGGGTGTCATACCACAATAGCCACAAGGACAGGGCCCTAGGCCCAAGGCAAGATAGGTATACAGGGCCGTGGACATATAAGTTCCCCTAGTGGGCATTCCTGTGGGGATTTATACCCCTCTTTAGCAGGTATTACTAGAGTAGGGGCCACCACCCGATATTCTAGAGAGTAGCAGTGCTAGCAGGCAATGAGCTACTCTTTAGTAGTAGTCACAGGTAGCCATTACTGTACAGTTACATGTGTTTAATGAGAGAGACATAGTAAGGACCAAGGTACAGGCCGTCACATCAGAGCGAGATCAGGCTATCTCCTAGGTGGAGATGTTGATAGTAGAGAGGGATCATCAGGCTAGGGCAGAGATTTCCCAGGCCATCGATAGTGCTACATGATAGAGTCAAATGTGAGAGCTAGCTACGCAGGTTGCTCAAATATTGAGCCTCCTATACAAGTCCCAGACTCAAGTGTGGATGGTTGTTTCTCAGAGGGACCATGCACAAGCATAGTCACAGGGCTATCTTACATCGAAAGATTCGGCACGAGCCAAGGTGTAGGTTATTACTATAGAGAGAGATCGTGAGGCTACTACCTTGAGACAGGCCTAGGATGATGTTGGTAGTTTGATAGGCTAGCGAGATGCCACCCTATAAGAAGCTCTCACTTCTGTAGATGCAGACTTGATACGAGATGCCATGAGATCCGGTGGTGAGGTTGTGTACTATAGGACTACCTACTTTAGGGCAGTTCTGACAGGTTAGCGAGTAGTCTCATTTCAGGAGTCAAATGCTAGTGTGAGAGGTTTTAGGTCATGGAGATTAGGCCATTCAGTGAGGTCAGTTAGGTAGCCTATGCCAGAGGAACTAGCTGGATAGGTGCTATCTAGATAGTTTGGTGGTGCTCCCAATGTAGGTCCATCACAACCACTGTTATTCCATCAACTAGGTGAAATATTTGGGAGGCCCGATGAGGGTAAGAGTTGTGGTTGAGCTCTATATTCTTTTTTTTGTACAAATATTTTGTATACATGCCTCTTATGAAGGTTGATTTTGATGTATAGCTATGTATACCTTCATTTTGATGATGCCTCATGATGAAGGCTCGATTCTTTTTTATGCATGCCCCTTTTTGATGGCACATTGTATTGATGATGTATTATTTTGAGTATTGACCTGGACAGTTATACATGTATATATGGACATTTGATGTATCATTCCATGATGGATTTATGATATATGTTTTTCTTTTTCCTTTATATATGTGGCATATCTTAGATTTAGAAATGTGTATATTTCCTACTTTCATTTTTGATGATGATGTATCTGTATATAGCACCACATGTTTTGGATTCATGAGTTATTTCTGAATTTTTATGCTAACACTTGGGATGATAGTAGATGATATTTTTGTGGGGGGGGGGGGGGGGGGTAGATTTTTTATTATGTGCAACCTCTCTTGCCCCCATTAATGATACAATATTTGATGATTTATCTTATCATACATGCATGAAGTGATACTTAGCATTTTTGTGTATATATGATGTAGTTAATGATGTTAGAAATATGATGAGATGATAGATGATAGGTGTGATAAAAAACAACTATGCAAAAAAAAAGAAGCAAAAGTTAACAAAACTAAACAAATATACACATACTACTACTAAACAAACACATGCAAAAACTTAACAAGAGATTAAAATGAGATCTAATCTAAACAAGCAAGTAAAAATGAACATAACAAATACATAAATCGACAACTATCTACAAGTATGAGAGATCTCAAATGTATGTAATGCAATACTCAATTTAAGTCAAACAAGATTCAAATTCAGATAAGCAAATGATCCATCTAAAGAACCAAAAAATCAACATACTAACTACATCAAAACTATACAAACCAACAACTAAAAGTAATTAAAGCACTCCTTTGTTTTTACGAGACAACATTGACATATTTTGTAATATTTTTGGGTTTATCTAAAAAGATAAGTTTTCGCAACTACATATGTCACTGTTTGTGTAGGTTTCCCAAAGATAACATTGTGAGATGAATGTATCTTTATCCTTGAAAAGGGAGATTTTACAGATGTTTAAATTTTTTTGTGAATCATTTCCTGAATGTATTTTATATTTTCCAAGGTCATGTTTTGAAACTGATGTACAAGAACAAAGAAGTGTGGATGCCCCCAGCGTGATGCAGTAATATACAAAGGGCAGAATGCCACGCACGTATGTGTAGGAAGATGACAACGGTACTTTCATGGTCAACGTTAGATGGGAGTATACAGAGGTGATGTCCTCCATGTAGATATAAGAGCAAACAAACTAGATCATGGCAAGGCAAAGGTGGTCCTAGTAGGGTTCCTAGACCTAGCAGAAAAGGTCATATCTAAAGAGTGGAAATGATTTCCCTTCCTTCCGTAAAAGTAACTTGTGTCCGAAAAATCTTCCTTGAGTGCCAAAAACTAGTTTTCACTTAAAGACCTGCCCACTGCACCACAATTGGGTGGTTTTCACACGAGGACGACCTATTTTTTCTTTACTTTTTTTCTCATTTTCACATTTTTTATATTTTTTTTTCTTTGTTTTCCAATTTTTAGTTCTTATTTGATATTCTCATCATGCTTAAGCGTAGAACCGCTTTAAGTGTATAGCATTCATAGGTTCCAGAATCTCTTCACCATCTGAATATGCAAGTTTTTAGGCTCCTGATCGATATTTTGTAATTAAAACATAAGGACCTAACTAGTTAGCCTCGAACTTTCCTTTCTTTTCTCTGAATTTTATGGTGTTTTTCTAAATTTATTTGAGAAATATATCTCCTACATCAAATTCCCGATGAATGATGAATTTTTTATATCCTCTTGACACTCTGTTCTGATAGAATTTTAGGTGATTGAGAGCTCTGATATGCCTTTCATCTAATAGTTATAACTCTACTAGGTGAGAAAATCTGTAGTCTTCATCTTTATTAAGATAATCTCTGAGAGATATTCTCAGAGAGGGAAGCTCCACTTCTAAAGGTATGATGGCTTCAATGCCATAAACAAGTGAATACAAGGTCACACCAGTAGGAGTGCAGATGGAAGTACGATAAGCCCAAAGGGTGGGATGTATCTACAGATGCCAATTATGGCCAGTTTTACTGACCATTTTCTCTATAATCTATACAAGGGTCTTATTGGTGGCTTCTTCCTATCCATTACCTTAAGTGTAATAAGGGGTATACCACTTAAGTTGGATATGGAAGTGTTGAAAAAATGTTTTAACCGTTTTATTTTTGAAGGATTTACCATTATCAGTGACAATGGCCGAGGGGATCCCGTAACGACATATGAGATGGTTCAAGATGAATTTTGAAATCTGCATGCTGGTGACATAGGTAAGAGGGACAACCTCTACCCATTTGGTAAAGTATTTAGTGGCAGTGATGATATGAGTATGAACATCTAATGAAGAAGGATGAAGCTTTCCTATAAGATCCCGACCCCATTTAGAGAATGGCCAAGGAAATGCTATAGGTTGTAAGGCTTGTGCTGGTGCATGTATTAAATTTCCATATTTTTCGAATAGCTCACACTCTTTGACGAAGTTACAACAATTAGATTCCATGATAGGCAAATAATAGCCTAATCTCAATAGATTTTTATCTAATACCATGCCACTAGTATGTGCTCCACAAATACCACTATGTACTTCCTAAATTGTGTGGATAGAAACAACAACATCCAAATAACGAAGTAGATTCCTGTCATAGCCATGATGGTAAAGGGTGCCTCCTAGGAGGGTATAATAGGCTATGTGGCGAATAAGGGTTGTCTTTTCAGAATGGGTGATGTCAGGGGGAAGAGTTCCATCGTGTAGGTATTGGAAGATAGGGTCATACCAAGGGGATAAAGGACCAAAAACTTCACATGCCAAACATGACTTCGGCATATCATATGTAGGTACTTGTAAATATTCCATGGAGAAAGGAATCTTTCTTTCTTCAGGTGAGACCCAATAGTAGCCATAACATCTGTGGATTTATTATGCGACCTTGGTCTTTGCTCAAATATGAATTGTGTGATATGTTACTTCAAAGTTTCAACCATTTTCTTATACGGAATAAGATTTTCATCTTTAACCTTATACTCATGATTGACCTATTTTATGATAAGTTGAGATTCCCTAATGACTCATAGTTTTCTGATGTTCCATGTAATAGCTAGCTTGAGGCCAGCGATGAGTGCTTCATACTCTACAATGTTGTTTGAACACAGGAATCCAAACTGGAATGCTCATGGTATGACATCAGCAGTTGGAGTGATGAGCACCACTCCCTCTCCAGATCCATGGAAGGTGAAAGATCCATCAAAATGAAGTTGACATTCTATGGATTCTTCAATATACATCATATATGCATCTGGTAAATCGAAGCATAAAGGTTCCATTCCTAGGAGAGGAGATTATGCCAACTGATCAGCCAGTACCTGTCCTTTTAAAGAATTTTGATTCACAAACTCAATATCAAATTAACTCAAGAGAATGATCCAATCAGCCATTTTTCCTATGAGGGAAGGTTTGGATAAAATGTACTTGAGAGGGTCAAATTTGGATATGAGCTTGGTTTTATTATTTAGGAGATAATGGTGAAGATTTTGAAATGTGAAGACAACTACTAAACAAGCCTTTTCTATTTGGGGATAATTCATCTCGTATGCGATCAAGGTGTGGCTAAGATAGTAAACTTCTCTCTCTTTATGGGCTAAGTCATATTGGGCAACTAATGCACCAATGACAAACTGGGTAGTTGAAATGTATAAGAGGAGAGGTTCACTGGGGGTAGGTGGCATTAGTACAGGCAGGATAGACAAGTACTATTTGAGTAGCACAAAGGCTTTATGATAGTCAGTTCCCCACTTGAATGTGACATATTTCTTGAGAAAATGAGTAAAGGGATGGCACTTATCCACCAGTTGTGAGTTAAAGCGACATATTTCCTGAATCTTTCCTTGTAGGCTCCTTACTTGCTTGAGAGTGGTAGGTGGTGGCATTTCTGTGATAGCCATAACCTTTGTAGGATCCAGTTCAATCCCTCTTTGTGAGACAATGAACCCTAGGAGTTTTCCTGATAAAACATTGAAGACACATTTCTTAGGGTTCAAACAAACCTTATAATCTCTTGACACTGAAAGATACACCTTAACACTTTAGGGTGTTCTTTTCTACTTTTGGATTTTGCTAAGATATCATCAACATAATCCTCCATGATGTCACTTATCATATCATGGAAAATAACTTTCATAGCCCTCTGATAAGTAGCCCCAGCATTTTTAAGCCCGAAGGGCATGAATTTGTAGCAGAATGTTCTCCAAGGGTTGATGAATGTTGTCTTATGTTGATATTCCTCCGTAATTCGTATTTGCTTATAACTTGAAAAACCATCCATTAAGGACAACATTTCATAGCTAGTGGTTGAATCGACTATCATGTCAATGTTAGGTAGGGGAAAATCATATTTTGGACATGCTTTGTTGATGCCATGAAAATTCGTGTAGATACTTATTCAAACAGGTTTTTCTATACTGGGACTATGATAGAGATCCATTCTAAATAGTCAATAGGTTTAATGAAATCAACAGCTAACAAATTTTCTAATTCTTCTTTGACCTAGAGTGCTACCTTAGGATGCATCTTTCTCAACTTTTGTTTGATTGCATTGACATCTGGGTGCACAACGCGGTTGTGTACAACTAGCTCGAGGTACAAACTGGGCATATCTGCATATGTCCACGTATTCTTTTAAGAGCTCTAAAAAGGTCTTTTGTTCCTGAGATGAGAGTGAAGCTCCCAACTTGAATATTATAGGTTGCTACTCTGAGCCAATGTTGACGCTAATTGTTTCCTGAATGAGCATTTTAGAAACATCTTCCATCTGTGTAGGATCAAGGGGAAGAATAAGATCGAACTCCTATGGTAGTTCATGATCATATTTGAATGGATAGATCACTTCATCTTTAGATTCTTCATTCTGTTTGTCTATGAGTTTATCAAAGAGTCTATCACTATGGGATTTCGATTGAGCCTTCTTGCTTGGGTTCTCAGAAGTAGGTATACTTTTACTTATAACCTTTTTATTCAACTATCCACAAATCTCTGCTTCTTACCCAAAATAGGCACAGGTGTCTAGTTGAATCTTAAATCCTTTCTTGTGGTCTCCAGCCAGAATAAAGTCCTTGAGCCCCATGAACTATGTGAATGCCTCATCATTTTCAAATAAATCCAATGGTATGTGAAGTTGTTGATCCCAATCTATAAGTTCAAGATATACAACGAATATGAGAATTTTATTTAGGGGGATGGATTCAGATAAGGTAAGGAACGATGATTCTGGGAATAGGTTCGTAGAGGCAAGATCCTTGGAAAGGATACATTGGGAATCTGAATCACTATCAGAACGAGATGAAGCATCTTCACTTTCAGAAGAGGTGGCGTCATTCTTAGAAGGTAGAGTGTCATGGGGCCTTACTCCAAGGCCATGTTTATCAGTTTTAAAATGAGGGATAGGGATATGCTCCAACCGGCTTTGCGCATTAACACCACATCCGAACCTGGTATAGCCCATGACAAACATCATGCGAGGACCTTTGATATACTAAGGTTCTTGATTGCAAGAAGCCATGGTGCCTTCTGGCACTCTGCTAGTTGGGTCTTCTAACATTTTCTCCTCAAATAGGAGGCCACTAGGGTCAAAATTTTCCAATGGTTTATGACATTGTTCGCGGGCACTCTTGAACTGAAAATAAGGCTTACCCCTTGTCCTGGGGGATACTGATAAGTCTGATATCAACAGAGCCTTCTCAAGAGTGAATGGCCTACTTGGGCCATATTTTTCTGATGTGGCCTCCCATGAAGCAAATGGATTGACCAATGAGGGGAAATATTGATTGAAAGGCATGAGAGACTCTGAATCTATTTAGTTTTTCATGGCCTCCATTTGTAGAGGGACAACAGCATCCGCAGAAGGACATTCATAAGTTACACTAGAAAAACTATGTAAATCCCTACAATGCATGAAAGGTTCTAGGTCACACAAAATGGTAATCACTTTCCCTTCATGACATAACTTGATGTACTAATGAAAAGTTGATCAAATAGCTTGCATGGCATGGATCCATGGGTGTCCCAAGAGCATGTTGTATGAAAGGTCCAAGTCAAGGATATGAAATGTTGTGCCGTGACATGTTGGTCTTACCTCCATGGGGACCACTATAGTCCCTACTGAATCTCTTTCTTCATTGTCATATGTTGTGATTGGGATAGTCTTAGCACCCACCTCTGTTTCTGAACGGCCTAGCTACTTTACTAGCTTAAAGGTGTAAATATTCAGACCAGATCTCCCATCTACAAGTACTATTTTTATTTTGTGATGGGTAACCACCACTTCAAGATACAATGGCAAGTTATGCTCTAGGTTGTTATGGAGGATTGCAGTGTGATCAAAAGTAATATGATCATTGGTATCTAAGCATGCAATCATGGATTGAAGGTTCGTGGGATCTATCTTTGTGGAAACCCCTGAACTTTGCAAAGTTTTTTATAGTATGTTCTTATGGGCATTAGAGAACTTGAGGAGATCAAGAATAGATATTTTAGAGGGTGTTTCTCTAACTGCTCTATTAAGTTATACTGACTTTCTTGAGGGGTAGGCATAGGATCTAGTATGATTAAGCAGGAACATCTTGTTCCGACTGCATAGCTCTTTTCTAAAATTTAAATGGTGTTGATCTATTCATTAGATGAGCTAATGCATCTAATGAGGGAGTGATAAGGACTATCATTTATAGGGTACAAATAGGCAACAATCCTATAGTCATTGGAAGTTTGCCCTTGATCTGGTTTACTTTTCTTCTTGTCTGCATGGTTAGGAAAAGGTTCTTTGTAAATACCCATTTTTTCATTTGAACTTTTCCCGGTCTCAGGGGGAGACTCCACAACAATCTTCCCTTCCTCTATGAGGTCTTGGATATAATGGTGCAATCTCAAACATCTATCCATTTTGCGTCCTTTGACACGGTGGAAATTGCAATATTCATTGTCTTTGAACCAAACCGGTTTTGGAGCATCTTCCGGATATGGTATTGTGGCAGTTGGATATTCTACCATATTTTCACCATCTAACTTTTTTAGGATGGTAGATAAAGATTCTACCAAGGATGTGAATGTATTTTTTGTAGGAGCTTTAGGACTAGGCCCTTGCAAAAATTTTAAGAGTGGGCCGGTCTATACGGCTTGGAGTCTCTTGGAGTCTGTAACGCCATCACCAACAACATGTTTATTCTTATTGAAGAATTTAGGTTTGCCTGTGGATTTGGCTTTGTGTTTGTTTTTGGTAACAGGTTTAAGCGTGCCCTTAACAATGTGTGGTTTCTCAATTTGGCTTCCTTTCTCCATCACTTCCTCGAAGTTTGAGCCACAATGCATTTGTAGGTGAAAAACTATTTCTGGGTTAAAGTTAGGAATGAATATGCTCAGTAACTACTTTTCTAGTAAGGCACAAGGAAAGTGACTAGCTAACCCATGCCATCATTGTAAAAATCCCGCAAACGTCACATTGGGTTTTTTGTTTTGTGTTGTATAGATCATTCATTGTGATGTCACTCTCCATATTATAGGAGTAATGCCTTACAACTTTCTCTACTAATGCGGGCCACGTCGTAATGGAACCCTTGGGTATGCTATAAAACCATTCCAATCCCATGGTTCCTAGGCTGTGAAGAAACATTCGTATTAATAAATTATCGCTATACACGACCTCTTGGAGAGCCATGTAAAAGTCTTTTATATGATCATGAGGATCACTTTTACACTTATACTTATCAAAATTGGGAACATTAGACTGTTTTGGGAAAGGCTATTGTAACATGTCCTTATCAAAGGGGTAAGGACATAGTTCTTCATACGAATATTTTCTATTTTGGCCTACATTTCCCTGTTGTAATGTAGTAAGCGTATCTTTCATACATTTCCCTGTTGTAATGTAGTAAGCATATCCTTCATAGATTTCATAGATGACATTGAAACTTAAACCATTAATAAGTATAACAAGGAGTTTTTAATCATGTGAGTAGCATAACCACGTAATAAGGGGACTTATACCATCTCCTCACACAATGATAATATGATGTAAGTACCGAGATTGTACGTATAGGATGCGAACAAAACTATCAACTTAAGAAGAGACAAAAGATGAACCAAACACAAAGCGGTGAAGATGATCTTGAAATCAAGATGGAAGGAATTTTATCAAAGATATGAAAAGTGTACCTACACCCTTTATAATTTTAACAACCCAGCTATAAACATGGATGGGCGTAAATAGACAAAAAAGTGACGACTACTGTCTCTGATAAAAATGCACGATGTATGCACCTTTCTCACCTCGAATAATGGGCGATGAGAATGCAAGGGTACTGATAAAAACATGGAAACAAGCCAAGAAACACTTAGGTAGAGCTTCACCTCATCCGAAGGCAAGAATAAAACTAAGCAAAAGTGGGACGTAGTTTAGTTTCATGATAAAAATACACTTAGTTCAAACTCACAAGGGTTCTTTACCTTACTCAACAAACAAAGTTTAGATTCTAGATGAGTTGTCATTTTGTGATGGCTTGACGCAACAAGAACTAGTAAAGTGGGCTCCTTGGAAAAATGGCTTCCCTAACAAGTTCTCTCAACTAGGTGTTACAAGGTTGTCTAAGAGTGAGGCGTAATTTACCCAAAAATTTGCAATGACTAGTTTGGGAGTATCACGGCTTTGTCCCCCTTCAAGTATAGTGGGAAATGAATGCATCAATCATGTACTCTTACTAGGGTCGCGATACGAATAAATTGTAACTCTAACTCACAAGGCATACTAGTCAACTGTGAAAGCAGAGCGCTTCCGATTTCATCCATGAGGTTACAAAGCGGTGGACTACTTTAGGGTTCCTGGAACCACCCCCATTGTTATAGCTTAAGGCATTATGCCAAAGGGGTTATGTTCTAGTTGAGAGGATACAGATGTACCCTTTTCTGAAACCTACAATACAATGTTTTGACTGTGGTTTGTTTTTTATCTTGCTTAACTTAATGTGGTTTTAAGTAGCACACCATTTGGAAACCTGCAAGAACATGTATATTAGAAGGTTTATGTTTTTTTTACGCCTTTCCCTAACAAGCGATAGGTCCTGTAGATAACAAGTCTTTAGTAATTTTCCAGTTCATAGGTGGATGTCAAGAAAGAGAGATTTTCACTTTGCTTTTGATTCCTAAGATCACCAAAAAGGCACGAAGGAAGAGCATACATAATGTGAAAATTTATACTAAAATTACATGAAAGTATTACTTCAACCTTTATAAAACAAGTGTTTTTTGAACAATTTATATGAGTTTTGTATTGTTGTTTTTGATCTCCAAGATCCCCTTGGAAGATGTGAGGAGAGAGCATACCCACTTCTACAAAAGCTACTTCTAAGTAAAAAAGAAAAAACTTTTAATCTATGCAAACTGAAATGTTAAGAAAGAACCCTATTTTTTTTTAAATTGTTAGTTCTAGAACTTGCAGTAATTGATCAGGGAAAGAGATTTTACATACTGTAAAAAGTTTCAATTTTTAATACAGACACCTATGCACCTATACGGACACCAGTGCTTCCTAACCAATGGATACGCACCCCACTTAACAAGTATGACTGCATTCAAAAATTAATAAGACCCAATATAGTAAATAGAGATGCTCATAATATGATAGAGACGTGCCTATATTGACATGGACGCTCAGGTTATGATGTGTACGCACTTAAGCCTGAAACAAAAACTGTAAAAAATTTTACACAGTCAGACCTTTTACACCTGTGCGGCCCGAGAGGTGAATACGCACCCTAGATGACAGAGACACGTGCAAATCCTTGTAAAGGTTTAACAATTTTTTTCACACAATCTAACACCTGACGCATACATGGCCAGAGAGGTGGGTACGCGTCCCAGATGACGGGGACGTGTGCATGTCCTTGTAGAGGTAAAATGTTGAAATGATGAGGACCTACTAATAGATACACACCTGATCTGATGGGTATGCTAGGGTTTTAACGTGTACACGCCCTTTGTTTGACACGCACGCACACCTTGTGAAAAACCTACAAAAAAACAAATTTTCAAATTTTCAAGAGCAAACAGGTTAGTTATTAGTCAAAGTGTCCTATTTCTATATCAAACCCACAAAATACATTTAAATGAAGGTCATTTATCTAGGGTTGGAAATAAAAATGAGGAAATAACAAGTGATTTAAGCAAAAAACTTGAAAATGAACTTTGAAAAACCTAAAAGACCTCCATTAATGGAGGATGGACATAAGTGTCCCACTGAGCATGCCAAATGTGTTCAATGAAAAGTTGTAAAAGCCATGGATTTGGGGTAAGAATTTCTAAAGAAACCCCAAAGGCTTTTAACAATCTAATCAATGGACCATGTGATAAGAAATGAGCAAGGTTATCTTCTTTGTATACATTAATTTGAAATAAACATGCAAACTAAGCACATGAAGTTAATATCTATTCTTTGAAATCTTGAAAAATGAAGCTAAGAGGATCTAAGCATTCAATTTATGTGTTAAGAGAAAGATATTTCCCCATTAATTGCTGCAAGGCCAATGAATCTTCCCTTTTGCCCCATGTTAATGCTATGAAAAACAAGATTAAATGCTTTAAGCTCAAATGGAAAAAGATGAAACATAAACTAACGCCTAAAAATATCGCTATATTCTATGCTAGGAAGAAGAGAGAATTCTTAGGAAATGAGGGAGCGGGTATAGCCCTATTTATAGTTTTTGGTTTAGAAGAAAAGGGAGATTTGGGTGCATGTGGGACAAAGGCTAAAGTCCAAAAAGCACTTTTAGCAAGTCAAAGTGTGATTTGACTATGTTTAGGGTATTTAACCTAGGTAAGAATAACTAATATCTCTTAGAGAGTGATTAGGGTTCTGGAAAGGTTCATAAGGGTTTAATCAAACCAACAAAGTGGATTGATCTTCCAGGGAGCTAATAGAAGCAAGCTAGAAGAAAATAAGAAGCTAATGTTATTAGAACAAGGCTATACCAGCCTGTTAAAATTGTTTGTAAGAGGAAAAACAACCAAAAAGGTGTTCTAATGAGGGATTTATATAGGTATAATTGGTGGTGTGCCGTAAATTTGTAAAGGGAAGAAGCAGTAATGCACCATTAGATAAAATAGTGTATTGATCAAACTATGGGTGCCTACTAGTTGGTTCACATATCTCCTTCAATGTTGGTGGTTTTTCTAGGTCTATAATGGTTTGAAGAGGAGTGTTTATATTATTTATATTTCTACCTTGGGTACTCCTATATTCTTCCAATCAAAAATATTCAAAACACCTCTTCTTGTGCTCAGGAATCCTAAGCACTTCAACAATTGGGATAAAAATATTGATTTGACTCAAGACTTGGGAAATGTCATAAGGAATGTATTTGGGCAAAGCAACATTTGGAGAAAGATTGAAAAACTCATCGGATGGAACAAGATTTTTCACATTTTAGGCACAGGTGGGAACACTAGATCTACATGAGACAAGAAGGCCTTTGTCAGATGCAAATTTCTTTGGAGTTTATATTGGGATATTGTTGAGAACTAGGATTTTTGGTGTTACTTGAGGCCCTGCCTCTTTGATAACTTTATATGTTGTGTTGTACTCTTTTTCTTGGGAAACAACAACATTAATTAACAACTGTCTATCCTATTCTTATGGGATTCCTCCATCATACTTCTTAATCATTAGATCTCTTAGGTCCTCAAAATCATTATTAGGAATTTCAAAAGCTTGTACCATATCTATTTCTAAAGCATGAGAGGGAGGAAGAAGAGGTACCCAGTGAATGCAGTCCCAAAAGGTTACAACAGTTTTTGCACTTATTACTTCAGTTGAAGTTTCTCCTTGTTGTGAGCTTGTAGAGAAGTCCACCATGCATGCATCATATCAGTGTTATCATCATCATCAAATTATTTAACTTTCTAATCTACTTCATATGGTCGGTGGGGAAATAAACACTTATCACACCAATCAATTTCATTTGTCTCTTCAATAACAACTTTGGCATTTAGAGGATCAGGCACTACTCTATTTCCCCTAGCTTGGGGTTGTCTAGCTCCCATGGGTCCTTTACCTCTGTCATGAGACCTCTGATAATTTCTAGTATGATTTACAATTTTATCTTTTCCTTATTGCTTATGTTGACCCTGAGAACCTTCTCCAATTCCTTTCTTTGCCCTAGCTAGCTTGTAAGATATTTCTTTGATAACCCCAACCAAATTCTTTATAACTTCCTCAAGATCCACAACCTTACTTGATTGAGGCTTTTCTGGGTTGATTAGTGTAACACCCTCCCTCTTAGGATGTCATCCAACTTCTTTAATGTTCCATATTTACAGAGCCATGGTAAAGGATTTGCTTAAAGTTTCGGGGTTCTTATCCCTCAAATAGTAAGCACCTTTCTTATCAAATGCATTTGAATACTTTATCAGACATGATTCATCACATGGCGTCAAATTAATATCCAGTCTTCTCAATATTTTTTTAAATCTTGTGTTGAAATTATGCACTAATTCATTAGGATTCTTTTTTATATTTTTAAATTATAATAAAAGAAACCTACGGTCTGTTTTATCACCATACTGCATTCTAAAAGCATTCTTCATCTCAGTGCAAAAATCAATGGAATTATCTAAAAATTTTCTATACCAGTCCCTTGCATCTTATTCTAGAGTATGGATATACAATTTAATGTACACATCCTAAAATTTTATTTCAAATTCCTCCATCATATTGAAAACGAGATTCAAGTGTTGATAACCAATGATTGCATTATTTCCTTGAAACTTAGGAAATCTATTTCTTACATCTTATGGCACAACATTTGGATAGCCATCCATACCTCTAAAATTGATGGGACCAAAATTATTAACAACAAATGGAGGTCTGGGTGGAGGCTAAGCCATATTATTTTGAGGTGGTAATCTCATAGGAGAAATAAAATGATGGCGTGTGATGGGTCTATGTGGTACAGGGATGTAATTTTCAGAATGAATTCTATCTAAAGGATCTACTTCTTGGAAAACTCTACTAGATGTGGAAAATACTGGGGAAGATTGAGAAGAAAATGTTTCAAATACAAAAGAAGGACCCTCTCTAGATGGAGAATTCAATTCAAACAAGAGACTACCCGATTCAGAAGTGCTTGAGGAATTATTGTAATCTTCAATCATAAGCTGATCAGTTTCACCAATGGAGATCTCTTTTCTTGATGCTTGATCTTCAACAACCTTCCAAATTCTTCTTCCTTCTGAATTAGACTTTGCAAACTCTTGAAACAACCTTATACTAGGGTCCTTGGTGAAGAAATATTTTCTTCCTTTGAACTTTGTTACAGATATTAATGACAAATCGTACTAGATATATGTTAAGACATTGATATTTATTAAGAATTTTAACATTACGAAGTCACCACTAAGGATTTTCACCTTAGTTTGTGCAAATGCACTATGAAAGATCTATTAAATGTCTGTCAATATGAGATTCATGCAAATATTACAAGATATACTCTTCTTTTACCCAAATTTATCAATGATGATGTAAACTTTAGTGCAATAAATGTATAAGTTGGAAATATTACACTCAAAACTTACAACTTTGAATAATTCTTACAGATCTAAATAGATAATGATGTTTCAACAATGTATTAGCACACAACATGTGTAAGAAGCATTACTAGGGTCTGTACGTGTATACCATTGTTCAAATACTCCTTGGTGACAGTGCCACGAGTGTTGTTGACAGGACAAATGGATATGAATCGGAAAAAAATAAACAAATTATCCCCGACAATGGTGCTACAAGTGTCGATATCCAAATTTTTTAACCTTTTCAAGCTGAGTAGCATCACAGATTCGACATGGAGCTTAGAGACAAATAGGTCATGATGTGTGTTGTTTTGTAGCTGGGGATGAGATCTAATTGGCCCTTTGTCACTCATATTTGTGGATAGATGGATAGCACCTTTAGGAGGATTTGACCTATCCTCACTACTTTAGGCCGTGCCTTTTGACCAAGGTGAGAGGACCCATAGTGTAACCTCTGTTTGATGAAGGAGATGGAGATATCCTTCTTTTGCACAAATTTTATGAAGAAAACCTTGGGAAAGTATGATCAATACTCCATAATTTAACTCTAAAGAGTTGTCACTTCTTAAAGATAGAGATACTTTCAAAACAAGGCTAAGGTTATTGAATACTTTATGAAATCCTGATTATTCTACATATTTTAGTAAATAGATTTTGTTCCTTTTGTGGATATACAGGGAAAAACAGGGGTAATTCATGACAGATTCATGGTTTTTCAATTATTTTTGTTGGAGATCAAGTAGGATAAATTGTATTATACCAGATCTTTGAGGTAATTCACAACAGTAGTCAACTCAACAACAGAAAGCTTTAGAACAGTCAAGACATTCCTTTAACCAGAAGGTGTGCTTGAATGGAGGCCCAGATCAGCACATTTTCACACAATCTTTGATAATCTAACATGAAGGATCGAGTTAAAAGACTGAATTAAACACCAAAAGCTCTTATTGATCATGTCTAAGGTACACCCAAAGAATTACAGACAATATTTATTAACAAATGCTAGTGGAGTGATTTTAAATCATTTATCTCATCATAGGATGAAGGATACTCTTTAAATGAAATTGAAAATGCCACTAAACTATCACAAGGATGAGATCCTATGTGATTTCACAAATATTTCAATGTAAGATTATAATAGGAATGAAAGAAACCATTTGTAGACATTTTGAAACAAAGTAGACACTAATTGCTCCAAGATTGACACAAATTTATTTCAAAATTGCTTAAATTCATTAGCATTGGAAAGCTTCCAAAGAAATATTTGTGCTCATGAATGGCTATAGATTTGTAACCAACTTGACATGATAGAAAATCTAGAACAGAATAAATTAACAGGTTACGTCGAATAGGTCTCTCAGGAAGATGGATTTTCTCAAATTTTATCTTAAGAATTCAACTCCCGACCATTCGTAAGAGTATTCTTATTACATTTATACATTTTACTCTATCAATTTCCCCACCATAAGAGTATAATATTTGAGGGACCTTTTCTTGTTACGAATTTTCCTCAAAAAGTGACATGTAAGAAATTCACATCTGAATGTTGTCAGGTGGACAAATTGTGAATTGGTCACATTTCTTGTTCCCTTGAATAATGATTAGGATTCCATGGCACAAATTTTTGGCAATACTTCTAATAATTATTATTCTTTCATGTGAGAAATTCCCTTTTGAATCATTTTCTAGAGTCTCTACAGAGCTGGATATGATAGGTAATCCTTTTCACTCTCGAGGCAACACCTTTTTCATATTTTGCATCTGTAACTTTCATCATTTCATCCTATTCCCTTTCTTTTCTCTACAACTCTGTCCCACATCCAACTTCTCTGGTAATTCCCATTTTTGCAAGTGCCTGAGCAATTTCAACTTCAAAATATCGACCTTAACAATCCTTGTACTCATAAATAATGTTTCGAATCCATTCAATGAAACTTTACAGATAGAGACGACAAGGAATTTCATCAAAAATTGATGAAGAACAATGTGTATTCACATCTCAAGGGGTCTAGGAGAAAAAATGGTAAAAAAAATAGATGCAATGCACAACAACCATTGATTTTGTCCCTTCTCAACTTTATTTTATAACTGTCCACGTGTTTCCTTGGCGCAACTATAAAGGAGAAGCATAGGGGAAGGTTTCCAAACAAGCGCGGGCCTTCCACGTGCCCTGGGTCCAAAAAAATGCCTTTTAACCTTTGAAAAGTCTCAATATAAAGGGAGATGCACTTTGAGATGGTCCCCAAAAGTGGAGACCCCAAACAAGCACAGGCTCGCCACATATCTAACTCGGGAAGAGTTTATTAAAAAATTTGAGGAATCAGCAGAAGGCGCCATGTGTCTAGGGTCCTAGATAGTTTTCCTTAGCCATTGAAAAGTACAAGCAAGGGCAGAAGTGAGTGGAAGCCTCCAAGTTTCCTCCTAGCACTTCTTCAAAATACAATTTAGGGGTCAGTCCCCAAACAGGCATAGTCCCTCCATGTGTCCCAGGCCTTTCAAAATTTCTTTGAAAAGTTTAAGTATAGAGCGGAGCCGGTGGAAGGCTCCACATGTCTCCCTATTGCAATTTTTAAGGTGGGACCTTGAGGTAGATCCTCAAATGAGTGCCTACCATCCATGTGTCCATGGACTACCAGAGTTGTATTGGCCACATAAAAAATTTGTCTAACTCTAGGCAAGGCAGCGGAAATCTCCACATGTCTCCCCGACACAACTCCAAGGCCAAACCAAAAGGCAAATTTTCAGATGAGTACTGACCCTCCACATATACAAGCTTCGAGTTGAAGTGGACCTTAGAGTTTAAAAGTTCCTTTCCAAGCCGCATCCAACCAGGAAGGGCCACATTTCAACAGATGATGAGATGTAAATTTGATGAGGAAAAACACTCTCGTCAAACCGTAAAATGCAAGAAAATCACCATTTGAGCCCAGAAATGAATCTCCCTTTAAGGAAAGAGATTTTGGAAATGATATAAGGCACAAATATGATCCCCCGAGCCACATCCAATCATGTTTCCATTGATACTTGGGACAAAAAAGAAAGGGAAAACAAGACGTGCTTATGGAAAATGGAAGGAAGGGAAAAAACTTGAATTTTTTCCCAAGTTACAAATCTTACATGGATAGCAGAATGAAAAACAAATTCTAGACTTTTAAGTGATCCTCGACCAAGAAAAGGACTGATCATGGCAACCAAATGGAGGACATAGTTTTTATGCATCAATACGGGGGAAATAGAGAAGACGATAGAGCCCGCAAACTAGAGAACTTTAAGGATAAACAGGACAAGACCAAATTGAGAACCAAAAAAAGGTAAGGGATATCATGAATTACAATGATGTGCAAAGTAGGGTATGCAAGGGCTCTAGGCAGCCCACAGTCACAACCAGCAGAATCATGCAATAGAGGATAATTTCGTCAAGTGGTTCATGAGCATTATTGTAGCCAAAGTGATTCAATGAATGTGCTCCTTAAGGACCAACCAACACACTCACAACATGTCGATGGAAATTTTTTTATTTTCTTGCATTTTTATATTTTAGCTCAAGAAGCCATTTGGAAGCAATCTCTGCTAGCTCTAATTTACCATAAAATTTGTAAGCCTCGAGAAGAGTTCCCCAAACACTTGAACATGTTTTTAGTGTAATATTCTTAATTAACGTTGGAGCTTTGTGTAGTTTCCCATCTTAACCGAGAAGGTCCACCATGTAGAAGGAAGTCCAATAAATGTTATGAAATCTGGTTAAATACCAGAATATTACATTTGATAAAAATAATTCTAGTGCACCTTCACTCTTCCCACACATACCAATACATGTAATAATTATACTAAGTGACATTACATTCTTATGGATGATTTTGTTGAACACTAGGCCAACAATAGTTTTGCCACCACATTTCACATACATATCTACTAGAGAACTTGTAACTACAACATCTGACAAAAACCTACCCCTTTCTTCATTATGTTGTGATGGATGTCCATTCCTTATTCTAAATCTTCCATTTTGGCACATGGTGGAGGATGCTAGTAAAGGATGTGAAGCATTTCTTTGAATTTCTTGATAGGTTCCACAACCTTTCTAACAAACCCATTTTGTACATATTATGCCATCATTTCAGTCCATCAGGCCACGCTCCAAGAATTTAGTTAGACTTTTCACTTACCAAGTTCATGCTTCCATACTATGTAGGCACATCTGCTAGAGCACTTACAACTAAACATCTAGAAAACCATTATGCTTGATGGATATAACTACCCTACACTAAAGCTCCCATTCCATTGCATGCTGGGAGGATGTTGGTAAAGGAGATGGATTCTAGATTTACATGTGCCAATCACATTTGCTTAAAAGTTTATAATCCTTTTCAAAAAACCCATATTGAGCATATCCTATAGTTTAAGAATTTCATTAAAGAAAACCTCTCTTTGAGGTGCTCTGCCAAGAAGTTCATGTGCTCAGTGAAAGGTTCCACATTTTGCATGTACATCAACTAGGGCATTTGTAACTACAACATCAAAAAAAAATTCCTCTATCTTTTATACTTGCTGGACATCCATACCTGTTCCAAAGCTCACATTTTGGCGCAGAAAGGAAGTATGCAAAAAAGTGTGAAATGATCAAGTTGGAGACTTGTTTGTTGCATTGAGAACTATTGACTATGGCATTCTTTCATTGGTCAAACATTGTCACACCCTACGCTTGCTGCAACTATCCATTACTACTAATTTTGGAACGTGCAATTGGGTTTCAGCCTATTTAACATCTTTGGAACTCCAATTAAGTGCTTAAATTATTATGCAAGGGAAATGACATGTCTAACTACCCTTCATGAGGCCCACATGCCCTTCAGGGAAGGCCCATGCCTTCAACCTATCACACACCACTGAATTGACACTTCTCTCTATTTTTTTTTATTAATATTAATTTTGTTTTGTCGGTCATAAAAACTTCGCAATTGAAGGAAATCGCCAAAGAGCCTTAGCTTCAATAAAGTTCTTAGAGAACTTACCAAGGGCTTTAACAAAGCCCAATATAGGATGACTAGAGGAGTTTCAAAAAAATTCAGTAGGTCCTAGCCCAACCAAGGTTTCCCTTGGCAGCTCTGTCAAATTTTGTCTTGAAGTAATCATCATGGGGAGCCGCCCAAGTAGAGGTACTGCGCTTGTTAGTTTTGAGACTAAAACCTTTATCAGGGAATGCTGATTTTGTTTTTATAATAACTATTACAAAATATATAAATTGAGTTAAATTTTATATGGATGTTGTTCTTTGTAATATTTTTTCATAGTTTTCTGATGTTTATTTAATTCTGGAAAATAGATTGGACTAATCAATTTGGCACTAATTAATTTTAATATCCATAAACATCATTAAAATTTATGAGAATTTTACAACATAATTTCAATACTATGAAAAAAATGATAGAAATGACTAACTCAAAACTATTAGTGCAAACTTATAATTATGTAGAAAATGAGTTCCAACTTCTAATTTCCAATTTCCGGGCTTCCAAGTCCAATCTTCAAATTTCACCTTTCTTATAAAATGCTAAATCCAATTTATCTAGTCCAATATCCAATCTTTATTTACGAAAAATCAAACAAATAAAACTAAAAACCAATTAAAAAATTAAAATCAATAAACAAAAGCTAAAAAATATCAAATAAATGTAAAAAAGAAATTCATTCAAAATCACAATTAATAGATGTTTCTATTTTATGAGTGAGATATGAAGATATCTATATCTCAGTAATTGGATATTAACATATCTCTATCATTTTTATTTTATTTACATTTCAAAATTTCTATTTCATTTATATTATATTTGTCATGAATCTCAAAAATTTATAATTTATTTAAATTATATATTTCCCTATTAAACATGATGGTCATATTTTAAAAGTGGCCGTATTTTGGTATCTAAAATGACTAAAGATGTCTCAACACCTTGCAAATTCCAACACTTGTTGAAATCAAACTTGGAATTTTAAATTATTTGTGTTTATCAAATTAAAATTTGTTGATGGTCTAGCTTTTTACATGGTTTTAAATTTAAGTATTGTTTATATTTTCTTATGATTTCTTCACAAAAATATTAATATGTTGTATATCTTCACATATTAATTTACATATATCGATAGAGACTAATTTAAATTTTTGTATAGTTTTCCAAAAAAAAAAATGAGATAACAATCTAATTAGGCATTGTATTACATAATTCAATGACATCTTTGCCTATGTTCTGGAGGGAACCTATAGATTCCTCACCAATAGACCAACATCATCACCAATAGAGCAAGGGTCATCTGATGTTTTTCAAATTTTCAATTTGTTCAGTTACCTGAACTTTCAACTGTTAATACACAGTTAAAATCACTTTACTTGATTTCACATTCTAGGGTATACTATAGCACCTATTTGTTTGTATGGTTAATATTGTACTATATCTATCTTATTATTAGAAAATTATTTTTCAAAAATAATAATTAAAAGTATATAATAGTGTCACTAACACATGTATCTTTATGGGAATGTAAGATGATTATTTTTATAAATAAATTTATCTGAAAACTAATAATTATATTGTAGACATGAGAATTGGACGAATGTAATATTAAAACGTTAAAAGTGTTTAAGGATGAAAGATAAAAAAATGTTTAAAGATCTTCCATTTTAAAACTTCTTTTATTAAAATAAATAGGGAGTTGTATTATTATTTCTATGTTTTGTAATTTATTATTGGAACTGCACATTTTATTAAAAATGATAAAAAGAGTTACAAGAACGGGGGCATATCAGAAAACTTACAATCCTACAAACAAGCCACGAATGCAACACAAAATGCGAAAAAAAGTAAACAGAAAAAACCAAACTACCAAGACCTTGGTATGCAGGGCCCAAAACAAGAGAGATGAGGTAATGTAATGTATGATAGATTACATTTTGTAATTTAAATAACAATGTTATAAAAAAAACAAGAATTCTAATTTTAACTAAATGGTATTATAATTATAATTAAAGAATTTATTTTTATTTCCAACATAAACATTTGAATTAATGTTTAAAATATAAAAATAAGAAATGGGATAATGAATAAATAAGGTTAATATTAAATATATATGTTTTTAAAATTCAAATCTTATTTATTTGTAATTGTTGTAGTTTGTATGTCACAATCGTCAATCTACTATTTGTTTTAGGCGAAAGTATAAAATCTAATTTATTGTTAGGAAATCAATTAATTTTAATATTGTACTTTCACATATGTATCATACTTTCTTAATTAATAAAGACTAAATTGTGTGTTTAACATTGTCGGTACCATGATTGGTTAATACATTAGTTATGTTGATAGGTATGTTATTAGTGAGATGAGTGTGTGGAATTACGACATTACATACAACATATTTATGTCTTTTTGTGCATGGTTGTCATTGTATTTAATTTGGAAAGTTTTTTGACAAAGGCATATCTGACATGGAATGTTTCTGACTTGCACCGGTTATTGAGTGGTGGATGTTGTTGACATCTAGTACCATACTATCTATTCAATGCTTAAATTCTAATTTGTAATCCTAAAATCTAAACTCCAAAAGACGAGTCTTGGTATCAATATTTTTGTGGCCACATATAGGGCTAGCGTAGCTTTTTTATGCTTCTCGCAGGAAGGGTTCACCTTTTTTTTAGCCTTCTTCTCGATTCTTCCATTTTCTTGTTCGCTTCTACTGCACAATTTCTTTTTATATGTGACGAGTTTGGGCATTCTGGTTCATGTGTTCCCAATGACATTTTTGTTTTATAATATATTCTTGTGATGATAAATAAGGATTGTGGGTGGCGCAACCTCCTACAATAGGTGAATATAAGTCAATCACAACACACGCATCAACCTATTAAAATTTTCTACCAATTGTATTGTAGGTATCATTTTAAGTTTGTTGAAATTTCACAAGGCAACAATCACCATAGTGAAAAAAATGGGCACAAATATTGGCTCTAATCTGGTTGGTGTTTTGTTGTTTGGAAAAATAATGATATCCCAATCTTGACAATTCTCCATTTAAGTGGGATAATCTCATGGGGGGTTCATTATCTCGGAAATATCCTAGCACGTGAGTTCATATTGAGATAATTAAAATTAATAAAATTAAATTCAATATACAGGTAGAGATGAGGGGATGAAATGGTTTAATTATTACTATTTTGAATCAGGTATAGGGGGTAGGTTAGAGAGGTGGGCCTAAGGAAAGGGAGGTTTAATTTTAATATAACAATAAAAAATTTGAACCCTAAATACTCTAAATACTCTAAAATTGCAAAATGAGCGTGGTCATAAAGTTAAATTATAATATCTTTTTGAATAAAAAAATCCCAATTAAGAGATTCTTAACCAAGAAATAATAACATAGTAGAAAACTAGGATTGAGTATATTTTTCAACACAAGTGATATTATTTCACCATCTTAATTATTTGAAGAACTATTTATAATTGATTAAAAGTTAAAATTTATAAGGTAATTTGTAATAAGTTTTGAATGGCTTTAAACCATCTTTTGAGAGGAAATGCATATTAAAAAAAAAAGAGTGAGAAATATGATATATTTCCTGATTAGTATATTAGGGTAGAAATAAAAAGGGGTAAATAAAATTGTAATGGAAAAATAGGTAAGTAAGATGCATGGGAAAAATAGGTGGTATTTTTATTCTAATAATATAACAAGAGGGGGTATTATCAATTGAATAATTATAGGTAAAAACTAGAATCAAGGGTATTCTTTAATGCCCTTCGAATGCACGTGTTATACCATAATTTTACTAAGTGAACCCCCTATGGATGATCTTTGTTTTCTCTAAAATGGTTTATAAGCATATTTTAGAATGGTGTGTGGCAATTGTTATGACCATATTTCTAGGGACTATAAGAGAAATTTTTCTTAATTTCTCTATCAAAGGAGCCAAAATTGTCATCAACTATGTCAAAAATTCACATAAATCATATATGGTGGCCTCTATAACCAATAGCGAGGATTATCTCACATTAAAAGTAGTAACTTGTTTGGATGATGTTTTCAAGGTTGCCAACGTGAGAAGAATATTTGACATGGTTGAAAAATCCTTCAAAGATGTCATAATATTCATAAACAACAATGTAATAGCCACCCAAATCGCCTGACCTGTTAAAGAGCTCCAACTAAAAGAAGAGTGAGAATAGACCTTAAATATTTACTACATAGTGGCGCTCCTCTGTTGCAAGGAAGCCATGAACACATTCATTATATACAAAAGGGTCTCTCAAGCCTCATGTATGTAGCATAAATGACCAACATTGTTTCCTTAGAGTCCAAACATAAAATATTGATGAGTTATTTAAGGGGTACCAAGATTAAAGCTAGTTATGTGGTGCTTACCTATATGTTCATTGAAGGTAAGAGAGATGGTCTAATTGAACACATTGCTATGGATGATCCTTTAACACATAGGGAAGGTGGGTGACATGGCTACTTTTCTGGTGTTCCTTACAAATGATGAGTGTGAGTGAGTTAACAATCAGGACGTCCAAACCAATGGTGGCTATGTATAAAGGTGTTGTTATAAATGAATGCATTGATTCCATATTGTTTATAGTTTTAATTGTAACTCATTGCTTATTTTGGGTTGGAAGATGTTGTCTAGGTTCTCTTGGGAAATATTGAGTTTTCTTTAAATTCATTTTCAAATAGATTATGGCTTTTGTTTATATATGAACACCATTTAATGGTGGCCTTTGCTTTACCGCAACTTCATTGTAACATCTCTAAACTATGAATTTGATGGTTCTTTCACTCTACTCGTGTATTCTAGAGGGTTATGATGATAAAAAGCTTTAGAATAAAGACGTGATTATTATTCTTTGGGTGCAACATAACATAATCATTCTTTTTCTCTAATTTTTTATTTTCATTATTTTTGATAAAAAATTCACCTATGTTCAAAGTTTTTTTAAGTTTTAATGATACACATAAAATGATCATTAGAGGAAAACACAAGATGTAAATTATATTTTCTAATTTCCTCAAGGTAAATGCAATAGTACAGTATTTTGTTAATTTTCTCATCCAAAATTTAATTGATTTGCAACGAAAATCTGTAATGACGTTTTTTTGTGTTTTTTTTCTTTTAACTATATTTTTATATTCTACAATGGACACATGGAATAACAATGTAATTAACAAATGGATTCACTCTCCCCTTATTTTGTTCTTTGTATTATTCATATGAAGTATTGTTTTCCACTACCACTGACTTGAGAGATGGGCAACTTGCACGGTATATCTCCTTATCAATTGTAATTCGCATGTTTTAGTGAACTAGATATTCCATAAAATCTTATATGCTTAATAAATCCCATGGTTTTCTTGTTTATTCTTCTTCTCATATTTATAAGGTGTTTTTCCTTTGATTCTTGAAGAATTATTTCGTTTTTAATTAAAGGTAAAACAGGGTTGAGGGGACCTTGCCCCTTACACATCAAAGCTCCAAAATATTAGAAAAAACATTACATGGCAGTAAAAAAGATAACATATATAAGGATAATAATGTTTGAGTTTTAAAAAATTATTTTTCTTGAGTAGACTTTAATAGTAAAATTTATGGTTATCTATTTTTTATTTTCATTGAATTATGATTTGTTACACAAGTTATAAGACATAACATAAATGCTTAACCTACTAGCATATTTTGTTGTATTTCTCCAAATAGTAACTATATATTTTGAATAATTTCTTTATATTATTGTATATGATATTACAATATACATGTGTAGCTCAGAAGTCAACCCCTTGGGCATCTCGTCCATTATTCATTAGCCAATTGATGACTCAATTTATAGTTATCAATGAAATAATTATTTTAAGTATGATCATTACATTTAGATGTTTTACCATTATTTAACTTTGTATATTTCACCACATTTACTAGAAATTTCACCTCTCCTCTTCATGCTCCATAGCAACATGCTACCATATTCTATTGGTTATCAAATGCTTGTAGATATGTGAGAGATTAAGTCCCTAATGTGTGTATTTAATATGGTTTTTGGTTTGGATTCATTATACTAGAAATAAACGGTTTTTATTTTTTTCCTTTTTGGAGTTTTCATCTCTTTTATGTCACTATTTAAATGCAAATATTCTAATACATAAGATAATAATGTAATATATAATTGTGTGGATTTTTCTTATGTATATGTAAAATTTGAAAGTATACTCAACTAGTGGAATTATTTAACTAGATGTCTCAATTAAATATGGCAAACCCTAAAATATTGTTATTTTATGCTATGAAAAAAATAACATTTGTATAGCATTAGATTATTACATGGAAATATATTTCCCATGTCTAAACATATAGGAGTATTCGGTCCAAAGGAGGACTGTCCGCTGAACATAAATTGATGCCCTGCAGTGGGAGGGAATTTCTTAGTAAAACCTAAGGCATGCGCAAAAAAAGTGGATAGAAAAAAAGGGTTAGTAATAACAAGATAAACATGTGTAGAAGACAATATGTAAGCTAGAAAGGAAGAAGATAATACGTAGGTAGAAAATGTAGACTACAAAAATTGGGTTAAAACATGGGAAATCACTCATGTTGTCACTAGAAAAATGAGGTTGAAGTTTCCACAAGCAGACAGTGTGCACACAAGACAAAGAGAAAATCCCACAGAAAATGGCATATAATGGAAGATAAGAGCAAATAGTATCAAGCAATGTAAATAGATAACCATGGTGACAAATAGACTTGTAAAAAAAATCTTGCATATGAAGCACCCATTAGCATGTTAGAAAGATAAAATGTATATCAAAGTGTGTATAATTTGATAAAGTAGTATTCTTGTATAAATAGGAGATAGTATAAATCAAAACTATAACACATGTGATGAGTATGAAAGTGGATTCCTCCATGATCCGTTGCGGAATAAGTGAGAGGAACTATGCCAAGAATCTATGTTACGTGTAATGGTCTACATAAAGTTTGTACTCAAAACTAGAATGCAAGTGAACTCGTATGTGTATACAAAAACAGATAATGACATACAATGTATATGTCTATCATGTGTTAAAAGTGTACATGTAAGCATAAGTAAGAAAGAGTAAATGCGACTAAGATATATAGTATGGAATGGAATGCAGTGTGAGTGTGCTAGGAGAGACATTCCACCCTGAGTGAGTCTGAATGAGTATGCATGTGATCACATTTATTGATAAAATACCCTTTAACAGTCAAGAACGAACAGTAGAGAAAGAGTGGGTCATCAGGAAATGGTTTGAATGTGTATGCTAGAAATATGTTATCGAAAATACATAAGATGTAGAGCGTGAGTGAGTGTGATGAGGTTAATTTGAGATTTTAGACCCTTAGTATTCCAGTATTAGCCATGGAACTAGAGTGTGTCAGTGGGTAATGGGTGCAACATGTAAAAGTATAATGTGTAATAGAAGATGTGAGTAAGTGATGTTATGAATGTGCGATGTGTGAAGTGTGTATTGTATTGGGTTCATTTATGTGGTATGCCCTAAACGGCCAAGTGTGAACTAAATTACAAGAGTATGTCATAGGGTATTGACAATAAAAATGTATTAAGATGGGAAAGATGCGTGTGAGAGGCTAGATCTGAAGTATGAAGTAAAATAGGGAAATTGTGAGACATTTTATGATGCTAGAAGGGGGAATGTGTAAGTGTGATGCACCCCAAGTGTGTAGAGGTGAATATGTTATTCGATAAAAGTGAAAGACAAGGGTCCACCTGATTATTGTAGATATAAATGCATGTGATCATGCTTTAAGACCGGAAGTGAATGGGACCAAAGATGTACTGACGAAATAGACCTATGTGCTTGAGACCTTTATGGAGGAGAACATACAGGTGATGGAAACATATGTGAAGGATATCATGGAGGTGATGGAAACCTATGTGAAGCATAACACGAAGATGAAGAACACCTATGTGAAGTAGAATGTGGAGGTGAGGAAATCCTATGTGAAGTAAAATGAGGTAGTGATGTATATCGATGTGAAGGTGCTATTTCACTCATGGACCTAGACTACTGAGATGGACTAGTAGACCTTTGAGACGTAGTAGGCCATGCATGAAAATGTGAATTAGGAGAATATTTTTCTTTAGAATAGAGAGGTCATAGGGAGCTATATGCTCTAGCGAGTTCAATAAAAACCTCAATAAGAGGCTGAGGCCATGGTGTCCATGGCAAAACACCATTGATAGCAATGACTTGATAGTTGTGAGTAAAATTTAGACACATGTGATTCCTTGAGATAATATCATGAGTTACATGTAGCGAGGGAATACCTAAGAGCATGTCATACCCTTTGACTAAAGGTGTCACAAGAAAAGGCACAGACATGGTAAGAGGACTGGTGGTAACTTGAAGCTCAACATAACCTTATGATTTAGGAACTAGATATGAAATTTTTGAGAGTGGATAGCTAATTGAAACAAGAGGTGAAATAGAGCATTCACTTACGTGAAATGATGGATCAACAACAGTATTATCGATAGTAATAGATCGAATAGAAGAACTAATGTGGAAGTTATTAGAACATAATGTAGCATGATCATCATGATAAAAGAAATAAATAATTGGGGGAGATGTATTAGCATGAGATAATAGAAAATTAAGAGCCCCCAATGCAAGAGGAGGAACTTAGCAATACATATGATTGGATAAAGAGTTGGTCATTTAATTTTCATGTTTTGGAAGATGATTGTTAAATATATTTAGCTAATTATTTTCATTGAATCACATAGATGTCACAAGATCATGAAGCTCAATTGAATTATTAATGATAAGATCTTGAATAGGATTATGAAGATCAAAATATCATTCTATAGAATTCCTAATGCATGTAATTATGACCTTTAGGATGAGATGGGTGTAGATTGATTGGGGGAAGAACATAATAAGATTTCTCTTGATTGGAGGAAGAACATAATAAGATTTCTCTCGACGAGTTGCGGTAATAGAAAATGTTGAACAATAGTAATATTAGTTAATATACACTTAGGCAGTTAGCATTTATTATTTTCAGTATTAGATAGAACGTTTATAGTAGCTTTATCTTTAGTAGGTTTTGTGGATGGCTTGAAATTTTATTTTCTTTGAAATCATGCTGAAGATGAATCTTGTTCACGATACTTAAGCTTGCATATATGTAGGAGATTAGTTTCACGTAGCTTAAGAGTATGAAAAAAATGATCAAAGGATAGAGATGATTTTAAGATGACACCCTCTTAGAGAGTAGGTGAAAGACATTGGATGAATACATCTTGAAGTTTAGATTCTACAAGCACATTAGACATCTTAGCTAATTTGGTCTTATATCGTAAGATTTAATCTGCTAGATGTTCATTATATTCTTGTTTAATTTGTTTGAGTTAAGCATGAGAGATCTTAGAGCCGGTAATGATAGATAAATGAGTGAGAAAATTATTGGATAAATATGTAAAATACTTGACCAAGTGGAAAGGAAGTTCATAGAACCAAAACATTACATAATCCTAAAAACTTTCTAGGAAATAGATTTGTGAGTAAAGTGTGATCATCCACATAGTCAACACACGCCACATCAACTTCTCTAAGATCCTCTTGAGGATCACCATGACCTTTAAAAGTGTGTATCTTAGGGGTGAAAAGAGTGAGAGAAAGAGGATAGGCGAAAATAGTGGGTGAAAAAGGAGTGTGAAGGAGTGATGTGAAATCCAAAGATGGAGATACACAAAAGGTAACACATTAAAGTTGTTTAATTTAAGTTTGTAGATCATGATATAAAGAAGTTAAATCAGTAGTATTTGAAGAATATCTCAGTAGTTCATTAGAAGAATTAGGTTGAAGGATATGAGCGGTATTAGTAGGAATGGAAGCAAGAATATAAAGGGGTTGAGCGGAGGCCATGACAGCCAAGGAAGAACCTACAAGAGGTTCCCAAAAAGCATCACGATAGTTTTTAGCAGCAATCAAAGAATGAAGAAAGTGTGGAAGATGAGTAGGATTATTGTGAAAATTTTGACAAAAATTTGTGTGCTTATGTAATTTTTCTTAGTCAACATTTGTGTCTTCATCATATGAGTGCTCGCTATCAAATGCTTCAATATTTTTGAGAGGATCTTGTTGAGAGTTAGCGAATGGGTTATAAATTTTAGCCATTGATTTAGACACCCTACAAGAGGATGGAGGAAGCCCAAGATTGTAGTGCCCCATTCGGTGTCGAATCTTGTTTATGTATGTTTTCCCTCTTCCTAAATGTTGAATGTTTATTTGAATTCCCTTTTGATCGTTAAGTGTTTGCGACCGTATTGCAGAGTTAGTTTAGATACCCTTCTATCCATCTTACCTCTTGGTTCCATCATTTTCTTGGTCGTTGTCGAGGTTGCCCCGTAGCGTCATTTTTGAGCATCCTCATTTTAGGCTTATCATATTTAGCTTATATGGGTTACTTGTTAGCACTCTTTTTTAAAACCTCGAATAGGAATATTCAAATTTATTTTCAATAGTGAATTGGTCATATTTATAAAGGGGCATATTATTCTAAGATAAGATATTTATTTGATCACCCATCGAAGGCTCAGGAATGGGGAAATCCATGGTTAAACTTGATTTGAGTAAGGGAGAGTTTTGGTTAGTGGTGCCATTATTTGGGAGATTAATTTCTTGATAAAGGTTTTGATTAATGTCTTCAACTACAAAATTTCCCTTGTCAACAAGTTGGTCCACATATGCCCAAATTGTAACACCAATTATGTCAAACACACAAGACAACATAGCAAAGTACAAAATAAATTTTTTTGGACATGTGTGAAGTATAGAATGACACAATAGGTGGTCACAATGGCTACAACTAACTCTTCAAACATCTTAACACAACGATGACCACGAAAGAAATAAGGAAACATCTGAAACCCATCAAGGACAATTCAATTTTCTCTTTGAAAAGGCACCATGAAACAACCCAACCACGATACACAGTCACAGTTGAGTACACCACATGGTTTACAATCCTTTAAGGTTATGTAATTACTAAAAAAATGTATTTCAAGATTTGAATTTACAATCTAAAATATTTAGGTTTGATTCAAGAAAAAATATCCTTACAAAGGTGAACTTATTACTTTTATACTATTGACTAATTATCCTGAGGACCAGTTTTCTGAAAGAGGTTCAACTAAAAACTGGTAAAATTAGCTAAATTCACTTGACCAAAAGGGACACCTTCCATCTCTCACAAGGTTTCTTATTCACCCAAGCTACTAAATCTTTATTCAGGCCTCCATTGTATAAGGCGACGAGCATAAGATTCAACTGAAGTGGAAAGTCATTAAGGTTTGGAACTACAACCTCCTTGTGCAAGGATCAAAAATTAACCAAGCTTAAGAGAAGATTATGAAGTACTATGGCAAAGGTTGGAGTGATAAGTTCAATCTATTTCATCATCATGATCTCTTTAGTTATTAATTGGTCTTTAAATGAGACTTAATATTTCAATTGGATTTGGACAAAAGATTCATTTAGCAATCTCTTGATTAAGTTCAAGAGATGATGCACATGGGGTTACCAAAATGGAAGCACAAGACTTAATGTGTACTTATTCAAATTCCCCTACTAACTAAGATCTAACTATATCCCTAAAGGCCAACAATGGTCTTACTTTTTAAAATACTTAATGTTTCACAACAATGAAAATAAAGTTAAATCCATAGCTTAAGGTTAACGAGGGTGGATTCTTTTACACCAGTAGATAACTCCTTTCTTTTCTATTAAAGACTCTTAATTTTATCAACAAAAAAAACTTCATTTATTATCTTATTTATTCATTCATATGTGTATTTGTTTTATTTTATTTTTGATTAAATTTAGAAAAAGGATTGTCAACCCACTAAAACATGCCTAAGATAACATTGATGCCAATACCATAGAGGGTTATTAAACATGAAATTTTTATGACCCAAAAGAAGAAATTACCATTATTTAACAAGAACACTAAACACAGCTATAACATTTCTATTCAACATGGAACACGAACCGAAGGTGTCAAAAGATTTGACTGCACTTTGGCTAAGAACAAGATGGTAACAAAATAGGTAAAGCCACACTACAAAATTTTAATGACTGCAATAATATCATAAAGAAAATACACATAACAAGGTAATGATCGAGTTTTATTCCTCACAAGATAATTACAAGTTTCGCTACAAAAGGATAAGGCAATTTTACTACACAAATACTGATAATCCAAGGAAAGAGGCCTTCCAAAATACATTACAAGCACCATTTCAAGATTTACAACACAATAGACATTCTTACAAGGAACTTCATAAAACAACCCAATGAAATCTTTATCAATCTTTCCTTTTATCTACTCACAAAATCCATCTGCACAAGTATTAACTCAAGTCAGTTCATGAGAACTGAGCATGTTGAGACTACACAATGAAAAAATATGCTAACATTTAACAATATCATGAAATGGATGTTCTATTTAAATAATGGTTCAAAGCACAAACCACTAATCAAAAATTCTTCACACGAGATAAAAATTTTCACCAACCAACAAGAAGGAAGTCAATTATTCCAGGTAAGAACAAAATTCAAGGGTATTAGGATTTCAATGATGTAATCCTATAGATTACATGATTTAAATCTAATACTCAGTCCATCCATCACTAAAATATTTGAGAATCCCAAAAGATACTAGATATAATCATAGATGCGAAACAGAAAGGTAAATCAGTCCTTCCAGGAGGGAGGTTTCATTGGCCTAAAAACTAGAGCAACGACATGAGTGTAAGAAGGGTAAGCCATCATGTGATCAATGGATTTGAAAACTAAATTTCAACCCACAAACTAATTTCTCTCATCGAAAAGAGACTCCACAAGGTAATGATAAGTGAAGAAGGATAGATGACAAAACCTAAGATGGGCATTACTCGACAACCAAAATACTTGAAAAATAAAGTACGGGGCAGAAAAAAGCCTCCTATTTTAAATTCCATTTAACATGAGGTTACCATTTAAATGTCCTTCTAGGTTTCATAGCATAATGGGATTCGTAATCCCAAAAGAAACAATCCATAGTTATAGTCTAAACAATAAGTTTACCACCTCTTCCTTACAAGATATTTCTAAAGTATTACAAGTTAACATATTCAAATCCACTCCTCAAATGAATTTAAAATATTCACAAACAACCATTAATCTTAGCAACAAACCCCATCATAATCAAATACTTATCTAAACAACATAAAGGAAAGTTGCCCCGGAATGTCATTAAGAATCTTTTAACAATTTCTGACATATGCCAGGAATGTATTTAAATAAATATATTCCATTCGAAACCTCATGACTATCTTCATAACTTATCACCAAATTCATGAGTTAACATGACTCCTATTTCAAAAATGACTACAGTCATCCCAAACACATTTTGAATTCCAAAACCAACATAGAGGTTTGATCATAAAATTATGACCCTTAATAATACATCCACTAACGATCCACCTAAATAAACACAATTCCATCATGAAAAAAATATAGCTAAACTCATCTGAATAACTCATTACATATAAAAATAATCCAAGTGTAATACCTGAATCTGAAATATTCTGTATTAAACCTATTGGTTTCAACAAACTATAAAACAGAACATTGCTTCTCAGCCCCTTTCAGTTGTTTGAAACACCTTATCATGTTTGATGAGATCATGGCTCCATATCTACACATCGAAGAAAGGACAATAAAACACACAACCAAACCTCTACATTCAGATCCATCAAACCCGTCTCTATTTTTGTGAGAGATCTTAACAACGTAGTGTTATCAAAATTCATTCACTACACCCATCTATGGGCATGGTACATTTAAGTATATATAATACAACAACCCAACTAGTAAAACAAATTCTCATCCTTGGAAATGCAGAGATAAATTTCAGAGATTTGAGAAATTTTAAAGATCACAAGGTTATCAATTTCACGAAGTTTAGTAAAAAAGAAGGTAATCATGATTACCTATAAGCTTATTGACAATATAGCTACATCTATAACCTCTTTACACTTCAACGGTTGTTAAGAGAGATTAAAATTCTTAATAGTCTTCAACTATGACATCCATAGCAAGAGAAAACACAACCAATAATAAAATAGATTCACGCTTAGAAGAAAACAAGTTTCAACATCTTATATCCCCATAAGGCGTTATTATTTATCAGTTGCAACCAACCATTTCCTTCTTTTAAATTTTAGGGATCTATTTTAGCAAAACAACGTATGCACAATCCTTGAATGGATTCACCCATTGAACCCATTCATTAACATTATTCTCCATTTACCTTAATAAGCATAAATAAATAAAAATCATGCAAGGGTAACCGTTCCATAACTTCCTAGGCAAGAAATTCAAAAGTTTGGAGGATACCTAGTCATATAATATTGTTCACATCCCACTAAATATAACAGAGTAAAAAGAATAAAAATGTTGTTTTCCCCTTTTTCCAACCCAGAGTCATACAAAAAAATAGTGATTCAGAAGGAGGAATATCAGATGGATAACCAGTACACTTAAGGAAGTAAATAAACAACCACAAGATCCTTTTCTAGAAAAAAAAAATGCACACATTTCTTGGGAGAATTGAAATAATTATCTCATGAAATAATAATAAAAAGGTAGGAAATATTTCCATAAGTCTAGACTTGACATGCTTGATTTTAAATGTCTTTATTCACATGGCCACGTACAAAAGAGTAGATATCCTCCTCCAAGAGAGTCCACACAAAAACAGTGATTCAAAAAGAGGAAGATCAAAGAGATAACTGTCACACTCAGGGCAGTAAATAAACAACCACAAGATCCTTTTCTAGGCTCCATTTTAGGGAGAGAGTAGGGAACTCAAAATTGTACAACAAGGGAAAGATCCCCATGTATGTAGACCAACATGCCTGAAAAATCAGAGTTTCCTTCCACCAAAAAGATGTCCTCACAAAACATGGCTAGGAACAAGACTCTACCAATACCACAGGCCAAGGAGTCAATCCCCAAACACAATTAAATGGAAATAGCAGGGCCAAAAACAGGGTGGAGTAATGGGTGGGGGTGCCACTCATCAAATCATTTAAAGTTGACAGGTCTTAAAAATGTGCCAGGAAAAACTCTACCAAAATGGATAAAGACAATAAAACCATACTTATCTACAACTACCATATTTTGCAAGGGGAAAAAAAGGATTATGCTTAGCATAAATAAATTCATTTGGTGGAGGCCATGTGACAAGGCCGAAGTCATTGCTTAAGTGGTGAGAGGGGGTACATGGAGGAGTCAAAATTTGGGCATAAGAAAATAACCCCCTTCTAAACTTATGCCACACACAACCCCCTATGCATTCACAAGACAAAAATTAAGGAAGAAAAGGATTCAATTAATCCTATGCCAACCAAGAGATTAAATTACATACAACTGACATGCTGGAGGAAGTAAAAGTCAAATTTTTTTCATTTAATAAAATGATTAAGAAAACACGCTAGCAGGCTTAAACAATCAAGGCGAGAAAACTAGAGGTTAACGTTCGAAAGAGAACACGGATCAATGACCAACTATGGCGCCATGACGAGGTAATCCCTTCTTCAGTGCGGAACAAGGTTCAGTCTACGGGTGCAATTAGAACAAAACAACCAAAAATAATATAGAGATAATTAATATAAAATATCTATAATAATCGACAATAAAGTAAAATACTAATAATATAAAATAATGGCCGATCGACAATTAAATTAAAAATATCATTATTATCATTTTTTATTATTACTTTTACAAAGTTAAATTAAAAATAATAATTATTATTTATATTAGCAATGCCCGATAGTCAAGCTAGACAATCCGAGAACATGATTTTCCTTTAATAGGGAAATTGTAACGGATGTTGCAGGGGCCAGTAACTAGAAACATCGAAAACAACACAAACAGGCACGATGAAGAGGGAGAATGCTAATTATTCTCTGTGACAAGGGAAAAGCTAACTAATGATGAACAGAAGCACAACAACGTTTGATGCTTAGCAACAAGGCCACTGAAGAATGAACAAGAGTAATGTCAAATGGGGCATTGCACAAATGTTTAATTCTAAGTTATTGACAAATTGGTTTTATTCACCCACCGACCTACCAATCTTTATGGTCATTACACATCTTGTTTGGTGTGAGGGAAAAGGATGTCTCTTGGGTTTTTTTTTTGTTCTTGTGGTGAATGGTGGGTGGTTTGGCACCTCACCAAATTATTCTTCCTTGTTGGATGCATTTGGTCTTTTCTACCAGCTTGAAACTACTTGTTTATTTTATTTCATTTCTTTTCTCGCTAGTCGATGCATCGGGAAGCTGGTTACCTGCTCCAATTGATTTTGGTTATTAAAATTTGGTTTTTGAATTTGTATTGGTTGTTATATTTAATGTCTTCTCTGATACCTTGGTTGGTGACCTTCTCACTTGAATATTGGTGGCTGCTTACTTTGTAAATGTTTTTTCATTGGAATGTTCTTATTTGGATTTATTTTTTTGGCCTGCTCTCAGCAATGTTGCTTGCCGTGTGTGAGATTGGTGGATATTTTGTTGGGTTCATTTGAAAAACAAAAAGAATCCCAAAAAAATGCAGACATAGTTGTTTCTCTTAGCCTCATGTTTTTTCAATTCTTCCCATGCCTTCAATGGGAGCCTAAAATGAAGTGTGAGTGCTCAACAAGAAGAGGAGAAGAAGACTTGTTGTTGTTGTCTAAGCTAGTCATGTATATGACTTGTAGAAGCTTGAATCGAGCATGATAAGCCCTAACCATTGTAATTTATTTTCTATATTTAATAATCCCATAAAATTAATTGATCTCTTTTCTGAAATGGCGTATCGAATTGGATTTTGTGGTTGTAATATAGTCACTTTGATCTTACTAGTCGTTCCTCCATTTTTCCTTGATTATCTAGTTCTGAATGACCTTGATGCAAAATAAATAAAAAATGGATCTACACATGGTTTATTTCCCTATCTCTAGTATTTTCTTTCCTTCATATATGAACATCTATCGAAGGTATATGTAATGATTTCTTTTTCCCATCATTAGAACTGATTTTATTCAGTGTCCTTCGAGTTTATCTATTAGTAAAATTGTAATTGAGTAATTATTAAACCTTAAGTTCGTATTGTTGGGGTCTACGAATTATAGTTGAAACTAAGTCCTTAATTTCTTAATGTGGGTTTTAGATATTGATAAATCCCTCTCTTGAATGGAAATGTGGAATCAAATTAGTTAATTGCTTGTGTAAAAAAAATATTGTCCTAGTTACAAATACTCCCAGGTATTCTTATGATGTGTAACTAGTTTTCTGTGTTGAACTTGTAAATTAAGTTTGCATCCATTTTTATAAGGTTACATTTTTGTTAGTAGAAATACTCACTGGTAGACTTGGGAATTGTTCCTATTTTAAGATGACCAAAGAGGGTTGCTAGTTGTAAACCTACACCTAATTTTTTAATTCTGAAATTACATTTTCACAATCTTTGTCTTTACAAGAAAGAGAGAGGATTTTTAAGTGAGAACACTAAAGTCGAAGGGCACTGGGTTCATCCATGTCATCAATCAGGGACATTATGTCTCTCGATTTGGCTCAATTCAAGACCTTAGAACCAATTTTTACTACATCATAACTTGATCAAATAGTATTCAAGATAATGTATATCTTAATATATTACAGACTTGAAACCATTTTGCTGATTATATAAATTACCCCCCTTGACTCTATCATTGGGTAAATTATTTTTCATATATAAATGAATAAGAGGCCAAAATATGAGACTGAGGAATTTGAGTTTATTTCTATCATGAATAATCATGATAAAATGATACTTTAAAACTAGATCCTGTTGCTTGATAAATAGATTATTAAGTTATAAAAGTTTGTAGAATTTTGTTTGAATAATAAAATAAGTAGAAGAATGCATTTGAAGGATCTTTGATTGATAAATGTGAAAACAAAATGTCATTTTAGCCCACCTTTTCCTATGATACTTTAGTTATTTAATGATGATACAAGTACAAAAAATGAGTTGTTTTCCCATATCTCTTAAGTGATTACAAGTAAAAATATTGATTGGTGAACAAGGTAGATTATGTTCAAAATTTCAAAAATGAGTTGTCTTCTCTTTAGTGACCTGTAAGAAAAATATTGATTGGTGAACAAGGTATATTATGTTCAAATGTTTGTATTAATTTTTGGTTTGGGTATTGATTTCAATCATATAATATATATGATTACATGATTGAAATCTCCATGGAGCTCACACTCTATTCTAACTTATTGACATTTTGGTTAGTTTTTTTACCATTAGTAACTGTAATCTAATTTTTTAGATGATGAATTTTTTATTGATGATTCAAGTATTAGATTTCAATCATTTAATTTGCATGATTATATGATTAAAATCTTAATGCACTTGACACCACGTGTTAGACTTGTAAGATCAATGCCTCCCACTTGTTTCGATTGTTTAACTTTTGTTGTTTAGAGACAAGGTTTAAAACTAGTACTTATGACTTCCTTCTTGTTGGCATTATGAAAATTTTAGCATGAATGAGAAGTTACTAATGATGTAGAGCTTGAACCATTTTATTAATTATAACGTTTCCTTTCAAGATATTATTAAATGATAGCTTATTGTTCCAATGTGTAGTTCTTATCATGCTCTATTCTCGTGAACTAACTCAAACTAATAAACATGCAAATGGCGTTCATGAGTAGAGAAAAAAGAAATGGATTGTAGAAGTTGCTTTGGTTATTCTTATGAAGTTAATTTGTATGAATTCTTAATGCATTATATATCTTGGAATGGTGTTTGTAGAGAAGTTTGGAGGGCTCATTGCCTTGGGTTTTCTGTATTTGTGAAGTAAGGTTGTCATAACCAGCTGTAACAAAACTTATAAAATATTTTGTGAATGATATAAATTGATCATTGTTTGTTATGATTAGGTATGGTACTATATCCATGTCGAAAGATACCTTAGGTTGTTTGGACTAACATTGCCTACCTGCTAGTTTTCTAGTCATGTACTTTAGAATCTCTTTATCATCCTCGGTTGTGTATCTTTTCGAAGGGTACTATGAATCCTTGACTAGTTCTTAAGGGAAATGGTTAACTCTTTCTTTGAGTTATAATTTTGTGTAATAACCATTCTAGGTCATGGAAATAATGTAATTATTGGCCTAATAAAATGGGTTGGTAATCCTTACAAAATTATTTCAAAAATAAAAGAAGTTGTGATCTTCCAGATAAAATCAAGAGTCATTAAGTGGAAGAAAATGATACTATGTTCTTGTGTTAAAATAATATACCCTTCATGGGGGGTTCACTTAGTAAAATTATGGTGTAGCACATGTGTTTGAAGGGTATTAAAGAATACCTTTAATTCTAGTTTCTACCTCTAATTATTCAATTGATAATACCCCCTCCTATTATATTATTAAAATGAAAATACCCACTATTTTTTCCATGTACCTTACTTACCCATTTTTCAATTACAATTTTATTTACCACTTTTTATTCCTACCCTAATATATTAGAAAAAATATATATTATATTTCTCACTCATATTTTTCTAATATGCATTTCCTCTCGAAAGATAGTTTGAAGCCATTGCAGACCAATTACAAATCACCTTATATATGTTAAGCTTTAATCATTTATCAATATTGTTTTAAATAATTAAGATGGTGAAATAATATCACTTGTGTTAAAAGCTGTGTGCATGTATAATTTGCTTAATGCTAAATCAAATGAAGCAAGAACTACCACCTAAAATAGTTCTACAATTTAGCTAAAACAAAGCATAAACACCATCATGATAAGAATTAAACAAGGGTTAGATGCTAGCATTCATCAATACAAACTTTGAAACTAACAATGCTAAATATCTAAACTCCTCTATTCTCTAACAACAAATAAATGAATGGACCTAAGTAAGCTCCATGGCTATCAAAATAGTTGTCCTTAATGCTCCAAGAACCTAGGAATGGGGGCTAATCAAAGTTGGGCTACAAGACCCTTTTGACACCTCCCATATGACCTAAGCACTTTAAGAAAGAGGCTTAACTCTTCAAGATGATGAACTCTCAAAAGGGCAAGGTGCAAGCTCTTAGTATCTTTGCTATATGCTTTGCATTTACTCTCTTAGAAAGTTTAGGTGTAAGTAAAAAGGTAGGTGGAGGGCTCTTTATATAGCCCAAAGGATAAAGGATTTAACACATTCTCATGAATGTGGGATAAAGGTAAAACATGATTAGGAATGGTAAGGTTGCTTTATTAAAGGTAACCTTACTTTAGAAGAGTTTAATACATGTTTAGCAAGTCATGGGAGTTGGGGGGTATTTTAATTAATCAAAGGTGATTAATTAATAGGTAGGTGTAAGCTTATAGAAGCCAATTAGAAGAATATTAGTGCGATTTAGGCTATTAAAAGGGGATTAAATCAATTAAATATTGATTTATTGATTAAATGGAAGGGAAAGCTAATTAATTAATAATAATTAATTAGTCTAGGTAGAAGGGGTGATTTATTAATGGAAGGTCATTAATTAGGGTATTTGTTGGATAGGCAACTTAATTAATTAGCTTAGTGTAATTAATTAATGATGATATGAGGGTAAATGAGTGCCTTTGACGATATGTCGTTGATTTGCGAGAAAGGGGATAATTAGCACAATTTAAGTATTTAAATTGCTTGGGCGTAATTATAGGTTTCTACATTTGCCCCTCTTTAGGGTGGCATAAGTGATGCCACTTCAAAGATAGTAGACAAAAGAGATTTTGAAGAGATGGAAGAAAAATTAGTAGGAGGGAGAGATGCCCCCTCGAGTGTCGATGGGGTGATAGAAGAACTCGATCGACGATCGAAAAAGGTGAGAAGTAGGCAGAAGAATGGGGATGAGGCAGGATGCCCCGAGGAGAGGGAGAATTAGGGGTGAAAGGGAAGTGGTGCAGAAGAAATATGGATGAGAGGAGAGAAGAGCTTAACCTCTAGCCGCTTATTTGTTTGGAACAAATTTGATGTTATCATATTTCCATAGGAACTACATCACCGGTCCTTATGAAAAATATAAGCATACGACAAAGGTAGAATGACATGAAAAGCCATAATACGAACAATTGTCCATTGCTGAAAATACCAACTCCATGCAACATACAATAATGCAATTCAATACGAGAAGGAAACAAGCTCATATAACAGGGAAAACAAGTATGAACACACATATCTAACCCAACAACGGTCAAGACAGTTGTACAAATGTTTTGTTATCATTGCTGAAGAGATCCACAAGTTTTTGATTAACAACAAGGGTTAAAACTGATGCCCCAAGCAAGGATACATGCAAGGGGAAATTAAAATGGACACGAGGTCCATGAAAAGCATTTGCGCGCAACGAAACAACACCAGGCAACCAAAATTTCCCTAGAGTACAGACGAAGCAAGCAGCTAGCTTTTGTGAATGGTTGTGAATCCAGTGATCCACGAGTCGTATTAATCGGGGAAGATGTGAGACAAACCAACAGGATATGGAGAAAATACCATGCGCAAGACACAAGTTTCAGCTGTAAGAATCAAGATACCATTTTGTAGGGTGTTTTACTTTTTAGGAATTTTTTGAAAATTTTTGCCTTGTTTTTAGATTTTTTTGATATATATATATATTGTTTTTCTTGTTTTCTCAAAACAATGTTCTATTGTTTTTGTGTTTTTCTCGAAACAATGTTCTATTGTTTTTGTGTTGTTTGAAACAATTTTCTATTGTTTTTGTGTTTGGTGAAACAATTTTCTATTGTTTTTATGTTTTCTCAAACAATTTTCTATTGTTTTTGTGTTTTGTGAAACAATTTTCTATTGTTTTTGTGTTTTGTGAAACAATTTTCTATTGTTTTTGTGTTTTTAACAGTTTTCCAAAGCTATGTGCAGGTAACCAAGAAAGCATGGATGCCCCCAGCGTTAGGTGGGGAATATACAAGGGCAGAAGCCACGCGCTTATGAACAAGAAGGTGAAGTCATTGAGTTGCCCCCAGCATAAGATGGGAAATAACGAAAGACCACATCCCTTACAGACGAGTAGAAGAAGGAAAAGCCAGATCAAGGCTAGACTAGATGGTGTGCACAAGGAAAATCGAAGGTAGAACCAGGTCCAGGACAAAGACAACTACCCTTCTAATACAGAATGCTTGTGAACAACGAATCCTCCCAAGGCGCTGGAAACCAGTTTTCACCCAAGGACTTGTCCAAAGTGCCACAATTGCGTGGTTTTCACTAGTGGATGACCTGTTTTCTTTTTTTCTTTTTTTTTGATGTTTTTGATTTTTTTTATTTTTTTATTTTTTTTATTTTTTTAATATTTTTTTTGTGATTTTTAAGACTTTCCTGTGCCATGTTTAGGCATAAAACCTCTTAAGATGCATGGCATTCACGGGCTCCCGGAGCTCATCACCATTGGGGTGAGCTAACTTGTATGCCCCTGTGCCATACTTGGCAACTATGACATAGGGTCCTAACTAGTGTGGTTCGAACTTCACTTTCTTTTCTCGCTCTGCTCTGGTGTTGAACTGGTTCTCCTTCATAACTAAATCACCCACCTCAAACTGGCGAGGAATGATTCTCTTGTTGTATTTGCGGGAGATTCTATGTTGATATACTTTCAGGTGATTAAGAGCGCGAATGCGCCTCTCATCCAGGAGCTCTAACTCAGCCAATCTTGCCACTCGGTAATCTTCATCCTTATCCAAATAGTCCTAAAGAGAAATTCGCAGGGATGGGAGTTCAATCTCTAAAGGGATGATAGATTCTATCCCGAACACGAGGGAATATGGCGTCGCACCCGTAGGAGTGCGAATTGATGTTTGGTAGGCCCAGAGGGCTGGGTGGATTTGTAGGTTCTAGTTTCGACCAGTTTTGCTAACCATCTTCTCCATTATCCTTACCGAAGTCTTGTTTGTTGCCTTAGCTTGTCCATTACCCTAAGGGTAATATGGCGTGGACCATTTCAATCTGATTTGGAACCGTTGGCAAAGACCTTTCACAGTTTTGTTCTTAAATGACTTCCCATTATTTGTGACAATGGCTGCAGGGATACCATATCGGCAAATAATGTGATTCATGATGAATTTAGAAATCTGTGCCCATGTGACATATGTTAAAGGGATAGCCTCCACCCATTTTGTGAAGTATTCTATAGCTGTGATGATATGTGTATGACCATCAGATGAGGTAGGAGTAAGCTTCCCTATTAGATCAAGTCCCCACTTGGAGAATGGCCATGGGGTAGTGATTGGTTGCAATGGTTACGATGGAGCATGGATGAAATTTCCATACTTTTGGCATAGCACACATTTTCTAACATAATTACAACAATCAGTTTCGATGGTGGGCCAATAGTAACCTACTCTTAACAGTTTCTTAGCCAAGACCATTCCGTTTGTATGTGCTCTGCATACTCCTTTGTGTACTTCTTTAATTGCCTGGAATGACTCCGACACATCCAGACAACGTAACAGATTCCCATCGTAGCCACAACGATAAAGTGTACCTCCTAACAGGGTGTAACGGGCTATTTGGCGAATTAGGCTCTGCTTTTCAGAGCGGGAGATTTCGGGAGGGAATGTACTGTCCTTAAGATAGGTGAAAATGGGTTCATACCATGGTGAATGGGGACCAACAACCTCACAAGCCAAGCAAGATTCTGGCATGTCATACACGGGCTGGCGTAGATTTTCTACGAAGAATGGCATATCATTGTTCCCTGGAAGAATATGAAGCATATATCCCACCGTTGCCATAGCATCTGCCGATCTATTCTGTGCTCTTGGGATTTGCTCAAAGGTAATGCGCACAAAATACTCCTTCAGAGTTTCCACCAACTTCTTATAAGGTATGAGCTTGTCATCCTTAACTTTATACTCGTCATTAACCTGTTTGATGATTAGCTGTGAATCACCTACAACCTTCACATGTTGAATATTCCACTTGATGGCTAGCTTCATCCCTGCAATGAGTGCTTCATATTCTGCAATGTTGTTTGTGCAAGGGAAGGCTAGGAGGAAAGCCTGTGGTATAGGATCACTTGAAGGAGTAATAAGGACCACTCCTGCACCTGAACCATGAAACGTAAAAGATCCATCAAAATGTATCTGCTATACTATAGATTCTTCAATGTAGAGCAAAGATGCATCTGGTAGATCCAGACTCAAAGGTTCTATGCTTTGCAAAGGTGCTTCCGCTAGCTGGTCAGCAAGTAGTTGTCCTTTAATTGATTTTTGATGGACAAATTCTATATCAAACTCACTGAGTAGAATGATCCAATTAGCCATTCTACCTGTGAGGGCAGGTTTGGACAACAAATACTTGAGTGGGTTGACCTTGGATATGAGCTTGGTCTTAGTATTTAGCAGGTAGTGGCGAAGTTTCTGAAAGGTAAAAACAACATCCAAACAATCCTTCTCAATCTGAGGATAATTAAATTCATAGGCGATGAGGGTGCGACTCAGATAGTAAACTACTTTCTCTTTATGGCTAAGGTCATAGTGGGCGAGCAGTGCACCAATAGCATATTGCGTAGCAGAAATATAGAGCAAAAGTGGTTCTCCCGGAGTGGGAGGCATGAGGACAGGTGGATTAGCCAGGTATTGTTTAAGCAAAGCAAAGGCTTGTTGTTGCTCAGGTCCCCAGATGAAAGTGATGTCCTTATTAAGCAAATGAGTGAATGAGTGACATTTATCTGCAAGCTGGGAGATAAAGCGGTGAATGGCTTGAATTTTCCCTTGCAAGCTACGTAGTTGCTTGATATTCTCAGGTGGAGGCATTTCTGTGATGGCAAATACTTTAGCAGGGTCTACCTCAATACCTCGTCTTGACACGATGAAGCCTAATAGTTTCCCAGATAGCACACCAAAGACACACTTCTTTGGATTTAGCCTGACTTTGTATTCACGTAGGCGTTCAAAGATACGCCGTAAAATGATAGGATGTTCCTCTCTTGTTTTGGACTTTCCCAGGATGTCGTCTATATAGTCTTCCATGATGTCATGAATCATATCGTGAAATATTACTGTCATGGCCCGCTGATAAGTTGCTCCCGCATTCTTAAGGCTGAATGGCATCACCTGATAATAGAAGGTGCCCCAATGAGTTATGAAAGTTGTTTTGTGTTGGTCTTCCTTAGTGATCTTAATTTGATTATAACCCAAAAATCCATCCATAAGTGATAGCATTTCATACCCTGCGGTTGAGTCAACAATCATGTCAATGTTTGGCAATGGAAAGTCATCTTTAGGGCAAGCTTTATTGATGTCCCTAAAATCTGTACAAATTCAGATACCAATAGGTTTCTTTTGGACAGGAACAATGCTCGATATCCATTCAGAATAATCAATTGGCCTGATGAATCCTGCTGCAAGCAACCTTTCCAACTCTTCTTTAACTAACAAGGCCACTCTTGGGTGCATCTTTCGAAGCTTCTGTTTGATAGGCTTAGCATCTGCGTGCACAACCAAGTTATGCATGACCAAAGTTGGATCTAAGTCGGGCATGTCTTTGTAAGACCATGCGAACACATCAATAAACTCTCGCAGTAGCATAGTGAACGTCTTTTGTTCTCTGGCTGAGAGTGATGCTCCCAATTTTACTATATTGGGATCTTCTTCAGTACCAATATTGACATCAATGGTTTCTTCAACTAACAATTTTGATAAATCCTCCATACGCATGGGATCGGGAGGTAGGTTGAGATCTTCATCCAAGGATGTCTCTACGAGATTTTCATCCTTGGCGTGGTCACTTTGTTTTTCCTTTGATTTTCTTATTTGTTTGTCAGCCAATGCCTGAAAGAGGTTTTCACTGTGTGACTTGGACTTTGATTTTTTCTGAGGATTTTCTTTAGAACTCTTGCCCTCGCTTTTCTTTAAATTTTGCTAACCACGAAGTTCAGCCTCCTCGTCGAAGTAGGCGCAGGTGTCTAAGTCGATAAAGAAACCCTTCTTGTGATCTCCAATGGGAATTGTATCCCTTATGCCCATGAACTCTGCAATAGCCTCGTCATTCTTGAATAAATCTAGTGGCACGTGACATTGTTGGTCCCATTCAACAAGCGAGGGGTATACAAGGTCAAGGGTTGGTTCATTGGGGGTGATGGTTAGGACAGCATTATTCATGAAAAGGTTCGTGGAGGCCAGATCCTCATATTGGCTACAACAGGAATCCGTATCGCTGTCTAGATAATCGGAGCTATCCTCATGCTCAGAACAAGTCACATCTTGATCGTTGGGGTGTGCTCCATAAGGGCGAATCCCAATGCCATATATTTCTGTTTTGAAATGTGGAAGAGGGACTGGTTCTCTTTGTCCTTGTTCATTCCTCCCACATCCTAGGCCTTTGTAGCCCATGGAGTACATCATTCTGCTAGATTTTTCATATTCTGGGGTTTGATAACAAGATGGTTGAGTGTCCTCAGGGACCCAAGTAGTAGGTGGATCAAGTAATTTTTCCTCAGCTAACAAGCCTCCAGGTAGGAATGACCCAATAGTATGTTCCTCTCTAGGTCTCCTGAAGCAGTAGTTGGGTCGACCTCTAGTCTTGGGCGACAAGGAGAAGTCAGAAACCAAGAGCGCTTGTTGTACATTATACTCCCCACAGCCATATTCCAGAATTTTCATCTCCCATGAATTAAATGGAGATGTTGAAGTAGATGCCCCATGAGTGCAAGAACGAAGAGAATTTGAATCTACTCGAGATTCCATGGCCTCAGAATGAAGAGGGACAACTATATCTATGGAGGGACATGCATATGTACCCTTTCGTGCAAAGCTATTAAGAGCTCTACAATGATCAAAGGGCTCTGAGTCTCCTGGTATTGTTACTGTATGTCCCTCATGCTTCAGCTTGATGCATTGATGAAATGTTGATGGCACTGCTTGCATGGCATGGATCCATGGTCGGCCTAGAATCATATTATATGGAAGTTCCAAGTCTAAGACGTGAAACTTTGTCTGATGGCAAGTGGGGACCACCTCCATTGGCAGCGTAATGGTGCCTGCTGACTCTCTTTCCGCGTTGTCGTATGCGGTGATAGTGATGATATGGGACTCAAGATCTTCTTCTGTATGTCCCAATTGTTTAACTAATTTAAGCGTGCAGATGTTCAATCCAGATCCATTATCCACAAGCACCCATTTGATTTTCCTGCGGGTAACAACTACCTCAATGTATAAGGGAAGATTATGTGTAGGATTCTCAGTAGGGACCTCCCTATGGTTGAAAGTGAGATGCTCACTGGGTGCAATATTTGCCACCGCGGCTTAAAGGTATGCAGGATCGACTTCGAAAGGCACTCCCGACCCCTGAAGATTTTCATACAAAATGTCCTTATGCACGTTGGATATCTTGAGAAGATCTAAGATCGAGATCTTAGCAGGTGTCTTCTCAAGTTGTTCTAAAAGGTTATATTTACCAGTTTGTGGGGTCAACAGAGAGGGTTCTGGAATCACAAGGTGGGCACGCCTTGTTACCGCAGCACAGTCCTTTCCCTTGATCTGGATGGTATTGACATGATCAGTAGGGGAGCGAATACATCCGATAAGTGAATCATAATGATTGTTATCTCTCTTGGTATACAAGTAATTCATGGCTTTATAGGTTTGGGATGACTCTCCCCGATCCGGTTTTGTCTTTTCTGACTTATTATGATTGGGGAATGGTTCCTTATAAATCCCCATTTTCTCGTTAGGTGTTTTCATGTGGCTAGGTTTATCCACCTCTATCTCCCCGTTGTCAATGAAGTCTTGAATATAGTGGCGAAGTCGCAAACATTTGTCTGTTTTATGACCTTTAACGCGATGCATTTCATAGTATTCATGCTCCTTATACCATGAAGGTTTAGGAGTGTTGTCATCAAACAGTTGCGTTGTAGGATAGGTCATCATGTGGGCCGCATCCAACTTTTTTAGTATGATAGACAATGCTTCTTTGAGGGAGGTGAATGTTCATCGCTTTGGTGGTGGTTGAATTGGGCCCTTGGTCACTTTAAAAGTTTGACTAGTTTGGACCGTTTGAACACGTTTGGAATCAGTGATTCCGTCTCCCACCACGTTTTTGTTTTTGTTAAAGATCTTCGGCTTTACTTTGGTTGTCTTTAGATTGGGTTTTGAGGGTGCCTTTGGCAATGAGATCCTTTTCTATTTGAATCCCTTTCTCAATAACCTCCTCAAAGGTGCAGAAACAATGCATTTGGAGGTGGAAAGCTATATCTGGGTTGAGATTAGGGACGAAAATACTGACTAGCTGCTTCTCAGGGAAAGCGCAAGGGAAGCGACTAGGTATCCCTCTCCATCATTGGAAAAAGCTGGCGAAGGTCTCATTTGGTTGTTGTTTGGTGCCGCACAAGTCTGCCATGGTGACGTCACTCTCTATGTTATATGAGAAATGAAGCACGAATCTTTCTGCCAATTCTGGCCAGGTGAAAATTGGTCCTCGTGGCAAGCGCGTAAACCATTCTAATGCTTGACCTCCAAGACTCTTAGGAAAAAGTCTGATGAGGTAATTATGACTATAAGACACCTCTTGACATGCCATGTAGAAATCTTTAACATGATCCCTTGGGTCTCCCTTTCCTTTGTATTTGTCAAACTTTGGCATATCAAATTTCTTTGGAAAGGGTTGAAGGGTCATTGTCTTGTCAAAAGGATAGGGGCATAGTTCTTTGTATTGGTATTTCCTAATACTCCCTATATTGCTTTCTTGTATGCTTTCAACCATTGCTTTCATAGATTGTACTTCTTGTGTGAGAAATTGTTCTTTAGTGGGAGAAGCGGGGATGTGTACATGATGATACCCTGTGTCTTCTTCTCCTTAGTTTTCTCGATGGAGTTCGTGGATCCTAAACTTAGGCTTTGACTTTTGAATGTTCTTGTTTTTGTCTTTCTGTACCTTGAAAGTAAGTAAAGCTAGTTGTCGGCTTAGGTTACTGAGTTGTTGTTGGATTGTGACTTGGTTTATGTCTTCTTCTTCTAAAGGTTCTTCCTCTTCGTAGTGTGGAGGTTCTTCCCCTGTCTCATGTTCTATCTTTTTTCTTCGTGGCACTTTAATGAGGGGTATTCTATGCCCTACCACTTTATCATTTTCTGCGTAAGAAGTGGAAGCATGTCCACCTGTTAAAATATCTTCCACATTGATAAGGGGGTGTTCCTCCTTAGTAGTGTCATTTGTTTGTAGTATTGGTTCCTTCTCAATGGGAAATTTGGCCCCTAATTCCATGACCCGTGCAAAAACTCTATCTTTGTTTCTAAGGAGAAACTCATCTAGTAGAGTGGGGTCAAAATCAAAGTCTGCGTGTGGTGATTATAATTCATTTCCACTATGATCGACCATCTCTTCTGTTTCCTTTTCTACAGAAAATAGTGGTCCTAGATCGTGTCCGATAAATGGGTTTGACCCTTGTCTCTTAGAGGTTTCCCAAGCTTGGCCCTGTTGTTCCTCATATGTTTGTTTCTTTAAACCTAGACGCGTCTTGGGAGCCATGTTTTCGTGATAAGTTTCACTAAGGTAAGTTGTAAATTTGTTCAAAATTCAATGACTACCCCTAAGTGAAACACAATATGTACGTGTTAAGAGTAAATTAACAGTGTGAGAATACCAATGTGATAGAATGATAAAGTCACCAATGAAACAATCGTTTGGTATCAAAACTTAATCAAATGAAGTACCTCCTAGATTACATTTTAAAGTACTTTACGATGCCAGATGATTAACAAGATGTCTCCACTTATGCCAAGTTCAAAAGAATGAACAAAACGTAAGTAAATACATGAAGTTAAATGCGATCTCCCAATCAAGATATACGATGAGCAAGCTCAAGTCTGATTAAGACCTATATCTCAAAAAGTGTCAATTACGATTTGTGAATGACACAACAATATCACCAAGATATGTTAACCCACTTTGCAAGAAAGTGGAGTATTGATATCGAGGTGTTATTGATATAACACGCACAAATGGTAGTTCCTAACACCTTTTGAAATCGAGGTAATAATAAAATTGAACAAAAAAAAGCTCAAAGTATAGCTAGGAATAGTTAAGAATGTGTGCAGTGTAACCGTACAATATAGGTATTTATGTCGAGTTTACAAGAAACAAGACGTAAATATCGAAATTGTAATGATACGAGACAAACAAACTAACTCCTCTTATGGAAGTCCGCAGTGATGAACCACGCCTAACTACAATGACGATCTTGACGTGGGTATCAAGATCACAATGGCTACCAAATGACGTGAAAATGCCTCCACTCACTTTAGACGTTTAACTAACCCAGCCGCAAACATGGATGGGCGTAAACGGACATAAAAGTGAGAGAAACAGTCAACTGGCAACACAAAGGTAATCACACTCTTTTGATCAACAAAGTGTCAAAATAATATGAAGGAAATAAATCAAGAAAAAAATGACAAAAAATGCTAGTTTTACTTCGGCAGAGTTTCGCCTTGCCCTAAGGCAAGTAAAAACTAGGCGAAAGTAATACGTCACACGTTTCTCAAAAAGAAGGTTCACAACTCAACACTATTTTAAAGTGGTCAAAGTGGGCTCCTGGCCAAAGTATATTCTCCTAGGTGGTTTTCTCACCCTAGGTGTTACAAAGTTGCCACAAGCGAGCGCGATTTACCCAAAAAGTCACACTGACTAGTTTGGGAGTATCTCGGCTTTACTTTACCCCCTTCAAGAATAGTAGGTAACTAGTGTGTCTACGTGTACTATCACTGGGGTCGCCACAACGAACAACCTGTAACTCTATCTCACAAAGGAATCACTAGTCAAGTAGGTAGTGCAAAGCACTTCCCGTTTCATCCATAAGGTTCCCTCTTGCGTGGACTACTTTGGGGTTCCTGGAACCACCCCCATTGTTGTAGCTTAAGGCGTTATGCCAAAGGGGTTATCTTCCAGTTGAGCGGAGAGGGACATACCCTTTTCCGAAACCTGCAATACAGTGTTTTGAATATGTTGTTATTTTTATCTTGTTTAATTAGGTGTGGTTTGCTTGAACACCTTTTGGCAACCTGTATAACAACTATATTAGTAGTTTTTGATTTCGTTTTGATTCCTCCTTTCTTTGACAAGCGTTTTTAGGTCCTGCACTCAAGCGTTAGTAGTTCTCGATGAAAATCACATTATTTAATAGAGGATTAAGAGTTTCTTTTGATTCTCAAGATCATCCAAGGATGCAAGAGAAGAGCATACACAACAAATAATCCAACTAAAAAGTAAATAAAATCTTTTCGATCAATGAACCATACAAAATTCTTGATAAATGTTCATTCCCTTTAAGCCAAAAGTGAAAGATGAAGTTTCCAATTTACCAAAATGTTATAAAATAAAGACTAAAGTTGTTTTTGATTCTCAAGATCACCCTAAGGTGCAAGAGAAGAGCATACACAAACTTTAGCCTAACTATATAGAAATGGAAAACTTCAAATCAAAGGACCGTTGAAAAATGCTTTGTAAAAGGTTCATTCCCTTAAGCAAAATGAATAATTAAATTTCCAAGTTTAATCCCAATGTTAAAAAGATATAGATCAAAGTTGTTTTTGATTCTCAAGATCACCAAAAGGTGCAAGAGAAGATCATACAGACACTTTGATCTAAATCGAGTAAGCATGGAAATACAACATTCATCAAAACATTAGACATATTAGAAAATGACTAGTTTTAAAATAATAGAAAAACCTGCAGCTTTTGTAAGTGTAAATCCCAAATTTATGTTTTCATTGCATAGTTAACTTCAATACCTTTCCAACGCAAAAAAAATAGATTCATTTTGAGGTCGGGAGCAAAAGTTACGGCCTTCGGAGGATGGGTTACACATATGCTCTTATGCTCATGGGTATGCACTTGACATGCACTTAAAAAATGTAAAAAAAAATGTCCCTTAATATGCAAAATGGGAAAAATTTTCCAACCAAGATTCAATTTTGACAACAACCCATCACATTAATATATCAATAGAAGACTCAACGCTATCAAACATTAACATATATGCTCAAGAATTTAAGATTTTCAAGAAATTGACAAAACTAGCATGTAGAATGATGAAAAAGTAAGCTCTAAAAATGAAAACATGATGAAATCGTGAAATTTTCTCACGAGCATTAAATTTTGACAGCAACCCACCACATTAATATGTAAATAGAAGACTCAGCACTATCAAACACTAACCTACATGCTCAAGAATTGAAAATTTTCAAGAAATTGACAAAACTAGCATGTAAAATGTTGAAAAAGTAAGCTCTAAAAATGAAAACATGATGAAATATTGAAATTTTCTCACCAAGATTAAATTTTGACCGCAACCCACCACATTAATATGTAAATAGAAGACTCAGCACTATCAAACACTAACCTACATGCTCAAGAATTGAAAATTTTCAAGAAATTGACAAAACTAGCATGTAAAATGTGGAAAAAGTAAGCTCTAAAAAATGAAAACATGGAGAAATCTTGAAATTTTCCCCTCAACTCCAATTTCGAAAGAACTTCACCTCCTTCATACCTACAAGGAAGACCCAAAACATGCAAACTCAACAAAACATGTTAAAAAAAAAAGTTAGATCAACATGTGTAAAAGAGGGTTAGTAACCAAAAATAAAACTTAACTACAAAAACTTGAAATTAAGTGCAAAGGACAATGGAGTAACTCCCACTGGGTGTGCCAAATGTGTGCATGTATACTTTGCTTAATGCTAAATCAAATGAAACAAGAACTACCACCTAAAATAGTTCTACAATTTAGCTAAAACAAAGCATAAACACCATCATGATAAGAATTAAACATGGGTTAGATGCTAGCATTCATCAATACAAACTTTGAAACTAACAATGCTAAATATCTAAACTCCTCTATTTTCTAACAACAAATAAATGAATGGACCTAAGTAAGCTCCATGGCTATCAAAATAGTTGTCCTTAATGCTCCAAGAACCTAGGAATGGGGGCTAATCAAAGTTGGGCTACAAGACCCTTTTGACACCTCCCATATGACCCAAGCACTTTAAGAAAGAGCCTTAACTCTTCAAGATAATGAACTCTCAAAAGGGCAAGGTGCAAGCTCTTAGTCTCTTTGCTATATGCTTTGCGTTTACTCTCTTAGAAAGTTTAGGTGTAAGTAAAAAGGTAGGTGGAGGGCTCTTTATATAGCCCAAAGGATAAAGGATTCAACACATTCTCATGAATGTGGGATAAAGGTAAAACATGATTAGGAATGGTAAGGTTGCTTTATTAAAGGTAACCTTACTTCAGAAGATTTTAATACATGTTTAGCAAGTCATGGGAGTTGGGGGGTATTTTAATTAATCAAAGGTGATTAATTAATAGGTAGGTGTAAACTTATAGAATCCAATTAGAAGAATATTAGTGCGATTTAGGCTATTAAAAGGGGATTAAATCAATTAAATATATATTTATTGGTTAAATGGAAGGGAAAGCTAATTAATTAATAATAATTAATTAGTCTAGGTAGAAGGGGTGATTTATTAACAGAAGGTCGTTAATTAGGGTATTTGTTGGATAGGCAACTTAATTAATTAGCTTAGTATAATTAATTAATGATGATATGAGGGAAATTCAGTGCCTTTGAAATATGTCGTTGATTTGCAAGAAAGGGGATAATTAGCACAATTTAAGTATTTAAATTGCTTGGGCATAATTATAGGTGTCTACAAAAGCATACTCAATCCTAGTTTTCTATCATCTTATTATTTCTTAGTTAAGAATCTAGATTTCTTTATAAAATATATATTATAATTTAATTTATGACCACACTTCTTTTGCAATTTTAAGGTATTTACTTTCAAAAACTATTATTCAAATGTATTAGTTTTATGTTAAAATTAAACCTCCATTTACATTAGCCCACCTCTCTAACATACCCCCAATAAGTGATTTAAAGCATTAATAAATTCAACCCTTTCACCCCCTCATGTCTACCGGTATATTGACTTTAATTTTATTAATTTTAATTACCTCAGTAAGAACCCACATGCTACGATATTTCTAAGCTAATGAACCCCTCATGATACCCTTACTACCCTTAAGCTACTAATTAAACTTTATCCTTGTATTTGTGAGACATTAAATGATATTAAAGTGTAATCAATGTTTTCCTTTTGGGAGAATAACTAGGTCTTAGTACGTACCGGTGATTGGTCAACAAACCATTAAATCTAGCTCATCTAATTTGAAACCTAAATTGTATTCTTTTGTCAAACATATAAAGATAAGCCTAAATTAAGCTTTTAACCATCCAGGTAAATTGTTAAGCCTCTTTAAATCACTGGTTAATAACTAAAATACCATGAAGATGAATTCAATTTTACCTTCTTTCACTAACTTTTGCTAAGGTACATTGTAACCATCTCTTCAGTGTTGTTAATAATTGATCCTTGCACAAGGAGGTTATAGTTCCAAAATTCTATGGTACTCCACCTCAATTGGAGCTTAAACTCGTCTCCTAGTGCAATGGAGGTATGAAACAACATTTAGTAGCATGGACTTGGATAAATTGCCTTGTGGTTTTGAGTGCCTCTTTATTTTCATAATCAAACTAAGAAAATAATTGTCATATTAAAAATTATCCTCACTCTAGAAGTCTTTATCCTAAGCTAAATGTTTACTAGTATAAACAAAAGGAATCTCACTTTTGAGAAGAATTGTGTAAATCATAACCTGGATCCCGTAGGACCTAAGTTAAGAATTGAAAGATGTTTTAGTAAATAAGTAACCTTAAAATATTTTTCAACGTGGGATTCTCTAACTTTAAGTGTATTCTATGGTTGGACTAATATTTTTAGTCTTGTTGAAAAGAAAAGTGAATTTTCGTGATGGGTGTCATACGTTTCCTTGTGCCTAGGTGGTCAATGTTGTGTCAATCTTATGATGAGTTGGTTGTAGCCCTTTTCAGAGCACCTATAGTGTTGTTTAAACTTCAAGAAAGTCAAAAAAAAAAATTACCCATTCTTTTTCATGTTGTTGTGTGTGTTTCTAAGTGTGGGTTACACTTGGAATAAGAGTGGAGGTTTATGCTCTCGAACCTCTAGGATAGATTGGGTTTTTGATGGTGTTGCATAATGGTGGTGGATATTGGAAGAATAATGTGATATAAGCATGATGTAAACTATGTCGTAATTGTGAAATTGTTAGCACACATGTTGTGTATGTCACATAATGCATAATTATTGGCATGTTGATGTGTTGGAGATGAGAGTATTATCTCTCTTTTTAATGAATTCACTATGAATTTAAGTGTGATTTACCATCTTATTACGTGTGTGAAAGGAATTTTATTTCTGATTATGGAGTGTGGGAGCCTTTTGGAATTTGTGATGTGTATTTGTGTTGATGTGTCGTATGGCAAGGTTGGTGTATAGTGAACTGTATTGTATAGTGATGTTGTCTTCATGTTGTGAAGAAATGCGTATATCACCATGATTGCATTACATTTGACTGTATCTTTTAATTGTGTTGATCATAAGTATGATTCATGTAATATGTAATGGTTCATGTTGTGATTTAGGGGCATATGGTGAACATATGATCCCTATTGTGCAGTACATGCACTTTGGGTGTTGTACATGGTGATGTGATGTAATGTAACCTATGAATGTAATGAATGTTATATACCCTATATCGATACCATGCGTAAGATGCTATCGTCAATTTTCATCAACCACCATTGTCTTAGTGATCTAGTTACTTTCTATGTTGTGAACCTTACTCTAACTGAACTTGAGGGAAATCGGTAAAAGTGTATGTTTTGAGTGAGGAAATGTGTACCATGGGCCAGTAAATTGAGCTGACCTTAGAATCAGTAGATGATGACCACTATTTATCTTTCTCTCTATCATTGTGGTTATCATATGGATTCAACCTAAGTGAAACTATGACTATGTTTAGCATTGTTGGAGTGGTGGCAGGTTGATTCAGATAGAGATGATGACAGTTGTATTAGTGATATGTTATTTTATGAGTTGAGACTCGATGTTCTAGGTGCCAAAAACTCATTGAGTACCCCCTTGGTGGCTGTATAAGGCCACATACTCATCATAATGTGCTACTTCTATATATACTTTTTATTTGTAAATTGAAAATTTTCTTTTACTTATGCAAGGAACAATGGGTTTCTTGATTGATATGTTTTTTTATATTCTGGGCATTTCTTTAGTTGTGGTACTAGCATGCAGATGTTTTCTCTAACTATGGCTATTTGGCCATTTATTTTTCTTGGATTTGGATCTTCTTTTGAATTTCAAATTTTACAGCCTAGCCCAAAGCTTGTATTTTGCCACTTGGCATTTGAATTAGATTGTTATGTTGGTTTTATTGTCGTAATATGTGGAATAGTGTCATGTGATGCACCATGGAATGGTTTAACCTATGAGCCCACTTCATTTTATGGAGTTACACCCCAAGGAGTTACAGATAACTAGTAGTTTTCCAAACCATGAGTTATTATATCACTTGGGTTAGGGGTGATTGGACTCTACGTGCCTAAGGCCATAGGGTGATCGATGACTTTAGGGAGTGAAAAGGAAAATTTATTTATATATTACTACTTGAGGGAGGCATAAGAGATTTTAGGGTGTGGGATTAATGCTTTGAGAGATATTCTGAGTTGTGGGTGATGTTTTGGGAGTGGTTTTATGGTGTATGTTTAATCATGTGAGTTGTCTATGTTTTGTGATGTTGTGGATACGAATTTTTTTCCCTTATTGACATTATGTACCTACATCTATTGTACTGAGTTGTGTGAAATTATCATTTGTGAAGTTGTTGGAATTTCTGTTTATTTTAGGAAATTTATGTTTGAGTATTTCTGTGTCGGTCATCAATGTGTGAAGAGTACTAGGTTATGTGGATCATGTATATTCCTTTCATTTTTTGGTTAATTTCTTGTGATGTGGTACATTCATGATAGTATGTGAAATAGGCATGTGAATCCTTAGTGTTGCGTATGACCCTGGTATGGTATTGTGATAGTTGTTTCAGTTGGGCACTCGTAAGAATGAATAAACTAAACATTTACAACAATGAAATCTTGAGGACTTGAGTTTAGAATAAATTTAAAGGAAAAGAGATTAATTAAATAATGAAGTAAGAAAGAACTACCAATCTTCACAAAATAATGAAAGTTGAATAATCTACTAAATATTCTAAGTCTACCTTATGGTCATGATTTAAAAACTATTTCTTTTTTAAACCATAGGAAGAATCCTTTTCCTTATCCTTACTTTATTTATTATCCCCTTTTCATTTCTCTAACATTATGTTAAACCATAGGAAGAATCCTTTTCCTTATCCTTACTTTATTTATTATCCCCTTTTCATTTCTCTAACATTATGTCGCATCGAGGAAAATGCTTTCTGAAAGGGAGGAGAATGTAATGCCACATTTGGTGTCGACTCCCATTTCTATCTCTTTTCCCTATTGCTAAACATCAAATGTTTATTTGAATTCCATTTTGACTGTTGAGTGTTTGTGACCATATTGCGAAGTTAATTTAGAGTCCCTTATTTCCCCCATACCTCTTGGTGTTGTCATGTGCTTACATGTTGTTGAGGGTTTGATGTAGCATCATTTTTTAGCGTCCTCATTTTAGGATTATCGTCTTTTGATTATATGGGTTGCTCAGTGGCACTCTTGTTTAAAATCTCTAATAGTAATATTCAAATTTGTTTTTAGGTTGAATTGGGCATATTTAATAAGGGACCTATTATTATAAGCTAAGTTATTTATTTGATCACCCATTGAAGGCTTAGCCATGGGGCAAACCATGGTTAAAATTGATTTGAGTAAGGGAGAGTTTTTCTTGGTAGCGCCATTCTTTGGGAGGTTGATTGCTTGGTAAAGGTTTGGATTAATATCTTCAATCGAAAACTTTCCCTTGTCAACAAGCTATCCACGTATGCCCAGATTTTTAGTTACAAGTTAATGGAGAATTTCTATTATTCACCCACCGACCTGCCAATATTTATGGTCATTATGCATCCTACCTAGCGTGAAGGAGAAGCTTGTCCCTTGTTTTTTTTTTTGGTTCTTATGGCAAGTGGTTGGTGGTTGGGCACCTCACCCAATTATTATTCTTGTCTAGACACACCTGTACTTTTCTACCAGCTTGAAACTCCTTGTTTATTTTATTTATTGCTTTTTTGGCTAGAGGATGTGTGGGGAAGCTTGTCACCTACTCCAATTAGTTTTTGTTATTAAAATCTAGCCTCTTACTTTGTATTGGTTTTTTTATTGAATGTCTGCTCTCACTCTTTGTTTGGTGAACTTCTCATGTGAATATAGGTGGCCACTTACTTTGAAAGTGTTGTTTCATTGGAATTTTCTACTCTAGCTTTATTTTTTCATCCTTCTCTCACCAATTTTTTTGGCCGTGTGTGAGATTGGGTGAGATTTATTTGGGTTTTATGGAAAAATAAAAAAACTCCCAAACAAATGCAATCATAGCTATTTTACTTAGCCTCCTATTAATTTTTTCTATCATTGCCTTTAGGAGGAGCCTGGAATGAAGTGTGGATGCTCAACAAGCATAGGAGAAGGAGAATTATTGTTGTATCAGTCCCTACCAATCATGTATGTGAATTGTAGAAGCTTGTATCACGAATGATAAGCCCTAACCATTGCAAATTTTTTTGTTATCTGTAATAATCCCATGAAATGAATTAATCTCTTTCCTGCAATGGTGTATTGAATTGGATTTCTTGGTTGTAATATAGTCTCTTTTATATTACTAGTTGTTCCTCCTTTTTTCTTGATTCTCTGGTTTTGAATGACCTTGTCTGCAAAAAAAATGGATCAGTGCATGGTTTATTTTTCTACCTCTGGTATTTTCTTTCCTACATATATGAAAATCTATGGAAGGTATGTTTAATGATTTATTGTTCCCAATGTTAGAAGTGAGTTTTTATAGTTTTGTTTGAGTTCATCTATTAGAAAAATTGTAATGGAGGAATTATTAAACCTTAAGTTTGTATTGTTGGGGCATATAAATTATTGTTAAAACCATGTCCTTAATTTCTTAATGTGGGTATTAGATATTGATAAATTCCTCTCTTTGATAGAGAGGTGGAATGGAATCAATGAATCATTTGTGTAAAACAAATATGGCTCTAGCTACTAATACTCCTAGGTATTCTGTAATGTGGAACTGATTTTCTATCTTGAACTTCTAAATAATGTTTGTATCCCTTTTTATAAGGTTACATTGTCATTACAAGAAATACACTCTGGTAGACTTAGGTAATTGTTCTTCTTTTAAGATGAAAAAATTAAAAATTTCCTCTATAATTTTAGGTGTGCATCTAGGTTGATGGGTTGTCTTTTGTAACCCTACAACCAATTATTTTATTCTAAAATTATATTTTCGTGATCTTTGTATCTAGAAGAGAGAGAGAGGATTTTTAAGTGAGAACACTAAATTTTGAGGGCCCTGGGTTCATCCATGGCATCAATCAAGGACATTAAGTCTCTCGATTTGTCTCAATACAAGACCTTGGAACCATTTTTCCCTACATTATAACATGATCAAACAGTATTTAGGAGAATATCTATCTTAATGTATTACATACTTGAAACCATTCCGTTGCTTATATATATTTCCCCACCTTCACTCTATCATTGGGTAAAATATTTTATATTCGTTAATGAATAAGAGGCTAAACTATGAGACTGAAGAATTTGAGTTTATTTCTATCATGACTAATCATGATAAAATGATACTTTGAAACTTGATGTTGTTTCATGATAAATATATTATTAAGTTATAAATCTCTTGAGAATGTTGGTTGAACAATAAAATAAGTAGATGAATGGATTAGAAGTATCTTTGATTGATAATCGTGAAAAAAAATATCATTTCAGCCCACCTTTTCCTGCGATGCTTGAGTTGTTTAATGTCAATAAAAGTAGAGAAAATGAGTTTAATTTGAATATTTCTTCAGTGATTGCAAGTAAAAATATTGATTGGTGAACAAGGTAGATTATGTTCAAAATTTCGAAAATAAGTTGTCTTTTCTTTAGTCATCTGCAAGAAAAATATTGATTGGTGAACAAGGTAGATTATGTTCAAATGTTTGTATCAATTTTTGGTTTGGTTTCTTTATTTCAATCATATAATCTATATGATTACATGATTGAAATATCAATATAACCAATGCTCTGTTCTGACTTATTGACATTTTGGTTAGTTTTTTTACCGTTAGTAACTATAATGTAATTTGTTAGATAATGAATTTTTTATTGATAGTTTGAGTATTAGAGTTCAATCATATAATCTACATGATTACATGATTGAAATCCTAATGAACTCGACACCCTGTGTTTGAATTATAAGATAGATAGCACCCACGTGTTTTTATTGTTCCACTTTTTTCGTTTAGAGACAAGGTTTAAAACTGGTACTTATGACTTCCTTCTTGTTGGAATTATGAAACTTTTAGCATGAATGATAATTTTCTAATGTTTAATAGCTTGAACCATTTCATTAATTAAAAGGTTTCCTTTCAAGATATTTTTAAACAATAGCTTACTGTTCCAATGTTTAGTTCTTATCATGCTCAGTTCTCATGAAATGACTTAGACTAATAAATGTGCAGATGGCCTTCATGAGTAGAGAGAAAAAAATAATGACTTGTAGAAGTTACTTTGGTTTTTCTTATGATGTTCCTTTGTATGAATTTTTAATGCATTTAAGATCTTGAAATAGTGTCTGTAGAGAAGTTTGAAGGACTCATTGCCTTGGGTTTTCTGTAATTTTTAAGTAAGGTTGGCATAATCAGTTGTAACAAAACTTATCAAATATTTTTTGAATGATAGGAATTAATCATTGTTTTTTATGAGTAGTTATGGTATTATATCCACTTAGAAAGGTATTTTAGCTTGTTTGGACTAACATTTCCTACCTGCTAGTTTTCTAGTCATGTACTTTAGAATCTCTTTATCATCCTTGGTTATGTATCTTTTGGAAGGGTACTATGAACCCTTGACTAGTTCTTAAGGTAAAAGATAAAATCTTTCTTTGAGTTATAATTTTGTGTAATAGCCCTTCTAGGTCATGGAAATAATGAAATTCTTCACATAATAAAATGGGTTGGTAATTCTTGTAAAATTTATTCTATATATATATATATAATGAAGTTGTGATCTTCCAAATAAAATCAAGAGTCATTAAGTGGAAGAAAAGGAAACTATCTTATTGTGTTAAAATAATATGCCTTTACTACCATTAAGCTATTGATTAAACTTTATATTTCTTGTTGTGATACATTAAATGATATTAAAGTGTAATAAATGTTTAGAGTTTGGGAGAATAACTAGGTCTTAGTAAGTAGGGGTGATTGGTCAACAAACCATTAAATCTAGCTCATTTGATTTGAAACCAAAATTTTATTTATTTGTTGAACTTATCAAGAGAAGCCTAAATAAATATTTTAACCATCCAGGTAAATTCTTAAGCCTCTTTAAATGACTAGTTAATAACTAAAATATCATGAAGATGAATTCAATTTTACCTTCTTCCACTCACTTTTGCTAAAGTACATTGTAACCATCTCTTATGTGTTGTTAATCATTGATCCTTGCACAAGGAGGTTATAGTTCAAAACTTGAACTATGCTCCATCTCAATTAGATCTTAAGGTCATCTCCTGGTGCAATGGACGTATGAAACAAGCTTTAGTAGCATGTACTTGGATAGATAGCGTTGTGGTTTCTAATTCCTCCTTGTTTTAATAAATGAATTAAGAAAATAATTGTCATATTAAAGATGATCCTCACTTGGGAATTCTTTATCCCAAGCTAAATTTTCACTAGTATAAAATAAAGGAATCTCACTTTTAAGAAGAATTGTGTAAACAAAAACATTAATCCCCTAGGAAGTATGTTAAGAATTGAAAGACGTTTTAGTAAATAAGTAACCTTAGAATATTTTTTCATCGTGGGATGCCCTAACTATAAGTGTGTTCTGTGGTTGTACTATTATGTTTTGTCTTATCAAAAAGACAATTGAATTTTTCATGATGGGTGTCATACATTCCCTTGTGCCTAGGTTTTCATTGTTGTGTCAAGCTTATCGTGAGTTGGTTTTAGCCCTTTTGAGAGCACCTATAGTGTCGTTTAAACTTCAAGAAAGAAACAAAAATACCCATTATTTTTCATGTTGTTGTGTGTGTGTTTCTAAGTGGGCATTACAAATATTCTCAAAAGACTAAAAGAGAGCACTATGGGTGACAAAGATAAGAATAAAAATCCCTAAAAAAAGGTTGGAAACAAGCAAGAAGTTCACAAAATGATTAAACAAATATAGAAAATATAAATGCTATAATAGTAACTATGTAATAACACATATAGATAATTAAAGTACATATTTGACCGAATAAAGTAAGCTAAAAAATATGACACTCTAACTACAAACGAAAGGACATAATACTTAGCTAATTCACAATGATGTTGAAGCTGTAAAACTAATGAAATAGGAGAGAAAAGTATTACAACAAATGTCAAAAATTTTTACGATTGTTGGAAATGTAGGGACTATGGTACATGGACTGGGTCAGCAGAGTTTGAGGTGTGAAAGACCTCTTTTGGGCATAGGTGACTGGCCAGATCCTTAGAAAATTTTCTTTCAAGGGTCAAAAGATGTTTTCCAATGTTCACCTTTGGTTTCTTGTATGTCACTGTACTTCGTTGTTAGTCTCTTGGAAACTAGATGAAGAAAAAGCACCTACAAAACCCCGTAACACATCAAATACCAAAATGAAAAGATATAAATAGGGATTCAATCTTACCTCGATGGCCACATAATTGAGTAAACTTAGGATACAGGTGCTACACTAAATTTCATACTCCATGTATTTCTACATGTGTGTGTGTATAGAATTGTTCCCTAGGTGTCTCTCGTGCAAGTTTCACTTGACAGTAAACAATATATAGATGTAGAGAATGTAGATAGGTGTGTGCATCAAAACATGAACTTTCCCTTCGATGAAGTGTATGTAGAAGAATGCAATCCCTTGTCACTTCTGTGACTCTGGATCGATGCTTAAATACTCTTAGAATGCACTTGGATGCACCCTTATGTGGTGATAGATAATTCTTAGTGCTTGGTTGTTTATTATGGTCACATAGATTTATATTTATATGATTCCCTAGTTTGCTTATCATAGTTTATCACTAACAGGCCTACCCATAACAAATAAATATGTCGAACATCTAGAAAGGACCCAAATTATGTGAGAAATATACAAAGAGGTTGGGGTTCCTAAGAGGGATGGGGCTAGGTGAAACTGACATCCTGGTTGGGTGCTGGTGTTGAGAATACAAAAATATGAAGTACCAAAATTCATACTTGGAAGTAGGGTGTTTAAGAGCAATAAGAAAACCGGAAACAAAGTAAGGAATCCAAAAAAAAAGGTCAATTAGTACTTTTCTTTCTTAGTAATAATATGAATAGTCATATGTGATAAGGAGCTAGATATATACCCAAATTATTTGGTTTAGTGTCTACATATATATATATAGGAGTTATTTGTAACTCTCATGTATGACAGGCGGACACAAGAAACCCTAACTAATCCTAATGAAATATGATCTCACTATGTGAGATATCTAACCACATGAGGATGAAAATACTCTGAGTGATGACAAGAAAATTTGTATACACCAACACCACCCTTCAGTAAAGATGAGGTAGAGGTCATGGAAAGTCAAAACAATTAGAGAACACCCATAGAAAACTAAGAAAGATGTGTAAATTAGGGCAAGAATATAAAGGCCTGATAAGGTACCTATGTACAAATTTTTGCAACCAATATACATGTCAAAATATTAAAGGTTAGAAGTCGTAGAATTCATTTTTATACTAAAGCTCCTTAAACCATAGGCCAAAATCAAAACAAAATTTCTTAGATTTAAGTTGTTGTCCCATCCAGTAATGCAATGAAAAGGGCTTAAAATGCCATCAATTAAATGATAAAATGATCTTATAACAGGGGTTTAAAATGTATTGTGACATCCCATGTCATAAGAGATTATGGTTAACCTAAACAATATATGATATGGGAGTCTAGGATCCATTTTGTATGCTAACTTTGAACAACTTTTTTTATCTTTTACAAAGTGTCTTTTTTTTAAATTTAACCTTGAATGTCTTACCTCATGAACATAACTCATGGTTCTATTTCTCACTTTTTCTTGTCAAATATTGAAATCAAACTCAAGACACACCCTTGTGTAGGAACAAAACTCCAAAGAAGTTGTTCTAGGTTTGTTATGTCGAACACGCAATTACAACTTTTAACCGACAAAGAAGAAAACTACATAAGTTTAGCGGAAACATTTTTTTTACATAGGAAACCAAATCAAACCAATTTTGTTTTTATTGTTCATTTATTTCCACTATGTCGGGTGTTGCACTCTGATTTTTAATACTAGATGTAATGCCTCATTTTGAGGAACTCGAAAATCATCCTCTAACACCTATAATACAGTCTAATTTGTTTTGACACGTAATATTTCAATACTAAATTTAATCTCTCTAAGGGTTCTGTCTAAACTACACCCTTAGTCCATAGTAAGTTTACTAATTTAATTTATTAAAACCCCACTAATATTTTATCACCCTTTAAATAATCTGTCAACCTTTTCATGTTATAACATTTATTTATTTAGCCAATATCAAAGGTCACACTAAGGTAAAAACCTAACATGGCCACTAAATGCATCTAAGGCTCCTATTTAATTAATTTCAACCCATTCCTATTTAAAATATCTATCCCCATAATTTACAGTAGTAGGATTTATTTTGGACCCTTGGATCAAATGCATCTAAGTACTAAGATCTTAGGTCTTCTAATAATCCCTAAGTTTCCTTAAGGGAGTTTCATAAATTTGTCTTTTGTTTATTTTCTTTTTTTCATTTGCAGGAGAAGGATGGAGAAGAAAAATTTACTCCCTCTCATGGAGGAAGATATCTTATCTTTTTTTGTTAATAGCTTTGAGGATTTTTTTTTACCCTATCAAGAGTTTCATCATTTTCTAAATTCTTTGCAAATAACAAGGAATTTGATCTGTGGTTGAGAGTATGTATATATATTATATACATACATATGTACATACATACATATATATAGAGGAGTTTCAGATTTTAAAATTTATTTTTCGCAGATGTAAGTTGCAGAGGAGGGGGTTCGAAGGGCAGATGCGTGATGAAATGGCATTGTAGGGCCACGGCTAGGGTTAATAGGGCTGGGTTGAGTGGTGTGTATGAAAAGGAAGAGTTGGGATTCGGCCGTCCCCTACACCCTCCCCCCCAAAACACAAATTTTCTTCCCCTTTTTAAATAATGTGTTTCACTTTTACAAAACCTTACAGCCGATTCTTAGGCTATACAAGTTTTTTTGTAGGTATAATAACATATTTGCATATATATATATATATATAGGAAATTTAAAAATCAGGGGTTTCAAAAAAAAAGATTTCTTATAAATTTCAGGTTTCCTCCATTTCACACTGATAATATACCAAAATAACTAGATGAAATAGATTTGTATATCTAGAGATAGAGAATTATATATATACAGAACTATAAGGATAAATTTTATTTTCTTGTTTGAAAATATTTTAGAAATAATGAGGAAGAAAGCACCATGTAAAGAAAAATTTATTGACAACCCATTTATTATTTTCCTTTCAAAATTCATATAAGAAATTACAATAAATAATTATCTTTCTATTCATATAACCCCAATGATAATATACCAGAATAACTAGGTGAAGTAGATTTGTATATATATATATATATATATATTCCTATTTGTGTATATATATTCCAAACTATAAGGACAAAGGTTATTTTCTTGTTTGAAAATATTTTAGAAATAACGAGGAAGAAAGCACCATCTAAAGCAAAATTTATTGAAAACCCTTTTATTATTTTCCCTTCAAAATTCATCCAAGAAATCACAATAATTAGTTATCTTCCCATTCATATAATCACTCTTCATTCAATAAGAAAATTGCATTCTTGAAACTGTAATTATTTAATATTATCTTATACCTAAAGATGGTACAAAATCCACATACATTGCCAACTCCAACTCCATTATCCATTCCCTTTTAAAATACAATACATTTCATTTATTTACTTTTATTTCAAGATGTGAGTGCAATCCAAATTCCTACAAACCAGTTTACAATATTTATGACATTACAAAGAAATATGAGTTTCCTATGAGGATATAAATAACCTACTATACTCCATTTCCCAAGCTCAACATAATGAGGGAAAAGGTTTAAATTTAAAGGTATTTTTTTAAGAGCTAAATCAAGGGTAAAACTTCAGTATCTCCTTGCGTTATATACCAAGACATACAACAACCAAATCTGCAATCTTTCCTACCATAATGCATGCAAGTAGAACATCCTTTGATAAGAAAAAAAAGAAATACATGATATCCTCTCTTTTTATTTAACACAATAAGAAAAGGAAATAATAAAAGGATATCTAATTTATGGTTCTCAACATAGATTCACTTCTTCAAAACTCCATTTCAACATATGATAATTCAAACTTTCCATTTCATATCCAAGTCATACAATATATCTTTGAATGAATACAAACATACCCCCAAAAAATTTCTTTAAAAATTATTTACAAAATAAAATCAAAGCGAGGGTAAAATTTTATTACAACATGGAAGTTTCAAGATTAAAATAGACCAATATTACTTCTCAAAAGATGATAACATGACTCAACAATTTTCAATGGAAGATTCAAACTTCATCTCAATCCAGGAGAAGACTCAAGAAGATCAAAATACCATTACAAAGAATAATAAAATACAAAATGATACGCATTCAAAAAATTGGTAACAACATGCCAAAATATTAAACTTTACTTCACAAAACTCTAAGCCAAAACAACATTTTTCCACTCCAAAAGTAGTCTTCATATCACAAGAAGAAAGGCCTTAGTTACCTCCCAACAAAATTGCATCAGCACATGCCATTTCCTATATATGGAGGACGTGATAACCTCCCACAAGGTAATTATGGAAAAAGGTGACAATCACACACTCACCACTTTTCAACACACACATAACCACCAAAATAACAACACCATATCACATGAGGAAAAAGTCAATGTTTTCCTTGCAAGGGGAAGAGTGGCAAGAAGCCCTTAAGAAATAAAAATTTGAACCAACCATAGGATCACTATAAAAATATTCCACATTCCCTCCTTATCTCTCCATTAAAAAATAACTTCCTTATCTCTCCTTCCCATACACCATGCGTCCTCGTTTGAAGGGTTTTTAAACCACAATTGTTTCTTGCAAAGGATGGAGAAGGAAGTTCAAACCATTTGAATGAGCCTTCTCCACAAAAAACCATTTATGGGTCGGAATAAAAGAAGTGAAACATGGCTTCTCTATCAAGCCATGTGGTATAAAAGGCAATGATCCTCCCTCATCCCCATACATTACAAACAATCCACCTCAAAATGTAAGATGAATTGTAGAAAAAGAATAAAACAACAACCATAGAATGCACCCACAACCATAGGCAACAAACATAGTTCAAAAACCATTATTTCTTATCACCTTATACTGTGAAAAAAAAAACAAGAGTATGGAGCCTACCTATAAAACTAGCAATCAAACTCTAAGCACAACAAGGTCTCCTTAGCTCTAAGCTCCTAAGCTCCGAAATTCCAAGAGTAAAATTGACAAGCAAAATTCCTAACCCCTCTCTATCAGGAAGTATAATAAGGAGAACATGACTCCAATCCTATAAAATGAGAGGGTGACATGTGTCACCCATCTCAACTCCAAACCAAATATTCCCAAATTTACAATGAGTATAAAACAAAACCATTTTATGAGGTAATCCCTCAAATTCCCTAAAATTTAAATAAACCCACCACACAAATTTTTTTAAGAAACATAAAAAAACATACCATTATTACAAGAATGGTGACATGAGATGGGTTTAATGGGAGGTAAAATCTCATTTGAACATTGAAATTGACCCTCTTACAAATATGTGGGGTCTAAGAGGCTCATTTGAATGAAAGGGAAACCTCCAATGTGAAAAGAGGTCCTCAAAATTTCCACATTTAGCCCAAATTCGAGATTGTGTTAGATGACACAAGGGTTGAGGTTTTGGGGCACACCTAAAGGGTGATTATGTGGTTCCAACCTCCTAATAATAAATTTAATTAATCTTAATTCACTTCTAACACATGTGGGGACCATTAGGTCCCTTAACTAGTTTATTACAAATTCAAACAAATCACAAGACATAATTACAATTAGGAATCATTCATGGTGTCTCAAACAAGAACATGCAAAAAAATACAAGGATACAGAATCATACATTGCTAGGACTCAACCCATTTGGCCGCTTTTGCAACTCAAGGTGTAGCTACCCTGAAACCAATGTTCTCATGCGCCCTGTAATTGGCACACTCAATTCAAACAGTAAACATACATGCTCAATAAAATATACTAAATCAATAATCTCAATAATTACATCATGGATAAATCACACTAACTATACCACTATAAATATCAGTAAGAAATGGATAAATTCTAATCATATTCATCCATATTAACTCAAGGTATACCATCCATCTAAGCATTACATGACTACATCCAATTATGCTTTACAAATCAAATGATCACCAAGTATATGAAAAAACCATGCGTAAATTTATCACATACAAAATGAAACAAAATCTACCATAACCTGATGATATCCACAACCATACATGTAAAGCTAAGATAATGATCCATAATAGTAGCTTCATGCTATGCACCCAAATCACCACAAGTGTCATAAAAACAACAATAATAACAACATATAGAATTAAAATGGTGCTAAAATCCATGTCCAACATCAAATAAAAGCATTGAATCAGCAACGGAACTACTATAAGTAGAGGTGGGCACTACATAAATTTTTTCATAAATTCTTGAGGTTCTCTTTTAATCATTGCAAGTTTCTCTATGAGTGATACGTGATCTGATTTATTCTCAAACTTCTTACAAAGGGTTGTACCCAACTGATCCTAAGTAGTAATATATCCTACTAGAAAAATTATATACCATTGGAGGGCTTGACATTTAAAGGATGTAACAAATGATCTGAAAATAACATTTTGAAGGGTGACATTGTTAACAAAATATAGGCCATAAATTTCTCTAATATATTCAATGGCTGTTGTTTGATCTTCCCCATTTAAATATGGAAGAATTTTCAAGGCACCAATTGGTATGTCATTAAATTGCAAAGGACTGCCACCTATGAAGGTAAAAAAATGACGATTTCTTGAACTTCGAAAGATAGGAATTTGAATGACAAAAATCTGAGTTGGAGTGGAAGTACCAAGCCTGCTATAAGGTGTAGAATTCATAAATATCGTTCATCTAGAAGAGTTAAGATGTAATTCAACATATTCGATATGAATACATCTTGTTGATGACCTTGTGTTCATTATAGGCATGAAATATGAAAAAATCTGTAATCAATTTCTATTAGCAACAACCAATCTTTAATGGATCGATGTTAATCTATCAAAATGCTCACTCAAAATTTTCTCTATAGTTATAAGGATTTGGTATTGGCTTAGTGGTTCCTGGTTGATTGAAACTCTCAAATTTTTATATATGTCTTTCCATTTGTTTATTACTACTAAAAAATAAGATTAGGTTGTTGAACATGAGTACTTTAACTTCTAGAAATAGCCAACATAGAAAAATACCTTCATTTGAATTTTGGTATAATGTTAATATTTGGTCCGTGGTCCCACTGGGAATTCCTAAAACTGTTATCACTCCGAAGAGCACCCTCGATGAAGAAATTCAAATAATCCTTCTCTTCTATTGATATAATGGGAACTTCTTAGAGCATGTGTGACTTATGTTGAGAAGAACCTCCAGAGAGGACCGGTACACTAGATTAATCACCTAAACATTTTTTATGGGGATGAGGGAAAGAAAGAACACAAACTAACATAAATCATGTTAAAAATAGGTGATACACGAATTGTCTTGGAATCCTTTGACTACACAAAATATAGTATATTTGTAATGCCCCATTCTATGTTACTCCTGTTCATTCTTCATTAACAGCGTTGCTAAGCATTGAATGATGTTGTGCTTCCATTGATCATTATTTGGCTTCACCTTTATCGTAGAGAATAATCATCTTTCTCACTCTTCATCATGCGTGACTCTGTCATTGTCAATGTTTTCTGTTGCTAGCCCCACAACTTCCGTTACGATTTTTCCTATCAAAGGAAAATCGTGCTCTCAAATTGTCAAGTTAGACTGACAGTTATTGCTAAAATGAATAATAATATTTTTTTTTAGTTGTTGTAAATTAATATTAAAAATTATAATAATGATATTTTTAATTCTATTGTCGATTGACCATTATTTTTATATTATTGTTATTATTTTTACTTTATTGTCCATTTTTATCGATATATTATATTGATTATCTCTATATTATTTTAGTTGTTTCATTCTAATTGCGTCCGTAGATTGAACCTTGTCTAGTGTTGAAGAAGGGATTACCCCATCGTGGCGCCATGGTCGGTCATTGATTTTTTTTTCTTTCAAACATCAATCCCTATTTTTCTTACCCTAGGATGATTAGTCATGGTCATGTGTGGTTTTAATCATTTAACTAAAGGAAAATATTATTTTATGCTCTCCCCATCATGCCATTTTATATGATTTTTAACCTGCTTGGTTGACGTAGGTGTTGGGCTTCTTTCTTCTTTGGTTTTTGACTTGTGCATGTGTAGGGAGGCTTTGTGTGGCTCAAGCTTTGATGGGGATTGTTTATTAATTCTCAAATATATATTTTCAACCACCACCCCTTACCTCCTTAGCAGCTACCTAGCCTTGTGCATGGCCTACACCAAATGATTTTATTTTTGTGCTCAAAATTATTTTCTTTATCTTTACTCTTGCAAAAATTATTGTTTTGTGCTATTTTATTTTTGTTTTTTGAATCCCCTTTGGCATGGAGGGTGGTTGAGCACCTGAAAATATTTTAATGCATGAAATAAATGACACCCACCCACTACTTCACCATGTTGGCCGCCTGTTTTTTCTTATTGTTTTATTTGACTCCTTGCTTTGGTTTTTGGGGCAAAATACCAAGCATTAGTTTCTGGCCACATTAGCCAGTGAAAGAAAAGGGATAGGTTTTGTGGTGTGGCTGTGCAGTGTCTCTACCATGTGCGTACCATCATGGGTGAACATTTTAGGCATGTTAAGCCTAAACTCTTCAAATTTATTCTACCATTTCTATAATTCCATGAAATTTATGATTCTCTTATTGAATGGCATGTTGAAATGGTTTAGTTTTTGGTTAGTTTTTAAATTTCCCTGAGTGCATTTTTGCACTTTTTTTTCTCCTTCTGAATCAATGTGTTTTGAGTGCTTGTGTTGTAAAGAATAAAAAGGGGATTTCACCATTTCTTAAATATCTTACTTATTGGTTGTGAGTAGTATATTACTGCTGAGAATATTTCTTGCAATCACCCCCCCCCCTTGGGTGAACTGGTAATGGTTAACCATTCCTTGACACAACCCCCATTTGTTGTCTTACTTCTGGAATTTTCTATGAATTCCCTATATTCGGCTTGGTTTTATTACTCTCATCTATTTTTTTTTTTCTGATATTTAAGTCTAATAAGGAGTTTTCTACCTAGCGGAATGACTACATATTCTTTTACATTTAAATGAAATTGAAATCCTTACCTTTGGAAAAGAATGGGTTTCAGACTTTCTTTTACATTTCAATGAAATTAAAATCTTATAATAGAGATATTACTATTTTTTTTTAGACTTCAAACTGGTTAACGCTGAAATTATAATAAAATAGAAATGATTGGGTTCAATGGGTGAACCCATTGAAAAGTTTTTGCATATGATGTCGTGCTAAAACAGATCTCTGGAATCTAAAAGAAGGGAACAATTGTTTGCAACTCAGAGATAATAACATCTTGGGGATATAGGGTGTTGGAACCTATTTTCTTCTAAGTATAAATATATTTTATTGTTGGCTGTGTTTTGTTTTCTAACAGTGGATGCCATAGTTGAAGACTGTTAAGAATTGTAATTTCTCTTAAAGAACGTTGAAGTGTAAAGGACTTATAGATGTAACTAACTTGTCAATAAGTTTATAGGAAATTAAGATTACCTTATTCTTTACTAAACTTCTAGAAAATGATATCCTTGTGATCTTGAAAACCTCCTCAATCTGTCAAATTGTTCCCTACTTTACCAAGGATGAAAATCTATTTTACTAGTTGAGTGGTTGTATTATTTATACTTAAATGTACAATGCCCATAAGTGGGGGCACAAAATGAATTGTGATAACACCTTTTTGCTAAGCTCTCTGACAAAATTAGAATTAGTTGGATGGATATGAATGTAGAGGTTTAGTTGTGTGATGAATTTTTTTTTCCTTGATGTGTTCATGTGGTGCCATGAGCACGTCAAACATGGGTAGATGTTTGAACAACTCAAAGGGGCTGGGAAGTAATGTTTCTCTTTATACGTTGTTGAAAACATTAATTTGAGTACTGAATCTTTTAGATTCATGTATTGCACTTGGATTATTATTTTTAAGTGTTGGATTATTCGGATGAGTGTAGTTATCTTTATTTCACGATGGAATTGTGTTTATTTTGTAGATTGTTAGTGAAAATATTATTAGGGGTCATAAGTTTATGATCAAACCTTTGTGTCAGTTTTGTTATTTGTAATGTGTATGGGATGACTATTTTCATTTTTAAATAGGACTCTTGTTAACTCATGAATTTTGGTGTTACGTCATGAGGGTAGTATTGGGATTATGAATGGAATTTATTATATAAAGACATTGTTGGCCTATGTAAGAAAAGTGTTAAAAATTATTAATGAAAATTGGGGGTTACTATCTGTTATATTATTTAGATAAGTTGTAGATTATGGGGAGGTTTGTTACTAAAATTAATGGTTGTTTGTGACTCTTTTAAGTGCATTCGAAGAATGAAATTGATTATGTTATCTTTTAATGATCTTGTAAGGAAGAGGTGGTAAACTTCTTGTTTAGACTGTAACTATGGATTTGAGGTTGTGAATACCATTATGCTAGGAAACTCGGAAGGATATTTAGATGGTAACCTCGTATTAAATGGATTTGAAAATAGGAGGCCTTCCACTGCCTCGTACTTTATTTTTCAAGTAACTTGGTTGTCGAGTAATGCCATCTTGGGTTTTCTCAGTTATCCTTCTTGTCTTATCATTACCTCGTGGAGTCTCTTTTCGATGAGAGAAATTAGTTGTGGTTGAAATTTAGTTTTTAAATCCATTGATCACCTGATGATTTACCCTTATTACCTTGTTTGGTTTCTCTATTTTTAGGCCAATGAAACATTCCTCCTATAAGGACTAATTTACATTTCTATTTCGTATCCATGATTGTATCTAGTATGTTTTGGGCTTCTCAAAGATTTTAGTGATGGATGGACCGAGTATTAGATTTCAATCACATAATATATAGAATTACATGATTGAAATCCCAATACTCTTGACCTTTGTTCTTAAGTGGAATATTTCACTTCCTTTTTGATACTTGGTTAAAAACAATTGTATCCCATGTGAAGAATTTGTGATTTGTTGTTTGTGCTTTGAACCATTCATGAAATAGAATACTCCTTTCATATTATTGTAAAATTCTAGCTTACTGTTGCAATGTGTAGTCTTAACATGTTTAGTTTTTGTGAACTTACTCAATATTATACTTTTACAGATGGATTTTGTGAGTAGATAAAAGGAAATATTGATAAAGGTTTAATTGGGTTGTTTATGAAGTTCCTCTTAAGAATGTCAATTTTGTTGTAAATCTTGCAATGGTTCTTGTAATGGAGTTTGAAAGTCATCTTGCCTTGGATTTTTGGAATTTGTGAAATGAAGTTGTCTTATCCTTTTATAGAAAAAGTTGTAATTATTTTTGTGAGGATTAAAACTCGATCATCACCTTGTTATGTGTATTTTCTTTATGATATCATTGCAATCATGAAAATTTTGTAGAATGGCTTTGCCTATTTTGTTACCTTCTTTTTTTTATCCAAAGTGCAATCAAATCTCTTGACACCTTTGGTTCGTGTGCCATGTTGAATAGAAATGTTATAACCGTGTTTAGTGTTCTTGTTATGTAATGATAATTTATTCTTTTGGGTCATAAAACTTTCATGTCTAATAACCCTCTATGGTATTGGTATCAATGCTATTCTAGGCATGTTTTTAGTTGGTTGATAATCCTTTTTTCTAAAGATAATCAAAAATAAACTAAGACGAATACATAGATGAATAAATAAAGAAGATAATAATGAAGTTCTACTTGGTTGATAAAATTAAGAGTCTTTAATTGGAAAGAAAGTAGTTATCTACATGTGTAAAAGATTTTACCCTCGTTAACCATAAAATATAGATTAAAATTTATTTTCATTACTGAGAAACATTAAGTATTGTGCTTCCATTTTGAGGACCCCATGTGTATCCATTGTTGAACTTAAGCAAGAGTTGTTAAATGAAGCTTTTACCCTACTCCAGTTAAACTCTTAAGTGTCATTAAAATATTGGTTAATAACTAAATGGATCACGCTTATGAAATAAATTGACCTTCTCACTCTAACCTTTTCCATAGTACATTGTAGTCTTCTCTTAAGCATGGTTACTTGTTGATCCTAGCACAAGGAGGTTGTAGTTCCAAACCTTAATGGCACTCCTCTTCAATTATAGTTTATGCTTGTCACCTTGTGTAATGGAGGTCTGAATCTAGATTCAGTAGCTTGGGTATGAATAAGTAACCTAGTGAGAGATGGAAGGTGTCCCTTTTGGAGAAACGAATTTAATTAGTTTTTTCCAGTCTTTAGAGGAACCTCTTTCAGAAAACTTTTCCTCAAGATAATTAATCAATAGTATAAAAGTAATAAGTTCACCTTTGTAATAATATTCTTTTTCTCAAATCAAACCTAAGTCTTCTAGATCATAAAGTTGGGTCTTGTAAGATGTCCTAGTGAGTACATAACCTTAAAGGATCTTGCACCCTAGGGTGTCCTGAGCTGTAACTAGGTATTAAGGATTTGGTCTTTTCTGTGGTGCCATGTCAAAGAGAAAAGTAAATTTTCCTTGATGGGTGTTGAGTGTTTCCTTGTTATCATTGTGACCACCTGCTGTGTAGTTCTATGTTTCAAACAAGTCAAATAAAAATTATTCTGTACTTTTGCTATGTTGTCTTGTGTGTCTTAAATAATGGGAGTTACAATTGGGATCTTCATGGCCTAAACTTTATTACTTCATCTATTTCTTGATTGACTTTCACTCTCACAAAAGGAACTAATATGTTTTTGACAATGTGTCAGAGAGTATTTTTGAGGTTTACTCCACTTCCAAACTAGTCAATAAATTAGCACATAGTTCAATAAATTTTAAAAGATTTAAAACCTGTTAATGGAGGTGTTTGAGATTCATGAGAATGAAGATGAAACAAAACATTCACTAACACCTACCAATGAACATACTATAAAACACTTCAAATTAGATGCAAATGGAGAAAATGAGTCTTTTATTGCATCAAATAGGTGCTCGAGTACAAAAACTGGCATAGCCTAAGCATGTCAAAAATCATAAGACCCCCAATTGCTTTAGAAGCATGTGTACATACTGAAAAGAGAATGAGTACCTAACTCAACTCACTTAAAAAATTCAAACACTTAAACTCTGATTTTTCAAATGTAGTTAGCTATTTGAAAACAAATCCAATACTTAGCTAAAATTGATCTTGAACGCACAATTTGACCTATTTAGTTAAATTATAATTTATTAATAATAATCATAAGTAATATTATTATGTGCATGACTTACAAAAGGTAAAATATGGGCTGGTATGGTGTATTATCCTTGTTGGCTCAGTCAAAATCCTTCTTGAATTCAATAACCATTCGTTTTACAAAAATGAATGTTCTTATGCACCTCTTTAAAAAAGTTAATGTAATTATTATTTTTTTTGGCCCTTTTTGTCCCATGCATGTGGTAAATCATTTGTTTTCACCTTGACTAAGAAATATTTCTCACCATGCAAGGTTTAATAATTAAAATCATTCATGTTGGAACCCAACCACGGGAATGGAAAAATTTATTTTTAAAAAGGTAAATAGTTTTAACCATGGTGAAATTGACCATGATTAAAAGCACACAGGTTAACCCAGTTCCAATTAGGGTTACAACCCTAAACCATCTCATTTGTAATTTATAATTCTGGAAGTTTTTTGAAGAGGGGGAAAACTCTTTCAAAATTTGTTATGGCCGCCATTTTATCTTGTTATGGCTCTATTTTTCCTCAAACCAAGATCTATTTTTATTGTTTTATGGCTTTCTTGATGAGATATTGGCTCTGTTATTTATTGTTTCATCTATCCATCTTGACATTTCTACATTTTTGTACTCTTTTTTTTTACCCAACCATGGTAGCCATTATTTTTTCTCACTACTTCTCAGCGAGAGGGAGTTAAATTCATGAACTAAGTTTTCAGTGGACCTTGGGGTTTTCCATTATTTGGGTCAAGGTGTGGTTTGATCTCATAAATTTAGAGCTCACTTTGGTTTTGTATTTTCATTTATTTATCTCACTGGTTTTCATTTTCCTCTCTACCGCCATGATTATTTGTTGAGTTCTGCATTTTTGGTGTTGGTCATGGTACTTTACCTTATTTCAAAATTATGTTTCTAATTAGAGCTCATTATGGATTCATATTTTTATTAGATCGAATGCGTTTGAAGTGAGATCTTGTTGAGCTCTTTGTGCTTTTTATTTTTAATATTGTTTAGATGGTTCTATATTTTACAAGCTCACCATGAGTTATATATATGAGATCAACCATGTATATGCCTTTAACTTGGCTTTGTTTGTTCAAGGGGTTTGAGACCTTCAATTCAGTAGTCACTTGAATTGTAAGAAAATTTTTAAATTTGGATTTGATTTATCTTCAAATTTATGATTTTTTACATCTCAGTATTGCATTTGAGCTCTCCATGGTTTCTTATTCGAGCTATGTTACTCTATCTCAGTCAAGCTAGGTTTGTTTATTTTAGGTTTTATTATACCTAGGTCATCATGCTTTCTTTGTAACTATAACTCAATGCTTTATTTGTGTCATCCATCTCTGGATTGAGCTCACCATTTAAAAAATGCTTCAGCTCAATTAAAATCTTTGTTACATGTGCACCGTTTTTTTGTTTCCTTATCTTATGTTCAAGCTCCATGTTTAAAATTCATGCTTGGAGTGTTTGAGATCACCGTCTTGAACCAAATTTTTAATTGATGCTTTTCCCCAACTCTAACGAATCATGGCATGAATCATTTCAAGATCTACTTTGTTCCATATCCCAACTCACCATATAATCTTTGGCACATCTCGTTGTTTGTTTGTTTAACTGTCTCGCTACGAGATCTCTCTGGTTGTAGCTCCATTAGAATATCACCTAGGTCAGTTGTCTCTAAATGAATGAGTTGGGTTTATTTGTTGACTTATGATCATTTTTTTGTTTAAACTTCCCAACTTCTGAGGTTTGCATGGTCACTTGACTTGTGCCTTTATTAACTTGACGTTTTTTCATTCCATCTGAGTTGGTAAAGGTATAGCCTAAATCCTACTGTTATGAAATTTCTAGCTTTATGGGTAGTTTGATGAACCTAATTTGAAAAATTTTCATGCTGACTTGATGTAAAACATGTAATTTCATATCTTTGATCCATACCTTCCTTATTTTATTTTTGCATATCTATATCCTTGCAAGTTGTTTTGAAATTCAATGCAAATATATATTTTCATAATGATAGATACAAATTTTAAATCTATTTTTGATATTCTTGAATGCATGAGTTAAATCACATTATAAGATGCATATTGTTTTTTAACATCATGAAAAATCGATGGAAAACTCGTAAGTTCATATCTTTGGCAAACTATAAATCAACCATTCTTAGATCTCAAAATATGTATTCTTAATATATTATTTTTGAAAATTTGTATGGTTATCTCCAAGTCTCAATATGTAATGCTCACTAAATTTTCCCTGCACGAAACCCAAGAACAACCTAGGTCAAACAAGAAAAATTATGGATTATTTTTTTTAAAAGCATGCCCGCAAAATGTTTTCAAAAATAATAGTTTTCACATTATTGTTTCTAAGTTACTTTAACTAAATAAAATAATTTTCCCTTTTTATCTCCATTATAATAAAATTAATGAAATCTCTCATTACCTTTTAATAACTTAGTTAGCCTAAGGTATGGTTTAGGTTCCCCCTAAATATTATTTTGATAACCATTTAAATTCCACCATAGTCCAACTTGCCCAAATTAATCCCATGGGTGAAAGGGGGCTTTTTAAATAAATACCAAAGTTATTTTAATACCACAAGGTAATAAGGTTTTTAAAACAAATAACAAGGTCCTTAATTGAGCACAAGGGTTAGAAAAATAATAGTGCCCCCCTAAAAATTAAACCCATGCATTTTAAATTTTAATTTTGAATTTCTCTCACCCACTCCCCACCTAGTTTTTGTAGGGATGAATCTCATCCATTGGATGGATTCATTTGGGGCCACAAGATCAAGGGATTCAATTAACCCAAAGTTTTCTTATGAAAAAAATCTTTCTTTTTGTTAATCTTATTATTTATTTGTTTAGTTTTTGCAGATTGTTTTAGGAGAAGGAGGAAGCCATGAAAGACCACCTCAAGCTTTTGGATGTGTTGGTGCTCAATTTAGTCTCACCCCGTTTGTCCTTGAAATTCTCCAGTTTGCAAGCTCTGTCGTCTTTTTTATCTCCCCATATCGATGCATGAAAACTCTGTCCTCCATTTGGTTGCCATGATCAGTCCTTTCCTTGGTTGAGGATCTCTTTAAATCCAAAATTTGTTTTTCATTCCTCTCTCTAAGTGAAAAGATCTATAACTTAGGTGGAAACTAATCTTTTTTCACTTCCTTCCATTTTCCACAGTCACGTTTTATTTCCCTTGTCATTTCTGTCCCAAATATATGTGGAAACATGATTGAATATGGCTCAGATGATCATATTTGGGCCTTATATAATTTCCAAATTCTCTATCCTTGAAGAAGGATTCATTTTCGGGAGCAAATGGTGATTTTTTTGCATTTTACGGTGTCACAGGTGTATTTTTCCTAGTGAAATTTAGATCTCAGGTTCTACGGAAACGTGGCCCTTTCTAGTTTGATGTGGCTCACCGGGGCACTTTAAAAACTCTAAGGCCCGATTCAACTCAAAGCTTGTCCATGTGGAGGGCTGGTGATCATCTAAAAATTCACCTTTTGGTTTGGCATTGGAGTTGTGTCAGGGAGACACGTGGAGGTTTTCACTGCGTTTCCCAGACTTAGAAAAAAAATTCATATGACCGGTACAAATTTGTTGGACCATAGACACATGGAGGGGAAACACTCATTTGAGGATCTGCCTCAGGGTCTCACCTTAACAATTGTGACAGGGAGACATGTGGAGGATTCTGTCGGCTCTGCTCTATACTTAAAATTTTCAAAAGAAATTTTGAAAGGGATGGGACACGTGGAGGGACCGTGCTTATTTGGGGACCGACCCCTAAATTTTATTTTGAACAAGCGCTAGGAGGAAACTTGGAGTCTTCCGCTCACTCTACTCTTGCTTGGAATTTTCAACAGCCAAGGAAAACTATCTCGGACCCTAGACACATGACACCTTCCACTGATCCTTCAATGTTTTTATCAACTCTACCAGACTGATACACGTAGTGAGCCCGTGCTTGTTTGGGTTCTCCAGTTTTGGGGACCATCTCAAAGTGCGCCATTGAGACATGTGAAGGCTTCCACTGGCTCCTTTTTACACTGAGAATTTTTCTCCAGCCTAGGGCATGTGGAAGGCATGCGCTTGTTTGGAAACCTTCCCCTGTGCTTCTCCTTTGCAATTTTTCCAAGGTAACATGTGGATGGCTATAACATAAAGTAGAAAACGGGAAAAATTAATGGTTGTTGTGTATTACGTCTATTTTTCCACCATTTTTACTCCAAGACTCTTGGAGATGTGAATAAGCTCTATTTTTCATCAATTTTTTATGAGATTCCTTGTTGTTTTTATTTGCAAAGTGCCATTGAATGGATTTAGAACTTAATTTGTGAGTCCAAGGATTGTTAAGGTTGATATTTTGAAGTTGGAATTTCTTGAGCACTTGGAAAAATGTGAATTACTAGAGAAGATGGATGCGGGTTAGAGTTGTAGAGGAAACAAAGGGAAAAGGATGAAATGATGGAAGTTGCATGTGCAAAATATGAAAAAAGGTATTGCCTTGAGGGCAAAAAGGATTACTTGTCAGATCCAGCTACGCAAAGCCTCTCGAAAATGATTAAAAATGGAATTTCTTGCATGAAAAAATTAGAATGATCAAAAGGATTGTCAAAAAAAATTTCACACGGCATCCTAGTCATTAGTCAAGGGCCCAAGAAACATGATTAATTCATAATTGGTCCATCTAGCAACTTTTGTTGCAAATTTTTCAAATGTCACTTTCTGAGGCAAATTGGTAACCAGAAAAAGTCCCTTGAATATTATTCTCTTTTGGGGGGAAAATTTGAGTGAGTGAAATGTATAATTTCAATGAGAATAATCTTGTAAAAGTTTAGGTGCTAAATTCTTAAGAGAAAATTTGAGAAAAACTGTCTTCCTGAGAGACCAATCCGATATAACCTTTTAATTTATTCTGTGTTAGATTTTCTATCATGTCAAGTTGGTTATACATGTATAGCCATTGATGAGCACTAATATTTCTCTCGAAGCTTTCCCCTGCTAATGAATTTAAGAAATTTTGAAATTAATCTTTGTCAATCTTGGAGCAATTAGTGTCTGCTTTGTTTTAGAATGTTTGCAAGTAGGTTTTCTTGTTCCTATTGCGATCTCACATTGAAATCATTGTGAAATCACACAGGATATCATCCCTGTGATAGGTTAGTGGTATTTTCAATTTCATTTCAAGAAGATACTTCATCTTGTGATGCGATAAACAATTTAAAATCACTTCACTATCATTTGTTGATAAAGATTGTTTTTAAGTCTTTGGGTGTACCTTAGGCATGATTGATCAGAGATTTTGGTGTTTAATTGAGTATTTTAACTCGATCCTTCGTATTAGATTCTCAAATATTGTGTGAAAATGTGTTGATCCGAGCCTCCACTCGGGCCTCCATTGAAGCAAACCTTCTGGTTGAAGGAACGTCTTAACTATTCTGAAGATTTCTGTTGTTGAGTTGTCCATTGTTGTGAATTACCTCAAAGATCTAGTATAATCAACTTTATCCTTCTTAATATCCCAAAAAAATAATTAAAAAACCATGAATCCATCCTAAACTGCCCCTATTTTCCCTGTATAACAACAAAGGAACAAAATCTAATTACTAAAATATGCAGAACAATCAAGATCCCATAATATCTTCAGTAACCTTAGCCTTGTTTTGAAAGTATCTCCATCTTTTAGAAGTGAAAACTCTTGATCATAATTTCCCAAGGTTTTCTTCATAAAATTTTTGCAAAAGAAGGATAGCTCCATCTCCTTCATCAAACAGAGGTTACACTATGTGTCCTCTCACCTTGGTCAAAATTCACTGCCTAAAGTAATGAGGATAGGTCAAATCCTCTTGAAGGTGCTATCCATCTCTTGATAAATTTGAGTGATAAATGGTCAGTTAGATCTCATCCTTGGCTACAAAAAAACACACATCATGATCTATCTGTCTCTAAGCTCCATGTCGTATCCTTGATGCTACTTAGCTCAAAAAGGAGAAAAAATTTGGATAGCAATAGGATGGATACACATGCTTCATCTATTTTCTTGTTTTGTTTATACCCTTGCCTAGGGTGTCAATTTATTTATCTATTTTATTTATGTCATTATTTTATTGATTCACCCAAATGGGTATATGGCTTTTGCCCTATTTTAGTCAAATGGATAGAATGGTGTATATATACCCAACTTATATATATATATATATATATATATATATATAAGTTCATGTATTAAAAATTTTATTCAAAAATCCATTGTTTAATAAACTTGAAATAAAATTTCAGGTATATGTATATATACACACATAACATATGTATATGTGTGTGTGTGTGTGTGTGTGTGTGTGTGTGTGTGTGTGTGTGTGTGTGTGTGTGTGTGTGTGTGTGTGTGTGTGTGTGTGTGTGTGTGTGTGTTTACAAGTAGTATTTTACAAAGGGTTCGACCCACATAGAATAACTGAACTTGCAGCCACACAAAGAAAAACACAGATCGAAAGCACAAAGGATTTCATGGCTACCCCTATGGGGTTTTATTAGTTTAGAGAGTATTAGGGGGGAGGGTTACCTACCCCACCAAGACATAAATTTTTTGTTTTATTTGAATGTTATTTAGTACGATTTACTTATTTAATACCAATGTATATTTACATTTATATATGTGTGTGTGTGTGTGTGTGTGTGTGTGTGTGTGTGTGTGTGTGTGTGTGTGTATAATATTATAATATTATTTTAACGACTATATTTGATAATAGCATATTTTTATTAATATAATAATACTACTAGTATATTAATATCAATTTATTTTCATATTAATAAGTCCAATTAATATTAAAATATTTCATTATTAATAATATGAAAATATAAATATTACTATCAAAATAAAAATGATAGTAATATTGACAAGTTAAAAACTTGCACTAACACTTCCTTCTTTGACAATTTGATAACTATTGTATAGAAGGTAGAACAAAGTAAATTTCATTTCCTTTAACAATTTATAATGGATTTGCAATAAAAAAAATTTAAAGAGAAAATACTTAGTAAAAGAAAACTACCAATAAACTAAAATAGGAATAATTGTCTTCTTTTCAACTATATTTCCATTATGTAGAATTATCCTTACTAAAAATTCTTTCTTTCCTTTTTACAATGATGCAACTTCAACAATGAAAATAAACTTTCTTTTACTTGAGCATAGCTCATTTATTCCAATACAAGAGATTTTCAATCTCATAATACACTACGACTAAACTTTTAAACATGATTCCCATTCAAATTCTTCCTTCACATTCTACAATTTAAGGAGAAGGGAAAATACAAATTCCTTAATGAATTTCCCTCAAATAATAATACAACTTGGTAAAGGAAACTTACAATGAAAAATTTATTTTAAAAGAACATAATACTATAAGTCCTCCACCTAAGTGGGAATTTACAAAATAATAGGTTTCTCTCATGGAAGGACGTATTGATTTCCCAAAAAATTTCAAGTGCCAATTCTTCAATAAGAGATCCATATTTTCTCCAATTGATCACAACAACAAATGGGGGAGAGGCAACACTCTCCTCCTAACCAAAAATCCAATGAGAGGAATAAGAAATTATTCTCATTGGTCCCCAAGCCCTAACCACAAGACAATAAGGGATGGGCCAACACATGGCAAATAAGAAATTCTTCAACACTTAATTTCAAGCAACAACCACACAAGAAATATAACCAAAAAAAACACTTATTTTTAAACACAACTTCCTAAACAACGGGTCTAAAATAGCCAAGTAGAGATAGGAACATTGGTGTTCCCTTGGGCCTCCTAAGGGTTTGGATGCCCAACTCTAAAAACCTCCAAACACAATCAACCCAAAAATATCTTATGCCTCCCTACAACAACAAATACAAGTCTCGTATGCCTCCCTCACTCTTATGCCTTCCTCTCTCTTATGGCTCCCACAATGCACAAAATAAAAAAAGAGAATAAGGTGGGGCATCTAAAACCCACTCCTTCCTAAACACACAAAGAAGCTCTTATGTATCCCAACATATCTCATCCCCTCTTTACTATCTCAACACAACCTGAAGCCATTTTACTACCCAACACTTCAAGCAAGAAAATGCATCCATACAACACATGATATATATGAAAATAAGGAAGAAAACAAGGGTGAAAGACCCTACCTTTCCATGGTAAAGCTCCAATTTCCAATCACCCTTCAACTCCAAAAAACAAGCATTCAAAAAATGAGAGAGCTCAAAACAAAGTGAGTAACCCCAAATACTTCCCAAAATTTCCAATAAATAGAAAAGAGGAAGAGGGAGATGATGTGGCTCCATGTAGGATGCCACATAACTTCTTCTCCATCCCACATCATCCAAGTCATAACCATACTACAAGACATAATAAATGGGTGTTTGAGAGGTATGAAAAACCTCTTACACACACCACTCCAACCCATACCCTTTAAGATAAATAAATAAACACATGTAAGGAAATGAAATTGAAACTTATCTTTTTCCCTCCAAAACACATAATGGGGTTGGTTTAAGAAAATTAAGAGGTGCGGGAAAATCTTAGCTTGTCACACAAGCCTCCAATATTGGTTATGTTAGCGCAAAATCACAACACCCTTGAATGTATGCAACTAGATGGGTTGAGACTCTCAGTGTGATTGCACAACATAGACCATCTCTCAAAGTGTTGGAATTTGAAATTGAGAGATCTCTCCAAATGAAGGCCAGTTCTTATTCCTCTGTTCAGGTGCACACATAAATTTTTTAGAGGACCTATTCTAAAATGTAGTCTAACTTGCCAAGGAGACAAGGTTAAGAAGATGGAAGAAACTAAACTTAAACTAACAGAGGTGATGCACCAAAGGAATGCTGAACACCGGCTTTGCTATCAAACAAAGACCATTAAAAATTAAGATAAATACCAAGCATAGATAACCAATATTGCAACAGATCAGATAAAATCAATGAACACAAGAGAGGGTTGAAATCATCCACAGACGTGTATTATTACGTCACAAATTGATACAAAACATTACAATTGCCAAGAGGCCAAAACCTTGCATTACCGTCTTAATAGAAGGTTTGGACTCCATGAATTCATCTGTAGACTAGAGAAGAATCCACGGTGGAAAACCAAAATGTCCAACCCTTTACGATGAACAAATCTCTTAGCTTTATAGATGCAGCAAAGAGAGGAGAATAAAAGAGGTAGGAAACTAGGTTTGGAACTCAGCTACTAGCCATCAATGCCCCTACAAATCCACCCACAATATTTCAAGTCCACCACTTTATGTCTATTTGGCATGTTGAAGAAGGAAGAATTATGGATCAAGTCAAATCTGATTCGGTTGTTGAAGAAATCAGATCATATATTAATGACATGAAGATGTTTTACTATTTTTTACCCACCTAACCTTCTCAAAATTATGGTTTTAGGCCTCCATGGCATAAAGGAGGTTGAGATATTTCCAATGGTGCCAAATTTTTTGAATTTTGATCACTGGATCGAAAGTTATGTCCATTTGAATATTTAAATCAGATCTATACAAAAATGATAGAAATCCAGTTTTGCAAAATGGGTCCGCGAGCCTGAAATTCACTTTGTGCCTTTTGTAAAAAAATGACAAGAATAAAAAATATGCCCTATAGCCCTGCAAGCCCACAATTTATTTTTCCAAAAACCATCTTCAGGCCCACTGATCCACATTTTCTGGTGAAAAGTCTCCCCTAGGCCCGCCTTCCCGCATTTAATTTAGGCCTAACAAGTGGCTTCTCTAGGCGTTGATGGAGGTGCGACTTACTTATAAAATTTATGCATTTTTGAAACAAAAGCCAAAAGGTTCAAACTGCCTCCAGAGACCCGCCTTCTGGATTTTACATGAAACATGGCCACGTGTAGAGTTTCCATGCATTTGGGGATCACTTTTGGATTTTTTCTTTTGAAGTTACGCAGAAGATACACGTGGCTCCTTCTGTGGCTTTGTTCTATTTATCTATGTTTTGGCTAAGTCCTTTTTGTTTGGCAGTGCCATGTGTCTTACCCAAGACATGTGGAGGGCTGGCGCACATTTGGGACCTACTTCTAATTTTTACATTTTGCATTTGCGTGGAGATGACACGTAGATGCCTCCTCCATCCCTTCAATACTTAGTTGATTTAAGTGGCAGGATGTGTCCCCCCCTTTTGATTCTCAAACACGTGGAAGCTACGCCCTCTCTTGAGACTAGCCCTTGGGCCACCCCTTTTGAATTTGTGCTAATGAGACACGTGGAGACCTCCACTAGTTCTTTAGAGTTATTCGATTAAACATCTGGCTCTATCCCCTTTTTCAGACCTGGGACACGTAGAGGCTTGGTTCTTTTTTTAGTTTCTGCCCTTGGCTTTGACCCTTGAAGGTGCACCGTTGAGAAACTTGGCACCTTTCGTCAACACTCTTATACTTAACCAATTGATTCTCTGCCTTGGGTGCTTACATTTGAAATTACGTTGAGATGACACATGGTTCTTTCTGCTCATTTCAAATTTTCAATGGCCAACTCTGTCCCTTTTCGGGCTTGGGACATGTGGAAGGTCCACACATGTTTGAGGTCTCCATTTTGAAGTTCCATTTAGGAATTACACCAAGCTCATGCGTGGCACCTTCTGCAAGTCTAATGTTCAGCCTCAAGTCGACTCGTATATGACTAAGTCTGAAAACTTCAAGCCTTTCCTTGTTTTTCTCCTTTGAGCCTCTGGTTTCTTTTATATCGTTCGGCCTCATATTTAACCCTGCTCCTCCATTGTAGAGCCTGTATGTAACCCAAATATTATATTTGAAATGTGAGCTTGTAATAATGAGCCGACCCTTTGATTTTCTTCTGTGCAGGGTCGTGTTTGATCAATTTTTTCGGGGGGAAAATTGGGATAACATTTTGGCAACTCACGGGGACATCTTCCTACTAGATGAAATGATTAGTAGCGTTGAATCATCCATTGGGCATGAATTCAAAAATAATATCCCAGTAATCACCCCTTTTCTCTAAAAATTGAAGCCCAAATGCTTTTGCTTGCTGACCTTGAACCTACCCCGCTATCTGTACTCTCAATTTCTTGTAAGAGAATATTGGAAATGGGGTTTCTTAGAGTAGAAAGTTGTATTGACCTCAGGATTTCATCTGTCCCTGAAATGGACTGTAAGCATACTGAACTACATGGTGATACAACCTTGGAGAAACAAAACACAACAATTCACTATGTACAAAACTAGAGAATCATACATGCCCCAAGTGGAACATGTAGAGTGTTCACAAGCACTTCTTCTGCTGAAAACAAACCTAAACTATAATAAGACAATGTGCATACACACTTAGAGGAATAAAAACTATTGCTACCCTAAACTAATGAAAGAGACAAACAATTTCAAACAAAACATGATATTGGCAATGTAAAGTAGCTGCCCCTTCTTACAATTTGTAGCCATGAAGATGATTTGGCACTGAATTTGGCTATTAGTAGGAGTGAAAAAATGACAATACGCCAATCCTCCACCCAAATCATCAAGGTATCAACTAGAAACAAAACAAATACCTATTTTAGTTGATCTGTATTTGGGTTGAAGAGGCATTGCAACTGATCCTTGGTATTTTGACACTCATCCTCTTGCTTATAAGCAAGCATGACTCGTTTTGGCTTCTCCCTTGGCTCCAATGATGCCAAGTATCTGATTGGGCAAGGTCTGGTCCATTGAATGTTCCCCTTGCTCTAAATTTCAACTCCGAGAATTGAGTCTTCCTGTTGGCCTTCCCTGATGGATGGTTTGAGAGAGATGATGACGTCTTATTACCTTTTCCCTTCCTTCTCCTATGAAAAACATGGAAGATTCATATTTTACAACCTTGGTTCCAGAGGGCTATTGTGAGGCACAGGTTGCTATCCTTGGATGTTCTCCTTCATGGTGACATGCTCATGTGCTTAGAGGGTGGATGATGGAGGATAAAATGATGTGATCTCCATGGGATTCTCTCTGCCAAAGAAGTCCTGTAAGTCAGATAGATAATCTGCCTCCTTGTTGTCCTACTGCATTTGCTCGACCTCCTCCATGTTTTCCTCCTAATTTGAAACTTGTGTACCATGGTTCCCATCTTCTTCAAACATGAAGTTTGAAATCTCAAACTCCTCTTCAACATTATATCTTGAAGAGGGTGAAGTGAGAGGAAGAACTGAAGGTTCTTCAGTGGCCTGCTCCATAATTGGAGCCTCTGAAACTTTATGATCCTCCTCCATCATGGGTTTATCAATCAAATCAAACCCTTCCAGTGAAAGCAAAAAATATTCAATAATTATTTCTTCACTAGGTGGCCTCAACTCTGATTTGATCTCTCGCAGCTGCTCCTCTTCATTTGGACTTGGAGCTGGTTGTGCAACTTAGATTGGATCAGCATCCTCTTCAGATAGAGAGCCATAATTGACACTGCATTAAGATCAAATAGGTTTCTAATCTTCTCCTTCTTGTTCTTATTATTCTTCTGATGAAAAATAAACCTCAACCACCACTAGCTCTTGAATCTTGACCTCCTCTATTGGCTTAACCATCAATGGGATCTTTGTAAACCTAAATCTGGCAGCCCAACTCTTCATATTTTCTATTATTTCTTCTTTGTTGGGTTCCTCTTCTTGTTGTTCTCCTTACCTGGATTCTTGAGTGTCTTCCCAACATGGACTTGGGAAAGTAAGAGGAGGAGTGGATGGGGTTTTAACCAGCTTTGTAATTGTTTTTGGTGGAGATGGAAGTGGACTCTCTTGTTTGTTTGGATGGAGTGACTTCTTGGGAGGGAAAAGGGTGGAGGATTTGTGATGAGATGAAATAGTAGGAGATGGATAAGCGAAATAAAAACTTGGGGTAGAAAGTGAGGGGCTTGACTCTTGACCATGGTGAAATGATAAAGTTTGAGAAAGAGAAAATGAAGGACAAGGAGCTGGTGACTGACTTACCCATTGAAAAGTTTGTCTCACACTTTTCTCATATACCTCAATATCCTCAATCCAATATGCAAGTTGAGGCATCAGTTAAACCGTGAATTCAACCTTCTCCGAAGAGCTGTAATTTCTTGGCATAGAGTCATCCCATGGAAAAGGTGCCCTATAGCCAATTCTAAATGCTTTCATCTAAGCTATGGTCCTTGATTGTACCACGCATGCCTCCATCCCTTGAATTTTCTCCAGTAGATCATCATTTTCCATGTCCTTGTTACCATTATAGGAATACCCTGGTTCTTGATAAACTCCATAGCCAAACTGGATCTGAAACTACTCATATGGGTAAACATAATGGTTCTGGATTTGATCATAATGATGATCGGGAGGGGTCATGAAATACTTTGGAGGTGGATTGCATTGCTGAAAGTGTGCATTCTAGGATGGAAATGAATTCATGATTGCACAAGTTCATGGGATGGGAGAAGATGAAATATGTAGAAAGAAAAATGGATGAAAATGGACGGGAAAAAGGTCTATAACTTCAGAGATGGGTAGTTGACCAGATGAATTCACCAAATGTGCTTGCATGTGCCTCAAAATGATGAATCTTAACATGAACACACCAACATGCTAAGATGAAGTGGTAAGGTGCTTTAGACCTCTCCCACTAGGCGTGTACAAATTATTAGTGTAAAATCACAGCACCTCTGAATGTTTGCAACTAGATGGGTTGAGAATATCAGTGTGATTACACAACATGGAGCATATCTCAAAGTGTGGGACTTTGAAATCGAGATATATCTTTGGATGAAGGCCGGTTCATATTCCTCTCTTCAAGTGCACACATAAAATTTGTAGAGGATCTATTCTAAAATCTATTCTAACTCGCCATGGAGAGAGGGTCATGAAGATGTAATAAATTAAACATAAACTAACAAAGGTGATGTACCAAATGAATGTTGAACATCATCTTTTCTATCAAACATAGACCATTAAAAATTAATACAACCACCAAGCACAAATTACCAATATTGCAATGACAAATCAGATAAAAGCAATGAACACAAGAGAGGGTTGTAATCATCCACAGACATGTATTATTGCTTCAAAAATTGATAAAGAACATTACAATGACCAAGAGGAAAAAATATTGCATTACATTCTTAATAGAAGGTTTGGACTCCATGAATTCGTCTGCAGACCAAAGAAGAAGGGAGGGCGCAAAACCAAAATGTCCAACCCTTTACAATGAACCAAGCTCTTACCTTTATAGATGCAGCGAAGAGAGGAGAAGAAAAGAGGTGGAAAACCTGATTTGGAGCTCATCTACTAGCCATTAATGCCCCTACAAATCTACCCCAATCTGTCAAGTCTAGCACTTTATGTCTATTTGGCATGTTGAAGAAAGAAGAACTGCGGATGAAATCAAATCTGATCAAGTTGTTGAAGCAATCAGATCATATATTAATGGCATGAAGACATTTTACTAAATTTTACCCCCCTAACCTTCTAAAAATAAGGGTATCAATCCTCCATGGCATAGAGGAGGTTGAGATCATTCCAACGGTGCCAAATTTGTAGAATTTTGAGCACTATATCGAAAGTTATTTTCATTTGAATATTTAAATCAGATCCTTACAAAATGGGTAGAAAACCAATTTTGCAAAAGGGGTCCATGAGCCTGAAATTAACTTTGCACCTTTTACAAAAAAATTACAAAAATGCAAAAAATACTCTATAGCTGTATAAGCGCACAGTTCAATTTTTCCAAAAAACCATCTTTGGGCCCACCAATCCACATTTTTTATTTGGGCATAAAGTATCCCCCAGGCCTGCCTTCTCACATGTAATTTAGTCTTGAAACATGGCTTCTCTAGGTGTTGGCGGAGATATAGGTTACTATTAAACTTTATGCCTTTTCGAATCAAAATCCAAAAGGTTCAAACTACCTTTGGAGACCAACCTTCCCGGTTTGACTTGAAACAATACAATGTGTAGACATGGCGCACGTTTGGGGACCGATTTTGGATATTTATTTTAAAGTTACGTTTAAGATACATGTGGCTCCTTCTATGGATTTTTTCTATTTCTCTATGTTTTGACTAAGTCCTTTTTGTTTGGTGGGGCCATATGTCTTACCTAGGACATGTGGAGGGATGACGCACATTTGGGACCTGCTTCAAGATTTTACCTTTTGAATTTGTATGGAGATGACATGTTGAGGCCTCCGTCATCCCTTCGATACTTAGTTGATTTAAGCAATCGGCTTTGTCCCCCATTTTTGACTCTTAGACACATGAAAGGTCCGCACTCGCTTAAGACTGGCCCTTGGGCTGCCCCTTTTAAATCTATGTCAATGAGACACATGGAGACCTCCGCTGGTTCTTTATACTTAGTCGATTAAATGGTTGGCTCTATCCCCTTTTTCAGACCTGGAACACGTGGAGGCTTTGCGCTTGTTTGAATTTCTACGCTTGGCATCGACCCATGAAGGTGCATTATTGAGACACTTGGCACCTTCCGTCAACACTCTTATACTTAACCGATTTGGGTCCGCTTCCATTTGACTTCTGTTGCACCCTGACCATGTGGAGGGCTGGCTCTAATTTGAGTCTCCACCTTAGGTCCTTACTTTTAAAATTTCGTTGAGCTGACATATGGTTCTTTCCACTTGTTTGGAATTTTCAACAGCTAACTCTATCCCTTTTTAGGCCTAGGACATGTGGAAGCTCCGTGCATGTTTGAGTTCTCCATTTTGAAGTGCCCTATTGGAATTACGCCAAGATGACGTGTGTCACCTTCTGTGAGTCTGTTGTTAGGCCCCAAGTCAACTCGCATGTGGCTAAGTTTGAAAACTTCGAGCCTTTCCCTATTTTTCTCATTTGAGCCTTTGGTTTCTTTTGTGTTGTTCAGCCTCATATTTGACCATGCTCCTCCATTGTAGAGCCCGCTTGTAACCCGACTATTGAATTTGAAATGTGGGCTCACAATAATAAGCTGAACCTTTTATTTTCTTTTGTGCAGGGTCATGTTAGATCAATTTTTCCAGGGGGTGAAATCGTGATAACATGTCCTTAAGGCCAAATACAAATTTAAGGAGAGACAGAGTGTACCAGACTCAAGATCAAATATACTCAACTTAAAACACATAAACCAAAGAACCATCTAAGCTAATAAATGACTTATTTTTGTCCCATACATAATTAGTTTAGTAACATGATTAATTTACTAATCTAGATGTAAATTAATTAATGATAACAGGGAACTACATCGCCGTAAAATCACATACTCTAAAATTAAATAAAGAAAAAAAAATAAAATAACAACACACAAACCCCTTGGTCACAATTGGAGGTCATCCCCCCATGGGAACCCCCTAACAACAAATAAAACACACACAACATAACACAATTTTTCATGGTGACCATTGTTGAATCCATCCAACATTCCGATGTGGTTGGTATCCAATCCCCCTTTTTTATTTTTGTGATATAATCACCTGTAAAACACATAATACATCCTTCAGCCTTGTGACCACATCAAAACATCCAAGATAAAATATATGCATATAATTAAACAATCATCCATAATTTAAAACATCATCTAGGAAAATAATGTTACTATTTTAAAATTCCAACAACATCTCAATTCTATATTTCATCAATACCAATAAGATCACAAGATTAGTTCATTGCTATATCCTACTCAATATGACGAAAATTTCGAATGTAAGAAATATATAAATATGTCAACAACACATCATCCTCAATATAAAATGTCTCTCTAAGAAATTCCAACAATTCATACTATGAATCAAAATCCATTAATAATCAAAGTATCTCTATCGTCTAATCATCATGCTAAGCCAAAATGATACAATAATATCAATGTATATAACCAAAAGTAATCGAAATCAAAATATGATAGGTTTTAAAGAGGAGTGGCCACTACATGTATAGAGATATGAAATGATAAGGGCCCAATGTACATTAGAGGTGATAATAGGGTTGATGAAGTTATTAAGTGTATAAAGTGATGCAAAAATATTAAATGTGAGTGGGTGGGGGATATTTAAGTGGATTATGCCTTAAATAAAACTTATTTTAAATTTTTACTTGTTTTGTGGTATTATTTATTTTGTTACGATTATTGTGTTTTTTTTTAGCTTAAGATATCTAATGTACAAGGTGGATTTTATGATGTTTATAGTCTTAACAAATATAGGTTGAGTTTTGGGACTCATCATATGTCACTATTTCTATTTTCTTACAAAAACTTTTGGAAGCAACAAAGGAAATTTATATAAGATATTTTGGATTGAATTTTACCCTAAAAGTTCATCGATTTGGAGTCTAAGATCTAATTAACTTAGAAGGTGTAAAAATTTATAATTTAAATAGATAGTGTACAGTTAAAGTTACAAACATAATATTTAGGACAAAAATATTTGACTAAATAAAATAAACCCTACAATAATCAACAAGAGATAGATAAATACTTAAAATGTATCAAGAAATGTGCACTCATTCAAGGTGAAAACCCTTGGTTGTAGTGTTAGTTGTTCCAAGTTTATCATAATATAAACCCTCATTTGGGTGTTTAATCAATGCAGGTTCACTGGAAGAGGAAACTATAAAGATGAATATAATGTTATTTGGGTTTTACAAAAAAATTTAAAACCATTAATTGTGTGTTTAATGTCAGTAGGTATGGGTTCACTAAAATGGGAAACCATAAGGATGTGTACATGTTATGTTGGGTTTTGTGAAAAATGTAATACCCTAATATGTGAATTATTAAGTGTAACCTAGGCTCACCACAATGTAAGATGTGAAAGTGGTTTTATATACAAAAAATATTTTTAAACCACACCACATTTATAATTAGGACTAATTTAGAATAAATAAATAAATTCAATTATAATTACATAAAGAAACTATCTAGATCATATGAAAATGTAAGAACACGGAAACAAGGTCTCTGGTAGATGTGGGGAGGTGGTGTTTGGGATCTCGTCTCTTATCCTTAGTGGATTTGGTGGTAGGAATGGCAGTCGATCTATGTAGGCATAGAAATCTTCCCCCTATCAGCATGTCAGTGATCTTCCCGACCCGGCAGTGCTTCTGCAAGATGTGGCCACTTGGGGGTGACATTGTTTCAAACAGAAACAATATTTCTGGAGGTGGCTTAGCCCCATTAAGTGGAACCTAGCACCCATAATGGATACATATTGATAGAAACCACCACAATTCCCCTGTTTTGTTACTTGGAAGAAGCTAAATCCTTCTAAGATGCACTACAGTGGAAAGGTAACAGGAACAGGGGAAAGATGCACCCCAAGAAGATTTTTAAGAATATGTCTTATGCTAAATCCACCCCCTCTATCACTTTTGAGGAAGGGGGTTCTACAATTTGAAGATTTTTTTATGAAAAATGGCCTGATGTGCAGATTCAAGAATTTTTGTCCAACTTTTCCCTCTCTTCATGATTGGATATTAAGACATTGGGCCCCCTATTATAGAAGGTAATTTGGAAATAAAAGTCCTTGAAAATAACCCCTAGAACCTTGTTTGTATTAGGGGACGCAAATAATCTTGTCTTAAGAAGTTAGGCCCTAGGTGACTGTGCATGAAGTATAAACTATTTAATGGTTGGTTGTAATGCCCCGCCTCGGGATAATGGAAACCATACCAATGTGTCACTAAATATTTAGGTAATTTTTTGATTGAGTGATTAATTAATACAAATGTGTTTGATTAACCATTTCCCCCTTAATAATTAATTTATACAATTTTACTTACCCAAATGAAATAATCTCTAGTCCCATATCAAATTTAAAATATTCATTTCTAAAAGATTTACTAGATTCACCACTTGTAAATATACAACCCTTTAAAATTAAGTAGTTATTCCCCCCCTCCCTTTTAGATTTAACTACCACACACACCTCTTTCAATTTATTCTCCCATTCCCATAAAATGACTTTGACTTAAAAGTGTGTAGGGTCACATATGGACCCTAGGATCAGTTTAATCTTGGCCATAGATTTCAATCTTAACCTAAAGTTTCCCTAAACATCCTTATGTGTTTTTTATTTTCTTTTCTATTCCTCTTCTCATTTTGTTTTATTTGGTCTTTTGTAGCTGTAGGTTGAGGAGGAGCTTGAAAGTTAGCTTTCATGGAGTTTTTAATTAATATCAATATTTTTTACTTATTTGTTTATTCAATTTTATGTTTATTTTGTGAGAGTTTCTACCATATACATTCTTTGGTTGGGTAATGGTTGAATACCTGTATATACACACACACACAAATGTGTGTGTGTGTGTGTGTGTGTGTGTGTGTTTCAGGCATACATATATATATATATATATATATCATATATATACATATATATATATATATTCAAGATTGTATTTAATTAAAACAAATAATTGTTGGAAAACCAAAATAAAAATTTGTTAGGAAATAAGACATAAAATATGTGAAATAATCCCTTACAGAATTGCAACAGTAGAAACTAATATGCAAAAAATATTACAGATCAAAAATAAAAGTGTAGAATAAATAACACAACATAGAAAGACAATATTTAACATGGTTCACCCAATTTGGGCTACCTCCACTAAGAATCACTTGCTCAAATTTTATTACAAGCATCCACTCTCTCAATACACTACCCAGATCTGTTTGGAGTTATGCTCAAAAAATTCTACAAAATTCACACACAAATTCAAAGCACATCTGTAATGATTTACTTGTATATGTATCATATGCATAAGACCATATAAATATATAATTGCTTAAGCAATTTGATACAAGACCGTGGGTATCAAAACCATGGGCAAAAACCGTGGGTATCAAAACAATGGGTACCAAAAAAAAAAAACCATGGGCCCAAAAACAGCCCATAACAGTTACCCATTACCCATGTGTTAACAAACCACCCATGAAAATTTGCTTCAGGGGCTTCACCCCTAAACCCCTTGACCCACTCATTGGTGAGAAGGACCACCATAAAAAAAATACCTGAGTGTAACACATAGAAGGTGTACCACACTCTAACATGAGAATAGGCTTCACAAACATAACAATCTCTCACTTGGAGATTGATTTCCACTGAGCAAGCTTCTCAACCCTTCACTGTCATCCACGAAGGCCAACCAAAGCTAAACATAGATTTAGTTTATCCCTTGTGACCACCTTGGTCATCATGTCTACACGATTCTAACTGGTATGAATCTTCTCCAACTTTAATTTATCTTCCTCCAAAGTTGTCCTGATGAAGTGATATTTGAACTATATATGCTTCGTCCTGGAGTGGAAAGTAAGAGTTCTTAGCTAGGTGTATAGCACTCTGATTAGTGCTATGTAACTTACATTCCTCCTGCTTATGCCCCAACTCCTCAAGCAATTTTTGTAACCAAATCATCTCTTTGCTTGCCTCTGTGGCAAAAAACATACTCAGCCTCTGTGGTTGATAAAGCCACCAACTTATGTAGTCATGAAATCTAATTCACTGTTGTCCCACCTACAGTATAAATATAACCTTTCATGCTCCTCCTGTTGTCTACATCTCCAACCATGTTTGAATCTACATAACCATGTAAAGTGGTGTCTGATCCAATGTACCATAAAACTATCCCCATGGTCCCCTCTCAAATACCAAAGGATCCACTTTACTGCTTGTCAATGCTCTTTACCTGGATCACTCATAAATCTACTCATAGCTCCTACTGCATAAGGCAATAGCAGGCCTAGTGCATACCATAACATACATCAAATTGCCAACCACTGATGATTAAGGTACCTTGGATATATGGTTTCTTTCCTGCTCTGTCTTGGGACACTACTCCTTTTATAACTTAAAATGGCCTGCCAAAGGAGTTCCAACCGGTTTAGCATCATGCATGTTAAACCTATCTAATACCTTCTTAATGTACTCTTTCTGAGATAAAGTCAGCTTCCATTCCTTCCTATCCCGAGTTATCCTCATACCAAGGATTTTTTCTGACAGCCTCCCAAATCCTTCATATCAAAGGATTCATTTAGTTGTTTCTTGAGTGATTTTATTTCTTGCATGTTTTTACTTATAACCAGCATGTCATCAACATACAAACACAGGATAACATAACTTCCAACCCTCGAATTTCTTTGTATACACGCAATGGTCAGAATGACATCTGATATAACCTTACTCCATCATAAAGCTATCAAAATTCTTATACCATTGACGTGGAGCTTGTTTCAGGCCATACAAGCTCTTCTTCAATTTGCACACCATCTCCTCTTTACCTTTGACTTCATATCCTTTTGGCTGCTGCATATATAGCTCCTCCTCTAAATCACCATGGAGAAATGCAGTATTTACATCTAACTATTCTAACTGCAAGTCTTCTGCTGCCACTATTCCAAGAACAGTTCTAATAGAAGTCATTTTTACTACAGGAGAAAAGATCTTATCAAAATCTATACCTTGTTTCTGTGAAAACCCCTTGACCACCAACCGTGCCTTATATATTTTCTTTCCTCCTTCTTCATCTTTAACTCTATACACCCACTTTTCTGCAATGATCTTTTTCCTTTCGGTAGCTTCACCAAATCCCAAGTCTGGTTCTCCATGAGAGAATTAGGCTCCTCATCCATGGATTGCTCTCACTTCTTACTAGAATCTAACTGCATTTCTTCATCAAAGCTCTTTGGCTCTCCACTATCAGCGAGTAATAAATAATAAAGAGAAGGAGAAAAATGTTCAGGTTCTTTTCTTACACTAGAAGACATCCTCACTATAGGAGTTTGGGGTTCCTGTTGAGTAGGTTCTTGAACTGATTCATGGGTCACTGTCCCATCCGAAATATCCTCTATAACTGCATATCCTTTCTTGGATTCTTCCTTGTTGTCCTACAACTGTTTCTTATACATAAATTTCTCATTAAAGACCACATCCCTAGAGTGAATGATTTTATTGTCCTTAATACTCCAACATTTAAATCCAAAGTCATCACCACCATAACCAATAAAAGTACATTTTTCTGATTTAGCCTCTAGCTTGGTCCTTTTCATCCTTTTCAATATGAACAAACACCTCACATCCAAAGACTATAAGAAATGAGTAATTGACTTTCTTACCATACGAAGCCTCCTCAGGTATGCCTCCATCCAAGGCACTTGAGGGTCCTCTATTTATTAAGTACACAACTATGCTCACCGCTTCTCCCCAAAAATGAAGAGGCAGTCCTGCATATATCCTCATGATCCTAGCACATTCCATTATTGTTCTATTCATCCTTTCTGACACCCCATTCTGTTGCAGGGTTCCTGGAACCGTCTTTTTCCTGCAGATTCCATTCTTAGAACAATAATAATCAAATTCATTTCTGAAATGCTCCACTCCATTATTTGACCTGAGAAATTTTACCTTAAGACCTGTTTCATTCTCTACCAAGGCTTTCCATTTAGCAAAAGTATCAAATACAATAAACCCAAAATTTCCTTGTTGCAATCATCAATAAAAGTAATATAATAACTTGAACCCCCAAGAGATGATACCTGAGTTGGCCCCCACACATCAAAATGTACTAGCTCTAACTTACTCTATTTCTTCGTAGGTCCATCCTTGAGAAACCTTACTCAGTTCTATTTCCCATATATGCAGTTCTCATAGAAATCAAAACATGTTTATGTATATCCAGGAAAATTCTTCTTTATGATGTCCATGCCCTTATGGCTCATATGACCGAGCCTATAGTGCCATAATGTTGTATCTACATATGAAGCCACAAGATTACAATCACTAGTAATATTAGTGGTTAAATACAAGGTTCCAAAATTCTTACCTCTTGCCACCACAAGAGAACCATTGGTAACTGTACGTACCCAAAATTGTAAGGTACTGTACCGCCAGAACAGTGTAACAAGTGCCCCAATGATGATACAGGTCTCCTCGCAAGGTGTTCGAGATCCGGAAAAGCCCTCGGAGTATGTGTTAACATCCCGCATGCCCCGCTTAGCCCCCATGCCCTTTGTTTTCCCCTTTTTCCCTCTTTCCTTGGCCTCTTGACCTTCAGTGACAAAACCACCGCCTTGCAGGGTGGCAGTCTCGTGACCGCCACCCTGAACAGGGCGGCGGTCCTGTAACTGCTGCCTTGCTCAGAGCGGCGGTCCTGTGCGCGTTTTCCAGAATGCTGTTTTGACACGACTCGCGTGAAATATCACATTTCACTAGCTTTTCTTTGCCGACTTGAGCATGCATTAATGTTTTTGGTCCCCTGGAACAGTGTTTTTCCTTTGTTTATTGTTTAGGAGTTCAATTTGGTTTTAGTTCTTAGATGCTTGAATTCCTATAAATGCATGGTTTGTGCACATGCAAATGAGCTGGAGTTTTTGGTCTGAGTTTGGATGAAGAATTTGAGCTGGAGCTTTGGTCACCATTTTTTCTTGTTAGAGTCTTCCGATTTTTAGTGTTTTGGTTAGCTTGCTTAGGACTGATAGCATAGTTTATTTCGTACTTGGGTAGTATTGCTCAGTTGTTGGTAAGCCACAGACCCATCTTGTGCAGGCAGTGCTGTTGTTCCACCCAATCCGGTTAGAAGCTTGCCTCTAAATTCCTCTTTGCTGTAGATTTGTTTTCCTGTGACTTAGAGTTCTTAGTTCAATTCATTATATACCTGGTTAGTATTATTCAGCTGTTGGTAAGCCACATATCCAGCTTGTGCAAGCAGTGTCCTTATTTTGGAACGGAATAGCTTAGGAAGCCATTAAAGTTGCAGGTTTTGCTCTTCGTATAGGATAGTCAAAGGTTCTAGTCGCTTCACGTTGCATGACTCGCAGTAAAATCCCGCTAGGAATCGCATAAGCCAAGCTCTGTACTCTTGCGCTATCCCTCTCCTACTCGCATTCTCGGTCTGCATTCTGAGCTGTCCTTGTCCCAAAATCTACTCCTATCAGTGCTAGCATTACACGCTTTTCTAGATCCAAGTGAACACGAAAGAACGAGAAGATCATACTGAGGGGACGAGATCACATACACCATCGGATTCACCACTGTTCTGCGGAATCCAGGTTTTACATTTCAAAGTTATAGTCAGATTCATATCAAATAGAGTAGTTAATCACTTTATTTCATTTCATTCTATTCTCGACATTGCCAAGGAAGATGTGGGGATTGATAGTTTCTGAGAAACTATGATTCACTCCTCACTTCTGAGGTAGGATCGAGAATCTTGCTGGTAGATTAGACAAACTGTTTTATTTAGAATAATTCTATAAATCACATAGGAAAATAACCACACTCGGTTATCTTGTCTGTTTTAAATTATTGCTTAGCTATTATTTCTAGATACGCTTAAAATAGCTTGCTTTCCTTAAAATTGTTAAAATATTTCATAGAAAAATAAAAGTTATATGTAGTTAGATTTATTTCACTTAGTTAGAGTTTGTTTCATCACAGTTAGATTGCATTTTGTTTCGTATGACAATCACGGGACCTTAAGAGCCCAGGGAATATATATTTAAACCAATCGTGCCTCAACCAAACCTAGTCACAGCAATAGTTGACATAGACCAAAATCTCAGGATACAAATATTCTGAACAACCACAGATTTACAACTGATCAGTTCACAGTTAAGAGGATTAAACATAGAAGACGACCAAGCACATGCGTTTTGGTTAAGTCAGCCAAACTACAGATTACTCTAGAAAACATCCACATGACTGTAGAGGGGCTCGAAAGAGAACAAAGATTCGGGTGCGATCCTCTAGTTCCACAGCCAGACGTTGGAGACACCCTCGTAGATATAGATACCAGCTTAAGAATCCAGGTTGCGAGAACATCTGTAAGGTATTCTGAGAAGATTGCACAACTATTGGTTCTAAACATAGAAGCTGAGAAAGCATACGATTACTGGATACTAGGGATTAAAACTTGATCTCACATATGACCATAATAGGACTGCAACAACCAAGAGTCTACGGTTGTGATCCACAGATCCCACAGCCCAACGAATCCACAAGTCAGTTAGATATAGATACTGGCCTACGCACACTAGTGTTTCAGTCCACCCCACTTCCACCTATCATCATCGAACAACTGTCCTTACTAGATATAGCAGCTAACGAAGCTAGGGAATTTTGGACTAGGCCAGAAAATCATCCATAGAATTGATTGTATTCATCATCCACTATACATGACCTTATCAGGAGATATACACGAAACAATCCCAGGTCATTTTCCACGTATTCCGCAACCCATAGATCGAATCACGCCAGAGCTCAATATTGATTGGAGCCTTCGAGCAGTCATCCTCGCTGATCGATCTATCACACCAGTCCAAGTTAGAAGGGCCTTCTTTGCCTTAGATTCAAAAATTCCACTAGTGCGTGTCAAAGACATTAGACTGCCTAACTAGTTTGTTTGCATATTCCATCCCCACCGGCTGTCTCGGCACGACCTCGGGAGGTCGGGTATGCGGAAGAGTTACTTGTTGATTCTCACGCTCACCTGTCGCTTTTCCGACGTACAGTAACCTTCCAAGAGTCAGCTGTAAATATCATAGTACAACCATCACTTCCCAATTGCCTCGCCGATATCAAATTTCTCCTTAATATAGGCACATGTTTGACATCCTTCAATAGCCATGTATTCCCATCCTGCATATTAACCTGAACAAAACCTTTTCTAACTATAATGCAAGGCTCATCATCACCAAGAAAAACATGCCCAAATCCCCTTGAACATAATCAACAAAATAATGCCTATGTGGAGTAGCAAGAAAAGAATCCCCTGAATCTAAAACCCAAGATTCAGTAATATTATGCAAAGAAAGAATCAAAGTATCCTGACATACATTACCTGATGCAACATTTGCCTCCTTGCTTTCCTCCTGTTGTTTCTTCTTATCTCGAAGCTCCCAACAGTCCTTCTTTGCATGCCCAAACTTTCCACAATTCCAGCATACAATCTTGTTCTTGGATTTTGACCTTGCCCGATCTTTTGATTTTCCATGGTTTCCTCTATTCTTTTGTCTCCCTCTAGTTTCCACTGTCAAAGCATTCCCTAAAGTAGAATATTCCCTGGAGCTTTTTCTTCGCATTTCCTCACTTAGAATCACCGCTACAACATCCTCAAATTTCAACTTCGAGTTAGCTGGAACCGAGTTACTTACCTCCATTACCAGGCTATTCCAACTCTCAGGTAAAGAGCACAAAATTAATAAATCCATAACTTCTTCAGCAAATTCCATTGTAACCAAAGCTAACATATTCACAACCGTATTGAAATCATTTAAATGATCTGCTACTGAACTATTCTCAAACATCTTCATATTAAACAACTTTTTCATTAAAAATATCGTGTTAGAGGCAGAGGGTTTTTCATACAACTTCCCTAATGCATCCATTAGATCTTTTGTAGTCTTTTCCTTTGAAACATTAAATAATACCGAAGATACAAGACACAGCCAGGTCATTCCAAGTGCCTTCCTATCCAGAAAATCCCATTTCACATCTATCATACTCAAGGGTTTGTTCACCTTCTCAGAAAATGGAGTATAAAGATCCTTCTGATAAAGGTAATCTTCCATCTGCATCTTCCAAAGACTAAAATTATTCCCATTGAATTTATCAACCCTAGATCTTCCATCATCTGCCATAGATCCCACTCAAGCTAAAAAATTTCCCTACAATTCAACACTTTAGCAAACCAAACCAAGCTCTGATACCAATTGTTAGGAAATAAGAGATAAAATATGTGGAATAATCCCTTACAGAATCACAACAGTAGAAACTAATATGCAGAAAATATTATAGATCTCAAATAAAAGTGTAGAATAAATAACACAACACAGAGAGACAAGATTTAATGTGGTTCACCCAATTTGGGCTACATCCACCAAGAATCACTTGCTCAGATTTTATTACAAGCCTCCACTCTCTCAATACAATACCCAGATCCGTTTGGAGCTATGCTCAACAAACTCTACAGAATTCATACCCAAATTCAAAACACATCTACAATACATTTTCTTATCTATCTATCATATGCATAAGACCATATAAATAGACAATTGCTTAAACAGTTTGATACAAAACCATGGGTATCAAAATAATGGGCAAAAAACCGAAAAACCATGGGCCTAAAAACAGCCCATAACGGTTACCCATTACCCATGGGACCGCCGTAAAAATACCCGAGTGTAACACATAAAAGGTGTACCACACTCTAACATGAAAATAGGCTCCACAAACATTACAAAGTTGGTTCTTTTCCCATTATTATCTCAAAAGGGGTAAAAGTTTCAAATGGCCTGTAACTCTACCTAAAGAAAAAATTCAGCATTTGAGCCCGAATCAAAGCCAAAGAGGGGAGTTGGAGGAAAAACTGAAACTTTTCCTTTCATTCAAAAGGCACAAAGATAAAGATAGAATCGCATTCCACAACCAACTAAAAGGATCAACGTGTCTAAGCAGAGCTTCAGGTCTGTGGGAGTTTTTTTAGTTTTGCGTTTTTTGCGTAAAAGGGAAAAAAGATAGATTTTGGACCCGTAGACCTGATTTTTTCTCTACTATGGTTGCCACATGTCCCATATGAAAAAGGGGACCCATTTTTCAAATTTTTTTCCTGTCCCTTTGTACGGGCTAGATATAAACTTCAAAGGGGCATATCTTTCGACAAAGGGCTCAAATTATTGTTAATCTGACACCATTGGAAAGATATCAGCCTTGTCTGTACCATGGAGGCCTGAAACTTTAGTTTTGAGGAGGTTAGGTGAAGGAAATAGAGGGAAAATATTTGGGAATTCAATGTAGGATCTTCTAGCCTCAACAACCAGATAAGATCTGATCTGTTTCGTTGTCTCCTCTTCCTTCAAGTCAACAAACCAAGGATTGATGTAGTAAAGATGGATTTGGGGGAAGATTTTATCAAAAGCATTAACAATAGTGGTTGAGCTTCGAACTGATTTTCCTAATTCTCTCCCTCTATTTCTTCTCTCTGATCAAATCTAAAAATACGGGGGCAGGATTCATTGTAAAGGGTTGGACATTCTTTGTTTTACAGACTCCCTTCTCCTTGTAGTAAAGGGATTTGTGGGGTTTAAGCCTTCCATTAAAATTGTAATATGTTTTTTAATGAACTATACAAATCCAAAGAGCAATGAAACATGTCTTTAATTGATCTTAGATCCTTTTATGTCTCTACTACTTTCATTTGGTCCCCCATTACATATCTCGCCATATGTTCTTGTTAATGGCATGTATTTTGTTGGTTTTTGTCTATTGGAAAAATAAGTGTTCATCATTCCTTTGGTGCATCACCTGGTAGTTTAGTTATCTCTTATTCCTTATACTCTTTTATGCATGTCTCCTTGGCAAGTTTTAGATTAGGTATAGAGATAGATCCTCTACAAATCCTAACGTATGCACCTAAATAGAGGAATAAGGAACCAACCTTCAATCTGGAGAAATTTTCCATTTTTACAAGGTTTCACACCATTGGGAAAGTTCAATATTATGCAATCACACCAAATGTCCCTACCTTAGAAAAGCAGACTTGTATAACTCATTTAGAGGTGCTGTGATTTCACATTAACAATTTTGGCATGCCCGATGGGACTAAGAATTCTCCATCTTATTACAATAGATATGGATATACACTTGATGTGATTCTAGATTTTAAGAATCCTTAAAATTATACATCTGGCGACTCCAAAATAAACAAATCTGCTGGTTTCAATAGTCCAAGAAAGTTCATGAGAATAATACAAACACAGTCAAGAATCAGATAATAGGGATTGTTTTTCTATCTAGACTTATCCCCAGACAGAGGGAGAAGAGGAAGAAGAACCCAAAGGTCTTTATCTCCAGCAAGTGGAGCTTTATCAACACCTCCTACAGGTCAACCATTCATTCAATCAATAGGGGTGCTCAGACCAATTAGGATGGCTCAACCAAATCCTTATGTTAACTTCACTAGCAGTAATCCACTCACCTTGAATGCAAAAATCCAGTTTCTATTACAACATTAAAGAGTATCCCATACTTCACTGGGAAAAATCAATCTTCTCTTGGTGATCATGTCCAAGATATTGCTAATGTCTATACAATTCATGAGATTCATGAGATGGACATTGCAGTCAAGCTTCTCACCTCTTCACTCAAAGGGAAAGCTTCACAATGGTTTAGAATTCTTGAGGCAGGCTCTATCAAGAATTGGAATCGGCTATGCACAGCTCGTAACAACCAATTTGGAGAGAAAGGTGATAACCTCTCTTTGTCGGAACAACTAACAATGATCAAGATATCCCTAAATGAGCAACTTACAGACTTCAACCTCAGATTCTAATGGACCTGGGATAGAATTCAAACACCAGTAAAGCCCACTAATGAAGGTTCCTTCTTATAATTTCTTAGGGCTTTAAATTCTGATATTTCTTTGATCATTCAGTCAATGGGGGCACTACATTACCTACAGCCTATAGCCTTTCCATAGGGGCTGAAAACCATTTGATTCAGGATGGTAAAATCACTCCTAGGCCATCCATGCCTCTATACCCTACGTTAGGAATCCCGGATGCTATCCAAACACCTATGTTAGCTCCTATACCCACCCCTAGGAGTTAAATTTTAGCTGAAGCTTCCACTTCATTATTTAACACCTCCAAGTTACGCCAGGAAGTCATGAAACATCTTTAGAAACTGGGGAATGAGCTAGTAACTATTAAAAGACAACAAGCTCAGAGTTCTAGGCCATATCATTCTCATGGTCAATATTAAGCTAGACCCTAGTATCAGCAAAATAGGCCGCCATCTCAGACTACAAATCAGATCCAGAACAAAGGACAACCCCAAGCTGCTAGACTTTGCAGGTCATATGATCAAAAGAGAGCTTCATCATCAAGGGCATTGGTTTGAGCACATAACAATATGGCACAAGAATATGATTAGTGTTTTCCATGCAATTAAGCACATAACCAATCAATGTACTTTAATGGTGCTCTAAATCAGGCCTTGATGGTGTAAACCAGTATGGTGCCACAAGAACCTAGCCAAGAGGGAGATCACTAGTAAGAAGCTCTACAAGGTGGACCTCCAGGAGAGATTATGCTTTTTAATTAGCAGGCTAGATACTTTTTTGGAATGAATCAGTTCCCTTTTCAAGGTGTGGCTGCCAATACCCGATCCAAAAAGAGGAATATTGGAGAGGGCCAACACTGAACTCAGGTGACCCTCAATCCTCCATCACTCCATAAGGTCCTGTGGTCTAAGTACAAATCCCAATATGCAGAACCAATCAAATCCACCTCCTAAACCCAATCAGGCACCGGTTGTAACAACCCATGTGCAAGAAAGAAATGTTTCTAGGAAGGGGCAACAAAAATATAGCTCATTCAATATTATTGAGAAAATGAAAAGGACAAGTGTGAACATTTCTCTGTGGGAGTCATTGGACATTCTAGGGAAGAGAAATATATTGCAGACTATCATGTAGAATTCGTCAAGTTCAAATCACCCCCTGACTAGCAAGAGATAGCGCTAACCAATATAAGTCAACCAGGGAGAAACCATGAAGAACGATAAGATAAGAACCTGAGACCTCCCCCCTTTTATGTCTCATTAATTATTAGAGACAAATTGGTGCACAATTGTATGATTGTTTCTAGGGCTAGTAGTTCTATGATGCCCAAACAAATAGCTGATCAGTTGGGTCTTCAATATGAAGTCATCTCTAGAGGAGTAGTCCAATTAGATGGGATAGCAATGACCACTATAGGAATCATCAAGGATCTTAGCCTCACTTTGCATGCCTGCCCCAATATGATTTTTTTGCAAAATGTGTCAATCATAGATTTTCCACCACATTTTACTTTGTGTCTGTCCAAGGACTTCACTACCAAAATTGGAGGCTACCTGTCTGCTGATTGGTTACATATGCTATTTAGGACAAGGTATGGGGTGAAGGCCACAATCAAATTTGAATCTATTTCTAATTATCATTTTGAATCCTATGTGCCTATCCCAATCAATGCCAATTGCTTAGCTTCTAATCAAGAAGACCTCCTAAGCACTTCTGAAGAAAATACCAAGGTAGGATGTATCCCAGACTTGACTCTCAATGATTGGGCCAACAAAAGTTATGCTTTTGACCCCTATAAGGAGATGGAAGAATATGAGCTAGGTGTCTACTGCCTACATGAAGAGAATCATCCTAGTCCTGATCTAATTAAGCCAAAATACAAGGATAAAAATGAGATATGGCAATTGTTCTTTGATGGCTCAAGGAGTAGACAAGGAACTGGAGGAGGAGCCATGATTGTGTCCCACAGAGGTATGAGATTATATTTAGCCTTCAAGTTCTATTTTTCTTGCTCAAATAATACTGTTGAATATGAGGCTTTAGTCCAAGGTATTCATTGGGTAAGGAAGATGGGATCAAGAACTTGGAAGGGTTTGGTGACAGTGAATTGATTTCCAATCAAGTCAGAGGAATTAATGCTGTAAAAAATGACCTGCTTAAGAACTACAAGAGTAGGATATGGGATCTCATGGAGGACTTTGAGGCCTTCAGTATTGTTTCCATACCCATGAAAGATAATGAAGCTACTAATAGACTTGCAGCATTGGGAGTAACATTTGATGTGGTTAACAACATCAAGAGGGATAAAGAACATCCACATATCCATGTGGTTGTGAGGCTAATAGTGCTAGATAACAAAACATGTTGGCAATTGTTTGAAAATGATCAGTAGATCATTAAATTTTTGCAAGAAGAATCTGAATTGTCATTTAGAAACAAAAGTAGACTAGAGAATCAATATGGGAATTAGAGAGTATTGATTCTTACAAACAAAATTCCCAAAGGCTTAGTGACACTAAAATATGTTTTCAATCCAAATGATCATTTCAAAAAGGAGAATCCTAACATAGAGATCACAAGATAAGATTCAGAGTCAATCCCAATTGGAGAAGACAAAACACTTCAAATTGGAAAATTGGCCACTGAGCAAGAAAGGTATGAATTTATATAAAACTTTCCAAGAATTTCTAGATGTGTTCACTTGGAGTTATGAATGCCTAATAGGGTTCAATCTAAAGTTATCACAACACACAATTGAACTAGATCTAGCTGATTAGCCCATCAAGTAGAATCAGAGACCATTCAACCCACATATTGAGCCTCTGATGAAGAAAGAGTTGAACAAGATGACAGAGGCAAGTATCATATTTCCAATCAAACACTCAAGTTGGGTTACAAATATGGTCCCAATCAGAAATAAAAATGGACAAATTAGGTTGTGTGTTGACTTCAGATATTTATACAGAGCCTCCCTCAAAGATCACTACCCACTCCCTTCAATAGAGCAGATCTTGTAAGTAGTGTCTAGGTCAGAAAGGTTCTCCCTCCTAGATGGCTACTTAGGGTAAAACTAGATCATGGTGAAATAAGATGATCAATTCAAAACAACTTTCACCACTAAATGGGAAACCTATGCCTACAAGAAAATTCCATTTGGATTATCCAACATCGGAGCCACTTTTCAAAGGGAAATGGATATGGCATTCAAAGGATTGATCAACAAAATATTACTAATCTATCTGGATGACATTACAGTGTTTTCCAAAAATGCAGCAGACCATATTTTCCATCTAACGAAGCTGTTCCAAAGGTGTAGAAGTTTTGGAGTGTCATTGAACCCCAAGAAATGTATATTCTTGGCCCATGAAGGAAAGCTTCTAGGCTATATTGTATCAAAGAAAGGATTGAAAATTGACCCAAATATATTTCAAGCAATAAGAGCATTGACATTTCCAAGTCACAAGAAGGCTCTTTAAAGCTTCCTGGGAAAAAAAAATTTGTCTGCAGCTTTGTTCCAAACATTATTGCCCTTGTTAAGCCAATAACGTTGATGCTGAAGAATATCTTAGCATTCAAGTCAAGATCTGAATGGAAAGAAAGTTTTGAGGCTATCAAAGAAGTCATATCACAAGCCCCAACTCTTGTGAATCCAAACTTTTCCAAATAATTCCTACTATATGCCTTTGGTTGCAGTGACACGATTTCTGCAATCTTGGTTCAAAAGAACAAAGAAAGTTCATAATAGCCAATTGCTTTCTTCACCCAGAGTTTGGAAGATTATGAGGTGAGGTAATACTTCATTGAGAAGTAGGTCTTGGTAGTGATCAGAGGATTAAATAAGTTTAAGCATTTGGTTTTAAACAACAAGATCCAACTATTGGTCTCCCATGCAGGAGTTAAAGAGTTCCTTCTCAGTAAGGACCTAAATGAGAAGTGTGTAGGATGAATCACTCATGTCATGGAATATGACATTGAGATCAAGGTCACCAAGTTAGTCCATGGGAACGGTTTGTGTGAGAAACTAGCCTTAGGTCAACAAGATGAAACAAACAACAAAAAGCAGGTTGTTTTTGTTCTATAAGATAATCAAGAAGAAGGGAGAGATGATGTACCTGCTCCTTGTTGGACCCAATACATGGTGTACTTCCTTAAAATAGGCCTGTGTTCTCATGGGACGAGTAAAGTAAAAAGGAGACAATAAAGGTTACATGTCATCCTATATGTTCTTATTGATGGTTTTTTGTTCAAAAGAGACATCAATGGCATTCTGATAAGATGCATTAGGACATATCAAGTGGAGAGAGTGCTACAATAATTCCATGTTGAAGTAGGTAGAGGCCATTTTTCTCCAAGAGTGACAGCACTCAAAATCATGAAAGCAGGATATTATTGGCCTAGAGTGTTTAGTGACTACTACACATGGATCAAAAGGTGTAGGAATTGTGCATTCCTCAAGGGAAAGGCTAGCAACACTTCCATTGCACCCAATATCAGTCAACTAGCCTTTCATGTAATGGATTTTAGACTTCATTAGATTCATCAATCCAAATTCCAGCCAAGGCCACAAATGGATTCTGATAGTGACAGATTATTTCACCAAGTTGACCCAGGTAGTGGCACTCAAGGAATCCAATGAGTATAGTATCCTAGATTTCTATGAAGGGATAGTGGCCATATTTCGAGTTCCAGCCACCATCATATTGGACAATGCATTAGAGTTCATAGGTTCTAAGATCACAGGAATCGCTATCAAGAATGGGACTTATTTGAGCACTTCATCAAACTATTTCCCTCAAGCTAATCACTAGGCTGAGTCCACAAAGAAGAACCCATTAAGGATCATTAGAAAAAATCTTGATGAGAATCAGAGGACCTGACACACAAATCTCAAAATGGCCTTATAGGATGATAAAATAATGCCCAAGAGATCTATAGGTGGTTCTCCATTCAAGCTTGTCTATAGGAAAGAGGGAGTGTTTCCTATATCATTTGAGTTGCTTGCATTGGAGCTCGTGAAGTAACTAGAGATGTCTGAATTTGGACCATTGGAGACCAGGTATGCAGATTTGATAGAATGAGATTAAGCAAGAGAACAAGCACTCTAAGCAATAGAAAATAATTTGGCCTCAATCAAGAAATTCTTTCACAAGAAGGAAAAAGCAAGGATCTTCTAATTAGGAGACCTGGTTTTGAAATGGGATGTAGATCGAGCGAAACCGGGAAGGCATTAAAAATTTGATGCTATTTGGAGTGGCCCCTATAAGGTCACAAAATGTAAGAGTAGCAATGCATTCCAATTGTCTACATTGGAGGGTGAAGAGTTCCAGATTCCAGTGAATGGAATCTATCTTAAGCACTGCTACTAAAAGGGATGTCTCACCCTGTATATATTAGCATAGTCCATCTTTCCTATAAGTGCTTGCACACATCACATTGCTATAGATTAGGTCATTTTTCTCCTAGGTGCTCTGCATGTTAAATTAGGGGCATGTATGATTTCAAATTTTGTATATAGTGTGGTGCTATTTTATGGATCTTATGTTGTCCATTCAAAAAGACAGATGAAGCCCTAGGAAAAAATAGTTTTCTACTCTCAGAAACCTTCATTTCAAAGATTTCTTATGAAAATTGAGAGTGAAAACAACTGGGCTCATAAATAAAAGGAAGAATTAGTACCTGATCGTCTTTCTTGACTCTATGCCCAATGGATATGACAAGGAAATTGGTCTTTTCATCTAGAAGACAAATACCCCTCTGAGTCACCAAATCATTATCCATATTTCACCTCGGGCCAAATATTGGATCAGCCATGACCCCGCACAGAAGGAAACAGAGAAAACTCACTCAGAACTATAAATGTTTGAATAGGAACTCAGAAAATTAGGGGGGCAGGGGCCAAGAGAGACTCAAGGACCCTGTATAATAGAAAAGACTGTATCGGGTCATTTCCATGTCTTAAATCCGTTCTCCAAGTTACAGCTAGAATCAACTATGAGATAGCAAGGTTAGACAAGAAGGGGTGATGCCATAGAGGAACTAGAAATAAGAAGGGGAAGAAACGACAAATATTTGAAGTCCTCGAGATCAAAATGGTTCAGGAAAAATCCCAAAAATGACTAAGTACAGACGAGGAAGTTGAAGGAGCCATGTGTCCTAACAGTGCTTCTCCAAAGGTGAATCCAAAAAGGGGAACCCAAACTTGTGCCAGGATTCCATGCATCTAGAACCCCAAAGAAGTTGCAGGGAGTTGAAAATTCCTACACTAAAAAGAAGGTGCCAGGTGTCAAATCGATGGAAATTTGGAAAGGACACTTAGGACGGAGACTCAAACTTGCGCCAACCCTCCACATAGCAAATGAAAAAAACAGATTCAAAAGGCGGGCTTCAAAATTGGCTAAGTATAGATGTATCAGTGGAGAATGCAAAGTGTGAGTGTGGCGTATCTCAAAGAGTTGATCTCGAGGAAGAAGCCCAAATGTGCATGAGCTCACAATGTAGCCCAAAGTCTAAAAAGTAAGAGGTACTATTGAAAATTCCAAAAATCAACAGATGCCAACAACTGTTAACTTGACGCTCGTCCAAGGGCAAAATTTGGGCCGGGTTATCAAGTGAGCACGGTGCGTTGATGTGTTATTCCATTGGGGCATATTTGGTTGAATAGTCAATGCATGAGCCCTGTAGGTGGAGGCTGCCAAGTGTCTTAATGGCGTTGATTCAAGTGTTGAATAGAGAAAAGGTTTTCAAACGAGTGCCAGACTGTTGTGTGTCCCAGGGGAAAGCTGGCTGTAAAGGGAAAATTGTGTTCTTTACCCATTATTATCTCAAAATGGGTAAAAGTTACAAATGGCCCGCAACTTCATCCAAAGAAAAAAGTCAACATTTAAGCCCAAGTCAAAGACAAAGTAGGGAGTCAGAGGAAAAACTAAAATTTTCCTTTTGTTCAATAGGCACAAAGATAAAGATATAATCACATTCTCCCTGCAACGAAAAGGAACTGCGTGTCTAGGCTGAGCTTTGGGTATGTGGGAGTTTTCTGAGTTTTGATTTTTGTTGCGCAAAAGAGAAAAAAGACAGATTTTGGACCCGTAGACCTGATTTTTTCTCTAATATGGCTGCCACGTCTCCCATATCAAAAAGGGGACCCATTTTTCAATTTTTTTTCCTGTCCTTTTTTACAGACATGATACAAACTTCAAAGGGGCATATCTTTCAACTCAGAGCTCGAAATATTGTGAATTTGACACCATTGGAAAGATCTTAGCCTCGCTCACACCATGGAGGCTTGAAACATTAATTTTGAGGAGGTTAGGTGAAGAAAATTGAGGGAATGTCTTTTGTATTTCAATGCAAGATCTTATTTCCTTTGTTAGCATTATTTTAGTTTAAACAATTGTTTGTTAGTGGACTTATACGATTATAACTTCTCCTTCCTCTCTCATAGCCTTTATATGGCTCTGTTGTTTTTGTTTCAATACACGCATTCAATAAATCATTCTTTCCTGAGCCATCATTGGTATCAAAGCTCATTTTTCTCTCCTCGGTGTGTGTGGAAGGTTGTAGATTAATTCTAAGAAGTTTCATTGTGTGGAAGATCATTGGTATTTATTTTTGGCCTAGCAGAGCTATTAGGCATGGAGCACTTCCATCGCATAGCAAAGAAAGCAATATTTTTTAATCAGAGCTTTAAGTAACTCGTGGCCTGTGTGCATATAATGTTCTTATTTTTTTCTTTGGAATTTCAAAATAGGACATGTAACAGTATTGAACTGATCGCTAGACTAATCTCTAGCCACCTGTGTGTCAAAAGATAGGCATTGAAGGTGAAGAACTGTTTTGGCGTTGATAAATCACGTTCTGTGTAAGAAAACATGGAAATATGGAGACCTGTGACTAGCAAAAAAGGAAGAAAACGTGAAGATCGTCATCACTTTCGGCATTTGTTTTCTTTCTTTGGAAGAGTGTGGTAACGAGGCCAGCCCGCATATGTTACAAATTTCGGATGCAGAAAGCACTGCAATCAATGTACCAAATGTTTGGGCATTAAGCAACAACGAAGACACTGCTAGACTGTTCTTTGCTTTGATCAACGAGCCCCGCAACACTGGGAATCTTCTTTTTGACGATATTGTGCGCCAAGGACAATTGGAGTATTTTTGGTTCGATGTTCGATGTCAAGCACGGTGGATTTGTGTAGAACTTGAACATGGCTATGATGCAGATGATGAACACAAAGTAGAATGTCCACAAGAGCATCCACATCTCACTACACAAGCTTATAGAGCCCATCTTCGTGATAGGTTGCTTCAGAAAGCATTAAAAACATTTTTGAACAATCAATAAATAACATACATTTTTTACTTTTTGAAAATGTCTACTCCTTGCATTTTGTTGTCGGATGCCCAATTGCTAAAAGGACCAAATTTCACCGCATGGAAAACCAAGATGTAGACAATTCTTCAGTTTGAAGATCTTTTGGGGATCATTTTTGGCACAGACCCCCCTCCCAGAGACAATGATCTATTGGTTAAGTATGAAAACGCCAATGAAAAATCATTAATGCTTATCACTATGATCCTTTTTGATGAGGTTCAACCTCACATTCGGGAAGAAACCACTTCCTCTACGGCATGGGCCGAATTGTGTACCATCTATGAATCTAAGAATCTGATGATGAGGTTGCATATTCAGAAAAATCTTCACACAATGAGTATGAATGATGGTGAATCAGTCAAAGCCTTCTTGTGGCATGTGGCCAAGTTACACATAGAAATTTCTGCTCTCGGTGAACTGATGGACGACATTGATAGTCCCTCTCACCTTGTGAGCTCTTTCTTCCCGGTTTCAAACATTGATCACCACATTGGCCATCACTCAATAAGAGGTGAGTTTTTCCAAACTGGTTAATTATCTTCAGCAGGAAGAAGCCATTCAGAATGTTCAAGAAGCCTTTGAAGATAAGGCTCTCATCACAAGGAAAAAGCATAAGCCTCAGAAAGGGAAGTTGGCTCCCCAAAATTAGAAGTAGCATCCACAGCAGCAAAATTCTTAGTGGCCACCACATCGTCCACCCTAGAAGCAGAAGAACAACAAGGCAGATTGATGGTGCCAAATTTGTTGCATAGATACACACATGACTGTGAACTATTATTAAAATGGTCGCAAGCATGGAAATTCTGCTGAAGAGAGCACTTCTGGCGAAGAATATTCCAAGAAATCCCAATGGCATTCTCGTAATCAGAGGTAAAAGGGTCATATTGCTTCTCAGCAGGATGCCTCCTCTAATGAAGAGGTTGTAGACATAACTCATCCATACATTATCCTAGTCTCACAGACTTCACAGCCATCAGAAAGTGTCTGGTTGATTGATTCATGCGCCAACAAACACATGACTTGCAATAAGAAGTTGTTCCATACCCTGAGTGACCGGCCCACTAGAGATTGGATCACCATCATAGATAATCAAGAGTATACTATGCTGGGGATTGGTGATTTCATCATTCCTCTTGGGACACAAAGATGTACACTCACAAAGGTACTATATGTTCCAGGTTTGACCTCAAATCTCTTGTTTATGAGTCAACTTCTTAATCTTTGAATGCAGGTTGAATTATTTGTTGAGAAAGGGGTCAAGTCCTACATCATTTACCAACAAGACTTAGTTATTGCTTGAGCATTTATGAAAGGTCATATATTTGCATTGGATGCAGTCACTTCATCTAACATTGCTCTCTTTACTTCAATAGTGGAGTCCACTGCACTATGGCACTTTTGATATGGTCATCTTTCTGTCAGGGCTCTGCATCAGCTTAGTGACAAGGAAAAGGTAAGAGGGCTTCCTCCACTCTCCCATTCCTTACCTGTTTTCTCGAGATGTCTTGCAGGCAAACAACATAGAGGTGCATTCAAACAAAGTTCTTATCATTGTACAGAGCATCTTCAGGTTGTACACACTGACCTGTGTGGACCCCTACTAGCTAGCTTCCAAGGTTTTTAATATTTCTAGCTCATCATTGATGATTACTCACAGAAAATGTGGGTATATTTTCTCTGGACGAAGAGTGAGGCATTTACCAATTTCCAAACCTTTTACCAGCAAGCCACCAGACAGTTTGGGAAGCCTCTCCTTCTCCTCCACTCAGATTGAGTGGGGGAATTTGTATCGAAGAAGTTCTTAGCATACCTGAAGTAGCATGACATTTAGCAACATCTGATTGTACCCTACACTCCCCAATAGAATGGGATTTCCAAGCGACACAATAGGACTATCATGGAGATGGCTCGTTGTATGCTCTCCACTGCAAAACTGAGCACCCACAAAGATCTTGCAGAATAGGACACCGGAAGAGGTACGGACTAGTCATAAACATTTTATCCATCATTTGAGATTTTTTGGTTATATTGCATAAATGCATGTTCCAGATGAGAAAAGGAAGAAGATCGATCCAAAGACATTTCCATGTCTTTTCTTGGGGTATAGTACTACCTCAAAGGCATATCGTCTCATGGATCCTGAGATGAAGAAGATCTACGAGAGTTGAGATGTGGTGTGTGATGAGTCATCCTTTGACTTCCTACCATACAATGGAGATCTTGTACCAACCTCATTACATAGATTGCTCACACATCTAGATGATGGGCAAGATGATTCTTCTCAGAGACAAGAAGAGTTGAGTGGAGACTTGTTCATTGATCTAGGCACACTGGAAAACACATCTTCACATCATCAGCAGTAGCACTAACATCTGAAATGGGTCCAGAATACTATTAGGGATGCACACCTGAAACCAGTTCCAGGAACTTCTACGGGAATCAAAACACGAAGTAAAGCCATACATGAGGTAAATTTTGCACTCATGATTTCAGTTCTTGATAGTACCAAACCTGACATTGTTCATGAGGCATTAAACCAACCATAGTGGAAATAGGATATGGATGCTGAATATGATTCCCTATTTTAGAATCAGACATGGGAACTTATCGATCTACCTCCAGGAAAGAAATCCATTGGCTGAAAATGGATTTTCAAAACAAAATATAAGTCATATGGTTCAATCGACAAACAAAAAGCATGACTTTTTGTAAAGGGCTATGCTTAGAAGGAAGGAATTGACTATGATGAGACCTTTGCAACCACTGCGAAGATCAAAACCATTAGATTTTTCTGTGCACTAGAAGCAAAAAATGGATGGAAACTTCAGTATATGGATGTCAAGAAAGATTTTCTGAATGGTGATCTAAACCCAACCTGAAGGGTTTGTAGACGAAAATCAACCACACAAGGTATGTTGTCTGATAAATTCAATTTATGGATGCAAATAAGCACCTAGGGCATGGTATCTAAAAATTGATGATCACCTATTGCAATATGGATTCACTTGTAGTCCCTCAGATACAAATTTATATATCAAGAAGGTAGGAACAAAGATTGTTATTCTGGTTTTATACATAGATGATCTTGTGATCAGAGGAAGTTTTGACAAGCTTGTGGATGATGTAAAGAATGATCTGAAGAAATCGTTCAACATGATTGATTTAGGGCTACTTCACTACTATCTTGGTTTAGAGATATGGCAAAAGAAGAATCTTATCTTCATCTCCCAGATTAAATATGCCAAGACACTCCTCGAGAAGTTTGTTATGTCAGATTGTAAACCTATGTCCACCCCTATGGAAAATGGTTTGCAATTATCTAGATTCCAGGATTCACCACAGGTAGATGGCACTCACTATAGGCAGCTTGTGGGGAGTCTCATTTACTTGACTTATACCAGGCTAGATCTTTTCTTTGCAGTGAGCTATCATGCCAGATTTATGTAGGAGCCAAAGAAATCTCATTGGATAGAAGCAAAGCTTGTGTTGAGATATGTCTGAGGTACAATTGACTTTGGTCTAGGGTATCATAAGAACACGCAGTTCTTCTTATAGGGATATACAAACTCAGACTATGCAGGATTTGTTCATGACAGGAAATCCACTTCAGGGTATGTTTTTCATCTCATATCTGGACCTATCTCATGGATTAGCAAGAAGAAAACTGTTATTTCTCTCTCATCCATTGAGGATGAATACCATGCCGCACGAGGCGCTATGTGTGAAGCAATTTGGTTACGTCGCATTCTTACAGATATAGGGATTCCTGAAGAGAAACCTCATATCATTCACTGTGACAATCAAGGTGTGTTGAAGCTCTTGAAGAATCCTATTTTTCATGAATGAAAAAATAATATTGAGGTCGAATGTCACTACATTCATGAACAGGTCTTGAACCACCAAATTTAGCTCCAATACTTCCCTACTGATTTTTAGGTTGCAAATATTCCCACCAAGCCTCTCGACGAGGTGAAGTTTGATTTGTTTAGGGGGTACATATGTAAAAACAATGTATTAATGGGGGGAATGTTAGCATTATCTTAGGTTAATACAAATGTTTGTTAGTGGACTTATACAGTTATAACTACTCTCTCCTCCCTCGTAGCCTTTATATGGCTCTGTTTTTTTGTTTCAATACACACATTAAATAAATCATTATTTCCTGAGCCATTAGCCTCAACAACTAGATCAGATCTGATATATTTCACCATTTCCTCTTCCTTCAAGGCATTGAGCCAAGGATTGATGCAATAAAGATGGATTTGGGGGAAGATTTTATCAGAAGCATTAACAGCAGTGGTTATGCTTCAACCTACTTTTCCCACTTATCTCCCTCTCTTTCTTATCTCTGATTGAATCTATAAATACGTGGCAGGATTCATTCTAAAGGGTTGGAAATTCTTCATTTTATAGGTTCCCTTCTCCTTCTAGCAAAGGGATTTGTGGGGTTCAGGCGTTCCATTAAAATTGTGATAATTTTTAACGTTTCGGCTATTTTGTAATGAACTATACCAATCCATAGAGCAATAAAACATGTCTGTGATCTATCTTAGATACTTTCTTGTCTCTTCTTCTTTCATTTGGTCCCCCATTACAGATCTAGCTATCTGTGCTTGTTTATGGTATGAATTTTGATGGTTTGTGTCTATTGGAAAAATAAGTGTTCATCATTTCTTGTGTGCATCACCTGATAGTTTAGTTATCTCTTATTCCTTATACTCTTTTATCCATGTCTCCTTAGCAATTTTTAGATTAGGTACAGAGATAGATCCTCTACAAATGCTAGTGTATGCACCTAAACAGAGGAATAAGGAACCAACTTTCAATCTAGATAACTGTTCCATTTTTGCAAGGTCCCACACCTTTGGGAAATTTCAATGTTATGCAATCACACTAAATGACCCTGCCTTAGAAAAGCAGACATGTATAACTCATTTGGGGGTGCTGTGATTTCACACTAACAATATGCACTGAAGTAGCGATAACCACATGTCTTCGTCTACTCAGGGCATCTGCAACCACATGCTCCTTCCCCTTCACATGATCTATCTCCATGTTGTACTCACAAAGCAACTCCATCCAACGCCGCTAATGAGCATTGAGATTGGGTTGCATGAAGAGGAGGTGAAGACTCAAGTTATGATAATGATGTAGAACATAATATTTATTATATCATTCATCCTTTGTTTCCTTATGAAAATAATTATTCCACTATTGAAAATATATTCTTATTATTATTATTTTACCCAAAACTGTGACACAATATGCTAATTGTAGAAATCTATCTTATCCTTAAAAAAATATCCACTATGATATCTACTCTCTTATGCCCTCTTTCTTAATTTTATAGGTCAATGGGTAATGATTTTAACTAAATTCAATTTCACTTTTAATTTTCAATAAATAATTAATGACAAATCGTCAATTAACCATTCATTGATTCACCCATATTTTATGCTTCTCAAATCCATGATGAGTTTAAGGATGCCTTTACTATATATAACATTGATGCAAAAGATTAAACTATGTACTTTAATTGAATTAAATGTTCTACTAGTGACAACAAATAAATTACCTTATTTACATCCCATGGTAAAGCCATGATTTCTCCTTATCACCTCATCTTTTCATGTATAAATAAGTTAAACGAATATGAAGTCTAAATATTATACATGTACACTACAAAAACGTTGTAAAATTTCTATATATACATAGTTAGGGATTATGATTTAATTGTTAGTTAAGTACTTGATGTTTACAACACAAGGATGATTAGTAAATTCCATAAATGTTTTTGTTAAATATTTATTATCTACCTTTGAATAATACTCTATTTCTAATATTCCCCAAAATGAAAACTAAAATGCAGATGTAATAGATAATGTGAATTTACTTGTACATCTCAATATCACAAATAATTGTACCACATTTCCAATTTCAAACTTATGTAACAACTCTATTACTCATGATATTTTTAATAATCTAGATGTTCTTACATGCATTTATGACAAAGCTGAACTATATAAATACATTTATAGTTTTATCTATACAGAAGTATTACTAATAAATGCGTCACCAAAAGACATGCACCAAATATGAAATGAGTTCATATGATATATAATTTTTAGAATTTTTATTAAAATGATACTTTGATGGATGATTACTATAATGTTTAGGGGTTGATGATATACAAATATCTCTTTCACATATTTATGATAGTGAATTTGACAATCGTTTCAAAGGAAATGCAATGTGTCAATACATTCTTCATTAGGGATATTATTGTCTTATAGTATAAGAATATTATGAATATGTCAAAAAAAAATTATTTAAGGATAAAAGTTTTTTGATAAAAATTGTACTCTAGTATATCAAAATGAAAGGGTCTAAATACCCAAATATAACAATGAGGAAAAAAAAGGACATACATTAAAGAAATAAAACCCATTTCTAAAACACAATAAAACCACCACAAAACCAAGGCAACAACACAACAAAACTACACCAGACAAAAACCCAACCCAACAAATGGGAAGAAACAGAAAAGAGGAAGCATGCAAGAAAATAACACCAGCCCAAACACATCACTCGAGAAGGCACTAAATCTAAATAACCTTTATACATGCTCCTCTTGATTCTATCACTATGTGGAACTGAATGATTGAGTTCATCTATTTATTGCCTCAAAGTTTTCTACCCATCTTCCCAAACATCTAGCACCCCTCATCCATATGTTGATTTGAGATATTATTTATAGTCCTCACCCTCCTAGACATCAAGAATCGTAAGGGAGTCAGGGTGAATCTGAGAGCAAGAAATTTATTTTGGAGGTTATGTGATGACTTCCTCATATTCATTCACTAAAACCACCTCCAATTTACCATTGGGAAATTGATCGTCAACCACTCCATATTTTAAACATCTATTTTCAAACCATTCTACTTCTGTAACATCCACATTTTACACACATAAATACAATAGTAAAAATATCAGGATAATTTATTTTTTACTTACATTTCTCACTACACAACACCACAAGGGCTCCATCAAGAGAAAATCATAAATGCACAAGACACTTACTTAAGTCATCGACTCATATAGACACACGAAAACACCATATACATGTTGATGCCACACTTTCTCCAATGAACAAATGTTAGCAGTACCGCAGCCACAAGAAAACGGACTCAAGGATTGTGACTGTACGCCGGAAAAGTGACAGGCGAGCGTGAGAATCTACAAGTGACTCTTCCACGTACCCTACCTCCCGAGGTCGTGCCGAGACAGCCGGTGGGGGTGGAATATGCAGACAAACTAGTTAGGCAGTCTAATGTCTTCGACACGCACTAGTGGAATTTGCGAATCTAAGGCAAAGAAGGCCCTTCTAACTTGGACTGGTGTGATAGATCGATCAGCGAGGATGACTGCTCGAAGGCTCCAATCAATATCGAGCTCTGGCGTGATTCGATCTATGGGTTGCGGAATACGTGGAAAATGACCTGGGATTGTTTCGTGTATATCTCCTGATAAGGTCATATAGTGGATGATGAATACAATCGATTCTATGGACGATTTTCTGGCCTAGTCCAGAATTCCCTAGCTTCGTTAGCCGCTATATCTAGTAAGGACAGTTGTTCGATGATGATAGGTGGAAGTGGGGTGGACTGAAATACTAGTGTGCGTAGGCCAGTGTCTATATCTAACTGACTTGTGGATTCGTTGGGCTGTGGGATCTGTGGATCACAACCGTAGACTCTTGGTTGTTGCGGTCCTGTTATGGTCATACGCGAGATCAAGTTCTAATCCCTAGTATCCAGTAATCGTATGCTTTCTCAGCTTCTATGTTTAGAACCAATAGTTGTGCAATCTTCTCAGAATACCTTACAGACGTTCTCGCAACCTGGATTCTTAAGCTGGTATCTATATCTACGAGGGTGTCTCCAGCGTCTGGCTGTGGAACTAGAGGATCGCACCCGAATGTTTGTTCTCTTTCGAGCCCCTCTACAGTCATGTGGATGTTTTCTAGAGTAATCTGTAGTTTGGCTGACTTGACCAAAACGCATGTGCTTGGTCGTCTTCTATGTTTAATCCTCTTAACTGTGAACTGATCAGTTGTAAATCTGTGGTTGTTCGGAATACTTGTATCCTGAGATTTTGGTCTATGTCAACTATTGCTGTGACTAGGTTTGGTTGAGGCACGATTGGCTCAAATATATATTCCCTGGGCTCTTGAGGTCCCGTGATTGTCATACGAAACAAAATGCAATCTAACTGTGATGAAACAAATTCTAACTAAGTGAAATAAATCTAACTACATATAACTTTTATTTTTCTATGAAATATTCTAACAATTTTAAGGAAAGCAAACTATTTTAAGCGTATCTAGAAATAATAGCTAAGCAATAATTTAAAACAGACAAGATAACCGAGTGTGGTTATTTTCCTGTGCGATTTATAGAATTATTCTAAATAAAACAGTTTGTCTAATCTACCGGCAAGATTCTCGATCCTACCTCAGAAGTGAGGAGTGAATCATAGTTTCTCAGAAACTATCAATCCCCACAGCTTCCTTGGCAATGTCGAGAATAGAATGAAATGAAATAAAGCGATTAACTACTCTATTTGATATGAATCTGACTAGAACTTTGAAATGTAAAACCTGGATTCCGCAGAACAGTGGCGAATCCGATGGTGTATGTGATCTCGTCCCCTCAGTATGATCTTCTCGTTCTTTCGTGTTCACTTGGATCCAGAAAAGCATGTAATGCTAGCACCGATAGGAGTAGATTTTGGGACAAGGACAGCTCAGAATGTAGACCGAGAATGCGAGTAGGAGAGGGATAGCGCAAGAGTACAGAGCTTGGCTTATGCGATTCCTAGCGGGATTTTACTGCGAGTCATGCAACGTGAAGCGACCAGAACCTTTGACTATCCTATACGAAGAGCAAAACCTGCAACTTTAATGGCTTCCTAAGCTATTCCGTTCCAAAATAAAGACACTGCTTGCACAAGTTGGATATGTGGCTTACCAACAGCTGAATAAAGCTAACCAGGTATATAATGAATTGAACTAAGAACTCTAAGTCACAGTAAAACAAATCTACAGCAAAGAGGAATTCAGAGGCAAGCTTCTAACCGGATTGGGTGGAACAACAGCACTGCCTGCACAAGATGGGTCTGTGGCTTACCAACAGCTGAGCAATTTAACAAAAGATGCAAGTGAATTCAAGCTATGGCTTCTAAACAAGCTAACTAACTAAAACACTAAAATGAGGGAATGAGAGCAAAGATCAAACTTCCAAATCCAGCCAAGCTTCAGACCAAAAACTCCAGACCAAATTCTTCACCAAAATCTTCACCAAAATCAGACCATTTGCATGTACACAAACCATGCATTTATAGGAATTCAAGCATCCAAGAACCAAAACCAAATTGAACTCCTAAACAATAAACAAAGGAAAAACACTGTTCCAGGGGACCAAAAACATTAATGCATGCTCAAGTCGGCAAAGAAAAGCTGGTGAAACGTGATATTTCACGCGAGTCGCATCAAAAGAGCATTCTGGAAAACGCGCACAGGACCGCCGCTCTGAGCAGGGCAGCGGTTACAGGACCGCCGCCCTGTTCAGGGCGGCAGTTTCGTCATTGAAGGTCAAGAGGCCAAGGAAAGAGGAAAAAAGGGGAAAACAAAGGGCGCGGGGGCTAAGCGGGGCATGCGGGATGTTAACGCATACTCCGAGGGCTTTTCCGGATCCCGAACACCTTGCGAGGAGACCTGTATCATCATTGGGGCATTTATTACACCGTTCCGCAGTACAGTACCTTACAATTTTGGGTACGTACATATTGCCCCCTCGGAGAAGCGTTTTAGCCATGAAGAGGCGTAAAACGGTGGGTCCGAGTATGGCCGTCCCGAAATGGGGAGTTAGAAGTTATACCTTACACGTCCGTGTGTCGAAATGACGCCATCCAAAATTCCCGCTACCTGCAAAATGAAAAGAGAACTCAAGTGCAGATAGATACAATAATTTGGAAAACAAACACTAAAATAACAGGGAAAGAGGACGTACCATTTGTGCGGGGATAGGAACTTACCTCCGTCAGCGCTCCGAACCTGCGAAAAAGTCATTTTAAAACGAAATAGAACAATATATATATGAAAGTGGGCCCATTTTCCTATTCATTTGCGCGAGTCGATTTGATAGATTTTGAGCTCTGGGACCCACGGTGACGGTTTCTTGCGCGAATAGAGTCGAAACGTCCGGAGTGAGATAGCGATCATGCCCCCACGTGCGGAACGCCACCCCGCGAGATCACAGGTTGGTTTTCTTTAATTTTGCATTTTTCCCCCTTCAAATTTGAAATGGTAAATTCTTTGCAATAGGGGGGGTATTTTTGAAAATGCTAGGTTCAAAAGGTCCACCTAGGGGGGCCGCCTACTGGGTAGGCTTTGTTTTTAGCCAAAATGGTCAATTTTTGCATTTTTTGGGCTTTTTAGGTTTAAAAACCCGCGCGGGTTTTCGGACCGCGACCGCCACCCTGGCCAGGGCGGCGGTTACATGACCGCTGCCCTGTTCAGGGCGGCGGTTACACGACCGCCTCCCTTAAGGCGGCGGTTACAAAACCGCCCCTCTGCTCAGGGCGGCGGTTTTGCACAGAAAGCAAAAGGGACTTGCTTTTGAGTTTGTTCTTGTATTTTTATCACTTCTGTACGCTTTTATGACTCCCTCGGCATTGATTAGATACTAACTTGCTCTGTTTTGTGTGTTTTTTGGTGTATGCAGGTGAGGGAGGAGTACATTAGATGGAGTCGAGAGAGGGAGTGTGATTGGTTGCCCGGGGTGTTGGATGCCCTTTCTCAGGATGAGGAGGATACATTACAGAGGGCCGGCATATTGCGTATATCGCGCGTGCCCCATGTCACGCCATCTAGTCACATCCTTTGTGACTTATTTTCTTATTGGGATGCAGATCGGAACACTTTCCGACTGCCAGGGGTCCGCGGTGAGTGGACGATTACTTTGGAGGATGTTTACCGTATCCTGGGGGTCCCGATCATCGGGAGGAGGCTCACACTGGAGACAGCTGGGTCCAGAGCACAGATTGCACAGTGGGCAGGCTACATGGGGGATGCAGCTATCTCCACGGGGCCGAAGAAGGGAGTGAGAGTCAGATCCATTCCTTCTTTGCCCATCCCCATATTTCGACAGGCTATCATGGGGATCCTTGCCTCGAGACTGATCGGGGACAAGGGAGGGGATACCTTATTATACTGCTGGGCCCCCATCATTGCACAGATAGAGGGGCATGGTCGGATATACGCCTGGGGCGCAGATATTTTGGGGACCACTTATCACGACTTATACAGGGTGGTCCGTTTACAGGGACAGTCTTTGAGCCACCCTACTCTAGTTATGAGTTGGGTGTATGAGCGCTTCATTCCCTATGGCAGAGGCGTGGAGGTGGCAGATCCCGGGGCTGTGAGGGCAGCCAGATGGTCAGATATGTCGGTGCTTAGAGCACCTCACCAGCCAGTAGCTTCCCTCACCACAGCAGATATGGAGGCCATACCGTACCAGCTCATGGCCGGCATTTGGGGAGAGGAGGCTCTCACATTGATCTCTTGCTCCACCACAGGGCAGCTTATTGACTGTGTGGGACGGGTGGAGGTACATCCTTTCGGCAGGGTTCCTCAGCAGTTCGGCCTCCCATATGTGGACATGCTTCCTCCAGTGGCACCAGTCTATAGATCAGTCCGGGAGGCTAGAGGGGGGCCTAGAGGCCGTGGTTGGACAGTGGTCACTCCTGGTATTCCTATTGTAGCCAGGGGGATTGTTCAGGCCAGAGGGAGAGCTGGTGCGCCTCGGGCACCTTTACTTCAGATTACTGCGGGTCCTGCTCATAGTAGCGATGACCCTATAGATATTGACTCCGATTCTGAGGAGTCCACAGAGGGAGGGTCAGAGGAGCAGACGGATGACAGCGATCCTGAGTGGCATGACACTCAGGATATTATGCAGGCAGAGAGGGAGGAGCAGAGTGCAGAGAGAGAGACTTTAGTTTCAGAGGAGCCACTCTCTCAGGGCCGTGGTGGAGAGGACGAGTCTGTTGCGGGACGTCATGTTGCCCCTACTACAGGAGCAGCCCCTCAGTCGGCAGCGGCATCTGCAGCGGGCGCTGGCCCTAGTGACCCATCTTGGAGGCCCGGTGACCCGAGTAAGTCATCCTCTCTCCCTTTCAGTGTTAGTTTGATTTAGGACTTGTTTTAACTGCTATCTCTCCTTATATTTGTATCTTGTATATTTTAGCCTCTTGCCTAGTTTCTAATTCGTCTTTCTTCTTTGTTTTGCAGAGACCGTCGACGAGTGGCGGGATCTAATCCGTAGGGTATGCACTGATTCTCTGATGATCCCTATGGATAAGACCCATGCGGAGCTATCTGTAGATGCCGGGGAGCCTTCAGCAGCCGGTAGGCATACTGACGTCTTCGCTCCTGTTTGGCATGTGGCCAGGATGGTGTCGACCCTCCGTACAGAGTTGGCAGGCTATAGGACAGCCGAGCGTCTTATGAGGAGCCATTCTCGTGGCGAGACCGCGGCTGCTCCTCGAGACCCTGAGCCCTCCGTGCATTCAGAGCGCCGGCGTAGCCGGAGTCCTAGGCGAGGGCGCGCACCCTCGGAGGGGTCGCGTAGGGGTTGAGAGGCGACTTGGCCCTTGTATATTTCGTATCATGGATTCTTTTGTATATCACGGGCTCTTTGAGCGTTTTGACCATGCCTAACGCATGATGGCATTGTATACAAACATTGATTATTTATATATATGCATTGATTTTGGATCAAAACTTTGTCACTCGTGTTTTCCCTGTCTGTTTCCAGCTGCTTTGTGTATACTACGATGTATGTTTTATATGCTTTCTAGAATGTATGCAATGGAGAACAGATGATGCAAATGCTTGCTTTCTTTTTGTGTTTCATGATGCTGATACATGATATTGTAGATATATTGTGATCTTAAATCTTAGCTTCTGTGAGCAATTTGGATACCTCATGTTTGTTTTGGCAAAGTGATGAAAATAACCAGTATGATGAACAGATTAACTTGCCCCACTCCTAACTCCACGCAACTAGTAGGATGCGAGGGCTCATCACCAAGAGCCAAGAAGGGCGCAAGTGTATGAAATATGGTGAAATGATAGTGATAAAAGATAGACGAAGCTTTGGTGGAACCAAATTGAAAACTACAAGCTTACTCCACCCGAATGACTTCATAGTTTTGGGTGCAACTTGCTTTGCGGTTTATCCAGACTTAGACCCGTAGATGGCCACATAGTAGACAAAATCTGGTTTTTAGGATTTTTAACTCTCTTGGAATTTTGAGCATCTGATTCATTCGTTTTTGACTCAAAGTTTGAATAGTTTGTTTATGACCTTTTAATGTTTGCATTGTCTAGAGGACCCCCTACACTTTGCCCCATGCTACTAGTAAGAAGCGTGGGTTTATCACCGTGGGCAAGGCATAGGCGAGTAAGGGCATTTCCATCCTTTCCCAACCCTACGTCACTAGTAAGAGACGCAAGCTCATCACCGAAGGTTGGTAGGGCAAGGAAATGTGTAAAAATAAAATTTTCTGTTTAATCACTTTTTGACTTGTCTTTTTGAGTAAAATGTCAGTATATGCTTGTTTCCAAAGAGATGTATATATGGGATAGATGTGACACCATGAAGCTTCTAGAAAAGACCATAGGCAAGACACCAATCCTAAGAAGAAATCAAAGCGAGAACAAACTTGCAGATCTTGGTATGGTTACCGTTAAGACTTCGTCATGTTTGATTTTATTTGATAAAAGATTCTGAAGTGATTGATGATATCGCGAAAATGGAGAGATATGATTAGAAAGTTTTGTGCCAACAACATCATGAGTTTGTAATGAATTACTTTGAGAATAGATTCCTTGATCACAATTTGTGTAAGAACAAGTGGACAAAATGATCTAAATCTATATGAAGATGCAATGTAGATAGTTATATAGGTAGTGCTAGCTGCTTATGCGTAGAAACGCTTGAGGTGCAGGGAATTGACTGTTTCACCAAATTCCTCACCTTCTAGCGTGCATAAGAGGTATGCACCATTTCCATAGTCCTTCGTGACTCGGTATGGGCCCAACCATTTGGGCCGGAATTTCCTTCCTTCGTCGGTCTTCTTGTCGATCCGGCTGTCTAGTCTTAGAACTAGATCACCTTCGTATATATCGCGTTCATAAACCTTCTTGTTATACTGCCGGCACATTCGGTCAGCATAAGCTCTATGCCGTTGTTCAGCATCTAACCTAATTTCATCTAGGCTTTCTAATTGGGAAAGACGTACTTCTCTGTAAGCGTCTTCGTCCAGAATCCCTTGTAGTGAAATGCGGAGACTGGGTATTTCGACCTCAAGCGGGAGAACTGCTTCTGCCCCAAATACTAGCGAGAAAGGAGTTGCTCCTGTTGGTGTTCTTATTGAGGTTCGGTGGGCCCACAAGGCCAGATATAACTTCAAATGCCAATCTCGCTTGTTTTCTTTCACCGTTTTAAGGAGAATGGCTTTCAGCGTTTTGTTTGTTGCTTCAGCCTGCCCATTGGCTTGGGGATAATACAAGGAAGCCGTATGATGGCTTATTTTAAATTTGTTGCATAGTTCACGAACTTCTTCATTCTTGAAAGAAGTTCCATTATCTGAGATAATGATTTGTGGGATACCGTACCTGCAAATGATTTGATTTAAAATGAACTTAGCGATTACAGAACCAGGTACGGTAGTAAGAGGCATGGCCTCCACCCATTTGGTAAAATATTCAGTGGCCGTAATTATAAAATTGTGGCCGTCTGTGGATGAGGGAGAGAATTTCCCTATTAAGTCTAGGCCCCATGTAGAAAAGGGCCATGGAGTAGCGATTGGTTGTAGAGCTTGTGCTGGCATGTGGATCTCGTGGGAGAATTCCTGGCACTTATGACACCTGCGTGCAAACTCTATCGCGTCATGTTCTAGAGTGGGCCAGAAATAGCCCATTCGATGTATTTTTCGAGCAGTGGCATGGCCACCGAAGTGGCCTCCACATATACCGCTGTGGGATTCATGGAGAATCCTCTTGGACTCTTCTGTGTCGACACACCTTAAGAGCATTCCATCGAATGCTTTTCGATAGAGCACCTGCTCTATAATGACATATTTGGCTACGATTATGCGTAATCGCCTTCTTTGTTGTGGTGTCACTGCATCCGGGTACGTATGGTCCATGATATAATTAATGATATCAGTGTACCAAGGGCACTCAGAAATAGCAGGTCGAGTTTCGATGTAGTATACGCATTCATCTGGAAAATCCAAATCTACTAGATCGCCTCCGTCTAATGGGTTGTCAGCTAACCAATCCGCGATGATTTGTCCTTTAACTGACTTCTGATTTACAAATGTTAATTCGAACTCTCCCATTAAGGTTATAAAACGTCCAGCCTTTTTGGATAAGGAACCTTGTGTGAGAAAAGTCCGTAAATGGTCCGTCTTTACCATGACCTTTGTTTCTTGATTCAGCATGTAATGTCTTAGACGTTTAGTAGCAAAGACTATGGCAAGACATTCTCGCTCTGCTTGTGTATAGCGTGTTTCATAGTCGAGCAGTGTTCGGCTAATGAAATAAATCACACGTTCTCTCTTGTCATCGTCTTCTTGGGCCAACATATAGGCCAGCGAGACATTGGTAGCTCGCAAATATAGGATTAACGGGCGATCCAGCTTAGGTGGCATTAGCGTAGGTGGTGACAGCAAGAAACGTTTAACTGCGTTGAAAGCTTCGTTGCAGTCTTCGGTCCAATCAATGCTATAGTCTTTCTTGAGTAAATTGTTGATTGGATGAATAGCGAAGCTTAAGTCCGGGATGAATCTCCGGATTGCACCCAGCTTCCCGAGAAATGATCTGATTCCAGATTCACTCGAAGGTGGGACCATTTCGAGGACAGCCCGAATTTTGGTTGGATCAACGTCGATCCCTCGTGACGATATGATGTAACCTAGGAGCTTTCCTCCTGTTACACCAAAGACGCATTTCTCTGGGTTTAGCGTGACTCCGTATTCTATTAGGCGTGAAAGAATGATGCGGAGTACTTCGGGATGGTCACAATGCTTTTTGGCCTTAGCCAATAAGTCGTCTACGTAAGATTCCACGATTTTATGAATTAGATCGTGAAATATGTATGTCATGGCCCGCTGGTACGTAGCACCGGCGTTCTTAAGACCGAATGGCATAACAGCGTAGCAATAGGTTCCCCAAGGAGTTATAAACGTGGTTTTAGCTTGATCTTGCTCAGATATTCTGATTTGATTGTATCCCGAGAATCCATCCATGAGAGACAAAAGTTCAAAACCAGCTGTTGCATCAACAATAACGTCTATGGATGGTAATGGGAAATCGTCTTTAGGACACGCTTTGTTGATGTCTCGGAAATCTATGCAAATGCGTATCTTTCCGTTCTTCTTGAGAACGGGAACGATATTAGATACCCATTGGGAGTAGTCAACTGGCTTGATAAATCCTACCTGAAGGAGTTTTATTACTTCCTCTTTTACCATGAGAGCTACTTTGGGTTTCATGGGCCTTGATTTTTGTTTAATTGGCTTTGCATCCGATCTAGTGACGAGGTTGTGTACCGCAATGTGGGGTGCGACTCCCGTCATCTCCTTGTAATTAAATGCAAACGCCTTCTGATGTTCTTTGAGAACCTGAGTATGTATTTCCACTTCTTCTGGTGTCAACGAAGAACCTAGTTTCAATATTCTTGGTTCATCTTCTGTCCCAATGTTGACATCGATTGTTTCTTCGATTAAAGAGGCGTTACCCTCTTCGAACTCAGGTGGTGCTGGAGGTAAATCTAAATCATCCCCATTTTCTATTGCGTATATGTTAGGTTCCCTTTGTGACGGAAGATCCGTTACGGGATTTCCGAAGTAGGAGGACGAATGTGGGATCAGGGATAAATCTAGCATGTGATAGGAGAGATGTAATGCTGCATAGGCATTTAAATAATCCAAAGTAGCCGCATCATTTCCAACATGGTCTAGGACGGTAGATTCACTTCCGCTTAAAAGAGGATTTGTCATTGTTTTTATTAATGGCTCGTCACGAATGGATACTGTGAAGTGAGTATCTTCTAGCTCATTGCTTGGAGTAAAACGTGATGCCGAGGTTGCTATTGAATCGGCGAGAAGATTTTTCTCTCGCGGGATCGCTTCAATGGATATGAAGTTAAACGCCTTGCTTAAATCTAATACAGCGTTTTTGTAGAGTTGTAAATGTTCGGCTTTAGTTTCATATACTTCAGAAACTTGGTTTGTTACTAATTGCGAGTCTCCCAAGACTCTGATGTTATCAATACCAATCCTTCTGGCTAAGGTGAGGCCAAGAAGGAGGGCTTCGTACTCAGCGCCGTTGTTTGTGCATTCAAAGTTTAACTTGAATGAGAATGGGAGGACCTTCTCCTCGGGCGAAGTAAGAATTATACCTGCCCCCGCTCCATAACGACATTTAGCTCCATCGAAATGGAGAGTCCAATACTTAGCCGGGAGTGTAGATGTTGGGGCATCTGCCGCGTTTGCACACTCTACTTCTATCATACAGAGATCCTCTGCCGGTAAGGAACCAACACCTAGGGAAAATCCTATGCCTACTGAATCGAATGGTAAGAACATTGGTGAATCTTGTTCTATCAATTCAACGATTTTCGCAGTAGTCCCTAATGATACTGTTTCTTTAGTTTTACCTTTAGGGGTTGGAGTTGTTTTGGCTATGCTGGTAGTTTCAAGATCCGTTGTAGGTATCAACTTTTCCTCTGGCTTTGGGTCAGAGGGTTTATTAAGTTGGTTTGTTGGCAGCTCAAATTCTGAGTGCACCCCTGGTCTTTTCTTTAAATCAGCTAGGTGCAAATCGAAAGGTTTTGGATCGCCTTTGGCTACAAATACCTTTCCCAGATGCAAGAATCTTACTTCTTGAAATAGCGTGGAAGGGATTGCCTTCATTCGATGTATCCAAGGTCGGCCGAGGATCATATTATAGTTAGTTTCCCGATCTATAATGTAAAACTCAGTCAAGATGGTTTTGGGCCCTAAGGTGACTGGCAGTATTATAGTTCCTATCGAAGTGGCTTTAAGGCTATCATAGCCTCTCAAGGTATTTCGTGTAGTGGAACAGTTTGTTTCTCCATATCCAAGTTTTTGGAGGAAAGAGAAAGGGACTATGTTAACTGCAGCCCCATCGTCAACCATTGCCCGTTTTACATAGTTATTATAAACCCACACTTGCAAGTGTAAGGCTGGGTCACCTCGGCATGCGATCTCAGCATCTGTGGGCATTTTACTTATTTCGAAGATGAATTCGACATCCTTGTCCGGCTGCCCCGGAGGGTGGATATCAAAATCTACGTGATTTACTTGTGTTTCGGGAGGTGGAGTGATGTTAATTAGATGGCCTAGACCTAATGCTTCTAAAAGAGCAGCTCTGTGAGGGGGAGAGTTCTTTAGTAAGTCCAAAAATGAAATGTGTGAGAAGGTCTTTGTTAGGTCACTAATTAAATCATACGCACCGATGGGTTTTTCAACTATTTGCTGACTCTTATCTGCCTCTGGCAGATGACTTGGGCTTGGTTGAGAGAAATACTCTCGTGTTCTTGTTATAGCTTCGATAGGTAGTTCAGCGTCTAATTCTACCAAACTAACTATCTTAGGTCTTGGTTGAGCTCCCAACTGTGGCGCAACTGACGGATTTAATGAAGTCGAAGCTTCATGATCATTATTTCCCGTTATTGCACCTTTGTTTGTTCCGGTTGGATTCAGCCTATTGCTATCATGATTTGGGAGCGGATCGTTAAAGATCCTGAGGGGAGCATTCTGAGGGGAAACTACCCCTGCGAGAGTATTTGGTGATGATGAGACGGGATCTGCCAAAAACAAGTCTGTGAAGAACTGTCTTTGTTCTTCTGGCAAACGTTGCATAAATTTATTGTAGTCACGGCACGTTCTAGTGTCGTGACCATGAATTTTATGGAAACCACAATAAGAATTGGGATTATAATTCCCGTTTTGTTGGTTTGGTGTGTACTGTGGCCTAAAATTCTGATCAAACTGTTGCCTATTAGGACCAAAGTTTTGGAATTGTTGTTTTTGGTTTTGACTTTGGTTTTGGTAACCAAATGAGTTTTGGCTTGGCCCTTGTATGGGATTTCGCCGTTGTTGTTGTTGTTGTTGTTGTGGATGGTTAAAATCCACTGTATTGACTGTCGGGGTAAAGTTGTTGTTTCGCTGGTTGTTTGTTTGTGACGGAGGATTAACAACATTTACCCTCTTGGGCTGGTCGGTTACCCCATCTGTTGTTACCCCCATGATTTTTGTTAAGGATTTTGGGTCCTTGATTGACGTTTGTGGTAGTTGTAGTATTTTGAGTGGAGGTGATTAACCTCCCGTTTGCTCCATACGTCTTACGACCACTATCTATTGCTGCCTGGTCTATTCGTAGAGCGCTCTCAAGTACTTCATCATAAGTCCTCAGTGGGAACTTCTGGACTTCTTCCTTCACTTCTCTGCTGAGAGAATGAAGGAATAAATCGCATAGTTCCATCTGATCCATGTTTGGAGCACTTGCTGATGAATAAAGAACTGTACGCCACCTCTGGATGAAATGAGCGACAGATTCATTGTGTTCTTGTTTGATATGCAAGAATTCCCTGATTCCTGTTCTCAGTAGTTTGTTCATGTCGAAGGCTTTGATGAACTCTGACACGAGTTGTTTAAATGAATGTATGGAAGCCTCAGGTATTCTATAATACCAATCGAGAGCAATGCCCTCCAGTGTTTTGGGAAATATTTTAGCAACAACCCCATCCCAAGGGAGTAATTCTCGTATGGCTGTAGCGTAAGCTTTGATATGTGCGTTTGGATCTCCTTCAGCCTTGAACTTGGGAAAATCAGGGAGAGGTCTTGGAAGCATGACGCTTCGTATGGTGAAATCTAAGGGCTCCTTTAGATATTCTGAATACGTCCCTATCGCATAGCTTTCGACCATTGATGGTGTTTGCTGAGGGAGTGGTGGGATAGGTTGTTGATACGGTGCAGCGTACGCGTTGGCAGGGGCATAGGGAGGTCCCTGTGTTGGAGCAAACATACCAGGAGAGGAGAACACATCTCCTTGTGGTGATTTAGAGTACATGTTTAAATAGGACGGGGTATTGTCGAGGAACGGACTGTTCGACACTAGACCAGGAGGAGTAGTGTTAGAGATGATAGGCCTTATTGGCGTTTGTTGAGGAAATTAAGGAGGCATGCCTAACGTGCCTACTCCTGTGAGGAGATCTACTTGGCCAGAGTGGTATGGAGGATTGGAACTCCCCGTTTGCATGAACGGAGATTTTTGATTTGCTTGAGCAAGTTCTAACCCTCTCACTCTTTCTACTAACGTTGAAATGACTTCATTTGGTGAAGTCACGGTACTTTGCCTGAGCAGCGCTTGTTGTATACCCTGGTGTTGTATAGGCATGTGATAGCCTGTCATGAACTGATTGCTATCTTGCCAAGTTTCTCCAAGAATATTTCCTGTAGAGGTATTTTCTTGAAAAGGGGTCTCGGGTTGTACTTGTAAACCTCCTATAGGTGGGTACATACCCCGGGAGTGTTGTTCACTCCTAGGATAACGTGTTGACTATCCATCATCTAAGGACTAGGTATGGATCTGATTTCCTACTAATTTGTGGTCTGAGTAACATTTAAGGAGATGAACCAGATTCTCCTGTGAACGTCATATTGTTGGAACCTGAAGGTTCTGTTTGTTGGGTTCGAGGGGGTTGATCTAACTCCTCAGTTTGAAAAGATGAACTATATCTGATTCTTGGGGTTTTGTGTTGACAACTGATTAGTTGAATAGTTGTCACCCCATACTAAGAGCGAGGGTGATGATTCCCTATTCTGTTGGGCGTAGTATGCCTCAAGACCCAGGAGGGGTCTGCCATATGCGTCGAATCCCGAAATATTCGGGGCCTATATGAATACCCACAGAATAATGGGAAGGAGGCGAAGGTGGATGAGAGAAGATGAATCTTCTAAAAGAGAAGGTGAAACAGTTGTTTGTTTCACGTCGGGTTCACCAATTTTGTTGGTGAAACTGATGTGATGAGGTAAGAGAAGGTGAAACAGTTGTTTGTTTCACGTCGGGTTCACCAATTTTGTACGCCGGAAAAGCGACAGGTGAGTGTGAGAATCTACAAGTGACTCTTCCACGTACCCGACCTCCCGAGGTCATGCCGAGATAGCCGGTGGGGATGGAATATACAGACAAACTAGTTAGGCATTATAATGTCTTCGACACGCACTAGTGGAATTTGCAAATCTAAGGAAAAGAAGGCCCTTCTAACTTGGACTGGTGTGATAGATCGATCAGCGAGGATGACTACTCGAAGGCTCCAATCAATATCGAGCTCTGGCGTGATTCGATCTATGGGTTGAGGAATACGTGAAAAATGACCTGGGATTGTTTCGTGTATATCTCCTGATAAGGTCATATAGTGGATGATGAATACAATCAATTTCTATGGATGATTTTCTGGCCTAGTACAAAATTCCCTAGCTTCGTTAGCCGCTATATCTAGTAAGGACAGTTGTTCGATGATGATAGCTGGGAGTGGGGTGGACTGAAATACTAGTGTGCGTAGGCCAGTGTCTATATCTAACTGACTTGTGGATTCATTGGGCTGGTGGGATCTGTGGATCACAACCATAGACTCTTGGTTGTTGTGGTCATGTTATGGTCATACGCGAGATCAAGTTCTAATCCCTAGTTATCCAGTAATCGTATGCTTTCTCAGCTTCTATGTTTAGAGCCAATAGTTGTGCAATCTTATCAGAATACCTTACATGACGTTCTCTGCAACCTGGATTCTTAAGCGGGTATCTATATCTACAAGGGTGTCTCCAGCGTCTGGTTGTGGAACTAGAAGATCGCACCCGAATGTTTGTTCTCTTTCAAGCCCCTCTACAGTCATGTGGATGTTTTCTAGAGTAATATGTAGTTTGGCTGACTTGACCAAAATGCATGTGCTTGGTCATCTTCTATGTTTAATCCTCTTAACTGTGAACTGATCAGTTGTAAATCTGTGGTTGTTCGGAATACTTGTATCCTGAGATTTTGGTCTATGTCAACTATTTTTGTGACTAGGTTTGGTTGAGGCACGATTGGCTCAAATATATATTCCCCTGGGCTCTTGAGGTCCCGTGATTGTCATACAAAAAAAAATGCAATCTAACTGTAATGAAAGAAATTCTAACTACGTGAAATAAATCTAACTATATATAACTCTTTATCTTTCTAAGAAATATTCTAACAATTCTAAGAAAAACAAACTATTTTAAGCGTATCTAGAAATAATAGCTAAACAATAATTTAAAATAGACAAGATAACCGAGTGTGGTTATTTACCTGTGTGATTTGTAGAATTATTCTAAATAAAACAATTTGTCTAATCTACCGGAAAGATTCTCGATCCTACCTTAGAAGTGAGGAGTGAATCATAGTTTCTCAGAAACTATTGATGCAATCCCCACAGCTTCCTTGGCAATGTCGAGAATAGAATGAAATGAAATAAAGTGATTAACTACTCTATTTGATATGAATCTGACTAGAACTTTGAAATGTAAACCTGGACTCCGTAGAACAGTGGCGAATCTGATGGTGTATGTGATCTCGTCCCCTCAGTATGATCTTCTTGTTCTTTCGTGTTCACTTGGATCCATAAAAGCGTGTAATGCTAGCACCGATAGGAGTATATTTTGGGACAAGGATAGCTCAGAATGCAGACCGAGAATGCTAGTAGGAGAGGGATAGCGCAAGAGTACAGAGCTTGGCATATGCGATTCCTAGCGGGATTTTACTGCGAGTCATGCAACGTGAAGCGACCAGAACCTTTGACTATCCTATATGAAGAGAAAAACCTGTAACTTTAATGGCTTCCTAAGCTATTCCGTTCCAAAATAAAGACACTGCTTGCACAAGTTGGAGATGTGGCTTACCAACAGCTGAATAATAGCTAACCAAGTATATAATGAATTGAACTAAGAACTCTAAGTCACAGTAAAACAAATCTACAGCAAAGAGGAATTCAGAGGCAAGCTTCTAACCGGATTAGGTGGAACAATAGCACTGCCTGCACAAGATGGGTCTGTGGTCTTACCAACAGCTGAGAAATTTAACAAAAGATGCAAGTGAATTCAAGCTATGGCTTCTAAACAAGCTAACTAACTAAAACACTAAAATGAGGGAATGAGAGCAAATATCAAACTGCCAAATCCAGCCAAGCTTCAGACCAAAAACTCCAGACCAATTCTTCACCAAATTCTTCACCAAAATCAGACCATTTGCATGTACACAAACCATGCATTTATAGGAATTCAAACATCCAAGAACCAAAACCAAATTGAACTCCTAAACAATAAACAAAGGAAAAACATTGTTCTAGGGGACCAACAACATTAATGCATGCTCAAGTCGGCAAAGAAAAGCTGGTGAAATGTGATATTTCACGCAAGTCACATCAAAACAGCGTTCTGGAAAACACAGCACAGGACTGCCGCTCTGAGCAGGGCGGCGGTTACAAGACCGCCGCCCTGTTCAGGGTGGCGGTTTCGTCACTGAAGGTCAAGAGGCCAAGGAAAGAGGAAAAAAAGGGGACAAAAAGGGCGCGGGGGATAAGCGGGGCATGTGGGATGTTAACGCATACTCCGAGGGCTTTTCTGGATCCCGAACACCTTACGAGGAGACCTGTATCAGCATTGGGGCATTTATTACACCATTCCGCAGTACAGTACCTTACAATTTTGGGTACGTATAGTGACCAACCATAAGTTTTCGAGGGAAAAAAAATACTATTCCACAAAGGTGAAGGTTAAAGTTTCTGTTTCCTATAAGCTTACTTACATTAGAAGTACAATTGTTCTTGCACTATGGTTGTTTCAGTTCCAAAATTTAGTTTGATTCAGTTAAGCATTTACATGACATAATTTTATTTTATTTTATCTTTAGTGGACTCTATTTTGGCTTGAATGCCTAGTCCCACCAAGAACAATTTGTATCCATTCTTTACAAAAAATTTAAAGCTTAAATCATCCATAAGGACTTCACATGATAATTCGTTCCTAAACCATTGTCACATATACTTTTGTTCCTCATTTCATTGACATTGTTTCTTAGGTCTCTTTTTCGCGTCACTTTATAACATGAAGAGTTACGAAAGTACTTGTCTAACATCTTGAAGAAGTATATCATTTGCTTTCTCAAAGTTTCTCTGACCAAGGAAATTCATATTCTTTTTATCATAAGGAAAATTTCTAATTGAGTTATAAGGATTCCAAGAGTGACAATATTCCTAACCTCACATATCATTTTACTCTTACATTACACTATGGTCTCATTATTAGCGTCATTTTATCACATTTGTAAAAAAAATGACACATACTTTTCAATAATAGATTCACTACTACAAGGAGTGTAACCTAGCATGAGACAACTCAATCCTTTTCTCTTAAACAATTTAGTGTTACACATTCTGCAACCAAGACATCCACTTGTGTAATTTAATCCCACCATGAGAACAATCATAGGAATATCATAGGAAAACTACCTGTGTTTTTTTATTTGGGGAACTCACTAGGGTACAAAAGGGAAACTAGACACATGGGGTAACGGGGACCCCCCCTTTTTTTGTTTCAACACTTCTCTTAAACAAACTTATTTTAAACAATAGCATTTCTCAAGGGTTATGCACAATTTCCACTCGAAAGGAAATTCATTCAACGACAAGAAAAAATTCTAGATCTACTTTGCAATACTTGGTACTCCACAAGGATACTAAGGCAGTAAAATCTCTACTTACACAGTAAAAGGTAAGGTTACACCACATAATCATTACTTCAAACAAAGACTCTTAATGTGACTCCCAAGGCGGTCTTCATCACTCTTCCCGGTGTGAGACATGAAGAGAAGACATTCTCCTTACCCCACGCATGGTTACCAAACTAGAAGGAAACCACATACTGTGTATAAATTTGGACCATGTTGTTCCTAAAAGATGGGTTCATGACAATGTCGCTAAACATAATGACTATGGTGGTAAACCCATACTAGGGATGTTATTTACCTAAACTAGGAGGTTCCATCGAGTGAAAAGTTTAAGTTCATTTTATGGTTTCAATCTCTTCTATGGTAAGAAGGATAAAACATGAAGAAATGTTATCAACGAATCTCGTACTAGGGTTGAGTGTTTCAATTAAATATCTTTATTATATTTACCAGGCAACAATACAACACCCTAATTAATTAATCATTTATTGAACACTCAAAATACACTACAAGATATTAACTTCAAATTCATTTACCATATATATATCAAACCTTTTTACCATACGTAACTATGTATCAAATTCAACCTATGATTAGATGCACATTTACTAAGATATTCCTAAAACTAGCATCTCATTTATATTACCAAATTTCAAATATAGAGTTTTCTATTACATTGTAATTATATTAAACATATATACATTTTTCAATAAAATATATAAATTACAATAATAAAAAAACATTACACCATGCCTTTTCACCATCTTTCATACATCCTGCAAAACAATGTGAGCATGAAATCAACGATAAATCACTAGCATGGCCTCCACCTAGATCTAGCATAATTTAAGTATTTAGTTTCCATTTACATACTAATAAAAATTTACATTTGAAAGGAGATAATTAGAGACACATGTTTATTTCATTTCACTTTTCTTTATTTCGTAACCATGGAGTGAAAAGGAGATATGGAAGAGAGACAAACACTATTTCACCAAAAGTTCAATTTCACATAACAAGTCACACTGTAGAGTTTGAAGTAGTTATTTATAGCGTCAACAAGTTTCCACGATGGTTTGACAACCCAACGAGGGTCCTACAATTTTCCTTTTACGTTTTCCTACCAGCTACAAAAATGTTTGATTTAGACTTGGAGGCAAAAAAAACACTTTTTAATGTTGTCTTCTGATGTGTAAACACACCAGGAGTAAGTTTCTACATGTCCTCCTATCCCCCAAGAATTTACAAGAAATGGCAGAATTCAGACTTGGCGAACGGTTTACAAATGTTGGCTATTTTTCTGAGGTCATTGGTTGTAGTTGGCCTAGTTGCAAACGATCAAAAGTTAGCTCAGGGGCTCAGAAAATCACGTCCAAAATTGATGTTCAATGGACGAATGTGCAATGAGAAACTTCCTACAATCTCCCCTATATATGGAGAATTCACTTGAGTTAGCAGGACTCAGAACTAGAAAACTATTTTCAAACATCAACAAGATTTCTAAGGCAATCGATACTAATTGATCCAGTTTGACCTAGTCAAACTGTGACTAGAGGCCTACAAAATGGCTTTGCCAAAATATATAGAAATTTTTTTCCTAGAACTGAAGGTTCCATGCAATTTTCTAATAAAAACGCTAGAGGTTTGCGAAGATGGATAATAATTTCTCTATCTAGGTTTCAAATGGCGGTTCATAACGAAAGCCAAATTTTTAGATTTAACAACTTCCTATCATTGAAAATAGTGTGATAGGGCTCCTATAATGGTGTTAAAAGGGTCACAAAAGTTCATTTGGGGTCGATCCAAAGATTGAAGCAACACCTTCCATAACAAGGTACACGAAGGAAGCTTAACCTCCACTTTTCGGAGTTATGAAGGTTACTTTGCGAGTCTCTAGAAGTCGTAATTTATCTATTTAAACCAGGAGATGGTCAACATATTTATCATGAAGTCAACTTCAACTTGTCGATAAAACAATACTATAGTGATCTAGTTTGGCTAAGAATTTTTCTGAATAACCTCAAAATTAGGGTTGAAGTTCATGGTTGACTACAAAATGGTTATTTTGATTGCGTGAGTTATGATGCGACATTTTATTGTTTTACAACAAGTTATTATAAAACAATTAAATATATGATAATCCTAACCTTTTAAAATTATATTTCTTTGCAAAAGAAAAACTAAAGTATGAGAATTATGCAAGATAAGGAGAGATGAACCATGCCTGGGAGATATTTGCATCTGCAAGCAAGAGGTGATCCAGGTGGTTTCGTGTCAAGAGCATGGTTCCACATTTTGCATACATATCCTCTTGATAGCTATAGCTACAAATATTTGCTATAATGTTATTCATCCTCTAATACATTTAGGCAGATGTCCACATTCTGACTAATATATCCCATTATAGAACATGCTGAGATGTTGTTGGGAAGTTAATTTGGAATTGGATTTACTCCAACCACTACAAAAATTTGGAAATAACAAACTCCACAGTTGATACAACAAGAGCTATCTAGAACAAGAGAAACCCCATTTTGCTAAGCATAATTTACATAGATTTCCATAATACAAAACCCATAACAAGAGATCATAAAAAAGCCTATCCAACATAGAAACATTGTGAAAAAAAATCCTCTAAATTTATGCTCTATTGGATTTCCATAATCCAGATTCATGGCTTCTCCCTTTTCCATCCATGATAATCAATGAACCTATAAATACTACATCTGAAAAAAAAATTCCTTTATTATGCTTTGATGGATATCAATACCCTACTCTTAAGGTCCCATTTCAATACCACGGGGAGGATGTTGGAATAGGGTGATGGAATCGAGCTGTATACTTGACAACTGCATTTGCTTAAAACTCCAACAAAATTTTCAACAAACCCATTCTGTACATATCCTACAGTCAATGCATCCCCATAGCTCATGTCTTTCTCCAAGACATTTTGTCAAGAATTTCATTCAAGTCTATGCTTCCACATTATTCATATACATCTACTAAAGCATTTGCAGCTATAACATCTGACAAAACCCCTCTATCTTTTATGCTTTGTTGGATGTCCACGCAAGTTCCAGAGATCATGTTTCACATGGGCTAGGAGTACGCTGGTAAATGTGAACATATCTATTTGGAGACCTATTTGTAGCAATGGTGAAATGGAGTGGTTTTCATGTTAGCAAACCCAAGCCTTATGTGCGTTGCACTATCCCAATACTGCTTAAATTTACAATGTTTACTTGGGTTTGTGCGTTGTCTAGGCCCCTGTATTTGTTTGTTAGCCTCGACAGATGTTTTCCCATTTTCTAAGATTAGATAATAGTTATCTAATTATTGAGAATGTATTAATTATTTTGTAATTATTGATTTCCTTTAGTGACACCTTACAAAAAAATTGGTTATGGTTGTTAATTTGCTATGTATCTCAGCCGTCGATTAAGAATCGATCTCGACCATTGGTGTTCCAATGAGAGTAGTATAAAAGGAGGTCATTGTGCATTTGGAGAGTACAAGTTTGGAGAAGCATTTGTAGTGCTAGCAAATAGTCTTACAGTGTTAACAAGGGCGCAGTGATAGTGTTGGAAATAGCAGTGGGGGAATATCAACATGAGAAGTTGGGAGATTGTCAAAGTTCTTCCAGTAAGAGGCAAGGAATCTTTGTATCTCTTAATATTCTAAAGTTAATATAATTTCTCATATGTAGAAATGGTTTTCCCTTAGGTGTTTTTCTAGGGATAATTTGTCAGAATATATTGTGTTCATTGTGTTACACATTTCTTTCTATATTCTTATTAGTGAAGTTGCAGTTGTGTTATTTTTTGATATTAGTTGTGAATTAGTTTTTGATGGTTAAATAATCTTTTAAGATAGGAGATTAATAATCAGTGACTGCAATAGAATTTTCACATGGTATCAGAGTAGTGTTAAGGGTAGAAAAAGGTTTTCCCTAGGAAAGAAATTGAGGGTTTTTATAACCTAGTTTGATCTATCAAATTTTTTATTACTTTTATCCTTTGAGATGGCTTCATCTGGTTTAAGAGATCAGGACAGGTTAGATGGTGCCTCAAATTTTGGTGTTTGGAAGGCTAGATTTTCTTTATTATTGAAAGAGAATGGTATAAAGGATTGTGTTGCCACTGTTGTAGATGTACCTACAGATGCAACACATCTTACAACATATAAGAAATATGATGCCAAGGCTGGAGGATTGTCCTTGATGGTGTCAAGGATCATATTGTTCCACGCATCTCCAAGTTAGCTACAGCGAATAAGATGTGGGATGTCATTTTGAATCTGTACCAAAATGCTACCACCAATAGGAAGATGATTTTAAGAGAAAAGTTGAAGAATACCCAGATGAGCAAGGGATAAGATGTTACAAGTTACCTCACTAGACTTAGACTTTTTAACGACGAGTTAGCTGTTTTTGGAGATAGCCCTAACGATGATGAGCTAGTACGGATAGCCCTAAATGGGTTTACTAGACAGTGGGATGTTTTTGTTCAAGTTGTTAGGGGATGAGACACCTTACCGAGTTAGGATTGACTATGGAATGATTTCACTCAGGAGGAATTTAGACTAAGTCTTGTCAATGTGGCCAACAAGAGTCAGAAAAGTGAGGGAGAACAAGAAAACATTTCCCTAGCGAGAAAAGGGAAAGAAAAGAAGGGATTTAGCAAAGGATCAAATTATCGAAGTGAGAAGAAGAAGGACTTGTCTAAGGTCGAGTGCTTTGGTTATCAAAAGTTTTTCCACTATGTTAATGATTTCCTGGATAGGAAGAAGGGTAAGAAGCGGGTGGCAACTTCAGCAAGTGCAGAAGAACTCTCCAGTAGAATGGAAGATGAGTTTGCACTCCTAGCTTGTATGGTTAGCTCAACTTCACAGTGTGTTTGGTAAATAGATAGTGGGGCATCATTTCATATGACAAGAGTTAGAGAGTACTTCTCTAGTTACAAAGAGGAGGACACCAATATCAAGATTTCTATGGGGAACTTGTCCAAACTCAACCCAGTTGGGAAAGGGACTATTTAGTTTCAGAGGGAGAATGGAAAGATAGTTCCACTTCATGATCTTGCATTTGCTAGGCTTAGGTATGAATGTAATTTCTGTATCTATTCTTCAAGATAAAGGGTATAATGTACTTTATAGAGGGACACATGTGTTGATTAAGAACAACGATTGGAAACCACCCATAACTATTGGAGTTAGGAGTGGTCGCCTTTATAGGTTACAGTTTGATACTCCTAAGGCACTTATGATCATCAGTAATCCTAGAGATCTTGGAGAGCTATGGCATAGGAGGATGGGCCATATTCATCATGGAGCACTTAAATTGCTTTGTGAGATAGTGACAGGTGTTACAGAGGTGAGCACAGAGCATGATGATGTATGTAAGGGATGTGTGTTGGGGAAGTTTGTGAAAGCCTACTTTCCAAGGAGTTATAATAGATCTAAGGGTGTTCTTGATCTAGTACATTTAGATGTATGTGGACAAATGTCGACAAAGTCTCTCAGAGGATATGAGTACTATGTTATCTTTATTGATGATTTCTCCAGGAAGACCTCGATACACTTATTGAAGACCAAGGATGTGGTTTTTAGTCACTTCCAAGAGTTCAAAGCTCTTGTGGAGAACTTGACAGGAAGGAAGATAAAGTTTCTTTGATCAAATAATGGAGGTGAGTACAAATAAAATGACTTCCAAGATTTCTGTAGTAGAGAAGGAATCACGAGAGACTGGATGGTTCCTTACAATCCATAGCAGAATGGAGTTGTTGAGAGGAAGAACCATTCTATATCAAAGGCAGCAAGGGCTATGCTACATGATCAGAACATGCTTTGCTACCTATGGGAAAAGGCGTGTAGTACAACATTTTACATTCATAATAGGGTTTCACACAAGGTACTGGGGAAGATGACACCAGAGGAAGCTTTCACAGGGAAGAAGCCAAATGTAGGTCACTTCAGGATATTTGGGAATTTGGCATATTGTCATATTCAAGAAGATACACGTACCAAGATAGATCATACTGTAGAGAAGGGGTGCCTTGTTGGGTATAGTGAAACTTCAAAGGAATATAAGATTTTTATTCCAAGGACTAGAAGAATTAATGTTAGATGTGATGTCAAGTTCATGGAGGAAAAAGCATTTAGAAGGTCCAGAGATTTTCCAAAAGATGATCAAAGTGAACAACCAACAAAAGCTCCAAGTCTAAGTCAAGGGCAGCAAAGCTCAAGTATAGTTACTAGTATAGGCATAGACTTAGGTAGTGAAGATTCACAGAGTATGGAGCAACTGGTGCAACAGGATATGCATATAGAAGATATAGAGGTTGATATTTCATCCTCTACAGTTGGCAGCAGGAACCATGGGGTTCAAAACACACAAAGAGATACTCAGGAGTTTGTGGGAGCTCCTAGGAAGAGTACAAGACAGAGGAGAGAACCAGCCAAGTTCAATGACTATTTGGCATTAGTCAGCTAGTTGGTAGATAGTGAACCTTCTAGCTATCAAGAAGTTACACAACATCAGGTATGGTGAGATGCTATGGTTGAGGAATATACTTCTATAATGCAGAATGATGTGAGGAAGGTAGTGCCTTGACGAATAGATAGGGTAGTAGTTGGATCACGCTGGATCTTCAAGATAAAGCACAGCACTGCAGATGGTAGCATCAAGAAATACAAGGAAAGGTTTGTGACAAAGGAGTTCTCTCAGAAGGAGGGAGTAGACTATGAAGAGATATTTTCTCCAGTGGCCAGGTATGCTTCTATGCGCGCTATAATCTCATTTGCAATGTAGATGGGATGGTAGATCCATCAAATGGATGTCAAGACAACATGCGTTAATCGTGAATTGAAGGAGGAGGTATACATAGAACAACCAATAGGCTTTTTAGCACACAACAAAGAGACACATGTGTGCAGATTGAAGAAATCCTTGTATGGACTCAAGCAGGCTCCTAGAGTGTGGTATGAGCGCATTGACATACTTGCAAGAAATGGGCTTTGTGAAGAGTGAGGCAGATTGTAACCTCTACTACTTGGTGGTTGGTGGCGAGGCTCTCATTCTTGTTCTATATGTAGATGACTTGTTTCTTATAGGTGCACTAGGGCTCATATAGGATTGCAAGAGGGACCTTGCAGAAGAGTTCGAGATGAAGGACTTGGAACTCACACAGTATTTTCTAGGCATTGAGATGTGGCAGACATATGGAGAGATTTTCCTTGGTCAAGGGAAATATTGCATTGACATCTTGAAGAGATTCGAGATGGAGGATTGCAAAGCCATGTCTACACCTATGATCACTAATTGGATGAAGGTAGATACATCTAAGGACAAAGATGTAAATACCACCTTATATAGGAAGTTAATTGGTTTGCTCATGTATTTGGTCAACACCAAGCTAGATATAACATTTGCAGTAAACTCTTTTAGTCAGTTCATGGTTGAGCCAAAGAAAGTACATTGGACAATGGCTAAGCATGTTCTATGTTATTTGCATGGTTCAGTTGAGTATGGGATTAGATATGTTCGCGGTGAAGGAATCAAGTTGATAGGCTATACTGATGCAGATTAGGTAGGCAGTACAACAGACAAAATGAGCACTTTAGGGTGTTGTTTCAGTTTAGGATCAGGAGATGTTTCTTGGTTTAGCAAGAAGCACAAGTCTATGGCATGGTGAATACATTGTAGTTAGCATGGCAACATGTGAAGCTATATGGCTTCGGAAGTTGCTAGTGGCCTCTTTTGGTTAGAAGCTTGAGACTACTGTGATACACTGCGACAATCAGAGTTACATAAAGTTGTCTGAGAATCTAGTGTTTCATGATAGGTCTAAACATATAGATATCAGGTATCACTTCATCAAGGATTGTGCACAGCGAGGTATTGTTCAGCTATAATACATACCTACATAGGAGCAGGTAGCAGACATTATGACTATGGCATTGGGGAAGGAAAAAAATTTCTTCTTCAAAGATAAGATGGGTGTCATGCAGAACAACTTCCTTGCTAAGAGGAAGTGTTAGTTTGTTATCTTGGACAATTGTTCGTCCATTTGCTAAGATTAGCTAATAGTTATCTTATTGTTGAGAATGTATTAATTATTTTCTAATTATTGATTTCCTTTAGTGACACCTTGCAACCAAATTTTTTATGGTTGTTAAATTGTTATGTATCTCAGTTGTCGATTGAGAATCGGTCTCGGCCGTTGGTGTTCCAATGAGAGTAGTATAAAAGGAGGCCATTGGGCATTTGGAGATTACAAGTTTGGAGAAGCATTTGCAGTGCTAGCAAATGAGTTTGTATGTTTGCAGTGATAACAAATAGTCTTGCACTATTAGCAAGGGCGCAGTGATAGCGTTGGGAATAGCAGTGGGGGAAGATTAGTGGGAGAAGTTGGGAGATTGTCGAAGTTCTGCCAGTAAGAGGCAAGGAATCTTTGTATCTCTTAATTTGCCGAAGTTAATATAATTTCTCATATGTAGAACTGGTTTTTCCTTAGGGGTTTTTCCAGAGACAATTTGTCCAAAAATATTGTGTTCATTGTGTTATGCATTTCTTTTCATATTCTTATTAGTGAAGTTGCAGTTGTGTTATTTTTCGATATTAGCTGTGAATTAGTTTTTGGCAGTTAAATAATCTTTTAAGATAGGAGATTAATAATCAGTGACTGCAATAAAATTTTCATGCCCCAAATCTCAAATTAAATCAAACTATTTTTTTTTTTGGGAAAATGACAAGTCTGCCTTGTTATTATGGGCGCCCATACTCTACCAAATCTCCCACCACACGGCAGGCAGCCTGAGACAACCCACTGTCCATCAATTATTTTCACCCACCTCCATAAATTCTTTAATATTTTATTTTATTTGCGTGGGGCACTACAACTTCCATCTTCCACCTTTCTTCTTCAAATGAGATGTCCTCCATAGCAGAGCCCAAGGCTGGAAGTTCAATCAAAGTAGCATTCATCGCCATCTCTCCTTGATTACACACCTGTCTCTTGAGTGCCATCTGTTTCAGGCTCCCTGCTTCAAAAAGCCACCACCGGGGATGAGCCCATATCCAGAACAGTCAGAAGAGCTGCGTCCTCCTCTGCAGTCGCTTCTCCTATCTTCCAATGGACATTACCCTCCACCCTTCCCTAAGACGACACCTTGACACCCTCCGTCACAGGTCCTGGTATCAATTGTTGGACATTAACCGCAGCCCCCTCCTCGAATCCAATGATATTCATACAAGTTTCGTCCGTCGGAACAGTGGGTTTGTGAGCCAGGGATTCACTCTACCCAACGCATCGTTTTTGTCCTGGAATCAACAGCTTCCACCGACAAGAGGTAAAAGCCACACCCGAAAACAGGCCAGCATCATACTTAGCCTCAATCTCCCCTCGATTGTCATAGTCCGAGCTGTGAAGAGCATCATCTTTCCTTCTCCGTTCCTTGCAGCACCCATCATTGTGGCCGGCAGTCCTGCACTTGACACACAAAATAGGGGAAGGGTCATAATCCAGTGTTTGTTCCCACACTCAGTATCTAGAAGAAATGATTATGCCAAACTTTCCAAACAATGTTAAATACCTAATAATCCCAATGATACTACATCTCATAGTTTCGAACATATTATTTCCCCAGGCGATTATCATTATGCGGATTTCGTCTCATTGATAAACTAAATATGGAATTTGTTCAACGATATAAATTCATTATTATAGGTTTAGAATACTAAATGGGTTGAGTCAAGGTAAAGACACATATAATTTCCTACTTACAAATATTATCATGTGGTTTATACTACCTTCCACAATTGTTATCAACAATGGATCATCCTTTATGAAGTTTTTTAAAATCACACATATATTTTTGGCTCCTTACTACTCATAGCGAAATAAACAAGCTAAGGATATTATTACAAAACATCAAACTGAATAGAATAATCAAAATATCTATACTCTCTATACTTATTATACTATTGCTTTCACACATGTAGATTCTACCCCTTTCTCCTTAATTTATGGGGAAGAAGTTATTCTTTCAATCAAACTAGAAATCACCTAGCTATGGCTATTACTTAAAGATACTATTAAAAAGAACGGTTACAAAGAAAACGGGTTACATGAACTTGAATCACTTGATTATAGATTTGTGCAATGCCTTGAGCACATAAAAAATAAGGTATTTTCTCACAAATTTCATCTTGGTGATATAGTCCTTAACCAAAAAAAATTAGAAAATTACAAATTCTATGACATCTCTAAGTCAATTTCAAACCTACCTAGATCAGCTCCTATGTGGCAACTATAAGAATTATTTATAATGTTTATCACTTCACTTATCTTGAAGGTAGATAATGTTTCTCCCCCCTTCCGTTATTATAGCTGCACTTCCTAAATAAAGAACTACTTAACACTCCAACCTTGTTCTAATAATGCACTTCTTAGATTAAACAAGTAGAACTGCTTGATGATAATCCCACCTCAAGATGAGTGCTTTCCATAAGGTCAAGGCTAGAGGATCCAATTATCAAATGATAAGTATCAAGTGGAAGTGTAGTGATGTATACAGCTAAGGCATCCTAGTAGACTAAAAGATTTCAACCTTGTTTTTGATTTATTACATCAAAGTCTAAATAGATGATGAAAAATGATTAGCCCCTTTCTTGCACATATCTATTTTCAATAAATTTAAAAAATCTTAAAACAATCCAATGATACAAAAACTATCACATATGTATAAAAATTCATAACCTTGAACATGATTTTGATTTATTTGGCTGGCACATTAATTTATATATGTCATTTTCATTGCTGGTTTGTTAGATAACATATATTTTTATATAATGTTTGCACATATGCGTCTATGAGAAATATTCAACTTGATGCAAGATACACACATGATGCCATATGTTGGCTTAGTTTCATCACATTGGCATTACTCTTTTGACGCATATCCTATAATACACAAGTACTTTTGCTATAGTAATTTTACTTTCCACTTCCTCATAAGAATTTTTTATATACATAGTTTTGATGTTGTTTTCTGACATAACAAGAGTAAAACATGTGTTTTCTTAGCTCTAACTTATCTTTGTACATATTTTTAACTATTATTATTTTCTATACTTTCTTGATCCACTATTTAAAAAATTTATTTGTGATACATAAAAATACTTCAATGCACTATTTCCTTCAATTTATATGCATATTTCTCATACTCTTATTTTATTGTATCTTCAATATATTTTTCATGATATTTGTATTCTATGAATCCATTAAAGTACAATCCACATATCTACAATTGTCCCTTGTGTTTTCATTTTTTTCCCTATTGTGCAGCTATTCCAATGGGGATATATCCCATTACCTAGCCATACAATAAATTGTTCATGTAAATAGGAAGAATGAGTTCTCTTGACTTTGCCCGGTCAGTTAGATCAGTTAGGGATGAGAACATTGTAATAAAAAATATTTATGGTACTAAGGTTGAACATTACCACTTTTCCCTTTTACATGTACTTCATGAATAACATAGTTAGCCACTTCTCAAAAACATTCAAATCCATGATCTATGTGACAACTTTATATTTATCTTGAGAAGATGTGCATTTTAAACATTTTATTAAATAATTTTAAAAGGAATTAGTCTGGATATAATTGGTTTAATTCCATCATCCAAATCGCTTGCTTCTACAAATTTTTCAATCGTGCACTCAACAATCTACAATATCCATCCAAATAGCTTATCATTTATTCTTTATCACATTACTTCTTTCTATATTCATCTCTTCATCCATATCTACCTTGATATTTTATTATGTGAATGACTTAAGAATTTCATTTTTAATGGCGTCAGGTTGCCTTTATTATTGTTCAATAACTAACTAACCAAATCATTGAGTAAACATAATAGGCCACCACCTGACCTAATCGATTTCATAATTCAAAAATTCAAGTGCTTTCATATTTGTTCTTTTATATGAATTCTCTATTTAGAAAGACATCATTCGGGAAATCTTGTATTTTTCCTAAACCTCATCATGGTATCTAGGTCATATTACATTTATGGAGTTAAGTGTCAAGGAAAACACTCCATCATTTCTTTTCGTTTTCTTTATGTCATCTAGGTTTCATCAAGATCGTAGTGCAACCAGACATTTTATATATCTATATTGAATTTACCATCACATTTTTCATGGACATACATCTTCATCTATTTCGTGTGACACTTTTGTGTTATTATCACTAAAGATAATTCTTGTGAAGGGGACATTTTTATTCATATCTATACTATCTAATTATTCATTTATGTAAATTACTTCTATATTACAGAATGAATGAAATTCCCTCTTCTTGTGAGAAGGTTTACCGTTGTATTTCTATCCATGGTCATTACGTGAGCCATAAAATTTGATGTTACATAGAAAAACTAATCTCTTCCTTATGTCTACATCACAAATACTTCACATTTAAATTCCTTTTCATTCTACTCTCATTATTCTTCCCTCAATTCAACTTTATTTTTACTTAAATATTGATGGACACACTACTCATATGTTCCTAGATCTTTTATGGCCTCTATGTTAGCCTCACTAGCTTTGATTGTAGACTTTGTGGCTTTTCTTTTTTTTGTTTTCATCCTCTTCTTATTCTCTTTCTATAGTTTTTTTCTCCAAGACTATATTTTATTCTTTACGATGTTGTATACACTCAAATTTATAAATCTATTCTTTGAAACTACAAATCTTTACATTGGACACTTGTATGGACAAATACACTCTCCTCACTCTTACTTAGCACCTCTTCTTATTCTCTTTCTATTGTTTTTTTCTCCAAGACTATATTTTATTCTTTACGATGTTGTAGACACTCAAATTTATAAATCTATTCTTTGAAACTACAATTATTTACATTGGACACTTGTATGGACAAATACACTCTCATCACTCTTACTTAGCAAACCCTGATAGAAATTCATGTACTTCCTTATTTTTTTACAGTTCTTTATTGAGAGTATGTAAAACCTAATTGTATAAATACATCTAGATGCATACATTCATAGGTCCATAAGTTCAAAAAAAAACTATTTCATATCTAAAATTGCTACACTCAATCAAGTTGTGAAAATCTATTTACCGATCTTACTTTAAAATTTTAGACTAACATGTTATGTATTAATTATTTCAAAACAATAACCTTCATGCAAATAAATACACCCATTTTTGTTGGATTTTTATTTTATTACACCCTTCAGAAGCATATCTAAGAAAGTAAATCATGTCTCATTTAAGGAACTGGCACTAGATAAAATCCCCATACAAAATATAGCACTAAAGACAAATAATGCTCCCTAGATAATGAAATAAATAATGAACATCCATTACGAAAGTACCCTCTACTAACCTCTAAAGTTTCCTTACATATTTAGGATTCTCCATTTTCATCATACATGTAGGCAAAGTGACCCTTCCCAAGCATTTAAAAAAGTGTGAAGTAGAAGCAACGAATTGTCAAAATATGGTAATCAAATTCTTATTGCACAATAGTTGATATCACATGCTTATATAATTAAATGTGGTTTAAGACATCTTTGGAGTAGTGGATACAATCAAAATTGCTCATTTTTGTAGGAAATCCTTATTGCACTACAAGGATTCGATAGTTTGAGTAGAGTTTAAAGTCATTTTGATAGAAAGTAAATAATATCCATAGAAAGTGGCACATATTTTTAGATAGGTGAACAACTCAATAATTTGTAGACCCATATTTCAAGTAGGTCTAATAATGTATAAAAGCATAGGGACTATAAAAATAGTTTTTAGCAAATCATATTGTTTTTGTCATGCCAATTTTCAGGTTACAATTACATGGAAAATTATTTCCAATTCTCAATCTTCATGTTCCTACACTAAGATCACCTAATCTCTTCCAAATCCACACAGAATAAGCTAAGTGCACTCTTTCTCATGTATGTTTCGACATTTTCTAGGTCACTCATCACTTTAAAAATCATTAATCTAAGTTTTGAAATTAATTTTGGAAGTAAATTGAATCAAAATAATCATGTGTAACATTATTCATCCTTTCTATGTATGTTAATTATAACATCTTATCTTAACAAGGCTAAAATTGTCTCATGAACCTGACTCGCATAGTCTTAGGCATTCTTCTTACTTGGTTTTAGATATATCAATATTTTTGATTTTTTATTAAGATTCCATTTTGATTTCATCCTCTTGTTTGACCTCAAACTAATTTATAAAGTTATTCCATTGGCCTCTTGATTTTGGACCTACATGTGCTAATATTTCTTATTTTATATCTAATTGGAGTTTATTACATCATTTTTTCTTCCACCATGGGTGTGCCCATGCCACAATTTCACAACAATATTTTTATTATTTATTTAAATGACACCCAACATGTAGAGATAATCTCACAAATCTAATGCATAAAATCAAGTTATTTTGATAATACGACACATTCCTATGTGATTTCAAGCTTAAGTCATATTTCACTTCCTTTTATGAGTGGTGATGACACATTCCACAAGGCTATCTTATATTTTATTTAATAATTAAACCAAATTTTTATTGATAAATTTCAAGCTATAAATATTATAATTACATCTCTCAAGGATGAGATACAACATATCAAGGATACTTCTAACTCATATATCAGTTATCTTTCTATATATGATGATCCTCTTAAGTCTGAATATGTTCAATGTGATATAATTTTTATGTATCATACATGTGCTCCTATAAGTGAGCTCAAACCCCTACATAAAGATAATAATGTATATGTTCCCAAGAATCAATCTTGAATAGTAAGGCAACAAAAATTGAGGGAACCTATTTAGTTTACAAATAATGTCTTCAAAACATGATATGCTTTATGAGGTAATAGATAAATGGTTAATCAATTTGTCACCTACTCATTAATATCTCCTATATCAGCTTACAAAAGTCAAAGGTCAACAATTGTCCAACTATTATGGTTGTAATAGACATCGAGATAATGATTTCTATTCTCTACAATGATATATATGAAAAATTGAGCATAAGGGATTTTATTCCCTTGATAAACTAAATTATCCAATGGAATTATCTTAATTAGTAAAGCTTTAATAGAAACTAAAATATATGACTCTTATCTCTAATGAGCATACTACGATACTAATTGATATAGCTCTGGAATTACAACGTGAGTCATCTCATCATAAAGAGGGTGTAACACCCTCTAAAATCTCCCACACGAGACCCAAGAACAACCTAGGTTTAGTAAGAAAAATTATGATTTTTTTTTTAATTGTTAACAACCAAAGCCTTAAAGAAAATTAAATTCGACTAATAACTTTTCCCATTATAACGATTACTAATTCCACATTATAAAACAATAAGTCTAATAAATCCACACCTGTCTCAAATCTCCGTAGGGATTAATTTAATCACTGATTACATTGAAATTTTAGCTAAATATTCCCTGATTGAAATTGTAGGGTTAAGGGACCAAAAAAATTAAATACCCAAGGTATTTAATTCCACAAGATCCAATACAAGAGCAAGGTTTAATTACAGGGGGAAAGAATATATATTTAAAATCATAAGAGTAAATTCTTACTTACCCCCTCCCAGAACTCGGCAAAGGATTCAATTTTTTTTTTCTCATTATTAATGCAATTAGAACTTCCTGAAAACATTCTCATTAGATAGGTAATCTCGTCACCTTTCTGGTGATATAAAGAAGTCCTCCTAAATCCTCCATATTTCTCAAGTTATGGGCCAGTAGAACTTGGGGTGAAAATTTTCTCAAAAGCGAGCTTGCGATGCCTAGGGAGTAAAATTTTTCCCAACTAGGGCTCTACGGACTTTCAGAGAGAAATTCCGCCCAAAGGAGAAATAGAGGACCGAGTGGAGTGGGGAAGTAAAATTTTGCCAAACGAGGGTCAAGGTGCAGTGGGGGAATGAATTTAGAAATGCTTTAGTTCCCTTCTGGGATAAATGAGTGCAATTTACCTCCGAGCGCTTGTGAGCCTGTAAGGGGACACGTGTCCAAAAACTTCCAAGCTCCAAAGGGAAGGTGGGGTTGACTGGAAGAAATTTAAGACCTAAGGATCTTTCCTTTGCCAAAAAATGTTAGGGGATCAAAATGATCCGTGCTTCCACCGATGCGCCTAAGGGTGCCACGTGTCAAGTTCTTGATTCACGTGTAGAGGAAATGGACTTACGGGGAGAAACTTAAGAATTTTATACTTTTGTTATAAAAAGTGCAAAAGACTAACATTAACCCGTACCTCCTCCACTGACGTTGGACAATGCCACTGTGTCAGGCTCTCATTGGCTGTTGGCAGCGGCGGAGAAACTTTTAAATTTTGGCACCAAAAGAAATTTTAAAACGTTAAGGTTGAAAAATCAACTGCTCCTCTGCCATCATCTCGTGAAGCCACGTGTCATCCAATCATTGGTTGTGGGTAGGTAGGCCGGCGGAGATCCATATAGATTTTTTTTCAAAATTTTAAAAGTTAAGTTTTAGAACTCAAGCCCGCATGCCTGTGGAATTGTTTTTCCATGGCAAGGGTAGGGATGTGGGGTCACGGAGGAAAAAGTAGGAATTTTTGCCAAAAATTTGAAAGGTTACATTAAGGGTTGCGGGCCCACGTGCCCATGGAAATGTTTCCAAAAGCGAAGGGTGGGGCGGCGGGGCTACAGGGAATTTTTTTCAAATTTTCCTTTTTCGAACTTAGATTATTTTTAGGGAAAAAGAAGACTTGTGGGTTAGCGGGAGTAGCGGGAAACTTCATGAATTTGCACTTTTTGGGAAAAAGGTGAAAAAATAAAGTTTTAGCCCACGGGTCCGCCCAAGAATATTTTATTCATTTAAATTTGGCAGTTAGATTATTTTTGAAGCCAAATGAAGTAAAAAATTTAAGAAGGCTATAACTTTTGATTGGGAACTTAGTTTTTTGGAAAACGAGGACTTTCTAGAAAGCTCATCAATGACATACTATTTATATAGAAACCTTTAGAATTTAATTTGGATAAATTTTTAAGGTTCAATTTTGAGAAACGTTCTGTAGGCTTCTATAATGTGAACTGGTATTTTTAACTTATAAATTTTTCTTCAATTTCGACATTCATTTCTTTCTCAACATGTCAAATAGACATTGAAGATTGCACTTGAAGGAATTTAGGTTAGATTGTGAGGGTTAATTTTTTTTATTGATTTATAATTCCAAATTACTAGTTTTTATACAACAAGATGTCTACAATTTTGCCTTTGGCCAATTTGAAAGATCCTATAATAATTTCTTAAGTGTTAAGGTCTAATTGATGATCGTTTTTATCATATTAGGTTCCAATTTGACATTTCATTTGTCTTCTATAGTTTACAGAGTCATTATGTACATTTTTTTATTAATATTTTGTCAGTTTTTAAAACATATAATAGAGATCAAATTTGAAAAGATCTATTTTCCATTTATCATCTTCTAAGTATTAGAATTCATTCCAGATCCAATCTAACACATTAAGTTGATTCAAATCAAAGTATTCAAAGGCAAAAAAATACAGTTCTGATTACTAAAACATACATTTCGATAAATATTTATAGCATTATGACATTTCTCCATATGTATTCACCCCCTTTTTTTATCTTTCCAATCAGAATTTCAACATACATTCAACAATCAAATTTCAAAACCTATGAATGCCATTTGATAAAAGTAATAAAATCTTTTCTTGATTCAAAAAGATCCCTTTACAACTTCTTCTTTCATTCCTTCAATTACCAAATATAAAATATAATTTATTCCACATTTATTTAAAAATAGAAAACAGATGTATATCTCTTTCACATTTCGAATTGCAACTTTCATAGCCAATACAAAAGATATTTCCATCAAAAATAATGTACAAGGGTCATCCACTTCAAAAGTGGGAAAAGTATTACAATAAGAATAATATAAAAAAGGACTGATTAAACTTGTCTTTTTCCTCTGCTCTAGAATTACAACATGAATAACCTCTATTTTCTTTATTTCAAATTGATCACAACAGAACATAGGGGGAAAGGCAACATGCTCTCCACCAAACCATGACATCCAATGAAAAGGATAATCCTTCCTTCTTCATTGGCTCCTGAGCCCCCAACCACATTGCAATAGAGGATGTGTTTCAACTCATGGTAACAAAAGGATTCCACAAACACACATGCAAATTTCAAATTTAAAAACAAATAGTCCAAAACAGAATGCAGTTTGCAACCACATTAAAATATAACAAACAAAACTTGGCCTTCATGACGCAATCTAAAGGAGCAAGAAACTATGGGGGATGATGCTTATGCCTCTGAAGGGGAAATAGGTATCCCCACCTGAGAAAAAACTGACCATAATATATCATTTAAAAACCCTGACATGCCCTTATGCCTCCCCAAGTACCCCCTTATTGCTCCCATTTCCTTTATACCTCCCCAACCGCTTATGACACCCCATAATGAGTAAAGAAATGCAAGCTATTTATTTTTTACAAGGTGGAACCCAAATCCCAACTCCCTCCACACTTATACCTCCCCAAAACACTTATGCCTCCCACAAAAATACCCCATAGTCTTCTCCTACACCATTCCTAGGCCATTTACCCGAAACATCGCCACACACATGCCAAAATATTCACAACAATAACATTTTCACAAATAAAAGAAGAGCATTTCAACAACCCAAGCTCTTACCTCTCAATAATGGAGGTTTTTTTCCAAGTTCCAATAGCGATCTCTCCAATGTAAAATAGCCCCAAAATCAACAAAACACAAGCATGCAAAAAGTCTGAAAACTTTCTCCAAGATCAAGAGCTGAAAAAAACAAAATAATTCACCCCCAAATGAAGTATGCAAAAAGAGAAGCACCCCCAAAAAACCAAGCCAATAAAATTCAAATTTATAGAAGAGGTAAGAGAAGAGGATGAGGTGGATCCATGTATGATTCCACTTCATACATCCTCCACTCCAACACCCAAATTCATCTTCAATCTCTAATGCAAAATAAAATAAGTAGGTGAATAAATGATAGTTTTACTTACACACTCAACATCAAGCCCCCACACCCCCATAAGGACTGAAATTGAAAGCATGTAAGAAAGTACAATTAAAGCATACAACTTGACTTACAAAAATGCATAATGAAAGTTAATTTTAACTCTCCAACCATAGGTAAGGTTGGTATGAAAAATTTAAGAGGTATTAGACAAGTTTAACTTGTCCCACAAGCCTACTAAAATTAGCCTTTTGAGGACAAATTCGAATTTCAAAGAAGGTGGAGTGTTTCATACTCCAAAATGAACTTATACATCTCTTACACATCACTTACACATTTCTTACAACACTTTAATCCAAGAGACATCAACTCTAATAAATGAAATTCTTATGTCATATTTTAATTAATTGATTCTTAACAATATGATTACTCACATTAATTTACCACAATTTAATTCAACTAATGAAAATGGATAAGACACATCACTTAATAAACACATATACAACATCGATAAAAAGGAACCAAATTAAAAGGAAAAAACATAAATCACTTGGTAACATTCAAAGGTGATCCCCCCCATGGGAATCCCTAACAACAATAAAACACAAAAAACAAATACAATTTTTCATGGTGACCTTGTTGAATTCATCTAGAATTCCAATGTGGATGGTCTCCAAATCCCTCGATGTTTGTTGTGATATCTTTGAACATACAAAACACAAATACCTCACTTCGGCCTCATGGCCACATATCAGAATCATCCAAATGAATATAAATATACATTTCAAATTCATCAATATATCATCCATATATATGAATCACAACAACATCCAGAAAATCAACAATATCACTTTTCAATTTCATCAACAACTATATGATCATCACATTTAATTCAATTTTCTAGGTCTACTCAACATATCCAAATATCACATGTCAGAACAACATCCATAAATATAACCATGTCAACAACATGTCAATATCCATATAAATATCTCTAATAATCCACATGCATTATATATGAATCAAATTCAATAATTATCCATCCTCTAACATATAACATCATGCTAAATTAAAATTCACAATAATGTCCATAATATATTCAGTAGTGTCCTAATCAAAATCAAAATGTGTTGAAGCGAAGTGGGCACTACATCCCCCTCCCCTTAGACTCAACTTCCTCCTCGAAATCACTGGACGAAGAGATAGGAGCAAATGCAACAAAAAAAAGGATCACTTCATTATGGGATTTTTTGCTTCAAACAAGTGTGGGTCTACAGAACCCATGTTTGGTCCAATGCAATTCAGCAAGAAGAAGGAATATTTTAAGGGATGAGTTTTAAACTTTTTTCATGCAAGGCTATGAACAATTAAATCTAGAGAGTAAGTTTACGCTATTAACCAAGATACAAAACATAACAATATAACATGAAGAGTTCAAAAGAGTCTTAATAGTAACCACCGAGTATAGGAATAATAAGGAGAAGTCCATGAGTTTTGAGAAAGAAAACATAGTTTCCATTGAACACAACATACTACAGTAAAAAATGTTAAGGTTTCCACTAAGGTTAGGTTATTTTTTCAAATTTCATTATTTAGACAAGGCTAGCAGAATCAACCATTGCCAAAAATTTTTAGGAGGGACATGTCTACTCAAGGTCCCAAAATTTGAAGTCACACAAGATGAGGTCAATCAACAAGGAAGGACACATAAATTATCAAAACATTACAATCGAGGAAACCATTTATGGAAAGCACTAATATAACTCAAGAGGTAACAGTCAAATTTTGATGGTAATACTAAGCAAATTCATGCCCACAAGGTTTCCTATAGTCTTATTTTTTACACTTTTGTTTTAAGAATCAAACACACCACACCAACCAAATCTAGAGATTTCAGCCATTTATAAAAAGAAAAACATATATATAAGTAACAAGGGGGTACAACTACAATCCAAGGGTGCATCGTGACGAAAGTGAATAACATCATCTTGCTCTTTCCATCCTAACGGAAAGGGGCTACAATAACAAGGTGACCTAAGAAAATATGAAGAAAAGAAGACTTCCCAAACCTATTTTTAATCCTTAACATATGTAACTTCCTTAAAATTACAACAACTTAGGTCTATGAGGAAAAGATAACACGCAAGGAGGCTACTTCTTAAACGAGAGGTAAGTGTCAATCCAAAAAAACCACAAATCACACTCTTCGAGCTACGGGACAATAACAGTATGATGACCCAAAACTCCCACAAATAAATGCACATACATCTATGAACACGAAGGTACTAAGTCACTAGAACACATTACTATCCATGAGGTGTTTCAAAATTCTGGGTAGACAACAGAACTACAGGTTCAACTATACATGGCACTCAATACACATAAATCTTACTTATTTTATAACTCAACTAATTAAGTCAAAATTTGTAGTTTCATTTGTTGAGAAGATTCCTTTACAATTTTTCTTAATTAAACTTCCTCCTATTATGACATCACAAGTGTGTGTTATAAGGACCAATAAGGGGGCATGATATCTCACTGTTCTATAAAGGTAGAAAAGAGACAAAGTATTTACTTTACTCCTGGGGGAGGTATATGGAAAATTTTTTCCCTTCCTATTCTTCTACATGGTTTTTATTTCTTCTATTAACCTACCAAGGTTAAAGCAAGGACCATTTTCTCTTTCTATGTTCCATTTTATTTGTTAAACTTCAAGGCCAAATCTCCTCAATTATAGTTTTATGATGTTTGGGTGAGTCAACTTTTCAATTAAAAATTTAATGAGAAGGAAGGGTAAACATATCACACTATTTCTTTTATGGGAGAGAGAGGTAAATCAACATATCACATTTTTAATTCTACGGAAACCAGGAACATTCAACATAGAAAACACATTCTTAATTTTGTAAGAACTAGGAAAAAATATACCAACATGGATCACAACAATGTTTCGATATTTTTCCACTAATTACAAGTATAAAAAAAAACATTCCTATTGGGTTATACAATTTCTCAAAAGTAGTTACAAGGAAGGCCCATTAACTAAGCATAATTACTTTTACTTATCTAATAGGGTTTAACAATGTTTGTTGTTTTGGTGAAAACATTTTACTCACATGATAAGACAAGGAATTTTTTCAAGTCTACACCCATATTACCACAGGATACCACCAACCAAGAAATCAAAATGAAAAGGAAAGATTCTAACTATAAGAACAACACATCCCTAATAGAAGGCATCAAATGTAAACAGACAATCAACTATGTATTCAACATGGCTTTACGACCGAGAGTTATAATTTCGCATGAAAAATCACATTATAAAATACCACCAAGATTAAATCATCAATGTCTAATTACACTAACATCACTAGTGGCATGGTATAAAAGACTCAAAGCATCCATAAGTGTCTCCACGTAATTAAAAATTAATAGGTCATATAGTGTTATTCATAGTAACAAAAAATAATAATTTTAAGGAAAGGGTAGAGTTATTTATAGGTCAAGAGGGAAACAAACACACTTAATTTACAAATAATACTCAAATGGGATTATTTATAACCATAATTACCAAGATTCATACAATCCTCAAGTCACTACTTTATATAAGGAAGTAAGGAAATCCTGATAAAATTTAGCATGCCATCGAAGAAAAGCCACTACCAGAAAACACTTTTCCACTAACATCCACAGCCAACCAAATGCAATATGATCCTAATATAATTCATCATCCCACAATTAAACACCTCTACTCTAATGAGGATCAATCTCTTACCAGATTGTAAGAGAATCACCACCAATGCCATTGGACTGCTAACTAGACCATACTGCACAAAAAACTCTCTTCCTAGCAAGGTCAAGTAATGAAATAATCACTCTTAAGATCCTAGACACATTTAAGATTCCTTGTTTCCAAAACCAAGTCATAACTTAAGAACCTTAGAAGAAATTGTAGACACCTAGGTGTACCCCAATACGACAAAATGTCACAAGACAAACAACGTTGAACTAGATCAACAACATGCAAGTGAGAACCATGTAACATTTAGCTAAGTATCCAACAATAACCGAGCTCTGAGTCACCAATAAAAATAACATTAAAGAAATATTGGCAATCAAGGAAAGTGGCTAAGAAGCCCCATTGTAAAGTATAAAAATTATCACAAAAATAAAAATAAATATAAATAAAATGAGCCTTAGAGCTTCTCAAATCCATTGTAAAATAAGATGTCATTCCTTGATAAAATAACACAAGATTATGAATGGCTGCCAATAGGGGTACTCTACCTCGAGGTCAGTTCCAAGGACACATATGCAAGATTGGGTCATAAACGACACCTAGACTTAAAGTCCACTCTCCCATGTGGGTAATAAAATGAGAAACTAACAACTAGACCATCTTTCCAAACCTAGAACACAACCACTATTGTCTGACCACAAGAATCACACCATACAATTTATTATTCCAACATATCCAATAAGGAATGGTCTCAAAAGGGTTTAACGCATCATAAAATTAAATCAAGATTCAAGACTTGTAAAAAAACACATTTTCAAAGGGGAACCAAGTTTCCACTATACTAGAAGTTCACAAAAATCAATTGAATTTGACATTCTTGGTTACTCGGGTTTACACAAAACTCCGCTAAGCAAGTACAACAATTCAAACAACTTATTATTTTAATTTTGACAGTTCAAAAGAACAAAGTAATGTAATATTTATTTATACGTATTTCTTCTTCAACTTTCGAACAAGGTTGGTTTCTAGATTTAAAAGTGTGTTATGTTTATAGCTCATGTCTCAATTTTTTTAATGTGCCAAAGGGTCCAAGATTTGAACTCACGGCTATGATACCAAGTGTAACACCCTCTTAAATCTCTGACACGAGACCTAAGAATAACCTATGTTTAGTTAGAAAAATTATGGAATTTTTTTTAAAGTGTTAACAACAAAAGTCTTAAGGACAATTAAATTCAACTAATAAAATTTTCCATTATAACAATTACTAATTCCACATTATAAAGCAATAAGTGTAATAAATCCACACCTAGCTCAAATATCCTTAGGGATTAATTTAATCACTGATTACATTGACATTTTAGCTAAATATTCCCTGATTAAAATTTTAGGTTAAGGGACCAAAAACAATTAAATACCCAAGGTATTTAATTCCACAAGATCCAATACAAGAGAAAGGTGTAATTACAGTGGGGGAAAGAATATATATTTAAAATTATCAGAGTAAATCCTTACTTACCCACTTCCAGAACTCGGCTAAAGGATGAATTCACCTAGATTTTTCTCATTATTAACATGCAATTAGAACTTCCTGAAAACATTCTCATTAGATAGGTAATCTCGTCACCTTTCTGGTGATATAAAGTAAGTCCTCCTAAATCCTCATATTTCTCAAGTTATGGGCCAGTAGAACTTGGGGTAGAAAATTTTCTCAAAAGCGAGCTTGCATGCCTAGGGAGTAAAATTTTATCCCAACTAGGGTCTACGGAATTTCAGAGAGAAATTCCGCCCAAAGGAGAAAAGCAGGACCAGTGGAGTGGGGAAGTAAAATTTTGCCATACACGAGTCGAAGCGTGCAGTGGGGAATGAATTTAGCATGCTTTTTCCCTTCTGGGATAAAGGTGCAATTTACCTCCGAGCGCTTGTGAGCCTGTATAGGGGACACGTGTCCAAAAACTTTCCAAGCTCCAAAGGGAAGGTGGGATCACTGGAGAGAATTTAAGACCTAAGGATTTATCTTTGCTACTGAAAAATGTTAGGGGATCAAAATGATCCGTGCACCTCCACTGATGCGCCTAAGGGTTCCACGTGTCAAGCCTTGATTCGTTCAGAGGAAATGGACTTACGGGGAAACTTAAGAATTTTATACTTTTGTTATAAAAAGTGCAAAAGATAACATTAACCTAGCACCTCCACTGACGTTGGACAATGCCATGTGTCAGGATCTCATTGGCTGTTGGCAGCGGCGGAGAAACTTTTAAATTTTGGCACTAAAAGAATTTTAAAACGTTAAGGTTGAAAAATCAACTGCTCCTCTGCCATCATCTCGTGAAGCCATGTGTCATCCAATCATTGGTTGTGGGTAGGTAGGCCGGCGTGATCCATATAGATTTTTTTTCAAAATTTTAAAAGTTAAGTTTTAGAACTCAAGCCCGCATGCCTGTGGAATTGTTTTTCCATGGCAAGGGTAGGGATGTGGGGTCAGGAGAAAAGTAGGAATTTTTACCAAAATTTTCAAAGGTTGAGTTAAGGGTTGTGGGCCCGCGTGGCCATAGAAATGTTTCCAAAAGTGAAGGGTGGGGCGGCGGGCTATGGGGAAGGATTATTTTTAGGCAAAAAGAAGACTTAGTGGGTTAGCGGAGTAGCGGGAAACTTCATGAATTTGTACTTTTTGGGAAAAAGGTGAAAAAATAAAGTTTTAGCCCACGGGTCCGCCCAAGAATATTTTATTCATTTAAATTTGGCAGTTAGATTATTTTTGAAGCCAAATGAAGTAAAAAATTTAAAAGGCTATAATGTTTGATTGGGAACTCAGTTTTTGGAAAACGAGGACTTTCTAGAAATCTCATGACATACTTCATTTATATAGAAACCTTTAGAATTTAATTTTAATAAATTTTTAAGGTTCAATTTTGAGAAACGTTCTGTAGGCTTCTATAATGTGAGCTGGTATTTTTAACTTATAAATTTTTCTTCAATTTCGACATTCATTCTTTCTCAACATGTCAAATAGACATTGAGGATTGCACTTGAAGGAATTTAGGTTAGATTGTGAGGGTTAATTTTTTTTATTGATTTATAATTCCAAATTACTAGTTTTTATACAACAAGATGTCTACAATTTTGCCTTTGGCATAATTTGAAAGATCCTATAATAATTTCTTAAGTGTTAAGGTCTAATTGATGATCATTTTTTATCATATTAGTTCCAATTTGACATTTCATTTGTCTTCTATAGTTTGTAGAGTCATTATGTACATTTTTTTATTAATATTTTGTAGTTTTGAAAACATCTAATAGAGATCAAATTTGAAAAGATCTATTTTCCATTTATCATCTTCTAAGTATTAGAATTCATTCCAGATCCAATCTAACACATTAATTTGATTCAAATCAAAGTATTCAAAGGCAAAAAATACAGTTTCTGATTACTAAAACATACATTTATCCAAATATTTATAGCATTATGACATTTCTCCATACGTATCCACCCCCTTTTTAATCTTTCCAATCATAATTTCAAAATACTTTCAACAATTAGATTTCAAAACCTAATAATGTCATTTGAGGAAAACAATACAATCTTTTATTGATTCAAAAATATACCTTTACAAATTCTTCTTTCAATCCTCAATCACCAAATACAAAATACAATTTCTTCCACATTTATTCAAAAACAGAAAATAGAGTATATCTCTTTCACATTTCGAATTGTAACTTTCATAGCCAATACAAAAGATATTTCCATCACAAATAATGTACAAGGTCATCCACTTAAAAGTGGGAAAGTATTACAATAAGAATAATATAAAAAAGGACTATTAAACTTGTCTTTTTCCTCTGCTCTAGAATTACAACATGAATAACCTCTATTTTCTTTATTTCAAATTGATCACAACAAAATAGGGGGAAAGGAAACATGCTCTCCACCAAACCATGACATCCAATGAAAAGGATAAGTCCTGTCCTTCTTCATTGGCCCCTGAGCCCCAACCACATTGCAATAGAAGATGTGTTTTAACTCATGGAAACAACAGGATTCCACAAACACACATGAAAATTTCACATTTAAAAACAAATTCCAAAACAAAATATAGTTTACAACCACATTGAAATATAACAAACAAAACTTATGCTTCATCATACAAGCCAAAGGAGCAAGAAACTATGGGGGATGATGCTTATGCCTCCCAAGGGGAAATGGGTATCACCACCTGAGAAAAAACCACCATAATATATCATTTAAAAACCCTGACATGCCCTTATGCCTCCCCAAGTACCCCCTTATTGCATCCCATTTCCTTATACCTCCCCAACCGCTTATGGCACCCAATAACGAGTAAATAAATGCAAGCTATTTATTTTTACAAGGTGGAACCCAAATCCCAACTCCCTCCACACTTATACCTCCCCAAAACACTTATGCCTCCCACAAAAATACCCCATAGTCTTCTCCTACACCATTCCTAGGCCATCTACCCAAAAAATCCCACACACATGCCAAAACATTCACAACAATAACATTTTCAAAAATAAAAGAAGAATATTTCAAGAGCCAAGCTCTTACCTCTGCATAATGGAGTTTGTTCTGAGTTCCAACAACAAGCTCTCCAATGCAAAATAACCCAAAATCAACAAAACACAAGCATGTAAAAATTTTGCAAATGTTCTCCAATAGAAAGAGCTCAAGACAACAAAATAATTCTCCCTAAATGAAGTATGCAAGAGTGAAGCCCCCCCCAAAAATAAGCCAAAAAAATTCAAATTAATAGATCCTCCTCTCCAATCCAACATCAAACACCACTCCAACACAAAATTCAACTTCAAACTCCAATGCATAATAAATAAGTAGCTAAATAAATGATAGTTTTACTTACACACTCAAATCAAGCCCACACCCCCTAAGGATTGAAATTGAAAGCATGTAAGATAGAGCAATTAAAGCATACAAATTGACTTAAAAATATACATAATGAAACCTAATTTTAACTCTCCAACCATAGGTAAGGTTGGTATGCAAATTTAAGAGGTATGGGACAAGTTTAACTTGTCCCACAAGCCTGCAAAATCAGCCTCCAAGGAAAAACTCGAATTTCAAACAAGGTGGAGTGTTTCATACTCCAAAATCAACTTACACATTTCTTACAACACTTTAATCCAAGAGCCATCAAATCCAATAATTACTTTCTTATGTGCTAATTTTATTAATTAATTCTTAACAATATGATTACTCATATTAATTTACCACAATTAATTACCAATAAAAGTGGTAAACAAATCACTTAATAAACACATACAAACATTAATAAAAAGGAATCAAATTAAAAGAAGAACATAAATCCCTTGGTGACATTCAAAGGTGATCCCTCCTATGGGAATCCCTAACAACAATCAAACACACATAACAATTACAAGTTGTCATGGTGACCTTGTTGAATTCATTTATAATTCCAATATGGTTGGTCTTTAATCCCCTGATGTTTATTGTGATATCTTTTAACCTGCAAAACAAAAATACCTCCTTCAGCCTTGTGGCTGCATTAAATGATTCAAAATAAATATACATTAAAATTCCAAAATCATCCATACATAAATCACAACATCATCAAGGCAACAAAAATGTATTTTGCAATCGCATCAACAACTATATGATCATCACATTTAATTCAATTTTCTAGGTCTACTCAACATATCAAAATATCACATGTCCGAACAACATCCATAAATATAACCATGTCAACAACATGTCAATATCCATATAAATGTCTCTAATAATCCACATGCATCATATGTGAATTAAAGTCAATAATAGTCCATGCTCTAACATTTAACATCATGCTAAATTCAAATTCACAATAATGTCCATAATATAGTCAGCAATTTCCTAATAAATATCAAAATGTGTTGAAAAGAAGTGGGCACTACAGAGAGTTTTAACACAATACCAGCTTGGGTAGATGCACCGTGAGTACATGAAGCATATCCTCCTATTGTGTAAACAAAAATGGTAGAAATACTAGTTTAGTAGGATCAAGTACACACCACATCGAAGAAATTTGAGCATACGCAAGCCAAAGTAAGGGGCACCATACAATAGATTCTACCGATATCTTTGATTCTCCACAAAAAGTTGAGAAAACATTTGATCTTAATGATGATAGTGACATGTATACTAATTCTAGCACTTATTAATTTGATCTTGTTCATGTTCCATTTACTCGTCAAGTTACATTTACTATCTATATCTAGGATTCTTTAAATACACTTGAAAATGATCATCGTTATAATTATATCTTCACTGGGATAGGCACATATTGAATTAATCCTATGTTTTCTTCTAAAAAATTATCTCTCATTAAAACTCCATTCCTAATGAGGATAATATGAAGGAAACTCTCCAGTATAGTACAATGTTATTATGAGATAATTTTTGCAAGGTCATTAGTAATCTCTTTGATAATGATGATTATTTACTTACCAATGATGACCCATGAGCTTTTTGCACTGGTGATCAATCTAAAATACTTTCTCATGTCAATTAAAGTTATTCCTACAGCACCAAATTTATAAACTAAATCATGATTTTTCCTTGCTAGGTGTACAAGTCTAATTTTATAGCACATGCCTCTAACTATTTCATTCACCTTATATGATCCACATACACAACTATATCACTCTTTCTCTCATACTCGAAGTGTAATCCTACTTCTCCCACTCAGTTACTACTGACACACTATGTTTATAAGTTCAATTTAACTATTGAGGGAGTGACTAAACATTTGAACCTCACTTGTCACATACACATACACATGGTGGGGGGTGACCTTGCTTCCCATATATATTTTCACACTTTCCATTTATCAAAGAAACTAAAAATCTATATATTTCCTTCCCTAACGGAATTATTTGATCATACTTCCATCTCTTTGGAGAATAGGTTTTCATCAATTCCCTCAGTGGCATCGAGTAAAAAGACACTAAAATATTTTCAAAATATGAAAAAATTCAAATATTTACAAAAATATAAAATTAGGACCTATTTCTATGCCATACATTATTTTCACTTTATATTATACATGTTGTCTATTCCTTTAGTTTGAATGATAGCATTTATTATTAGACACATAAATTCATGTGATATGTTTAGCATGATGCATGAAAAACATATACTGATACACGATGCCAAGTGTTGGCCTGACCAGTACCTAAACTCCTAACATATTCGTCATCTATGTTTATGTACTATATCCATGTGCTACATATCCATTATAGTTACTTTCTTTCCTCATTTCACTTAGTGATATATATAGTGTATTTTGTATATTTTAGATGAACAATATTCAAACACGTGTGTGTTTTTTAGTGCTTAAAGCTATTTCTTTGAACTAGTTTTTAATATAATATATTAAATGCTTTTCATCACATTAGGATAGAATATCATTTTATTCATGCTTGTTAGATGTGTGTGGGTGTGTGTATTCTTGTTTTATACTCTAATTATTGCCTAATGGATTTTATTGTATTGTAATATTGTGGGTTTGTCATATTTTTGGTATCATGCATTGTGTGTGGTTTTTCATCTTTTGTTTGCAGGCTCAGGGGTCTTGATTTTCTTGTGACACCATCAGTGTCCCATGCTTGTAGGTAATTTACCTTGAGTATGACACTATTTGATATATTTATACTTATATTTTAAGATTGTATGGACTTATTTTCTACTAACACATAATTTACTATTGTTTTATTATTTTTCTTAATGTAATTACACTATTATGGTTATCATGCTTCTTATTATTGTTTCTCTTATTTTTTCCCATGTTTTTTACCATGTTTATGTCCTTTCTAGATACACATTCTTCTTGGTAGCCACAACATCAACAATTTAGAGGTTACACACATATTGTCATAATCGTATACATGGGCATACATATTTTCATTTGATCCACATACTAAAATTATTTAACACACATGCCTCAAAAAATGGGGAAAAAATATGGGTTTTATTTGATTAAGCTAAAATGTAATTTAGGAGCCTAATTGGAATGCAAGATTGTAGTAAATAATTGAATAAAGAAATATTGAAATAGATTTGAGTAATTAAGCAATAAAATATAAAACCCTAATGTGCAAGGAGAGGGTAGAGAGCCTTACTTGATTCATAGAGTTCTAAAATGTGCAAAGAGTTGGATAACAGAGAAACAAGAAGCACTGGCCATTGTATAGGAGCTCAAAAAATTACATATCTTGAGGATTTGACTTGAATGGGGTTTCTGGAGAGAGGAACAGGGCCCTTGTGGGTGCCCTAAGCCTTTTTTAGGTGCCTAGATCTGCAGAAAGGTTTAGAAACCTTAATTCTTAGGGTCACAAGATGTTAGATGATGCTCGGATTTTATGGCTATGGATTCGCATAAGAATTTCCAAGGTTTTTGTAAATCTATAAAAAATAATGAACCTCCAAAACCCTCAAATAGACATCAAATGCTGAAAAATAAAGGTGCAAAATGAGGGGTCAGATTGCCCTCAATTTCCATAATTATGGATTTACTACTAAGCACAACTTACAACTCATACCCAATGTATTTGTGTGTGTGTGTGGAATTGTGCCCTACGTTAATCTTGTGCGTATCACACTTGGAGTAGCGAGCAAGTAGCTAGATGTATAATTTATTAAATGTGTGCATGAAATAGAATAAACATATCTCCTATAAAGTGTGATGAAGAAAACCTTCCCTTGTGTCCCTTGTGATGGAGCTAGATGGATGCAACGGAGCTCTTGGATTCCTTGATGAATGCAACCTTAGGTGGTGATAAATAGTTCTTAGTGTTTGGTCCCTTATTATGATCACATAACTTTATATTTATATGATTCCTTCACTTGAATTTCATAATTAACCCTGAAAAGGATGACTACCAAAAAAATAAGATGCTCAAATGACTACAAAGCACATCATAATTCTAGGGGACAGAAACACCCATAGGGGATAAGGGCACCTGGTACTAGTGTCCAAGATGAAAAATTATGAAGATTAAAAAGACATACAAAGAAAGTATGGTCGTAAGACTGAAAGTAACAAGATAAAGCAAAGAAAGGTTGCAAAAACATGGGTTAAGTAATAATTTTCTTACTTAGGAACAATATGAATAGTAGTATATTGTCAATACTAGATAATTACCCAAAGTGCATGACTTTGTGTCTACATTCACCCCCCACATTATGTTTTCAAGTGGAACACTCGGTAACATAAAGTAGATAGAGATGCGTACAAGATATCTATGTAGATCAATGTAGTAAGTGTGGTGAGGGACTAGACAAAGCATGGAATGATAAAAATGTGAAGCATGGATGTTAAGGATGAGGAAATGTAGAAAATGAAGATGAAAATGAACCTAAGGAGGAAACATGTGTATATGTAATGATGCACCTATTGTAGATGTCAATGTGTATGTTGTTGTTGTTTTTGTTTTGCATGTTGTTGACTACCGCTTCACATATGGATGGACCTAAAAAATAAAAGATGGAAATTAGTCAAGTATGCATGTATGTGATCAAAATATGTAAACAGTGTGTAAGTAAATTATGTAAAAATGGTGTAAATTAAAAAAGAACATTATCACCTAGTCCATGATGAGAAAACGGTGTATAAAATATCTTGTAGATGATGTCGATACACACATATTTCGGGTGATATCATGCAAGTGTAATGGAAAAAATGTGGGGAGAAATGTCTGACTTCATCCACCAACCTTAAACTACTTCTCATTGTGTAAAACACTAGTACAGATGGTGTCCATGCGCTAAGGAATATGTTCCCTACAAAATCCACTTTGTATGGAGTTAGTTAGACTACGTTGAACTACTAATTACTTTATAATTGTCCCCTGGTCTCATGCATCCAAGAAAGAAAACTATATTTCCCATTGGTTTCTAGCATTGAGGAAATGGCACTTTATTGACCCATGGTTTCAGGCATCGAGGAAAGGTCATTGTGCTAAGGAACCAAGTCTTATTCTTACCCCTATCAAAAACATAAACATTCTTGTACTAGTATCATGTTGTGTATAATGTTGTACGGGGTGACTAATTCACCTAAATGATGCCCCCTCATTTGTGGTGTATGCAACACTGGTGAAGGAGTATGTGGCCCAAAAGAGGACCAGTGGTGTATCCAACACTGGTGAAGGGGGAAGGGAATGTTCTTGGTAGAAACCAAGACACACTTAAATAAGAGGCTAGGAAAATAATTTTTAGTATAAACAAAGACAAACACTCATGTATAAGATGAAATGTAATCTAAGTAGAAAATGTATAAGCTAAGACACAAATAAAAGAAAATTTATACCATGAAAAGTAGGTTAAAAAATGGTACATCACTCACGGTGTAACAATACAATCAAGGCCACAGTGGCTACAAGAAATCATAGAAAAAGAGAGAAATAGAGAAAAGACCATAAACAACATAACAAGAAAAAGTGAATAGTTTATGGAAGCAAGTAATCCTAGAACAAAAATACTATACATGAATCACCTGTTAGGACATTAGAAAGATAAAATTATGTCAAAGAATGTATAAGTCGATAATGAAAAGTTCTATGTATAAAATAAAACAATATCACCTATAGTGTATGATAGTGGATCCCCCCAGGAGCCATTATGGGGCTGGTACTAGGTACTCAACCAAGGTCCTATGATATGTGTAATGGACCTATATAATCTACAAATCAAATATAAAAAGGAAAGTGAACACACATGTATGTATGATAAAAATTATGACATACAAGATATCTATCTTGCATGTGTAATAAAGGGAACATGTAAAATCATGAGTAAGCAAGACTAAATGCAATCAAGAAATGCAATATATTGTGGATGAGATGGAATTGAATGTAGACTTAGAGATAAAATAAGTCTTCCCCCCAAGTGGATGTGTATGTATACAATAAGGTACATTTAGTTATGCCACCTCAGAAGTTAAGAATGAATGGTAAATGAGAGTGCGTTATCGACAAATGGTTTGAGAAATGTATTGCTGTGTGCAGAAATAAGTGATGAATTAAGTGAAAATTGTTGATTGTAAAATGATGATGTGTATATGATATTGATTGCAACATATGGATGATTGATTTTGAATTTGTGATGATTTAGTCAAACTATTATATCACTATATGGGTGATTAAGATGCTAGCATGCGTGATAATGTAGCACAAGGCATATATCATGAAATGGATGAATATGATGATTGTAGAAAACATTATAATATAGCATTAAACATATATCATGCGATGTATAGGAATGGGTAATATGCTAGAAAATGTGATGATTTATAAAAAAGTGTATATCAAACAATGTATGGATAGGATGATAGAAAACATGATGATGTAGCACAAGGTGTATATCAAAAAATATATGAATAAAGTTATCGATAAAATTTCACATTGTGTGATAAAGGAATTGATTTATTGGTTGTGAAGATCAAAGTGTTGAATGATGTAAGTACGATGGGCTGAAGTTCTATTTTAATTTGGAGACTCAGTAGTCGAGAATGAACCATTGGACTAGAGTGCGTCATCAAGTAGTGAGTCCAACACGTATAAGTAGATGAGGAAGATGTAATATGTGTAGTAGATATGATGAAGACTATCTAAGAGGTGTGTAACATGTGAAATGTATAATTTAAAACGTGTAATGTCTTATGCAAGATGTGTAGAGTGTAAAAATGTATTATAATGTAATGTGTAGAATGTGTGCAATGCACGGGTGTACAAAGCACAAAGTGTGGATGACCTTTAGTAGATAGAAGATGAGGATGGTGTATGTGTAAAAAATGTGTGATGATGTAAAGTGTATAATAAAGTAGTGTATAGTATGTGTATGATGTATAGATGTATAAAGAAAAAAATGTGAATAATAGATTGAAACATTGTATATGTACAAAAACATATGATGTGTGAAGATTTTTCATTGTGATTATTCATTGTGTGAGGTTAATGTGTATAGGATTCCCTCAACAGTCAAGTGTGAACCATAACGTAAGAGTGCATCATATAGTAATAATAATTCTAACATGTGTGAAGATGTAAATTTGAGACACTTTTCAATTCTATCGAGGTTGTAAATGCAATGTCACCCAAGTGATTGTAGGAAGAAGAGCACAATCATGTAATGTCATCCAGGGCATCATCATATCTTGGCCAATGTCAAATAGGATAACTTTAGAGACATGGTAAGAAATAGTGTCAGGTTGATCATGTAAAGAGCCATTGAGGTATAGGTTATACATGGCCATAACATATTCCTCTTTAATAAAATGAGGTAATGGAAATCCATGTGCATATCAGCTATTGTGATTTTTTGTATAGCGAAGAAAGGAGTTTTTGAAAACAAACACAGTGCCAAAGGGCATAGGAAATGAGATATAAATATGATCACAGTCCAGTGGGCCCTTATGTAAGTGAGCCAAGACTTCCCTAATGTAAATGGAGAAGAGAGAGGAATGAGCAAAAGGTAGAATTTGATATGGAAGACACGTAAACCATAATAATAAATGATAATGATGAATCCATAATATAGATGAGGATTGTGAGTTGGAGAATAAAGGTCCTCGAAAGTGAAACTTGGCTGAGTCAGACCATCATGTGAACATATGGTGACATCACAAGTAGGATCAAATGTTATATGCTCTCTATAAGAATCATTGATGAAAAGTTTTCATGTGAAAGGAGGTTGTAATGATGGAGGTGGCATATGAGAAGGTGATTGATCTGGAGTGATGCTTGGTGTAGGGATAAGCCCATTATAAAGAATAATAGAAGTAACAGAATAATGGGGAAGTGAAGATGAAGCTGGTATGGAGTCTATCATGAAAATGGCACCTTCAAGTGGTGGTAAGTGAGCCACAGTATTCATGGGTTGTGGTTCATGAGTAGTATTAGTTCTAGGAGTAGGAAGAATAGTATTTGAATAATGGTTGCACTATTTGTATGGATGATGGTCACAAAAAAATTATACTTGATACCCTCATGTAGGAATTTAACAAAGTGATTTATAGTAGAGGGGACCACTTACATGTCATGAATTCAGGGCCTAAAAAGAAAATAGATGAATGAGACAGAGAATTCAATTCCAAAGAAAATTGTATAAAGTTATATGGTGTAACCGTAATAGGAAAATTAATGTAACCTAAGGATGGATGAATACATCCATCATATGCACAAAGATAAAGACTCGATGGTATAATATTGGCAGCTCAAAGCCCAAGATTTCTACAGAATGATATGGGAAAATATTAAGTTCAAATCCGTTACTAATTAAAGTACACTTGAAATCCACATTATAAATGGGAATCATGATGTGCAATGTTGTCTCATTGTTGAAAATAGTAAGATCAGCATAAAGATTAAATGTGAAAGCAATATGTTGAGAGAATGCATCTAGAAATATTTGATAGATTGAATTTGGATGCATATTAGCAAGCATGCAAGTGAGAGCTATGATATTTCTGAATGTTTCTCTTAATTCAATATTGATAAGAAAGAAGTCATTAATGAAGATATTCATGATGATGAGATGCTAGAAACATGAGAAATGAAATAATTAGGAACCTAAGAGTATGATCATGGAGATTGGGTTCACCAATATGATTAAACTGGAATATAGTTTAGGAGCCTTATCTGAGTGCGAGATTGCAATAAATAAATTAATAATTAAATTTTGAAATAGATCTAAGTAATTATGTAATAAAATATAAAACTGTAATGTGAAAGGAGAGTCTAGAGAGCCTTAGCTGATTCATCGCATTCATGAAAGTGCATAGAGATGGAGAATAAAGAAATACAAATAATTGAACGCCACATAAGAGCTTATAAAATTACAGATTTGGAGGGTTCGACTAGATTGGGATGCGTAGAGAGGGACATGGGCACTTGTGGGTGTCCTAGGCCTGTTTTTTTGCGCATGGGTCTACAGAAAATTTTAGAAACAAGAATTCACATGGTCACAATATGTTTGCTAATGATTTCATTTTGTTTCTATAGATTCACACGAGTACTGCCAAGGTCATTATAAACCTGTAATAAATACAAAACCTGCAAAACCCCCAAATAGACATCAAATCCCAAAAAATAAAGATGCAAAATGAGGGATCATATTGTCCTCAGCTTAAACAATGATGAACTACTACTAAGCACTATATTACATCTCAAACCCATTGTAGTTCTATATGTGCATGTGTGCAAATTTGTGCCCTAGGTTTCTCTTTTTTGTGTCACACTTGAGTAGCGAGAAAGTAGCTAGATGTAGAATGTAGTAAATGTGTACATGGAATAGTATAAACTTCCCTCATATGATGTGTGATTAAGAAAACTAGCCCTTGTGTCCCTTGTGATGGAGCTAGATAGATGCAATAGACATCTTAGATTCCTTGATGGATGTAATCTTAGGTGGTGATAGATAATGGTTAGTTCTTAGTCACTTATTATGATCACAGAACTTTATATCTATACAATTCCTTCACTTTAATTTCGTAATTAACCCTGAAAAGGCTGACTATAAAAAAGATAAGATGCTCAAATGGCTAGAAATATCTAAAAAGTGAGAGTAAAGTATAAATTTTACAAGAGTACCTAAAGGGGACAAGCAAGCCTGGCATTGGTGTCTTGTATGGGCGCTAGTGATAAGGAGGAAAAATTCTAAAGAGTAAAAAGATAGATTGAGTAAGTAATGTGGTAAGACTAAAAGTATCAAGATAAAGAGAAGAAAGGTGTCCATTTAGAGATGGGTTGATTAGTAATTTTCTTACTTAGTAACCATATGAATATTAGTATGCGATCAAGACTAGATAATTACCCAAAGTTCGTGATTGTGTGTCTACAATATTCTATATTTCAAGAAGAAATAAACATATTTCTTTGCATAGACATATGTAGATGTAGACAAAAATGACTCAACTTTAAACTTAGACACAAATATTAAGTAAAATATAGATAGGGTCATAAATGTATAGTTTGGTAAGGACCATACTACTGTTTCTTACCGTACTATATTTTTTTTCAAAGGAAAAATTTCTACAAATTTTATGGAAGTTTCAGATTTTTCACCATTAGTGTAGGTGATTCAAATTTTTCAGATATTGATTAACACAGATTAGCATAGAATTAGGGGCCATGAAGTATTTTATTCATTTTACTTTCAAATTACTTTGTTTCATATTCATTTTTGGCACATTACACACATGTGTCTCATTTTTCAAATCATATTTTGCCTCGCATCACTTCTACTCAATTGTGCATCACATCAAAAGAGTATAGGGAAACTTATTATCTTTTATATTGTTTGTCCTAATTTATAAAATTGGTTTATATTCATTTGCATAGGTATGGTTTGTGGTTTTTTGTAAGCTATGAAAATAACTAAGTTCTATATAGGTATACTATCTTATCTTCTTAAACTTATGGTGAAGATTTCAAATTTGTTGAATAAATTTGATACGTGGTCTTGTTAATTTATGGGGTTTTTCAAATCCTCCTTTATTTGGTTCTTATATTAATTATTCATGTTTTTATTTTTTGTAGCTAATGCATTGACATATCCTTGACATAATTAGGAAACAATCACCCTAATTCTTCATCAGAATTCAATAAATGTAGAATATCCAAGGTAGAATAATGATAACACATTCCCTCTGAAAATTAAATAGGTGTATTCCTCATATTCTTTACATCTCTTTCAACATTTTTTTTTGCACATTTCTCTACATTACTTTCATTATACTTAAGTTATTGTAACGCCCACAATTATGACATTCAAAACCACACCAAAGTCTATAAATTTATTAGGGTAAAGTTACAACAATTTTTTTTTTGTTTTAAAAGAGTTATAAACATTACTTGCGGTCAATTAAGTTCTCCTGGCTGATTTCCACACCCTCATAATGTAATATAATTCAATTAATAATTAAATATTATTAATTTATTTCTCGAAATATTTTACATTTTGAATCCATTCCATTACTTTTATTCGAGTATTTTTAAAACATTTATTAACCTTGATCCATTTAATTTATTTAAATATACCTTACTATTAATTATTTAAAAATCCCCTTTTATTCATTATCAAATACCAAGCACATTTGTTGAATTAATCCCTACCACAAAAACGTCACAACTTTACCTAGCTACTAAGTGGCCTCATTTGACCCATTACCCATACCTTTTAATTAAATTCTATTCCCATGAAAATGCAATCACTTTAAGTTATGTAGGATATAATCTCAACCATTAGATCAAATTATTTTTTGCCCTTGAATGCTAGGTTTTATAAAAATCCCTATAAATCCTTATGTTTACTTTTTATCCTCACTTTTTCCCTAATCCAACTCATTTTTACTTTTGCAAGTTGAAGGGAGGGCCAAAGAGCTTAAGGAAGCTATGGATATTTTGTTACTTTGGCTTTTGGGGTCGATACACACAGTTTGTGTGTATATTATGCTTGTATTTTATTATGTATTTATTTTCAACATATTTGCATACCCTAGGTAGGGTTTGAATGGATATCCTATATTTCTTTTAAGTTTCAGACCATTTCACTAGGTCACCCTCTTTAATCGATTCATGTATATTTAGAAATATTAAAAAACAAATACTAGTATATGTACTAGTATTTGTTTTTTAATATTTCTAAATATACATGAATCGATTAAAGAGGGTGACCTAGTGAAATGGTCTGAAATATATATATATATATATATAGGGGTTATCAAACAATAGGGGTTCGACCCTAAAACTTTTATACAACGTAGTATTTAGTGTTATGGCCATGGCCACATAAGTTGGTGCAGGGTTATATTAGATTGGGGGAGCGGCGTTATTATATAAACTTTGTATTATAAAATTCGTTTGGCTATGTATTGAAATTTTTCAATATTTAATTTATATATATATATATATATATAATATATTGATATAAGTATATATAATTATATTTGTATATTTTTGGTTGACCTTATCTTAAATAATCAATCAAATTCAAATTGAATTAAATATAGGTATATTGAAAAATGTAAATGTTTTATAGAATGAAGGTTTGGAGGAAATTTCACAATTAAAGGAGGAGTAATTTTCTCTCTTAACCAAAGGATTTATGGTGTTTACAATATGTAACTTATTTCTAAATTTGACAACTTGATAAAATCTTACTATTTGAACAATTTTATAACGGAATAACAAGAATGAAAACCCAACTATAAGCAATCTTCCTTCCCCTTTCAAATCAAGTTTACGAACAATGCAAAAAGGAAAACAACATATACTTTACATACAACAATATTATTTCCTTAAAATGGATACACATTTCATCCTTCCAATAATTTAAGCATTTCAATATACTAACATTTACAATAAAAAATTGAGATAGTGACTCGTTTTTTTTCCTTGCAATAAAAACATACTATTACAATAATATAAATCTAAACAAAGTAACAATACACCCTTTTCTATATGAAAGAATAATTTACAAGATTACAACTTTCACTTTTTCAATAATGCGATAACATTACAAAGGTGATCTTTTGGCTCTGACAAAGTATAACTCCTCCATTATTCAATTTTTCACTCTTATCTTCTTATCATAGTTGAATCAAAATATAATGAAAGGGGAGTAGGTGAAACTCTCCACCCAACCTATAATACAATAAGAGGAGAAGCCATCCTCATGTTGAGAATTTTGGTAATTATTAAAAAACTGGCTGCTCGAAACTTCATTATGATGGATGGAATTGATTAAGTGGACCTAACTAGGGGAATGCATTACAATTTTATTCCCCTTTCAAATCATGTTTACCAACAACGCAAAAAAGAAAACAACATATACTTTACATACAACAATATTATTTCCTTAAAATGGATACACATTTCATCCTTCCAATAATTTAAGCATTTCAATATACTAACTTTTACAATAAAAAATTGAGATAGTGACTTTTTTTTTCCTTGCAATAAAAACATACTATTACAATAATATAAATCTCAACAAAGTAACAATACACCCTTTTCTATATGAAAGAATAATTTACAAGATTACAACTTTCACTTTTTCAACAATGTGATAACATTACAAAGGTGATCTTTTGGCTCTGACAAAGTATAACTCCTCCATTATTCAATTTTTCACTCTTCTCTTCTTATCATAGTTGAATCAAAATATAATGAAATGGGAGAAGGTGAAACTCTCTGCCCAACCTATAATACAATAAGAGGAGAAGCCATCCTCATGTTGATAATTTTGGTAACTATTAAAAAATTGGCAACTCAAAACTTCATTACGATGGATGGAATTGATTAAGTGGACCTAACTAGGGGAATGCATTACAATTTTATTATGTTTTTAGTTGCAGCAATTTATTATCTACATGTAATCTGTACCTATGTATGTTGTTAAAAAATTTAACACCTCACACAGATTTCCATTCCATGATATTCTTCAGTAAGGAAACAAAAATTCCTAAATGAAAGAATCATAGTGTAGGTGAAATGCTAAATTTTGGAACAAAAAACAAAGTTGTAGTTTACAAGAAAGAGAGTTCATTATTAAAGTTAAAGATATTTCAAAACTCATTATTTCTACATGTAAATACATTTAATTTTGTGTTTGATTTATTTATTTCATGTTACAATCAATAAACATGTCATAAATCTTAAATAATGAAGTATAAAAATCAAGTATAAAAATTAAATGTTATTTATTCATGAAGAAGTAAAATATTTCCCACACAAGACGTGGGATATAACTCATAACTGCTAAAGAAAGAAGTACATATGCATGAAGCTAAAAGTAAATGAGTATATAAGAAACCCATCATTAACTTGGGTTCTCTTCTAGTCTTCTTCACTTTAGCTCCAGCTACATCTTTTATCATGCTCTCCTAGCAGTCACAATGTACCTAAAAATGAAATAGAAGAGGCATCAATAATGAGCTCAGGGTTCAATTTGTACCTATGTACTAGCTAACTACGTGATGATGAATTTCTAAAAGAAGGATCATAAGGTACATTATATACATATAAACAATTGATAAGAGCAATATTCTACATCAGCACATATGATTCCCCAAATGATTTTAGAAAATAAAGAGAGAAGAAAAATATGGAATGTAAGAGAGGCCAAAAATCCTAAATATTTTCTAACTATTTTCCTAAGTGTGAAGGTACAGGTCGCAGCAAAGGAGGAAATAAAAGAATGCCTTACATTCTTCACTATTAGCTAAAGATTGCATGAAATAGAGTTTTATGATTTCTTTCTCATAGTACATCAAATTGGAATAATTCACAAGTACATAATGGTATGAAAGAAGAATGTAACTTAGATTTCAGTAGTTATTCTATAAATAGAAGGAGTTACAATGTAGATCAAATGAGAAAATTACATGATTACTTCTATTCAAAGAAGAAATATTTCATTTCAAACATTCAATGATAACTATACATGTTTAAATTTTTCAAAGAAGTGAAAGTGGGAGAGTCAGAATATAAAGGATGAGATAGAAAAACTAAAGAGTGTATGTTTTAATCAACTCCAGAACAATTATGATCAAAAGCAGTTTCCCTAAAGGAATCATAAAGTAACCTTCACGATAACTCCAACATATTAATGTTTGACTTATATAAGGAAGGAGTTGTTGTTTCTTAATATATTTCATATAAAAGAAAAATTAACTCTTCAAAAGTTACAAGTGCAAGTATAAAATATTCAATTATTAAAGATAAGTACACATAAACAAAATCCATTTTCAGCATGTATATCAAAAGGATTAAAGTGACAAGCACTTAAGGAAAGAGTAATCTAACCAACACAACTATTTATGGAAGATAGATTACAACTAAGAAATCAACTTTTTATCATGTTACAACAACACTATATTGGATTATGAAAGAGGGATACACGAGAACTGATGTCAAAACAATGCACCACAACAAAGTTTCACTCCAATGGTAATATTGTATCTCCAATGCAATAAGCAAGATTCGAACAATGAAAGGAGTATGCAAATAAGAAAACAGGTCTGATCATGCTCATAGATCAAAAAAAGGATGTACAAATAGGGGTGTTGTGTAACCACCATGCCTAAACAAGGAAAGTAACTCCTATGACGCCACTGACAAATATGACGTGACTGATGCATATGATGCCACTAAAGGAGGAGTTACAATTCCAAATAAGGAATGTAACTCCTATGACGCACTGACGCAAATGACAATGATAGATTCTATGACAGAATCTAACACTTGTCATTTGACTCCCTAAGACCTATGACTCTCGCAAGGTGAGATGACTCACTAGGTGATGTGAATGATGACAAGGCAGGTCACACACACCAACACCCCCCCTTCATCGAAGCCAAGGAAGAGGTCATGGTAAGCTAGAACAAAAAAGAAGACTCCCCTAGACAACTAAGAAAGATGTGTTAATGGGGCTTGACAACTAAAGGCCTGATAAGGTACCCATATACAAACAACATCTTTCTTAAAATAAGAAGAGGAGAAGGAGGAATATATAGCCCAAAGAAGATGGCTGGTTGCAGCAAACCTCACCCCAAGAAGAGACCGCAAGTGAAGAAACTTCACCTCAATGAAGGGCATGATGAATATATCAGCAACCTGATCATCTTTCTGAATATACTGTATGTCGATGATGTTTTCATGTGTCAGCTCTTATATGAATTGCATGTGAATCTCAATGTGCTTCATCTTCTGATGTTGAACTGAATTTCTACAAATCGAGATAATGCTCATGTTGTCACAGTAGATAATGGTAGGCCACTGAAAGTGGATGCCAAAATCTTTCGAGCTACCCTGTAACCAAACAACTTATGTAGCAGCGTAAACTTCTTCTTTTTACTCTAATTTTATCGATGATATGGCAATGGAATTCTGCTTAGATTGCTAGACCAATTGATAGGACCTAAACAAAGAGTGAAACTGTAGCCTAAGGTAGACTTCCGATGATAAAGATCACCAGCCCAATCTGAGTCTGTAAATCCAACCAACTCAATCTCAGTCCCTCCTAAGTAATGAATACCATATGTGTGAGTGCCAAAAACATAGTGAAGGATCCAATTTTTTTCTTTTAAATGTAGCTCATGAGGCTCTGGCATAAACCTGGACACGATCCTGAAAACATATGATAGATTTGTCTGAGCATGGGTAAGGTAGATCAACCTCCCCACCAACTATCGATAAAGGGTATCGTCAACCAAGGGGGAAGAGAAATCAGAAACCAACTTGACCCCAGAAAGAAAAAGAGTAGGTTAGGAATTAATATCAAACATATAAAATTCAAAGATGACTCATCAAACTTCACACTCCTTTCAATATAGAGCTCATGGGTTATAGGGATTAACAATCGATATCCCTTTATGCCATCAGGATACTCGAAAAATATACAAGGTTTTGATTTTGTATCCAATGCCTTACGTTTCTTCTTGGGAATCTAAACTATAGCCTTGGATCTAAAGACTCGAAAGTGCTCACATCAAGCTTGTGTCCAAACTAGGATTTAAAGGGTGTCATCCCTCTTACTACCTTATGTAGAACATGATTCTGAATGTAATAAGAACAATTCATTTCTTCAGCCCAATATTGTCGATGAAGTGACTTCGAGTGAACCATACAAGTAACCATCTCCTTTAGAGTTCAGTTCTTTCTTTCTGCAACTCCATTTTTGAAAGGGTTGTAAGCAACTGTACGTTGAAAAGTAATCCACTCAGAAGTGTAGAAATCCTCAAACCTATTTCTCGCATACTCGCCTCCATTTTCTATTTGAAGAACCTTGACAGACCATTTCACTTGTTTCTCAGCAACAGCCTTAAAGTTTTGAATATGCTCAAAGACTTCAGACTTAAGCTTAAGAAAACATACCCAAGTATAACGTGAAAATTCATCAATGAAGGTTAGTATATATAGAGCTCCAGTGAAATAATCAGACAGAAAGGGGCCAGAAACATCACTATGAACAAGATCCAAGGGATGAGTAGCTCTCTAGGATTTTCCCTTATCAAAGTTTTTTTCAGGGTGCAACCCTCATAAAGACCTTTAGAAAACTTAACTCGGGGTAGACCATTAACCATTTCGTTTTGGCTCAATTGTTCAAGGTAACGATGATTTAGATACCCAAAATGCTCATGTCATAGCTTTCTAACCTCATTTTCATGAGTGAGCAAGGAATTGGGCGTCAAATCAGAAGAGAAGTGGAAAAAGGTATACAATTGTGAATGGTGATCCACCTTTACCTCAGCCATAGTCTAGTCAGAGTTAAGCTCACAAATGATCACCGAGTTAGGACCAAATTCCACTCACATTCCTTCACCAAGGTGGGTGATTTTGTAAAATTATAGGATATTGGTAGAGAGACTGGGAACACTCAACACTTGGTTAAATGTTCCACCTTCTATCTCTACCTCCACTACTAGAAACAGACACATGAGTTTCATCACCCAACATGATTTGGGACATGCCACATGGTTCAATGATATACAATTCAACCTCTGAAGAATCCATGTGGTGTGAGGCATCGGAATCAATAATCTAAGTTGATGATTAAGTTGAGCTAGCTATGAGGGCCTTACCTTTCTTCTTTTCATTTTTAGACTCCTTTGCTTTTGAAGACTTGCCCTTCTGAGTATTTTGTTTGATGGATTCAGGAACACTTATTTTATTCTTCTCAATTAACTGAGTTAAGTGATCAAATTTTTTCTAAAAAAAATGATGCTTGGCATGGCCAAGATACTTACAATAGGAGTATTTATAGTTTTCCTTCTTCGCTTTAGGCTTATAAGTCGAAGTGTTAGTGTTGGGATTAGCTAGGAGTTGGTTGGTCTTGGTTTCTTTCTTATGTTCATCCTTTTTTTCTTTGTTCTTTTCATTTTTCTTTCCCTTATTCGCCACAAGGGCATGTGACTTGGATTTTAGAGTCTCCATTTGAATGATTTTTTCCTGTTCTCAAATGAGTTGGGACGAAAAACTATCAAATGAGGGCATTTTCCAAGCACTACCTAAGGTGGATTTCGTGGCGTGGAAAGTTGAAATGAAGACAAAGTATTCAGGACCTCACTAAGAAAGAATCAACAAGATTAATTAAGAGTCTTTCTTCTCCACTTTACATTCCTTTAGAAGCAGTCTAGTGTTGACAAACTTTGAGAATAATTCCTGCAGGTTTTCAAAGTCACTAGGATTTAACCCTAGTAATTCATTCTCCACTCATGCGCTCTCATGTCATCTTGATTCACAAACATCTCGTTGAGTTTTGTCCATGCTCCATTGGGTGTCAAGGAATTTTTGATGTAGAAGAGCAAGTCAAAAGAGACAGATATACAAATAATACTTAAGGCTTTATCACAATAGTTGAACCATTTAGATCTTTCAAGTTCATCATTAGTTTCAGTCTCTAACCCCATGGTGACACAATGTAACCCTTTACCTCGCAAAACCAATATAATTTTAGATTTCCATTTGAAGAAATTAAAATATGTGAGCACTGGTACTCTAGAGATATCCATAATGAAGATATGTAACCAATGAAGGAAGAAGGAAGGAGAGAGAAAGGAAACAACCACCCCAAAACAATGTCACACCCCCCTGAGCTTGGCACTTTATAGTTTAGTGTGTTGATTACAATCTGATGCGATTGGGTGCCAAAAACCAATCTGTCACTCACCTTCCAATCATCATAATAACACGAAAGAGTGGAGACAAAAATCAAGCTTTATTGGGAACAAAAGTTCGACACTATAAGAAAGCACAAGAAAAAGTGAAAACAAGAAGGGTAAGAGAAAGCCTTGTGATAAAGAACATCTCATGTCGCATGAAAGAATCCCTTTAATATAAGACTATGGTAAATGCGCTCACAAGTTCACAAGCAGTGAAAGGGATGGAATAATGCTCAAGATGATTCAGAATGTGCTTATACAAGAAATACAATGACACCCCCAAGAATGTGGAATATTATAAAATAGTGCATTTACAAAATTGATAGTCCCATCATCTAATGTGTGAAAAAACATGCAACTTTGATTGAATAAGTGATCAAAACCAAACAACGAATCAAAATTTATAGCAAAAAAAGGATTCTCGCAACTGACATAAAATGCCAATAAGCCCTACAAACGGATTTAAAAAGTACCCTAGACGCATGCAAACGGAGTCGTATGTATGCTCATTAGAAATGGCACTAATTTTTAAATAGGGTTTTTTAATTACGAGGGGTGATTAGCATCCTACCAACCCCATGCCTCACCCTCCATCTTCGACACTCGAAGGAAGGATAATAAAAGAAGTAAAATACCCCAAAAATTTTACTATGCCAATTAAATAAATGTTCCTAACCTTAAATTTTTTTTTGAAAAGGTGATTGATTATCCAATAATAAATCCTAAAAAATGGCAATGTTGAATGTCAAGCCCAAAATGTGAGCAAGTAATGTTGGTGGGATGTCCACGTGCTTCCAAGATTGAATGTTGAGCCCACATGTTAAGGTGAGCATCAAATCTATGTAACTGTCACTAAGTTGTCAGATGATCCAATGACAAGTGAGTCAATCTAAATGTGGCAAGGTTAAGCGACCATGGTTAGAGGTCGAAAAATATCCCTCAGCCTAGAAAGGATACACAAGAAACACAACACAGGAGCTTCATTCAGGCATAAATGGTACACTCCGAGTTCAGCCAGACCAAGCCAAAAAACTAGTCGAAGATCCAATTCACGGGGAGTGGATTCGATGACCATTGTAAGGTAAAACTGAGCCCTAACAACAAAGAATGCACAAGCATCATGCAGACTAATGTACTTAGGTTCATGCTAAAAACCGAATTGCTGACAATAAGCAATTCATGAGGCACTGAACCAACGAATACCAAGTAGAAGTTTGTCCAACCAATCATGAGCCTACGAAAGGTGGAGCTCCAAACATGTAGTAGAAAAAATTAGTGTAGAGGTCAACTAGGTGAAAAAAAGTGTATGTTTGAACAAGGCACAATGAGGTGATCAAGAATCACAAGGAGTGGAGGTTGAAACATGAACCAAGCAAAAAAAAGCATGAGTATTAACAACCACACAGAAAAATTCCATGCAATGGTAACCTTAAGAAACCAATGAACCACATGTCCACACTAGAGTAAAAATGATCTCGTGAGAATAGAAGCAATCATGAATGAACTCAACAACTTATAATGTAAACCGACCAAAATAACCTCAAACTTGTAACTCTAGAAACCTCAACATGAGGTGAGCAATACAATTCCAAAGTAATAATCGAAAAAAAAATACAAGGAAATAAGAAGAAACCAGAAGTAATAAGCAACTGATAAACAAAGAGTGCACGTTTTACCGAAAACAACTTTGATGCCATGAAAGAGGGATATGTGAGAACTGATGTTGAAACAATGCACCATAATGAAGTTACACTCCGATGGTAATGTCGTAGCTCCAACGCAATAAGAAAGATTCAAACAATGGAAAGAATATGCAAATAAGAAAATCCACCTGCTCATGCTCATAGATTGAAAAAAGGAAGTACAAATAGGGGTGTTGTGTAATCCCCATGCCTAAATAAGGAAAGTAACCCATATGATGCCACTAACGCATATGATGTGACTGATGCATATGATGTCACTATAGGAGGAGTTACAATTCCAAATAAGGAATGTAACACCTATGATGCACTGATGCAAATGACAATGACAAATTATATTACAGAATTTGACACTTGTCATTTGACTCCGTAAGACCTATGAATCTCGCAAGGTGATATGACTCACTAGGTGATGTGGATGATGATGAGGCAGGTCACACACACCAACAAATTATTATTCAACTAGAGCAAAATCAAATTTAGATGCCTTGCATAATGAAAATTAAGATAATAGGACTGTAGGAACTCATTAACAATTCTAAGGATTTTCTATGACTAACAAATTTAGTGTCAATATAATATTGCATTTTGAAGGTACTTATTTCAAAATAAGTATACTTTATTGTATATATTGGAGAACTATAGAGTACATTTTCTAATCAAATATAGTTGGAAAGAGATGCATGTTCAGAGATTCGAGCTTCAAATAAACTTGTTGTGCATCAAAGCATATGAACTAATGGTTTGAAGGATTATGCACGAGTAGCATTTGTAGGATGGAGTAGGAAAAACAAGTAAACAATTTTCAAATTCCATCAAAGCTTTTAAGATTGCAAGGTACAAATGAAAGCTCAAAGTGAAAGATTTAAGAAATGCCACTACAACTTATGAGTTTCAGTTGTAAAATATAGAGTACAATCTTCAGTTAAGAATCAATTCCATAAACATAAGCAATAACATCTGTATTCAAAACTACATATACATATACATATTTAATTTCTCTTACTACATCAAAAATGATCAAGCAATCGAGGATAAAATGTGAAAAAGAAGGTTCTAGAAGTACCATAATGCAGGTTTTAAAAGATAAATGAGCAATTGACTAAGCCATCAGATTATGAGCAAGCATTTTTCCTTCACAAATATAGTGATTCTTGAAATCATTCATACATCATAGTTCATTTTATATTATGCAACTATCTTGGGAAAAGGGAGAGGTTAATACCAACTTTCAGGTTGAGTAATGGATCCATTGATAGATTTCTCAAACACAAATCTTCTGAAAGCATAATAGGTAATAGGGTAAGAGATTACATAATATAATCAACTAAAAACATAAAAATGAGTAAACACGACTGTAGTAGATAAAACTAGAGCTCAAGTTCTTTGAAATTGAATTGTAAAATGGTGACAACAAGTTCCAAATTGAAATGCCCAAAATACAGTACCCAAAAGTGTTATTTCATATCAAGAAAGTAGTAAATATCCAAATTTCTAAATCAAAACGATCTTCCATTGAAAGAAAAATAAGTATGCAAAGGAAATGTTTAAGGAAAGAAATGTTTATCTTACCCTCGATGCTGAAGATAATACTGGTAATTGAAAAGGAATAAGCAAGCCCCGTTTATGAAAGGATTCACACCTTATTTTCTTGTCCTTTAAACAATTACAATCATAAATATATAGCTTTGATCATAGAACACGAGCACCCAGTTAGTTTATATATGAGCAAATGCAAAAGAAGAAATGGGTTAAATTGTATCCCCAATAGGATAATAAAATGAGCAAGTGCACAGAGATGGGGAAATATACGTTTACACTAGAAAATATATGATAGAACTCAATAGCCTAGAAGAACAAAAAACCTTAACTTCACACCATTGAGGGAAAAAGAAAAGTGTCCATTGTTGCATACCGAATACTATAGAGATATCGAATGGAGAAAATAATATAGAATACAAGCTCAAGGACAAACCATCACTCTAGTCAGAAAGAAGTGGCCATAGTAAAAATAAAGGAAATAATGGAGAGCTATCAGATCCGATTCACACAAAGAAATATAGAGCATCATATGTTGGAAAATTGTTACAAGTAGATATGAGAAAATATGAGCACAAAACTACAAAGCAAGATATGCAGCAAACTAGTTAATGCTTAAGATGACAAGAAGATACCAATAAATCCTATATTACTAATTACATAAATCAAGCCAAAGAGGTCATAATGAATAGAAAATAAAAACCTAGAACTTGGAAATTATGGGTTTCTTTCAAAACATATAAAAGGTTGCAATAAATACTCAAACAACATAACACAACAAGATTCAAAATCTGTATATCAGAGAGTACGATATAAATTGAATGATAAGCTCAACTAACCAGAAGAATGATGGCCAAAAAACCTCATGAGGATCTCTATATAAGTCTAGAACGATAAAAGAGACCATTACAGTTTTAGAAAGTTCATACAAGCAGAAGACAGAGATAGTGTTTGAAAATAAAAGATATCAATGCCTATTAAATGAAAAACAACAGATGTTTTGTTCATTTTTATTTACAGTAAAGGGTCTCAAACAAACGGATCTGAGAAAATATTGATCCCATAAATTACAAAGCTCACCTTCACAGGGGGATCCTCAAAACAAACAAGAACTCTCGAGCTCAAAGCTTACGTGAAATGGCTTAATGATGAGTAAAAGATAGAGAAAATGGAAATAAATCCATGCCCCAGCTCACCAAAAACAACAAAGAGTTCTCTAAGCTCAGAGATCAAACAACAATGGCAGATTTATAACTTCTTCGGAGCTCAAACAAGAGAAAAAGTAATAAAATGCATGAATTCGCAGCTACAAAAATACAAAGAGCTCAACAGATCATTCATGGCAATGAAAAAAAATTTACCATGGCTTCACCACTTGAAACAAGAAAACCAAATGAAAAACCAATAAGCTCTATAATATTTCAACCAAACCTAACTCCTCCTGAGTTAACATCGATGACCAAGATCAAATCGTGTAAGGATCAAACGGTGTAAATGCTAACCACAGCCAACCACCACAGTCAGAGTAGAATTCAAATCAACGACCGAGATTAAGTTAGTACTAACATTAATGGTGTAAAAAGAAATGACCACATTAATGATAGAGCCAAAACCCTAATTGAGAGTACAGGAGGATTTTTTGGACATAGGAGTGCTAAAGAGAATTTTGCTAGTTTTTTCCCTTCAATGAGAACTGATTTCTACCTTTCCAACTATTTGCAGTCGTGTGTATATCTCATTAATTATTGTGAATGTCAAATTACCTTATTAATAATCTTACCTTGCTACAAATTTAGTAATTTTTGCATAATATTAGTGTGAATATTTGTCCTATTGTATTGTTGTGACTCATTCCCTCAATACAAAAAGTTTTTTTCCTTATTATTTTGTTGAAAACTATTGGTTTGTGCATCCAAAATTCATTCTCTAATTGATTGTGCATGTACTCAGTTAGATCCCTCAACAAGTTTGGTGTATCAACATATTTTCAACTCATTAACAGTCATCTTTTTACCCTTAAACTCCCAAAAAATTATTTTAGGATACATAAAAAAGGAATCGTCCCTGATACCAGAGTCTCACCTCAAAAATAGCTATACCCACAGACCTGAGGTGTTTCTATTTTATCTACGAAAGTGAGAGATTCAGAGAAAGCTTAGAACCCCTGCTTTCATCTCTCAACTAGGGTGCACTTTCAAGAGATAACACCTACTTATTGGACGTTTCCCCCCAAACATAGAACAATGAGTTGTGTTTTGCAAATTCGACAACATTACAAAAGAAATGGCTTCCACGAACAACACTCATACAACTTTTCAACACTCAAACAATATATCAACATTCAAATATAATTTTCCAAGTAAGATTAGTTTGCATCCTTTTTCCAAAACAATACAAATATAGTTTACATTTTTATCACAATCACAAAGGCTGACTGGCAAGGAAAAATGGAGACAAGAACATGGAGTCTTATCCTTATGCCTCCTATGTGGAAAGAGGGTCCACTGAAAGGCTGCAAGTGCACTATCAACCACTCACACAACACTTATATCTCCCTTTCTTCCTATGCAAAATAATATATAAACGCTTTTACCTCCACATAAGTAGAACACCTCTTCCACCCTCCCTCCACATTTCCTCCACAAAAATTACTCCATTTCTTTCTCCTACACGACTCTAAGGCAATCTACCCATCACCAACATATTACATACATAATACACATACATAAAATCAATAAAACACAAGTTTCACATCTAAATTCAAAAATAATGAAATAACAACAAGTGGAGATCCTGCATCTCCACTAAGCTTCCAAAAATCTTCACTCAACAAGATTCAACTCATTCAAACCAAACACAATAAAAAAATGCAATTCCAAAAATTTCCAAGCATGCAACTCAAGTCCAAATTCCAAAAGTGCAAGTGTAGAAAATGAGACAAGTAACCCCAAATCCTTCAAATTCACTTAATAAATAAAAAAGGAGGTGAGGATGATCAGGTAGATCCATGTAGGATTCCACTTCATCATCCCTCAATTATAACTCAAAAATTCAACACACAAAGACCGATGCAATTAAATAAACATTTAATGTTATGACATGCAGAAATGTACACTCCAACATGCACTCCATACCTTTCAAAGACACATTAAATTTTGTCAGTAGAAAGTGACATTATTCATTCTTTTACACTCAAAAAATGCATTAAAAAGGCTAAAATAAACTCCATGCTCCATAAGTATGGTTGGTAGATGAGTTTGAGATGTAAGGGACAAGGTTGACTTGTCCCACAAGTCTTAAAAAGTTGCTTATAAGGAAAAATTCGATATTGGGAAAGAATGAAAAGTACACACGTCTAAAGCTTATTAATTGCTCCATTATCACATCTTGCTTTTATTTTACAAATTAAGTTAAATTAGATAAATAAAACATATTAACAAGTACTAATAAAGTGACTAGATATTCTAAATAATTAAACACATGCACCACAAAATAAAATACACAAAATTAAATGAAGGAAAACATCACAACCCATGGCCACACACATGAGGTCACCCCCCATGGGAAACCTCATAAACAAGCATAATAATTACAAAAAAGCAACACATAGAACATAAGTTGTCATATTAGCCATGTTGCAAACACACAACATCCTTCTATGGTTGGTCCCCTATCCCCTTTCGGTATATAGTGATCTAATTTTTCCTACAATCACAAACAGAAATACCTCTCTAGCCTCAAGGCCACATGAATAACATCGAGAAATAACATATACATAGAAATCGATAGTCATCATCAAAACTAATAAATTCTATCATCTATCAACCATATCAAAAATAATTCGATTATACCATTTTACTAGCATTCATGAGATTACAAACTATTCAAAACATTCAAACATAGACAATCCATCATGAATATAACGTGTTCATATAAAATCTGAACAATATAAACCAACATGTATAGAACTATCCACAAGTCTCATATAGCATATCATAATCCAAAATATGAATCACAACACATCAATAATCCAAAGGTGCATATAATCTATCATCTGCTAATCAAAGTATAATAATCAAAATGTCAAAGTCTCTAAACAACAGTAATAAAAAATCATAGAGAAATAGTGTCAAAGAGGAGTGGGCACTACATTCTCCTACCCTTAAACTCAAATTCATTCTAGAAGTCACAGAAATAGGTAGCAAAACTAGGCCCATAACAAAGTAGCATCCTCCCATATAGCTGCAGTCTCATCATTCCTATCCCACTAGACTCGCACCTAATAAATATTGTGCCTCGAAGGCCTAGGGTCATGTGTTCTATAATGCACACGATCTCCACAGTCACATGCCCCTGCTCCTGTACCTACAATGTTGTCCAATCCAATACATGAGAATAATCTAAAATGTATCTCCTAAGAATAAAAACATGGAACACATCATGGACACAAGACAAGCTAGGTGGCAAGGCTAGCTGGTAGCCTAAAGGACCGATCCGCTCCAAGATCTTAAATGGACGTATGACTCTCAGAGATAACTTAGAGCCTTTTCTTCAATAGATAAGACTCTTATGAGGTCTGACATGAAGAAAAACCTTTGTGTTAACCTTAAAAAATGCATTTAACACTCCTCTTATCTACATACTTTTTATGTCTATCATGTGCCTCTTGCAACTATTTTCTAATAAAGATAACCTACAACTCCATGTCATGTATATAAGTTGGCCCAGGAGACACTCTATCCTCTAACCTATAATAAATTAGTGGAGTCCTGCACTCCCTACCATATAATGACAGGAAAGGTGTCATACCAATACCAATCTGAAAGTTGTTGTATGGAACCTCAACCAAGCATAAAGACTCCTCCCAATGAAACTAATGATCGATGACATACATCCAAACTATTTCCTCTAATATATGATTCACCCACTTAGTTTGATCATCTATCTCTAGGTTACAAGTTGTAATGAAATTAATGTTCATCCCAAGGGCATGTTGTATGGTAGTAAAAAATTGAGAGGTATACAAGCAGTCACGGGCATAAATAATCTTTTGTGGAATCAAATGCAGTAAAAAAATGTCATCTAATTACACTCACGTCACTACACTAGCTGTATAGGTGGTCTCCATCAGATAAAAATGACCAACTTTCATAAATTTATCCACATTGACTGTGATGGTGTCATGCTAGTATCCTGATGTAGGTAGCCCTACTATAAAATCCATGGAAATAGTGTCCCATTTCCACTATGGTATAGAATGTTGGTAAATAAGGAAAGATGGATGGTGATGTTCAGATTTCACCCTCTAAAAATCTAAATATGGAGACATAAAACAAGCTACATCTCTCTGAATTCCTCTCTAATGGTAGAACTATCTTAATGTGGTGTGCATCTTCTTCACCCCTATATGGGATGAATAAGGTACACGATGAGCCTCTGTCAATATATCTTGTCTCAAACCTCCATCCCTAACTACATACATCAAACCTCTATGTTTGAGAAGTTCATCTAGCTCCAATGTCATTCCCTCAAATCTCCCCTCAAGGGGTCTCTGAGACTCAATATCTCTTCTAGTTGAAAGGTAGAAGTTTTCATCTGAAAGATGTCACAAGATCCTTCTCCGTAGGCTTGTACCCACCAAAGTAGTGATAACCAAATTCCTTCGATGACTCAAAACATATGTAACCACATTCTACTTCCCCTTCACATGCTCAAACTCCATGTCACACTCATAAAGAAGATCCATCCAACGTCATTGATGGGCATTGAGATTGCGATATGTGAATAAATGTTATAGGCTCAAGTGGTCTATCCTGAGAATGAAACTCCTTTCTATTAGGAAGTGTTTCCAACACACCAATCTATGGACCATTGTATCAAGCTCAAGGTCATAAGTCAGATAATTGAGCTCATAATCCTTGAGTTTTTGTGACTCAAAAGATAATACTCAGCCATCCTGCATCAAAAAACCTCTTAATCATACTAAAGAAGAATTTATGCACATGAAGAAATCACTTTGAGGATTTCTTCACTGTAAGAATAGGTGTTTTCAAAAGGAATTCCTTTAGTGTCCTGAAGGCCTACGCACATATATCTGGAAAAACAAACTTCTTTTGTTTGTAATGGAGGAATGTGATGGGATACGCAATGTGAGAGAAATCTTGAACAATCTCCTATAATAACCTACCAATCCCATGAAGCTATGTACCTCAGTCACATTGGTTGGCACCGGCCAATCCATGATAGCTCTAATCTTGGAAGGATGGACTGTGATACCTTCCCCAGAGATACTGTGACCTAAATGTTGAACCTCCCTCTTGAAAAACACACACTTCTCTATGTTCCAATAAATTTGTTTCTCTCAAAGACACTGCAAAACCTGTCGAAGGTACTCCTCATGTTCCTCATGTGTACGTGAGTAAATAAATGTACCATCTAGGAACTCGAGAGAAAAAAGTTCCAAAAAAGTCTTGAACACACCATTCATCAAACTCATGAATACTACATGGGAATTCGTCAGACCAAATGGCACCACGGTGAACTTGTAGTAACCATATCTCATGCGGTCATGTAAAAAATTTATTGTAGATATATTTCTCCACAATCCTATCCTAACGGTAACTTGAGTTAAGGTATACGTTGGAAAACAAGGTATCCCCCTTTATTTGATCAAAAAATTTATATATGGATGTAAGCAGGTAACGATTCTTTATCGTTAGTTTTTATAATTATCTATAGTCAACTCAAAAACGCAAAGATCCATCCTCCTCTTCAAAAAAAATCATTGGTGTACCCCAAGGTGATACACGATGATGGATTAGGCCTTTCTCAAGAATTAACTCCAATAACAACTTTTTCTCACATAGCTCAAAGGTGGTCATCCCATATGCCACACGTGGGAGAGGCTCCACTCCAGGGACCAAATCTCTATGAAAGTATATCTCACGCGGGGGAGGTACCCTGGAAACTCACTAGGAAAAACATCAAAAAACTCCCTCAAAATATGATGATCATCAAATGACATTCCATGAGTTGCATCCTCTGATCGGTGACTAACTGTGATTGCATACAACTGACATCCCTGTTGCGTAAATTACTTAAGTTGCATAACTGATATGGTGTGAATAGAAATGGGTCTCCTAACTGTAATGCCTGTTTTTTTAACAACAATAAGTCAGTGCCGGACTTAATATTTTCCAAAGCACTGAAAATTATTTTCTTGGGGGGGCGCACTTGTATTTCTTTTCATCTTTCCTCCTTCATTGGATTCCTTGTTGTTGGGTGGCAGTGGTTGAAGCTCCTATTATTCTTTTTTAATACAATTAAATTCTACCCTCTTCCTATTTTCTTCCCATGGCCATGGATTTTGTTTAGTGGGTTTGTTTTTTTTTTTTTTTATAGTCTTATATTCTTCTATCATTTCTGGTCTGACTCTTTTCCCTTGGTTTGGCTGTGTGCGAAGGAGATATCTTCATATGAGGACAAAGAGAATATACCTTTTAACTTACACCTTGTTGTGCATACGTTTTCACTCCTCCTTGGGCACTTGCAACTGCAACATGTCCTAAAGTCTATTCATTTGTGCTCTTATGGAGTCCTTACCTTAGCCTAGGTTGCGTGAAGTTTACAAATTAAAGCAGAGCATGTTGGTTTATTTGGTGAATCAAAGTTGTGTTAGAGATGTTGTTTTGTGCCTACCCTTCTACCATGGCATTTATTGATACCGCATCACTTTGAGGCATTTTGTCAATTTTTTGGTTGCATCATGGGTACCTCCACACTTTGCATGTTTGGATTTTGAAGCAGCAGGTTTTTGCATCTAACAAAATATTTTTTCTTGTTTTCCTTTGTGTTTTGATGGATGTTTCTTTCCCTTCTCTAATTGTCCATTTTGACATAGGATGGGAGGATGTTTGTATGGCTGTGAAGTATTTTTTTTATCTTTTTTTCTATTTTCACTTTTGTCCATCGCATTTAATTGATTTTCCTAGGATTTTTTTATAAACCCATTTTCTGTAAATACTGTAGTCATGGTAGTCTTTGAGACCACATCTATTTCTGATGATGTCCCTCATGGATTTTGGAGCTCCCTATGAGTGTCTTCATGGGAGTGAGCAGGGTTTTAGTGCCCAACCAGTGGAAGAGATGATTTTCAACCTAAAAAGTGTTGCTACAAGTCTTTGAGGTGTTTATGCGACTTGTAGACATGATAACTCTACCCTTTGCTATAATTTCTAAAATTTAAAAATATCATGAAATAGAACTTTATTTTCCCCAAATTTGGTTTTTATATGCTGCCTTTATGGTGGGTTTGTTCTCCTTGTGATAAATCTCCCATTTCCCCTTGTAATCTTCTTGTTTTTGCTTTAATCGTTGTCAGTGATAAAGTGAATAGCATAGATCTATTTTTTATCTTCCTCCTACGTTGGCCGTTTTGTTTTCATTCTGAAGTAAATGACCTCATACCATCATTAACAACTTTTTTTTGTTTGAGTAACAAGTTTATTAAGCTGGTTATAGCTATTAAATGTTGTGGTGAAAGCAAACCTGATGTATCCTTAAACCTCCTACTCTTCATTCAAGATTACTATTAGATTTTATTTTTCTTCCGTGTATGTTGAGAATAGTTGACATGGCTTATGACAACCTGGATTTAATAAAAAACAACTAGATTAAACCCGATATTGGTTGATTATAGATTTATGGGTACTATTCACCCTTTCAAAGTATGGAAAAAAATTTCGTAATGTTATTTGTATGCTTTGGTGTTTCCCAATCAAGGTGATGTGTGGTTGTCAAGGTTTTTTAGACCTCCATGTTCTCCTTTCTTGGACTAGGTAGGTCACCCCTTCAATATCCAATCAATCCCATAGGTTTACAAAATTTTATGGGTGGTTGATTGCATTGGTTACAATTATGTACGAACGGGGTATCATGGCTAAGGTACCTAATTGCTTAGTCTTGTTACACCTTGGTTATTCATTTAGAATTGATTAGAATACTAAACATTTACCTAGTTGCTTGATGATCATCGGTGTAGGTCTAGATGTTTAATTTTTCCTTAACGGGCACTTTGACCATCCCTCATGAAGTTTTTACCACAACTTAATTCTTGGCACCGACATTTGAAGTTACATATGTACATTTATGGATAGTAATCTTTTATTATTAAACTACCTTGGCCTAGTTTTATTGTGTGATGACTATTGGTGGCATACATAATTGTTCATCTCGCTTATTTTGTTGGATAATAAATTTTATTGAAAATTGGATGATTCATGTATAGTGAAATCTTGTTGACTTATGATAGAACTGTTAAGATTATTCGATACATTCCAGGGTAATTATATTTATAGATGTGTTGTTTATTTATGATGGAAACTGTTATTGAGATAATGTTATTTGGTGATTCATGAAAACTTATATTCTTTTATTAAAAGAGTGGTATGAATATGGTAAAAATGGTTGTTTTAAGAAGGAACTTGTGATGGAAAGGAGTGATCCACTTCTTTTAAACCAAAACTATAGGCTTATAGAGAAGGTTTGGAAATCACTTGGGTTGATGTTTAAAATGTTAACTTGTATGAAAAAACCTTCTTTTTCTCTCCATTTTCATTACTTGCCTATACGGACAGTGGCCTCTTGTTGAATGATTGTGAAATTCCTTGGATTAAAAGGCCAAAACTAGTATTATTTTCCTTTCCTTGTTACAAAATGTTGAGTGGTGGTCATGTATTATATTTCCATCATATAACCTACATGATTACATGATTAAAATTTTAATACACTCGACCTTTCTTGTTAACCTTTGAATCCTTTGTTTCCCCCTGCATTAATTGTTCAATTTTGTCATTTTAGAAAATAAGTACCATATCTTGTGCTTTTGGTAACATTTTTTATGAATGTAGATTGTTGGTTTGAATATAAGTTATCAATATTTTAACCTAATAATTTATTCGATGGAAATCCCATTACACTAGACTATTTTTTCAGACTTATCAGGCCAATGGCCTCTTCTCAAATGATTGTTTAATTTTTCTTGCTTTTGAGACAAATTTCAAAATTAAAGTATAAGGCTCTCTTCTTAGATTGGCATAGTGGAAATTTTATTTATCTTAAGGGGTTGTTTGTATTTAGAGCTTCGAGCCAATTCTTGGAATAGAATTTTTTCCTTTATTGATATTGTTAAATAATAGCTTATTGTTGCTTTGTGTAGTCTTATCTTGCTTAGTTCCCATGAACTGACTCAGGTTAACAGTTGTTGCAGTGGCTTATGTGAGTAAATGAGGGAAATAATTGTAGAATATTGCATCAAACTTGGTTGTGAATTTCTTTTGTATGAATTTAGAAGAAAACTAGTGCCTTAGTGTTAAGTGTTGTGGAGTATTGTTTTCATAACTATTGAAACTTTGGCTTTTTTTTATAATGTAGAGATTATAAAAGTTGATTACCTCATGGTGATGGGAGATTCTAATGTATTATATAAATTCTAAGAATAGTATAGCATGGTCTGAGCAATGTTATTACTCTCTTGTTCCCTAGTCATGGTTCCATTAATTTAGTTTGTCCCTTTGGGTTGTGCGTCGTGTTGGAAAGAATTGATCTAACCATGTATATTTTTCACAAATGAGTAATGGTAAACTTTTCTCTTGAGATAAAATGTCGAGTTGTAAACCTTTCTGAGGCATAGTAACAATGTATTTATAAGAAAAATAAAATGGGCTAGATAATCCTTATAAAATATAAACTAAAATATATATACGAATAAATTAATGTAGATGTGTTGTACATGAAAACGTTTGAGCCCCTAAGCAATCAAAGAGGAAATTGTATCTGGTAATAAAAATATTTATATACCTTGTTTTACCCCAAGCTATACTAATCAACATTATCCTTTTATGGTGAATTCGTAAATGATCTTATGTTATAATCATTGATTTTTTTTTGAAGATAATAAGGTTGTATAAGTAGGAGAATATTTACAAAGAGACCCTTCAATCTCTCTCAATCATTTGAAATTTAATTTTTTTTCCTTTGTCGAACTTAATCAAGAAAAGTCTAAATGAAACTTTTAACCAATCTTGATAAATTATTAGCCTCAATAAAAGGCTAGTTAATAAGCAATGAGATCCTAAAGTTGAATTCTTTTTGACATATTTCCCTTAACCCTTGCCTTGGTTCATTGTGATCTTTCTTAAGTAATGTTAATTTTTTTATCGTTAAACAATGAAGATTATTGTTCTAAACTTAAAATGGTACTTTCCCTAAATCGGAGCTTATGCTTTTCACCTATGCAATAGATTTGTTGAACAATTTTTAGTGGCTTGAATAAGATTAATTAACCTTGTGATAAATGGAAAATGTTCTTAAATCAACAAATTAAGCAAGTTATTGACATATTGTAGAATGATTCTCCTTTAGAAAACTTGGTCCTAAGCTAAGTAGTCAATATTATAAAGGAAAGAAGTTCACATTTGTAAAAGAATGGTGCGAATCAAAACATGAATCTTCTAGATTGTAAATTCAAGTTTGAAAGACATTTTTATAAATACATAACCTTAAAATATTTTACACCATGGGATGGCCTTAACTATAGCTTTGTAATTTTTTTGGACTTTTACGTTGTGTCGTGTCGAAGAGAAAATTATATTGGTTATGTTGGGTGTTGTATGTTTCCTTGTTTCCTATGAGGTCAATGTTGCGTCAAGCTTATTGAGAGTTGGTCGTAGCCCCTTCTGATCACCTATGTTGACGTGTAATCTCTAAGTAAGTCAAAAAAATTTATCCATGTTTTTTAGGTGTTGTATTTAGGGTTTGTTTTAGCTGGTGTTACACTAACTCCAACTATCACCAACTCAACACCCAAATTTTCTACACAAGATATCACCATGTTGTAATAATTGAATCTAGCTCTATGTGTAAATAAACAGTCCTTTCCCAAGATAACTCCATATGAACCCAAGGGAAGGCTACGAAGATCTAAATTTGTGGTGAAGGGTACTACGTCCACTAAACAATCCTTAACTACGATCTTGGCTCTAAAGTCCACTATGATCCTGGCTCCAGAATCAATCTCAACATCCCAAATAGGATCCTGCCGATGTGCCACCAGCTTGCATTGCTCTACTAATGATGGTGCAATAAATGAATCAGAAGAGCTAGAATCATAGAATATAGAGGTAAGGATACCACCAATGCTACTTGAAGTCTCAATCATTGTACCCTGATTATTTTCTTGATGGTTATTGACCACTATATATATCCTGTGGCTCCATCCCATATCACTGAATATAGGCCTTGGAATGCTTTCCTTACCTTGATTAATAGGGTTTTTTCGGCATTCCCTCCAATGGTGCCAAATTACACCACATCTATAAAAACTATCAGGACCCCTCCAGTGGGAAGAAACCCCTCAAGGTCCCCTAACTGTCCGTGAGGTAGATCTTGATGATCCCACTAGTGAATGATGTTTTTGTGGTGGACATACTCCTACTGACCGAGCTTTAGGGTAGATCCCATGTTCTATTGGGTACCCTAGTTGGGGGGGCCATACTGCACCATCTTTGTGCATCATGACATTGTAAATGTCTAAAAGGTGGTCGAGACTGATGATGTGCCTGTTGTAGCTCCTTGAAAGAGGACTGTACTGAACTGATTCCACCACGAGTAGGAGAATCTTATCCCCTTTACCTACTATCATACATCTATTGAATATGGATCCTCACTTTATCTCTAGCCTACTGAGTCTTCCCTATGTTCTCCTCTATAATGTAGGCATTTTCAATGGCTTTTACTAAATTATAGGGACAATGAATGCGTAATTCCACTACCAAATCTAAGTTCATGCCCTTGATGAACCTATGCACTCAAAATTTCTTATCCTACATGTACTCGACATACTAAAGAAAGTCCAGAAACCAAATCACATACTTAATTACTATCATGGATTTAGGTCATAGATCATGAATCTCATCGATCCACTATTGTATAAACCTCCTAGAGATATACCTGCTCCTAAATCACTCCTCAAATATCTTCTATGTAATAATCTCAGAATCCACGTGGAACTTCTGCTCCTCAGTCCTCCATTGAACACCAATTTTGTCTCTTAGAAGGTGGATGGAAACATGAGCCTTCATGTTGTTGGTACACATACATAGCTTGAAGCATCCCCTTAAGCTAACCAACCATGCCTCTTCCTGAAATCCTCTTATGTCTCCAACAAAAATGGGTCGGGTGTAGCTTTATTATATCTTTTATATGATCTTATGTTGTTAACTATTGGCCCCTAGGTCTCTCCACATGATCATCCCTTGGTTTAGGGCTCCTAGACCCATCTATATGTCATGTAGTCCTATCTCCATGTCCTCTCTAAGGTGAATCCCGTGTAGCTGACTCAACTAATTATTATCTATCCTATTGGCTAGGTCATCCCCCTATTGATCCTCCATGTATAGTGGCATTGACATCCTATAATGTCTACAATATCTGTGGCAATATAGCCGCTACTTCCTACTCTGGCGGTGGTAGATATAATTGCATGTGTAAGAACCCATCGTCTTGTCTATGCCTCCTGTAAGAATAAGAAGAGAGTTAGTTAATCATCATCAATGTTTGTTTCATTTTTCTAAGATATCTAAAATTTAAAATATCATGCAATGTCATGTGTTCTAGGTGTAGGTTGTGATAGGTTTAAATTTTGTGTTTCATGTTGGCCTAGGGTCCATGTTTCAAACCCACAGATCTGATAGTTATAGTTCAATCTCCTTTCTTGATCATTTACTAAACTTTGTGTTATAGGTTTCAGCTTGGAGCTTACAACCTCTGATAGATTATGGAATTGCAAACAAACGTTATTACAAGTAAAGACAAATTATGTCTACACACTCAAGTAAATTTTATTTTAAGCATGTAGTTTTTAATTTCATACATAAAGGCAAGGAAGTATAGACACTAAAAATTTAGAAATCTATATTTTGGCATTACTAATCTTGATTTTGAAAATTTGTATGTAAAAGTGCATGGTCTTCACTCTTTCTTATAACACCTAGATAACACTAATTATACTTTATTATCTTTACACACCTATCTATCTATATTTTCTAAAACCTAATTTCTCAAATTACATCTAGAGACATCCATGCATAGCTCCATAAAGTTACAATGTGTTTTTATCTCTCTTATCAAAAAATTTCATTATTAGTTAGTTTGTGAAAATAAATATATTGGCACCACCATATGGTTTTTCGAGCAACATGTTGTGCATTTATTCTTACAATTCCATCACCTTAAATAAAATAAATACAACCACTTCATGTACCTTCATGTCACAACACCCTTCATAAGCATATATAAGGACATAGCACTTTATGAACTCCTCATATAAAATCTATAACTAAAATCCCTAAAGTCTCCACAGATAGTAATATAACTCATGTACATCATTACAGAAATGCCATCTACTATCATAAAGTCTCCTTCAATGTTTAGGCCACCCCATTTCATCATACAAGAAAGAAAAGTGACCCTTCCCAATCATTTGAGTAAGTGTAAAACTCAAGTAAGGCATTATTAAACCAAGGGTATCCAATTATGATTACAATAATAGTATATATCACATGCTAGGAGAACAACATGTGGTTTGAGGCCTCTTTATAATAGTGTGTATTTAAGTAGTAAATAGGGGTTCCCACAAGACAGCTAATTTTTTGTCACAAGAACTCATTACACTAAAAAGTTTGGAAGGTTTGAGAAAATTAGTGTAACACCCACTAAAATCTCCCACTTAAGACCCATGAACAACCTAGGTTTAGTTACAAAATTATGGAATAATTTTTTTTTAAAGTGTTAACAACCAAATTCTCAAGGAAAATTAAATTCAACTGATAACTTTTCCAATTATAATAATTACTTATTCCACATTATAAAGCAACACGTGTAATAAGTCCACACCTAGCTCTAGTCTCATTAGGGATTACATTGAGATTTTAGCTAAACATTATGTGATTAAAATTCTAGGGTTAAGGGACCAAAACAATTAAATACCAAAGGTATTTAATTCTAAAAGATCTAAGACAAGGGAAAGGTTTAATTATAGTGGGGGAAAAGAATACATATTTAAAATCATCAGAGTAAATTCTTACTTACCCACTCCTAGAACTTGGTTACATATTCAATTTGATTTTTCCCATGATTAATGCAATTAAAATTTCTTGAAAACATTCCCATTAGATAAGTAATTTCCTCACCTTTCCAGTGATATAAAGAAGTCCTCCAAAATCCTCATATTTCTCAAGTTATGGACCGATGAAACTTAGGGAGAAAATTTTCCCAAGAGCGGGCCTACGGGCTTGGGGAGGAAACATTTCCCCAATTCAGGCCTGTGGACTTCGGAGAGAAAATTCACCTGGAGGAGAAAAGAGGACTGACAGAGTGGGGAAGAAAACTTTTCCCAGACGTGGGTCGGCAGAGTGGGGAATGCATTTAGTGCTTTTTCCCTTTTGGGACAAAGAAAATTTTACACCCACACATCCGTCAATGCCCAGGGAGGCCACATGGTAGCTTCTCATTGGTTGCAAGTCAGTTGGTCAACAGGGAACATTTGAAAAATTTAACAATTCAAAAGGAAGGGAAAAAAGGTCGAAAGGAACCCGTGCCTCCACCGACGCGAGAAGATGCCACGTGTCAGCCAACCGTTAGTTATAGTTTGGCAGGCCAGTGGGGATAATTTGGAAATTTTTCCCAAAATTATTTTGAAGCATTAAGGATTAAAAAAAATTTCTCCTCCATCGATGCCTCATGAAGCCACATGATAGCACCTGATTACCTGCATGTCGGAGGGGCTACAAGGAAAACTCACAAATTTTTCCAAATTAATTTTTGAAAGAGCTTAAGGTTAAAATTGATCTGAGCCTCCGCCAATGCCCAACAAAGCCATGTTTCAATCAATGATTGGTTGTGGGGAGGGGAGACCATGGAGGAAAATCTACCAAACTAACCTTTTGGACTTAGATCATTTTTAGACAAAATGAAGGCTTGCGAATTAGCAGAGCGGTGGGAAACTTCATGAATTTGCACCTTTTTGGAAAAAATAAAAAAAATGAAATTTTTAGCCCACGGGTCCGCCCAAGAGTATTTTACTCATTCAGAATTTGACAGATAGATTATTTTGAGCCTGAAATGAAGTAAAAACTTCAGAAGGCCATAAATTTTGATTGGAAACTTGGTTTTTTTAAAACAAGGACTTTTCATAAATATCTCAACATCCTCTTTGCACAGTAACATTAAGAACCTAGTTTGGATAAATTTTGAAGGGTCAGTTTTGAGAAAACGTTCTGCAGGATTTTAAAATGAAAACTGGTAACATTTGATTTATAAAATTTTGTTCAATTTGACATCCTTCCTTTCCCAACATGCCATATATACATGGGGGGTTTCTCTTAGAGGAATTTAAGATGGATTTCAAGGGTTAAGTTTTCTTTATAGATTTTCATTCGAAATTTTCAATTTTATACAACAAGAACTCAGCAATTTTGCCTTTTTCCGATTTGAATGGTTCTATAAAATTTTCATTAAGTATTTTGGTATGTTTGGGGTAAATTTGACCTTAAAAATAAAATTTGATATTTCCTTTTTTCTTTTTTATGTTGCAGGGTCATTCTATTCAATTTTTGATTAATAATTGTCAGTATGAAATTTGTCTAATAGAGTTCAAATTCGAATAGATTTATTTTTATTTGCAAACTTTAAACTATGAATTCATTCCAACCCAATCTAACATACTAACTTGACTCAAGTAAAGTATTCAAATGCCAAATTACAATTTTGATTTCTAAAATATTTATTTTAAAAAAACAGAGTATTATGACATTTCTCCATACATATTCACTTTTTCATCCCTCCAACAAAATTTTAAAATACATTCAACAATTAGATTTCAATACCCAATAATGTAATTTGAATAAAGTAATACAATCCTTTATTGATTCAAACATATACCTTTACAATTTTTTCTTTCATTCCTCAATTACAATATATAGAATATGGTTTCTTTCACATTCTTTCAAAAGTAGAAAAACAGAGTATCTCTCTTTCACAAATCAATTTACAACTTTCATAGCCCATATAGACATATTTCCATAACAAATAGTATACAAGATCATCCACTTCAAGTGGGAAAAGGTTACATTAAGAAATGATCTCAGCAAGGATTGTCAAATTGTCTTTTTTCTAAGTTCCAGAACAGCAGTATGAATTTACATCATTCTTCAATTTGGTGACAAAATAATTGGGGAAATGTAATGCTCTCCACCCAACCAAGACATGCAATGAAAAGGGAGAATCCATCCTTCTTCATTATCCCCCGAACCCCAACCACATTGCAATAATAGGCTTCAACAACACAAACAAATATTTCTCATTCAAAACACAGTCCAAACCAAAACTATAGTTTGCCACCACAGAAAAAAACAACAAACAACACTCAGGCTTCATCATGCAAGCCAAAGGATCAAGAAAATATGGGGGATGCTGCTTATGCCTCCCAAAGGGGAAATGGGTATCACCCCTTGAGAAAAAATCACTAAAATATATATCATTTAAAATCCCTGACATGCCTTTATGCTTCCCCCAAGTATCCCTTATTCCTCACATTTCCTTATTCCTCCCAGACCTTTTATGGCACCCAATAATGAGTAAATAAATGCAAGCTATTTCTTTGTAATTTGGAACCCAAATCCCAACTCCATCCACACTTATGCCTCCCCAAAAAACTTATGCCTCCCACAAAATGCCCCATAATCTTCTCCTACACTATCCCTAGGCCATCTACCCAACCAGCCAACAAACAAAAAAAAATATACAAACATTTACATATTCATAAAAGAGAAGAGCATTTCTAAGAGCCAAGGTCTTACCTCTCCATGATGGAGCTATTCCCGAGTCCAAAACAACAAGCTTTCTAATGAAAAACAGTCCAAGATCAACAATACACAAGCATGAAACAATCTTCAATCTTCTCCAAAAGAAAGAGCTCTCAAGACTAAAAGAAGTCTCCCAAAATGAAGTGATAAAAGTGAAGCAACCCAAAAACAAGCTAAGGAATTCCAATAAATAGAGGAGGGAAGAGAAGAATATGAGGTGGATCCATGTAGGATGCTACATCACACATCCTCAACCCCAACAAAAAATTCAACTTCATTCTCCAATGCATAATTAATATGTGGGTGAATAATATGACAGTTTTACTTACACACGCAAGTAAGCCCACACCCCATAAGGACTGAAATTAAAACATGTAAGAAAATTTCAATAAAAACATTCGACTTGACTTACAAAAATGCATAAAGAAGGGATAAATTTAACTCTCCAAACATAGGTAAGGTTGGTATATGAATTTAAGAGGTATGGGACAAGTTTAGCTTGTCCCACAAGCCTCCAAAATCATCCTCCAAGGACAATTTCGAATTTAAAAGAAGATGGATTGTTTCATACTCCAAAATCAACTTACACATCACTTACACATTACTTACAACACTTTAATTTTAGGCCAACAACTCTAATAATTACTTTCTTATGACCCAATTTGAATAATTAATTTTTAAACAATATGATTAGTCACATTAATTTACCACAATTAAAAAATAATGAAAGGGGTAAACACATCACTTAAATAAACACATGCAAACATTAACAAAGGAACCAAATAAAATAAAATAAAATATAAAATCCCTTTGTCACATTTCAAAGGTGACCCCCCCATGAGAACCCCTAACACAATCAAACACACACAAACAAATAAAGTTTCCATGGTGACCTTGTTAAATTCATCTAGAATTCCAATGTGGTTGGTCTCAAATCCCCTGATGTTTGTTGTGATATTTTTAACCTCGACAATACAAATACCCCTTCGGCCTCATGGCCATATTAGTACATCCAAATTAATATAATATAATCTGAAAATCATCAATATACAAATGAATCACAAAAAATCCAAACAATCAACTATATCACTTACAATTTCATTAGTAACTATATAATCATCAATTTTAAATTTAATTTTCTCGATCTAGTCAATATATCCAAATATCACATGTCCTAACAACATCCATATATATATATATATCCATGTCCAAAAGCATGTCAGCATCTATATAAAATGTCTCTAATAATCATCATGCATCATATATGAATCAAATGACATCTAACACCATACTAAATTAAAACTATAATAATGACCATAATATAGTCAGCAATATCGTGATCAATATCAAAAGTGTTGAAGAGAAGTGGGCACTACATCCCCCTCCCCTTAAACTCCACTTCCTCTTGGAAGTCACTGGAAAGAGAGATAGGAAAAAATACAATATAAAAAGGATCACTCCATTATGGGATTGTTTTCTTCAAACAAGTGTGCATCTACAGAACCTAAGTTTGGTCTAATGCAATTCAGCAAGAAGAAGGGAGATTGCAAGGTATGAGTTCTAAAATTTCTGCATGCAAGGTTGTGAACACTTAAATCTAGAGAGTAAATGTATGCTATCAACCAAGATACCACACATAACAATATAACATGAAGAGTTCAAAAGAGTCCTAAGAGTAACCACCAAGTAGAGGAATAATAAGGATAATTCCATGAGTTTGAGAATGACCACATAGGTTCCCAAGGAATACAACATACTACAATATAATTTAAGGTTTCTACTAAGTTTAAGCCATGATTTAAAGGTTCATTGTCGACAAGGCTAGCAAAAATCAACTATGACCAAATGGATAGGAGGAACATGTCTACTGAAGGTACATAGAAATTTGTACAATGTTTCACATGGCTGAGTTTACTATTTTGATTAAACAAGGATTCCTAAATCAATGCATAGAGATTTAAAATGTAAGAACTATTCAAGAAAAGCAGTGTCTGAAAAATCTTGAGGGTATATATTAACTTGTCATGTTTGAATACGTGATAATTCAAGTCTTAGCAAGGAAGCATATAGTAAAATTTTTACACTTTTTTAAAAGGAATCGAAGTTACACCATACCAACCAGTGTCTAACATAAGTCCCCCCTTAAGCAATGTATATATAAATATATATGTATATCCCCTAAAGGAACTAACATATCTATACTGTGCAGTACACACTTTGTCTTTTCTCAATAGGGATTCATTCTATGATGTGTTGATCCTGATGAAACTTGGAATAACCATAGAGTGTAGCACAAGCATATATGATAACACCAGAGAGCACTAAATTGTAGCTAGGGAGAATTATAGATATTTTCTTGGGGTCCAACTTTGAACTTACATAAAGTGCATCATCTCAAAAGATGCAGTGACAAAACTTAGGAAGGAATACATCTTGTTCATTTCTGCCCAAGGACAAGAGAAGGCTCCAAAAACTTATGTGTCTCAATTGTGGAGATTTGAAGAATTTTTGAGTACTATCCCAAAGGATTGGGGGTTATCAGTCCTTAACATATGTTACCTTGAAGGATTACAACTATATTGTTGAGTGCATGCAACCCAATGTGGAGGGAGAGAGAGAGATGCAGAGAGAGAGAGGAGAGAGAGAGAGAGAGAGAGTAGAGTCTCAGATCCAGAGAGAGAGACGATGACTCAGACTCATCGAGCTAGAGAGAGAGTAGAGAGAGAGAGAGTAACCTAAGTACCCCCACTAAGAGAGGCGCATACATCTATGAATATATGAATTTACTAAGTAACTCTGAACACATTACTAACAACTAGGTGTTTCACAACTTGTAAGAGAAGAGTGAAAGAACAACCTATGTTCAAGTATACATTGAACTCAATACGCTTAAATCATACTTATTTCATAATCCCTTAGACCACACTAAGCTACAAATGGATCTAGGTCCCATTTTTTAAGCTATTTTAACTATTGACAATGTTGTAAAATCTCTAATTAAACATTCCTAGAATCAAGAAATCAAATATTTTTTTTATAGTCATAATAAGGATCCTCAAAGAGGTGGCATGAGTATCTCGCAATTATGTAAAGGAAATAAAGAGATTACACATTGATTTTACTCCATGGGGAGGTAGATGGAGAAGTTATTCCTTTTCTATTCTGACATGTTTTTTTTCTTCTATTAATCTACCAAGATTAAAGCATAGAAAGGGAGTTGCAAGTTTCTATGAATCCAATTTATTTGTTAAGCTTCAAGGACAAATATGATGAATTATAGTTTTATGAAGAATTGAGAGACTCCACACTTGTGAATGTAACAATTTAATGAGAAGGAAGGGTAAACATATCACACTATTACTTTTATGGGAGAGAGAGGTAAATCAACACATCACGTTTTTAATTCTAAGGAAAACAAGGGACATTCAACACAGAAAACACATTATTACTTTTGTAAGAACTAGGAAACAATCAACCAACATGGATCACAACAATATTTCAAGATTTTTTTTATTCTTTTAATTTTTATTCCACTAATAAAAAGTATCATAAAATATTCCTAGTGGGTTTCTAAAAATTCTCAAAATAATTTACAAGGGAGACCCATTAAGGAAGTATAATTACTTTTACTGATCTACTAGGGTTTTAAAATGTTTGTTGTTTTGGTGAAAATGTTTTACTCACCTGATAAGACAAGGAAAATTTTCAAATCTACACCCATATTACCATAGGATACCACCAACCAAGAAATCAAAATGACAAGGAAATATTTTGACTATAAGAACAACACATACTTGCTAGAAAGCATCAAATATAAGCAAACAATCAGCTATCTATTCAACATGGCTTTACAACCAAGAGTTACATTTTTGCAAGAAGAATCTCATTGTAAAATACCACTGAGATTAAATTTTCAAGGTCTAATTACACTATCATCACTAATGTAATGCTTCAAAAGACTCAAAGCATACATAAGTATCTCCACGTAATTCAAAATTAATTGGTCATAGAGTATTATTCATAGTAACTACATAAAAGTTAAGGAAAGGGTAGATTTATTTATAGGTATAGAGGGAAAACAAACACACTTAATTTACACACAATACTCGAATGGTATTAAATCTAACCATAATTACCAAGATGCATACAAACCTCAAGTCACTACTTAATATCATGAAATGAGGAACTCTTGATAAAACTTAGCATGCCATCGAAGAGAAGCCACTACCAGACAAATAATTTTCCACTAACATCCACAGCCAGCCAAAAGTAAACTGATCCCACCATAATTCAACAACCCACAATTAAACACTACTCTGATAAGGTTCAAGCTCTTACTAGATTGTAAGAGAATCACCACCACCACTAACAGGTTTCCAACTAGAATGCACAACACAATGAATTCTCTTCCCAACAAGGTCGAGTAATGAAAAGGTCACTCTAAGATCCTAGATACACTCAAGGTTCCATGCATCTAAAACCAAGGCATAACTTTAAGCACCTAAGAGGACATTCAAGACACCTAGGGTGTACCCCCATACGACAAAATGTATGAATACAATTAGCATAAAACCAGCTCATCATCATGTAAGAAGAAATCCACGTAACATTTAGCTAAGCATCCAACAACATAACGAGCTTTGAGTCACCAATCAAAATAAAGTCAAAGAAATATCGGCAATCAAGGAAAGTGGCTAAGTAGCTGCATTGCAAAGTGTGAAAATTCTCATAAAAATATAAATAACTAGAAGAGCCTCAGAACTTCTCAATCTAATCATAAAATAAGATGTTGGTCCTTGATAAAATGACACAAGTTTACAAATGTAAAATAAAAAACGTTAACACCACATTCACTTCGCAGCCCTTCATGGCTACTAATAGGGGTACTCTACCTCAAGGTCAGTTTCAAGGACACATGCACAGGATTGGGTAATAAATGACACCCAGAATTAATGTCCACTCTCCGATATGGGTAACAAAATGAAAAAATGACAACCAGACCAACTTTCCTAACTACTAAAGGAAGGAAGCTCTAAATAGCTTCTAATTAACTCTTCCCAACCCCAGGACACAACCACTATTGTCCAACCACAAGAATTCACACCAGACAATTTATCATTCCAACAATTCCAATAACAAAGGGTCTCAACAAAGGGCTTAACGAATCATACAATTAAATCAAGTTTTAGGACTTGTAAAACAACACATTTTCAAAGGGGAACAAAGTTTCCACTACGCTAGATGTTCACAAAAATCAATTTAATTTGACATTTTTAGTTACCTAGGTTCAGCAAAAATTCCACTGAGTGAGTACAACAATTCAAAAAACTTATTATTTTTTTATTGTTTTAATTTTGGTAGTTCAAGATAACAAGGTAATGTAATATTTCTTCATACACATTTCTTTTTCAATTTTCAAACAAGTTTGTTTTCTTAGACTCAAAAGTGTGCTAGGTTTATAGTTCATGTCTCAAATTTTCTAGTGTGCCCAAGGGTCCAAGCTTTGAACCTACGGCTCTGATACCAAGTGTAACACCTGCTAAAATCTCCCACTTGAGACCCATGAACAATCTAGGTTTAGTTACAAAATTATGGAATAATTTTTTTTTAAAGTGTTAACAACGAAAGTCTTAAGGACAATTAAATTCAATTGATAATGTTTCCCATTATAATAATTACTTATTCCACATTATAAAGAAACAAGTGTAATAAGTCCACACCTAGCTCAAATCTCCTTAGGGATTAATTTAATCACTGATTACATTGAGATTTTAGCTAAACATTCCGTGATTAAAATTTTAGGGTTAACGGACCAAAACAATTAAAAACCCAAGGTATTTAATTCCACAATATCTAAGACAAGAGCAAGGTTTAATTATAGTGGGCGAAAATAATACATATTTAAAATCATAGAGTAAATTCTTACTTACCCACTCACAAAACTTGGTTAAAGATTCAATTTGATTTTTCCTATGATTAATGCAATTAAAACTTCTAGAAAACATTCCCATTAGATAGGGAACTTCCTCACATTTCTAGTGATATAAAGAAGTCCTCCTAACTCCTCATATTTCTCAAGTTATGGATCGGCGGAACTTGGGGTGAAAATTTTCCCAAGAGAAGGCATGCGGGCTTGGGGAGGAAAATTTTCTCTAACTCAGGCCTGCGGACTTCGGAGAGAAAATTCACCCAGAGGAGAAAAGTGGATTGACAGAGTGGGGAAGGCATTAAGTGCTATTTCACTTTTGGGAGAAAGAGAATTTCACACCCACACCTCCACGATGCCCAGGGAGGCCATGTGGAAGCTCCTTATTTGTTACAAGTCAGCGGGTTGGTAGGAAACATTTGGAAAATTTGACAATTCAAAAGGAAGGGCAAAAAGGTCGAAAAGAACTTGTGCCTCTGCTGACGTGAGAAGATGCCATCTATCAACCAACCGTTAGCCAAGGTTTGGCGGGTTGGTGGATATAATTTGGAAATTTGGCCCAAAATTTTTTTGAAGCGTTAAGGCTTAAAAAGTTCTGCTCCTCCGTCGATGCCTCGTGAAACCACGTGACAGCACTTGATTACTTGCAAGCCGACTGGGCTACGGGGAAAACTCACAATTTTTTCCAAATTTATTTTTGAAATTGCTTAATGTTAAAATTGATCCGAGCCTCTGCAAATTCCCAATGAATCCATGTGTTGATCAATGATTGGCTGCAGGGCAACGGGGTTGCAGAGGAAAAATTACCAAATTAACTTTTTGGACTTAGATATTTTTTAGACAAAATGAAGGCTTGTTGATTAGCAGAGTGGTGGGAAACTTCATGAATTTGCACCTTTTGAGAAAAAAGGAAAAGAAAGGAAAATTTTACCCCGCGGGTCCACCCAAGAATATTTTATTCGTTTAAAATTTGACAGTTATATTATTTTGAGCCCAAAATGAAGTAAGAACTTCAGAAGGCCATAAATTTTTATTGGGAACTCCTTTTTTGGAAAACAATGACTTTTTAGAAATCTCTTGATGTCCTCTTTGAACAGAAAGATTAATAATTTAATTTGGATAAAGTTTGAAGGGTAAATTTTTAGACAAAACTCTACAGGATTTTAAAATGAAAATTGGTAACATTTGACTTATAAAAGTTTTTTCGATTTGACCTCCTTCCTTTCTCAACATGCCAAACAGACATGGGGGGTTGATCTTAGATGAATTTAGGATGGATCACAAAGGTTTATTTTTCTTGATTGATTTGCATTCAAAATTTATAAATTTTATACAGCAAGAAGTTTGTAATTTTGCCTTCTCCCGATTTTAAAGGTTCTATAAAATTTTCATAACTATGCTTGAATATCCCAATAGGTTAAGGGTCATTCCTTTTCTTACAATTTCAAATTGATATTTCACCTTTTTCTTTTCGATGTTTCAAGGTCATTCTATTCACATTTGAAGATATCATAATTATCTTGTATGACCATTCTACTTAATGAGCTCAAATTCCAAAGTTGATTATACATTTTCAGTTGCCAAATTCTAAACTATTAATTCAGTTCCAACCCAAACATAACATTTACTAAATTGACTCAAGAAAATTAATTTAAATGCCAATGTTACAATTACTTATTTGAATACAAATTATAAATAGATGTATTAGTATTACCCCATTGTATTCACTTTTCATATCCTTTACAATGCACTTAACTTTGATAGAATACATTTATCATCAATTTCAACACTAGTAACTATAGGTCATTTGAGCTAAACTAATAAAATGGGTTATCATAGGTTTGCTTTAGCGATAATCTTATATCATTATTCTTCTTTCATGAGAACAACCTTACAATAAACAGAATATGGTTTCTGTTCACTTAATGGTTTAATATTTAGGTGGGAAATCAAGAACTTAGTGTATATCATTACTTTCACAAAGGGAATTTACAACTTTCATAGCCCATACAGAAACATCTTTCCATCCAACATAATTTTGCATTTCATCCACATGCAAGTGATGAGTAATTGTTGTACATAGTGGTAAGGAAAAATTTCTCAAAAAGTACTGTAAACTTTTATCTTTGTACAATTCCAGATTTCAACTAGTAATGAATTTGCATCATTATCCGATTTGGTCACCAAATAATAGGGGAAAGGCAACGCATCTTAACCCATGTACATGTCATACCAATTCAAAGGGTTAGAATTCATTTGAGTCATTGGCCCCCAAACACTAAATTCATCATCGCAGGATAAGATGGATGTTTATTTTTGTAACATCATGGCAATTTTTAGGCTCTTTATATTACGTTTCAGTAGTTTCTCACTTGTGTTAAGGACATAGTCCAAACTAAACTGTAGTTGTGAACTCACATAACTAAAACAGACTGAGACAACACTACAGGCTTCGTCATTGCAAGTCTTTGAGTGAGCAATTTTATGTGGTGTGATGCTAGGTTTTTGCTAATCCCATAAGGGGATTTGTGTATTTTCTTCCTAAGAAAAAATCACATATTATGGTCATTTAGCAAATTTTTGACATGCCCTTATGCTTGGTCCTATAGTTGATCCATAATTTCTTTTAACATTTCCAATTAATCCATGGACACAAATATCCTTATGGCACCCCATTTAACGATGGCTAAAGAAATAAATGGCTATTTACACCGTACAGGTCAAATAGAAATTTCAGAAAATAAAAAACCTTAAGGAATTATGGAACTCCCAGAAAATATAGTCTTGAATGCTCACTATCACAAAGGCCATCAATAATTACACTAGAGAAACATAATAAATGGAAAAACAAACATAAATGGAAACCTCTTATTTATTCATAAAAGTTATTTTTTTACAAAAGCCATAGGTCTTGCTCTTCGTGATGGAGTTCTTTCCTTCGAGTCTCAAAACACAATGATTTCTTACAAGACAACTAGTTCTTTTAGATTTTGTTTAGCCACAAGCACACATAATCACCAATCTTCTAAAATCAAGAGCTCTCATGTCCAAAAGAATTCCTTCCTTTTGACAGTGTACAACCCCTTTAATTTCCAGCATCCCATCCTTAAACTCACCTAATTTTCTAATAAATAAAAGCTGCGTCCTTTCTCCTACTGGGGTGCTTATCCTATGTACGATGCCACATCCACATCCTCAACATCACTCCCCTCAACAAGTCATCTTCATTCTCCAACCTGCATGTTGTCTCCTAAGTTGGTGAATAATCCATGACAGTTTTACTTCACACTCAACGCACTTTCCCACTCTCCATCTCCGTACTGAAATTAAAACCTTAAGTTATAACTCCAATTTTAATCCCTTTTAATTTGTTTTACAAAAATCCACTAAAGAAAGTTAGATTTAATCCACTCCAAACATCCAGGTGTGATGTTTGTGTGCCAATACATATTAATTTATAGAGAATAGGGAGACAATGATTTTAACTTGGTCCCACAATCCATAAATCAGCCTCAATAAAAATATTGATTTATCAATGATATATGGAGCGTTTCATGCTCCACAATTCAACTTACACATCACTGCTAAAAATGTAATTTTAGAACACCATTATTTTTAGGCCAACTTTTCTAATGTGAATAACTCATATCCATTACTGACCTAATGTGATTAATTATTTTTAAGATAATATGATTATGGTCACATATTTAATTTACCATTTTAGAAGGTCAAGAAATGGGTATTAAATGAATCACTTAATATAAGCACATGTCAATATCATTATTCACAAGCACCAAATCATTGAAGATTTATACATAAAATCTCCTTGGTCATATTTCAAAGTGATAGCAACCATGGGAATCGCTAATCATAATGAGAATGCACACCGATATTAAAAATAGTTGTCACTTTGACTCCAAAAAATTTCTGAACAACACATCACTCTAAAGTAAAATTCCAATAATGAAAAGGTTTCCATTGACCAACTCGATGTTTGTTGTGACCCAATTTGGAGCTACCATCATACACATGCCCCTTCTGCTCTTGGCCATATCAGAACATCCATTACTATAATATAATTTCAAAATCATCTTATGATGATGCCCTATCTATGAGTCACTGAGAATTCCTACACATGCAAAAATCTAAAATACTCAGTTACAATTATGATCAAAAACTATATAATCATCAATTTCTATAAATCAGATTTGTCTCAGTATACTCAATAGTCTATAATTGTAAGTCAACATTCCTAACAACATCCATAACAATTAATTAATATATGAAAATAATAGTCTTTTTATCCAAAACATATTGAACCATTATAAACAAGAATGCCAACATCTATACTAAATATTGTTTCTATGGTAGTCATCCTGCACCATATTTGAAATAAGATCAACAATAATAAACGACTAGTTTTGGGATGTGACATCCTTCCACCATACTAAGATCAAAACTATAATAATGTCTCAATGATTATTTTTTGCAGTATCATGCACATACCACTGAGTGTTGAAGGTGAATTAGTGGGAAATACATTTTTTTCATTCATTTAGCCATTCCGATATGGGATGTAGTATTCTAATTAAACTTAGCCATTAAATATGCTCTATTAAGAAATCATAATGATGTAGATGAGTAATTTCTTCCAAGTCACAAGAACACATTAGAATAACCTTGATGATACAATAAATACCACAAAGGGTGACATCACAATTCACTGATTTACAAATATTTATGAAAAATCATGAATTCAAGAGTTAATCTCATGTTCTTCCTTATTCCAAACCAAGGAGCACCAATCCCTTTTGAGTGAGTTGCATTAACAAATTCTATTTGACCCTACAATGGAGTGACCATAACCCCTAAATTAAAGCTTCGATAATTTCTTCAACAATTTTGATTATAAGTCGAGCACAAACCCCCCTAGTGACTTGACACCAGATACAATTCTACCTGATTTGGTTGTACGTCTCATAGATAATGTTTAGTAAAAATATGATGACGCCTTGAACCATCAATTCTTCTCTTTTCTCAAAAACCTTATAGGATTCTTCACTCAAGTACTTTTCTACAAGTTGATTAGGTCAACTGATAAACCATAGAGTTACAATTTTTATCCCTCTATAAAATTGTATCTAAAAAAAATATCTTGATGGTCACAAAGATTCTCTAATACACCTATAGTAGTAGTGGTTCTTTCTCACATCCTTATGTTCATCTCTCTTAACTGAGAAAATAAGTCCAACAACTTTATTTTATACATGAATCATGATCATAGACCACATATATAGCCATGTGTGGTAAGAAATAACGATCAATTATCTATTCCAAGGTCTTATTTATTCCAAAGGGCCTTAATTATCGACAATGATACATATCTTGGAACCCATTTTATCCATCCATTAGGATCCTTACTAGGCCTAATACCCTAGAACTGTCGTTCGCACTAAACAAAGCCTTCTTGAATTAACATGAGTCTTAAAAAAGTTCTTTGATCAAAGTACATTGGTTCTAGACATGCTTTCAAAATTTTTTTTGTAAAATCTTCATATTTCATGTAGATTTTTGTCATCACTTCAAACCCTATTTCTCCCACTTTCATCCAAGTTACTAGGACATATATCATACTTTATGCATCTGTAACTTTGTTTCCCACCTATATTATTGAAGCCAAACTAACATCAAATCACCATTTCAACTAAAATTATATGATCATGGAAGATATCATGACCTTAAGGGTCAACATGTTCAACTTACATCATAGATACCATTTTCAACACATGTAGACCCTAAAACACCATCAAAACATACTATTTCATATAAGGACCACCAAAATTGTCCAGAATACTCACCCTAGAACTCAATCTATGCAAAACTAGACTATGTCATGGGTCTTTGAAAGAGGGTTTAAAACCCATAAGAGAGGATCGCAAGGGACGACATGCACATCAATGAACATGCAAATGACAGTGTGAAGAGGTCTCGGGAGGAGCGAGCATCAACTGAATGTGCATGCAAAGATTTGAAACACGGGCAGAACCTAGTTAAGCCATCAAACTCTCCCCTATCTCATAGATCAAATGGGGTGTACATATAGGAGGTGCTGAGTAACCCCCCAGTGCTGCAATCATGACAACTCGAGTAGAGAGGGGGAGTTAGATTCCCAGAATAGAAGTGTAACTCCCAATGACACATATGACGAACTGACGCACTGACGCATAAGAGAATCTCATGATGACCCCTAAATGACATATGGACCTACAACCTCACCTAAGTCAAATGAATCACCTAATGATATGGAAAATACACACACCAACACCCCCCCTTCATCATAACTTAGGATGAGCCGGCAAGTCAGAAACAAGAAATGGGTCTTGGCACAAAGCCTGATGAGGTACCCATGGACAAGAAAAAGATCCCAAGCAGTGAAGGAAAACCCAGTGGGAAAAACATCCACCACAAGAGAACAAAACACTCTCTAATCTAAGAAAGATGCCAAAGATGGGTCCTAGCCATAGACGAGCCTGAAAAGGTACCCATGTACAAAGAGGAAATCTCTCGGAAAGAAGAAGAAGAGAGAAGAAGAGGGAGATGAGAGGAATGCAGAAGATGCCATGGATGGATCTGAACTCTGTAGCTCTAAGAAGTCTCCTAAAAGAATGTCAATGACGAGATCCTCTTCCTCTGGACTGAAGAAGATCCAGCCATAATGAACTGTGTGCATGCCCTTAGGAAGGACAGAAATTACATGTTGGAAGTCTTCCCACTCCATGAAGGAAACCGAAGGTAGTAGCACAAAGAACTTTGAGTCTGATCCATGAAAGTGTGACATAGGTCTAGCAAATGAGTGCCAAGGTACCGAAGGTAATGCCACGTGCGTAGAACTGTCAGAGTGAAAAAGAGGAACACCAGCAAAAAGGATGTCCAAGTGATGTGAAGGGAAAAAAACATCCTCCACAACAGAAAAGGGATCCACATATGAGGGTGGATCAATGAAGGTATCTGGAAAAGTGGAAGTGGTAAGAATCCAAGAAGGGGTGCTCCCAACAACGGAGATGATGAACTCCTCTGAAACACCTGTAGATGGATGAGGGACCTGTAGTGCATCACAAGTAGACTCTGTGAAAAGATGACTAAGGTCAGGCATATACTCATCCCAATGAGGGGGCTCAACAAATAGAAGAGCGATGTCAGATAGGTATGAGTCATCCAATGAAGGTAGAGGAGTGAAGTGGGCCTCGCACATTGGAAGTGGAAAGGAGGTTGGTGTAATGATGGTATGAGACTGAGTATGAGACTGCTCGATATCTGATGAGATGTGGGATGTGTCAACACTCTCTGGAATAGTGAGAGAAAGAGGAGAAGAGTCCTCTGTAGTATTCTCTGCATCAGAACTGGGTGCACAATCCTCATCATCAGAAGTAGAACCAAATGAGTCTATGTCAGTGGAACTGTCATCACATGAAGAAATGGAGGAGACAACTGAATCAACAATAACAACAATGGCGACAATATGTGAAGGGTCTCCATAGAGGGACAGAAGAATGCTCCAAACACGGTGAGGTGGATCTGAGTCTGCCACATGAAACTAGAGTAGATTGAGAGACATGCATCATCATGTGACCAAAGACATGGTCACAAGTGTCAAGGAAGTCCTCTAGATGACGATGATCAGTGGGTGCAGGAACTGGCCCAAGCAAGAAAGGGTAAAAGACCCTCGTGGGCGAAGTAACGTTCCATAGAAGCATGCCAAGTTGAATAGTTATCTCTCCCAATGCAAAGTGTCAAAGGTTGTAATGCGATCCTATGATGCTTAAGTCTAGAAAGAGAACTCTCCATGATGCGGAATGCAAGATGCACAAAAGCAAGATGTCAGACTCAGCCGATAATGCGTCTACGTGTGAAAGCCCAAGAGTATAGTCAACCCCCCAGAATGTGGCACTTTATAAAGTAGTTTGTTTAAAAAAATGACAATTCCATCACGTAAAGTGTGAAAAATTCATGCAAATTTTACCAAGGAAGTGCTAAAAAATGAGCTGCGAGTCAAAAGTTATGGCATTATTGTGATTCCCACAACTGATGGAAAAAGCCAATAAATGCCCTGCAAATGGATTAAAAAAGTGCCTAAAAAATGAGTGCAAAGGGTATCATGTGACTGCTCGTTGGAAATGGCATCAAATTTTAGCAAGGGTTTGTATTTTGACTGCGAGTGGGGGTTAGCCTCCGGCCAACCCCGGACCTCGCCCTCCGTCTTCGACACTTGAAGGAAGGACATTAAATACAAGCAAAAGAAGGCCCTAAAACTTATTACATGCCATGAGAATGTGTTTTAATCTTAAAACATTAAAAATAGAGATTGTTTTAACCTGCCAAACAAGACTAAAAGGAAAGTGGGCCCACGTTGAGGTGTCAAGTCATGGAGTTGCTGGACCAAGATGTTGGTTCAATGTTGGAGTTAGAGTCCACATGCTTGATCTAGTTCGAACATCTTGTTTGAGCCAATAGGTTAGTTGTTGACCGAGCGAGGAAGTATGGGCAATGTGGAAGAGGATGAAACCGCCAACAATGACCAGGTCCACGTTGGAGAAGTTGCAGGTTGCGGTGGGGTCCACAAAGAAAGTGCACAGGTCTACTGTAAGGCCACATGGATGGTCACAATAGAGAATTCACGTAGAGAGAGGCAGGTGAAATCCTGGTGAGAAACCAAAAAATGTAACGCCAAAGGAGATCCCAGCGTAGGTTTAAACGTTGAACGCAGTCAAGGAAAAAAAAATGTTTTCCTATGCAAAAAGATGCAGGTGTAACATTTTCCAATGCAAAAAAATGTAGGTTGAAGGTGAAAATTCCTTAGGAGATCCGGAATAGTGTCTAAAATGCCAGTGTAGGATGCCACACATAGAAAAATGGTACCACTTGTAGAGAAACAAACCAGATGATTCCTGAAGACCAAATGCGAGCTTGGGAATGCAAGGGTCGATGCAAGAACAATGAGCCAAGCAAGGAAAAACCATTTAGTCAAAGACCAAAACAAATGATGCCAAGGTAATGACTGTGGCTAAGAGATATCCACTTGCATACATAGTGAATGTAATGGAAACTAATATGGTAGAGTTCATTCGAGCACTGATATTTGAATGTGACACCAGTGCACACACCAAAAAATGAGCCGGCAATGAGAAGGCAATGAGATGGCTTCTGCAACACATTAAACTCGAAACATACACCCACAAGAATATCAAAAACTGGATCTAAACCCAAAATGGAAATAGCCCTCATGAAAAACACCTCCAAACATGCATGCAACCCTGGAGAATCGAGTGGTCAAAGACACTAGACTTGAAAAACACTAGAAATGTGAACACGACCACCTCAAACACACAAACAACCCAAGGAGAGGTATAAATGCCCCGAAATCAGTACAAGTAGAGAACAGTCAGAATATCCATTATGACACACATAACAAGAACTAGATATCATGCTAAAAGTTGGAAAACACAAAAGAAATGCCAATGAGTGCATGGATCCAAAGGATCTGCTCTGATACCATGAAAGAGGGTTTAAAACAAGCAAGTGAGGATCATGAGGGACAACATGCACATCAACGGACGTGCGAACGGCAGCATGAAGAGATCTTGAGAGGAGCGAGCATCAACTGAATGTGCATGCAAAGATTTAAAACATGGGAAAACCCTGGTTAAGCCATAAAACTCTCCTCTATCTGATAGATCAAATGGGGTGTACATATAGGCGGTGCTGAGTAACCCCCAGTGCTGTAATCATGACAACACGAGTAGAGAGGGGGAGTTACATTCCGAGAATAGAAGTGTAACTCCCAATGATGCATATGACACACTGACGCATTGACGCACTTACGCACTCACGTGCTGACGCACTGACGTGTAAGAGAATCTCATGATAACCCCTAAATGACAGGTGGACCTACGATCTCACCTAAGTGAGATGACTCACCTAATGATGTGGAAAATACACAGACCAACAATATTCCCTCTTAACTCATGACAACTCACATGCCTACTCTATTTGTTCCACATGAAATAAGAAAAGGACAACAATACACTATGACCCTCTTCTTTATATACTCTAAGACATTACTTTTAGCTATGCCCTAAGCAATCTCCTTATTCAAATTCTAAAATTCTTAGTTTTCATCAGTGTCACAAAAAATCTTATTTATCTCCACACATCAATGTTTTGGTCATTTGACAAATAAATCTTAAGTAATTTTATGAACATTCTATATATTATCTTGCTAATGAACGAAAGCTTCAAGTATCCTTGATTACTCTTGGGTGCTATCCAATCCATAAGATCGTATATTGTCATGAAATATCTTCAATCCATATTAATATATTACAGACTAGTAATCGCATGTGTTGAATGCAATGTGAATGTCGAACAGTATGCATTATTTGATTTAGAGGAATATTTAGTATTTTTATAGTTGATGTTGATAACGGGTGTGATTATTTTTTAAGTCTAGGAATATATATGAAGCATTACATTTAAAGGTTCTATTTGTACATTTCAAATATGTTATAAATCTGTACATATACATTTGAAAATATTACATCATGACTGGTATCCTTTTTTGGACTACTTTATTTGTACTAAACATGAAACATGAAGACTTTTTTACATTTGCATATTTGACGTCATGAGTTGTATCCTTTTGTAGTCAATTTTATTTGCACTAAACATGAATACATTTGATAACGCTTTGGATACAAGAAGTGTTCAGTAAAGTAGTAGTAGAGGTGCTATCAAAGTAAAGGCTAATATTTAGGATGGGTTGTTTTGGTTTGGTTAAGAGATGTTATTCTTGACTCTTCCTTTCTTCTTGCTCCAAGCGTTGATAGGTGCTCAATTTTTTTGTAACTTTCAAATGAAAAAAGAGGGGAAATGCAACGATTGGTTATTTTGGTTGAGTTATATTAGTCTTGGCTCTTTTCTTCTTGCTCTAAGTATTGATACGTGGACCATTTTTTAGTACATTTTGAATGAAAAAGGAGGTGAAATGCCATGATCGGTCATTTTGGTTGAGTGATATTAGTATCAACTCCTCATTTTTTCTTGCTCCAAGTATTGATACGTGCGCCATTTTTTAGTACCTTTCGAATGGAAAATGAGCGGAAATGCCATGATTGGTCGTTTTGGTTGAGTGATATTAGTCTTGGATCCTACTTTCTTCTTGCTCCAAGTGTTGATACATGCACCATTTTTTATTATCTTTTGAATGAAAAAGAAGGGGCCACATCTGGGTTTTTTTTTAGAGTGGGATAAAATCAATGTGACTACCTCACTATTACAGAAGAGTTGAAAAACATAGGACATGTTGGAATAAATCTCAAATAAACCAGGGAAAAAGGTTGTAATTGTGAAAATGATAAATTCATTGTAGACATAAAGAGACTTATAAGTTGTAATATCCAAGTTATTCATTGTTGAATTCTCATTTAGACTGTCATTACCTGTGATAGTTGAGATTCACAATTTTTTTTCCCTCTAGAATAATGTAAAAATGTTACAACGACATCAATGATTAGTGGCATCATTTGATTTTTCAAAGTCCCCAAATGTATTCCTAATCGATTCAAGCCATGGTTCATTCTATAGTTACATGAAAAGACCAAAGAGTTTGTCCTACATGGGTGTGTATCAAAAGATTCATTTAAAGGATCGAAAGAAGGATAAAAGGGTTTAGCCAAGATTCCATCAACCCCCATAGAAAACAAAAATTGTGGACATAATCAAGCTCTTTACAAGATTCAAAAAAAACTATGATCCAACATTTGCCTTACCCTTTAATGGAGGGGAACTTTTTTCTTTAAGGCAGGGGTAAAGTTCAACCTTACCCTCTACTTTAAAGTTCTAACTTTTTGTGATCCATTCATGAAACTAAGAGAGCTTTGGCTAGAAGTGATTGAAATGGTATGGATGTTCATTGAAGAAATAATGAAATATGATATATCCTTGAGACATTATAGTTGGTAAATTTTTCTAGTTGTGTATGAAAAATTTAGAAGCATATAACAAACTAGTGGAAGAATATTCACTTTGGAGCAATGTATGGCCATCCACTGAAGCATAATGGAAATTATTTTTTGTAGATATTACAATCGCTTGTTCTGTCACTAATATGAATGAAAAATGTGGAAGTATATACAAGGCATGCGACCCGTTTGACAAAATTCCTCAAAGAGATGTCATCTCATAGAATTCAATGATCTCAATACACAATGAATGAGAATCATTGGATGAAATTCCTAAAAGGAATGTTGTGTGATGATATGGTATGATGACAGGGTATGCATAAAATGGGTTTGTTGAAAGGGCCTTAAAAATGTGATGTCATATGAACACTTCCCCAAAGCTTTGGAATGACGTTTAACCCTAAATAACATTCCAAATCTTATTTTCTTAGGGCACTCTCTTCAATTAAATCAATCGCTTCCTTGCAAGTAAGGTAAAACTTCATATTTAATTAAAAAAAAAATCACACATTGGTTAGGTGCCATATTATGTGGTAACATATAAACAACGATATATTTGGCACTTATAATTATGATAATAAGGGTAAAGAAGCAATGAAAGTGACCATATCACTAACATAATATTTGGTTGGTTGTAGGGTGAGTATGTTTGTTTTCTTACTACCCAGGTTAGATATGCCTCTTCATTATATTTACAACTCTAAAAAACCTCATTAAATAAAAAAATTAATCCTACATTGTTGGTTTTCTTGGCTCGTGGTCGCAAATAAACAGTATTATATCATGACCCTCATGCCACTAGGGGTGACACCATAACTGAATTGGATCTCTAAGTATGTTTACGTAATGGTTCATTGGTTGCGAGATAAGTATGGTTGCTTCCTTACTGCCCAAATTAAACATGGCTCTTGAATGTATTTGTGGATTTCTTTAGACTCTAAAATCATCATTCAATCAATAAACTAATCCCAAATTGGTTGGTTGGCTTCATTTCTAGTAATATATAAGCTGATTTATATCATTCTCTGTGTGCCAATAGGGATGATATCCAAACAAAACAAGTCCATATTACCAATATAATGGTTGATTATTGCGAGATCAATATGCTTCCATTCTCGACCCTCACCTCTCCTCTCTAGCGGTTTCTAAAAATCCAGAACCTATCATCCACAATTACCTCTTAATATATGTCATACTATCGAACTTAGATATCCCTATTTAATGCAGCTCAAATTTATTTTAATGAAAATAAAAACCCATCATAACTTACTATTGGAATAATTATTACACCTCCTTTTTATATGAATACTTATAATAATTAATATCGAGCCTAAAATAGTAAAGTGTTTTTTTAAAACTTACATGTCATAATTAAAGGAACAAACATAATCATTCTTTACCTATCCACTTCCATTGCGATAAAAACACTAAAATAACTCGACATTGTGTAACTTATTCAACACAAAAAGACGTGTAATCGACCGTTTAATATAAAGAGTATATATTGTCCAAAACTGCTGAAATAAATAATACTGAAAAGGAGAACTGGACGCCACCCACTGCCCTTGTTTCCACAATTAGTCATAACTCCTAAGTGAACAGAAACATTTCTGTCAACCATGGCCCGCTTATTTTCTGCACTGTTTTCTTATTACTCTACCTACTCTTTCCGCGGCTTACTTTGTCAGGAATCGTCGTTATGAGCATTGGCCAGTTAGGTACGGCTTTTTTGACTTTATCATTTAATGCTTCAGAAACCCTGACAGAGCCATTAACAAATCGGGTTGAATGAATCGATAAAGGGAGGAGGAGGTCAAAATTTGTTCGAAGGAATTTCAAATTAGGAAATTCCATTCCTGATTATTACACGTCGTAGTATTTTCAAATTCTGAACATAACTCGTCATAAAGTGAGGAGGAAGTGAAAAGGAAAACCAAAAGGAAAGAGGGGGGAGTTATGTGAAAAAAAAGGGGTCATGTTAAATTATGTATACTTAAGTGATTATATATGGAAAAATTGTGGAAGAGAGTGACCATGCAAAATCATCACATGAAGTCTCAGATTGTATTGTCAAGAAGATCTTCAGTGGTAGAGGTAATTGGTAGAAAAATTATTAGAGTAAGCACCTGGTAATTTTTGTTTATTCAGATGAAGAATCTCCTCATAATTCGGAATCAGTTGAAGAAACTCTTCTAACTCTGCCCCTAGACGGATTAGAGGAGAAAGGTGAGCTACCCAAAACCGATGGTACTAACATAGAAAATCTGCAGAATCAACAAATAGTCTCACATTCACAGGGGCAATCGCCCACCATCAATCTGGAGGTGGTTCTTTCGATTTACTCAAAGGACAGAAATGAGGAATGCACGAAAGTCAAGAGGAAAAAACAGACAAATATTAAGCTCAACACCTCCAATTCCAAGAACAGGAATTGATTTGGTTTCGCTCCATTTCTACTGTTATTGCTAATTTGGGTTTCAAGACCCCTTTGTTTTTGTGGTGTTGATTTTTCCATATCTTTACTTCCATGCTCGTTGTGTTCTATTTTGGAAGTAATCTGACTATGTTCATGTTGCTTTGAGATTGCGCTCTTGTTGTTATATTCTAGTTTGGTAGCTTGACTGCCACTTTTTTGTGCTTTATGTTTATCATGGGTTGTAGTCCCTTTGTTTTCGTGTGCTCTTTTGGTTATATCTGGGTTTTAAGACCTATTTTTGTACTTGGGGTATGGTCCCCGTCAAAAAACCATTTACCAATAATAAAAATAAATAAAAAATAATCACATGAAGCAACGAAATACATGGGCACACATAAAAGTAAGGAGATCGACACCACACTCAAAAAACACTAAAAACAACATAAACTTTCATAACATGAAGGGATCACAAAAACCAAAATTATAACCACCTTAATTAAAACCTTAAACTTAATCATAACTAGATGTAATGGTCTAACCAAGTTTAGACCGTTTCAACAAAGATCTCTTAAAATCTTTGCTACATGTCTTCATTAATTTTCTCTCCACAGAAGATCACCACCACATAGCACTGAAATCAAGCAATAAATCATGTAAAAATTTAGGAATTTTTCTCAATCAAACCACATAGTGAACATAGGGGTGTGTCTTACCCTAGGCAACCTAGGCAGTTGCCTAGGGCACACAAAAGGGAGGGCGCCAATTTTCTAAAAAAAAATCTAGGTGGCAGGTTGACTAAAGCCTAGGCAGTCAGCTAAGGACCAAGGTTTGTTTGAAATTTTAGAAAAAATAAATGATATTAAAGTTAAATGCCCAGTTTCATTTGTCACTATAGACTATAGTCACAGATCGTGAATCGTGATCACTCAATCCTCAGCTGACTATTGACAAGCTAAACACTAACAGCACTGTTTCAGTTTACAAATCAGTAAATATTGTTTCCCAAAAAAGACGTTGTAGCTAGAGTCTGCCAAACAGTGATTGTGAGTTGTGCCTAGTCAGTTTCAAATTCATTTTTTGAATTGTATTTATTCTCTGAAAAACCTGGCCTTGGCCCCTACGAGTGTGACTGCAATGCATTATGTGCAATAGAATACAGTGCATGATGCATCAAGTGATCTTCATCTATAATCTATTTAGTATTGACTATTCGAAACAACTTTAGTGTTTTTGATTTCCCACGGTCACTTGGTGATTTGGGGCTACCAAACTATAATCTATTGACAAGTTGTAACTTGTATATCTGAATGATGAATCTTTATCTCTGACTTCCCAAAATTCAAATACGCCTTGCTGAAGCCTGAAGGTCCAAGGAGCCTCTTATAATTCTTTGATTTATTATTGAAAACTTCAAATTTTCAATGCGCTTCTTAGACTCTTAGTCTTATGTAACATGTTGTTGCACAATTGCACTTGCCTACAACAGCGTTCAAACTTGTAAAGAAATAAGTGTGAATCCTAAATAGTGAAGGGATCCAAGAATTAAAATTTATCAAGTATTACCATATTAAAATTTCAAACTTCAGTTGGTCCAGACTGCCTGGCCGCCGACCCACCACTCACTGGTGGGAGGAAGTTATACTAAGTCTATAATTGTTTAAAAAACATTCACATATAGGTGGGTCATTGGTCTCGCATGGGAGCGGGGGCACATGCTCTGAGTACTACCTAGAGTGCTCGGAAACCTTAATTCGGCCTTGAGTGAACAACATTATAAGGCTTCCTTAATGTCAAAGGAACAAATAGAGTGAAATTACAATTACCTATAGAATAATAGATTTAAGCTCTCTAAGTTGGAGTGCTCAAACCAAGAGTAGAATATTGGAATTGAGAATGTTTTAAATCCCTAAAACATGTTTATATGGATTTACTCTCCATGAAATATGACCACCAATTGGTTCTAGAATCCATCAAGTTCGTGAAAAAAAAATGATGTTTTTCCTTCAACTATTTAGTATAAATCTTTTATATTCAAACCTAATTCAATACTCCATTAAAAAACAAGTAAAGATTTACACATCTCCTATTGTATTCACAAATCAAAGTTATTACTTTGTTTAATGGTCGATCCCTTTTCCATTTATCCTTCTACTTATTTAAATACTACCATTTCCATCTTTAATAACCCCCACTGTACTATAAAATATTATATCTTTTGGTTACATATGATTTCATTATGCATTTATTAACTAGAATCTATACAACATTACTTAGAAATTAACAATCATAATATTAAATAATAAATATGATAAATCATAAAAGCCGCTTGGCATATACATTTATTTTCTTTATAATAATCGGGTGTATCATTTTTCTCAATATACATTCGCTGATGAATTGTAATTGATAAAATACTCGATATTTACATAATATTTACTCAATAGTTACATGAAAATACTTCATACTCATATGATATTTAATGTTATAATTACATGATACTTACCTTATTATTACTTGATATTTTCTTCCAAAACTCTAATTAAGCATATGGTGTGTAAACTAAAATTTACATTTATTTTATGTTATATTTTTTTGTATATTTTGTTTAATTTCATGTTTATATTGTACTTTTTATTTTTCATTACTTACTTTCAATAACTGACATAGATATTGTTAATCAAATCTCCCACTTATTCGTTTGTATAGATCTCATTTAGTAAATGTGCCACCACCCATGTTTACTATTCATCTTGTTCACTTCCTTATAACATATTTTTATAAAACAATTGAAATTTGGTTGAGGTGTTTCTTTTTAGCTAGTTTTGAATTTGATTAATTGTTTCATATCCTTGTTGCATGGAAACTAAATTCGAAGGGATTGTTGGTGGCTCAAATTGGTAGATATTGGAATTCATTGCACTTCCATTTGTGTAAAATGGATCATGAAGGTGAGTGAAGTACATTGTATTACATAAGATATGTAGGAGAGGTAAAATCTCTTGCAAGGGATCAGGTTTTCAAAATATTATCTTTCTCAAAGCTCCAATTAAATGGGTAGGCTCCTTTGACACCTACATCATCTTGAAGACATGGGAGAAAATCAAATCATGGAATGGAAATGGATTTCAAAATGATGCTTCCATTAATCACCATTGACTTTGGTGGTCTTTAGTTATCAATCTTCATAATTTCACTATTATTTAGGTTCCTTGCATTATGGACCTCAAACATTATAGTTGAGCGATTCACAATTTGTATAAGATATTTTGAAATCTGCCCGAGAGATAAATTTCTTTTCTAAATGTCAAAGCTATATTTATCTTTTATAAAAGAGAGTAAAACTCTTCAAAGGAGATTTTGGATACTATCTCCATGGAGAAGCTTCATGAAACTAAAGTGATTTCAATCCCTCTCACAGTGAAAGGACCTCAAATTGTATCTTGATAAACAATTTAACAATCACACATCCAAGTAAGGATTTGAATATATCTTAACAAAATTTCCCATGGTGAATAAGCCTAGTGTTCAGTGGTATTTTAATTATTCTGCACACTATTGAGGTCCCAAATTCAAAATAATATGGAATTCCATTTGTTAAAGCTCAAACTTTCTCGCTTTTCTTCATGTTCAATTTATCAAGGCCTTCTTATCTATTGAATTTTTGTTCATTTAGGGTTTCTTAGAGATAGTGATGTTTTTTACTATACTAAAGAGAGACTTTCCACCTTTCTATTTTTTTTCTATAAAGATCACTCAGTATCGTCATGGATTAATGATTTTTAAAAACACTTTAAACACACAAAAATTGTCTTCAATCATATCCTCCATGGTAATTGCCCTTATTTCCCAATGCTTTTTACACGGAAATGGATTAATTTCAATGTGGGTTCATTTATTTATTTTGAATGAGAGAAACACATGTATACATTTAGATAAAGTGGTTGATTTCAATCTCCCATCTTTTAGCACATCTATGATTGTTTGCATTGTCTCTTTTGATATTTATGTGCAATTGCAAAAGGTGGACCTTGAAGATGTCAATCTCTACACTTATCTTCATCATTGATGTGATGTTTATTGTGCCATGTCAATCCAAAAGGTATGATCCTCAAACACAACTTCTCTATGTGGTGATCCATGTCTTGGTACCACTCTTCACCACTTTCTTAGTGTGCGGGATAGGACTTGCCACGATTGTGTTGCAATAGTTGTGATCCTCCAGCTTCTTTAGACAACATTCCTCGAATGACTTAAGAACATGGTCATAGGTATAAGATGTTTACAAAATCTATTCAAAACATCGCCACTTTTTACGAGCCCAATTCATATGGAAATGACCTTTTATATAGTGATGGGGGGAAGCAAGATAATAGAGACCTTCATTCTATTGAAATCTTTGCAAAGATTGTTCAACGTATTTTCTTTATATTTAATTGTTTTTGTAAATTGTTCTTAAACTACATCACTAATAAATCGCTATTCTAATGTGACATTTCTATAATACGGTACCATGCTCCAAGATTATTTTTGTTAATAGTTGCACTATTTTAACTTGATAATATACTATTACGTACGAAAATGAGCAACATTAACGACTCCTTTTTCTCCTCGACAATGGGTTATTTATCTATAAATTTAAGATCATGCAACTTTTGTTTGACCTGTGAGCAATCTACCTAAATGTCACGCACATTGGGAGATAGAGATAAATTAAAGTTTTCCAAATATATAGCTAAGAAAATACTACGGTGCAGGAGTGACTTGCCAAATGAGGAGGCGGCAGGTCACGGGTTCCATTTTAGCTCGAACCATGCGAACTTGCGTGATCGTAAGGATCATCCAACTGCAAATATACTTGAATTAGTATTAAACTAATGTGGGTGCAATTAGAATTGACAAAAGGGCGTGTTAAATTAAACATTTAACTGCTGATTATATTTATTAGTGTTTTTGAGAGTAAGATATTTGTAAAATTTTGAAATAGCCGTTTCTTCCAACCCATATCCATCAAACTTCATAAAATAAATCCTATATCTATTCCTCGAACATATTTTAGCCCACAATATTGAAAACTTACCGTCACTTAAAATTTCTTAGAAGGCCAAAAGTGACATTAAAAATTTTAAGCCTGACGGATTATATAGAAATGAGCCATTACTATCGGCATCGGCTCACCAAACAGGGAAAAATACCTTGACAAGTGTGTGGCCTAAGGCCTTCAATAAAGCGTCAATAATATTTACTGTTCTTTTGCACAAATATAGTAAAACATTAGCAGTTCTGTAACAAACAAGTCACCTTGCGATCAGCAATAAATAATGGAAATAGCCCATGGCGGCCAACAAGTCGCCAATTCAGCACAATTTGAGATGATTGTAGGAAATTAGCGAAATGCTGCAGGTCCTGTATCTTCTCCGCTGGCTTCTACATTTAGATCAAAGTTCCGCAGCGACTTATCTTTCAGCGTTAGAATATCTCCATTAACGGATGCACCAGAATCGCTGGTCTTGTTGTTTGTACCAAGTGGTGAACTCCTTTGGACAGACGAGCTATCTTCACTGGCCATCATAGAAAAATCCTCCCAAGCGAACGAGGGCTTCCATGAAGTGTTTTGTTTGATAATACATCCACCCGCAATTTTGGCTGTTGATAACTCTACCGCTGAGGCACAATTCAATCGCTTCTCTAATTTAAAAAGCTTACGCAATTCTTGAATTCTGTCTACCAGAGCGAAAAATTCTTCCACTTCCTCACCATTGTCATCTGTTCGTGGACGTTTACTCTCTTTCGATCCATCAATTGAATCTGGGTCTTCATTCTCTCCAGGAAACTGGAAGATCCTCTTTGCGCCTTTCGAATTCATAACGATAACTAACTGAGTCCCATTGAAGAAAATTATATGGAGGTGTTGAGGTCAATACTACCATTAATATTTTAGTTATCTTATAAAACGAGCTTCGTAAGCAAAAGGAAAACCACAAATATTTTGGTTAGAAAATAGACATTACGTCTGATTACACGCGGCTTTGTCCAAATCAACATTGACGTTTCTGCACGGACAAAATTGCATACAGATGTGAAGCAATTTTTAAATGACGGTATTGGAAAGTTACTGAAAAGGCAAAATTGCACATCGACGTTCCCCACTGCCATAATTTCAACAGTTGGGACCGCTATAATAAAGGAAAGTGGATGGAAGGGCACATCCACGTCGTTAACCAGTGCAGTTATTTCAACAATTGGTCATACACCTGACGAAACAGTTATGGAAATTTTGAATTGCTTCTTAAGTGCATTAATTTTCTCTTTGTAACGTCACATCTATCCCACCGAACTTTAAGCAATTGTAGTTTTTAGGGAATCCGAAGCAAATTAAAATTAGCAATCGCATTTAAGTGGTACAATGGTAACGTTGAAATGTAAGGCGTAAAAGAAGTTAAATTTGATGTATTGAAAGAGATGCATTAGAGAGACAAGAGAAGAAAAAGGAGATAGGGGGGTAAAGTTGTAGACCGACATTGTAGTTGAGGCTTCTGGTATTCTGCAAATTCAGAAAAAAAAAAACTAATTCCAATGTTAGGAATTAGGGATGGTTGTGGCTTCTAGTATGTTATACAATAAAAAGAAAGTGGTTTAAATTTTCAGCCGGTGCCCTCCAATTTGTTGATAGACTCTGCACTTGGTGTTGATGAAAATGTGTGAGTGCTTGGAAATGGACGATGTCTAGGCCATTTCTGTGATTTTGATTATGGTAAAAACTTGATAGATACATACTTAAGATGTGCACATGAGAAAATGTTGAAGCTCCTTCAGCTCATTTCTCCTATTCACATATATGGAAAACCATAAACTGTAATTGTAATTGTAAGTTTTATATATATATATATATATATATATATATATATATAATTAATGTAATTTAAGAAAATATATAATTTGTCATTATTAAACCGAAAAAATCGTAGATATTTGTTACTTCTATGTACTAAGATTGAAATTTTCAACGACATAAAAGAGCTAACCGTCAACAAATTTTAATTCGACAGGAACCTTATAAGTTGAAATTTAAAATTTCAGGCCACGAGTATATTGAGAAAAAATAAAAAGTGGAAGGAACACGTCGGGTGGAAACTTGAAGGAAGAGATTGATATGGAATAAAATTTTATGGTCTCATTCTTTGCCACGTCTAATGTTTCTTGGAAAATGAGTAGCAAATTTTGAAGTTCCTATGCTAGAAAGAAATGATCTTTTCTCATATTATTTATCTTGACATTATGTTTACATATTTTAATATTAATAAGAGTTTCATGATAGAACCATTCACTAGTTCTTCAAATTAATTATGTTAATAGGTGTTTTTTTAATTCATAATTGTTGGAAAGGCTCCAAGGACTGTTACATCAAAGATATTACATTGAAGCTCACAAAAAAATGAAAATTGAAAAGCAAAGAGTTAAACAATCTTGACTCAAACAAAAGATAAAAAAAGGGAAAACCCAATAGCTGTTAATAGGTGTTTTGAATGAAGAAGCATTACAACTAGTGAATGAGAAATATTGGTTGTGGGGCATTGTTGACATACGACATGATATCAACCATCTTAATTGCAAATTGTAATTACGAATATTTCCATGGTTTTATTATAAATTATAATGGTAGGCATGAATGGATATATTAAGGAACCTACTTCAGGGTTAATGACTAGAAAGGTGCAGGATGAGATGGAGGACGCAACCTGGTAAAGCACAAAAGCATGAGGAATTAAGACATATGCAAGATTCCTATCAATAGGTGGTGGTAAAAAAGACACTTCAATTCCTCTAAGGCTGCGGAGAATATGGGCGTCAAGAGGAAATTGAAAAAGGCTTTCTCCCTTATGTGTGCTTCATCGCAGTCCCTTGGTAGCCTAGGATGAGCACATATTTAGAATCAGGTAATATAGCTCATAATTGTGTTGCCTCCTACTCTTTTTTGAGCATGTGCATTGTGTGAAATAAAACACTTCCATGATCTAGTGGTAATGATGGAAAATTCATTCACAACATCATGTGGATCTAATTGGTGTCCTTTAGTTGTCATGGTATTCCCCTCATAAGGGTGCCCCTTAGTATTGTCACTTTTTTTTTAAATTTATTGGTGTAGAGTAGAATATGTATTAGAGCCCCACATTGAGAAACACCTATTTCACCAATCACGAATCCTCTGCAAATATCCAATAGATTTGGATGCTTCAAACTAGGGGGAAAATGACATTATTAGTATTAGGTTCAATATTTTTTAGGAATTCAATACACCCTACTCGTTAGGTGGAGATAATGAGAGGGAAAATACCTACCAAAAATGGTATATAAATATTTTTTTTGAGATTAAACCATCCCTTATGATCTCTAATTACATGTGTGATCTTTATTACCAGAGTCATGGGACAACTTATGAGATTATAAAGGCCTTATTGTAGAATCAACAAGTAAAAAATGGAGTTAGTGTGGGGGTTGTGATCTTTCTCTTTGAAATATTTTTGAAGTGGTATAATCCTATTTGTAAATTTATGAAGGTGTAAATGGATTCCATGCCCAATGCAACAACGAAGGAGAAGAGGTTTCTCAATAATGAACAAGCTATGAAATATGTTTCGAATCAAGCAACATGAAACATTTTACACCAACATAGAAATCTCTGATCCCGAGGATTTATCCAACATGCTCATTACCATATCCATGAACAACATATTATGAAAGCATAACAATGACAAATAATAGTCTCTACAATCATCAAGTACTATGAAATATACAATCCAATTTAATTACAAAGGGAGAGATCCTATTAAATATACTATGAGTGGTTGTTGATTTAATAAATACTGAAAATATGCTAAACCCTAATTGCAGAGACATAATGAAATAATGAGCAATGAAGTACATATCTGACCTAAACAATAATCTAGATAAAATTAAAACCCTAGGTGGAAGAGAGGGAATAAGATACTTAGTTGATTTGACAATTAATCCCAAAGTATGTCGAGTTGGGAAGTTGATGAAACAAGATGAGGGATTGTCACAATTGAACCTAGAAAATTTCAAAAATATCAAAATAAGATGGACGAGGGAACCTAGGTCAAGTCAAGGGCACCTAGGTGGTGTAGACCATTGTTGGGTTCCCATGACAGCAAAAATTCACTAGAAAGTGATTTCTTCTACATGTCGCTTCAATGGTGTTTCTCTTCGCTATTGATTGCTAGTATGTTGCACTAAGCCCACAAGATTCACCTGTAACTTGGAGAATAAATGATCTCCTAAAAAAATCCAAAATGTATCAAATCCTAATAAGAAGAATATGCAAATAGAGGGTCATACTGACTCCGACGGTCACCCGATAGAGTGAACATACGAATGAGCAATGTACTACAATCAAGATTGAATGAATTTTTGTGCATATGTGTGTAGAATCGTGCCCTAGGCGGCTCTTATGCCAGCCACACTTTAATAGTGAGCAATAACTAGATGTAGCAATGTAGATAGATGTGTAAATGTTAAAATAAACTTCCCCTCTTATACATATATGTAGAATACTACAATACCTTGTCCCTTGAGTGAGTGTTAGATGGATGCCTTGATGCTATTAGAATGCCTTTGGATGGAAATTTAGGTGATGATGGTAGATGCTTAGTATTTGGTCCCTTATTATGGTCACATAGCTTTATTTTTATATGATTCCCTTGCTTGAATTTCATAATTAAAAACTAAAAGGCTGCCCCATAAGAAAACAAGATGACCAAAATATAAAAGGTGCCCAAAACAAATGAGTAATATACAAAAATGTTTGTGGCACCTAGAAGGATAGGGGCACCTGGGCACTGGCTTCCTGGTTAGGTGCTAGTGTCCAAATTGATAAAATATGAAATATTGGAGCATATATTGGGTTGTGGGGTGTAAGAGGCCAAGAATAATACATAAAAAAGACAAAAAATTAAAACACAACTCTTAATTGCTAGTTTTCTCACATACAAATCATATGAATAATAGTATATGATTAGGACCTAGAAATGTACCCAATCTACATTTACCCCCACTTTATGTTTTTGATTGAATACTTGATAACATAAAGTAGAAAAGAGATGCATACCTAGTAACCATGTAGATTGATGGCAACAAGCATGCCGGGGAGATAAGAAAAAACAAGGAGTGATAAAAATGAAGCGTTGAAGCTAGAGAAGAGGAAGTGACCCTAGGGGTGAAATCATATGTGTTGTGTCAGATTATACCTATTATCGATGTCCCTTGATAGTTGATGTTATGATTTTTTCTTCCCATAATGACAAACCTACAAAATAAAAGAGAAAATGATTATTCAAATTTTTGTATGTGAGAAATTCAGTTCAAATATGTTAAAAACATGTAAAGTGTGTAAAAATGTGAAAAGGAACATGTGTACATGATACATGATGACTGAATAGTGTAGAAATTATCCTTAAAATGTTGTAGAAGGATGATTTTTCTGGGTGATCTCGCACCAAAAATGAGTTTTTGTGGGCGATCTCACGCCACAAAAAATAAGTGTTGGGGAGAAAGTTCCAGTGTTATTCTCCAACCATGAGTTCTTCCTAAATATTTATACACTACTACAGATGGTTTGATCCTACTATTTTCAAGTTCAATCCATTTTAATTCAGTTTGATTCAACGCAAATAGAAAAAGGAGAAAAATTACAAGTTGATCGATGAAGGATTGTGCATGTACTGTGAAAATTGTTGGCTTAATTAATACAGAGTTTAGTTTAGCTACATGTAACCAATCTGTCAATTACAGGCGGTTACCTCTTAACCACATTCTCACTTGTATTTATACACTCCTCTTACATTCAATATATCATTCAGACATTTTACATTTCTCCTGATCCAACATTGGTATCATAGTGTGGAAGTGGGAGCGAGGGAGCCAGAAAGGTTTGTATTTCATTAGTTTCATGGATTGTTGAATATATGCTGGAAACCGCCGCTTCCCCTCCTGCGTGGAAATTTATTTGAGCCTCTGTCCATCCTTTACCTGCGTGGAAAATTGGAGTGCTAGTTTTTGGAGCAAGAAAACTATTTTTGGCGTATTTCTTTGTGTATTGTGCGCTGGAGGAGAGGCTGTCATGGAAGGAGCATAGGAACATAAGCCTGCGTGGAGATCCAAACGACCTGATTTCATTTCCTTTCATTGTAGCCGCTATTCTTTTGTTTGGACGTGGCTGGAAATTGATGTGCAGACCTAGCGAGAAGGAGGTAAGCCGTGGAAGGAGCCCAAGCTAGCACCAAAGGTGACCTGCGTGGAATTTGGATTCATCTTAGCGTCAGAGTTGACTATATGTGAGCAAGTTCCATTCCAAAACGCATGTATTCTGCAAACATGAAAGGATTATCTAAACGTGGAACTCCTGGCAGAGACGCAGGGATAAGGAGAAGTCACACAAGGAAGGAACAGAATGGTTATGACGGTTATGATTTACCTTTCAACTCATTTCTATTGATGTAGAAAGAGGTCTACGAAACTTTGAAGAGTCGCAGCACAACTGTGGAGGAAGAAGTAGTCTCATTGAGAAATGGTGGAGTCACCAAAGAGGGAGAAGAGAGCATGTGGCAATGACCACTGACCAATTTATAAGCACTGTGTGGAGTTTGACATGAGTGGCATCGACCACCAAAAACCCAGGTGTGCGTTGGTAGACTCCTTCCCTCAACATCTTCTCAACTATTGTTAGCAGACCAAGTGATACATTAGCAAGTGCATTGTACAAAAGATCAAGAGACGTGGAATTTGTTTGAATCAAATCAGAACAAAACAAGATTAAGCCCCTTCATTCATTCATCAAATTTGCTATCAAAGATGGACGCGAACAACCAGCCTATGATCCCATGCAACAGTCTGAGAGCATGAAAGTCATGCCCAGAGATGTTAGCAACATTGCAAGCAACCATAGAGACATGCCACATTTGAGAGAACCGAAGAGCATCGGTATCTACTCTTCACCAGTCTCTAAAACTTGCAATCTGAGGACATAATGGACTGAGTCTTGTTCGACATATAGACAGAGAAGAGTTGTGTCGATCCAGATGACAAATGTGAGATTAAATGCCCTTCGGCACATCTGTGGCACACCACACGAGCTTTCGAGCTCACTTCTTCATCTATTTTTCTACAAACGAGAGCACATCTGTCGCAGAGATTCAAGAAAATCCAAACAAATTCCTTGTTGCAAGAAGCAAATAGGACATGTCGCGACATAACAAGATGATGAATCTGGGGTAGATTTGTAAAAACTATGTATTAAGGGGGGGAATGTTGGATTAATTAATACAGAGTTTAGTTTAGCTACATGTAACCGATCTGTCAGTTACAGGAGGTCACCTCTTAACCACATTCTCACTTGTATTTATACACTCCTCTTACATTCAATATATCATTCAGACATTTTACATTTCTCCTGATCCAACAAAAACAACTATGTAAACTACCAAACACTATGTTGATCAAGAAAAACTTTGTAACTACCCCATATTCAAAGGCACCTAAGCAAGGTCAAGGAAGTTCATGCATTCATGTATATATCCGAAAACTACGCCATTTTTATGACTATAGAATGTGTTGTATATGTACTGAAGTGTGGTGTACTATGAATGTGAACTGTTGAATTGGGTGACTTATTCACCCAATGATTTGAGATGCATACCACGTCGCTAGGAAAATATGGCCCAAAGGAGGAGCCATAAATTATTTGAAAATTGATGAACTATAGGAGTGGGAATGTGCATTATATATACCAAGGTACATCCAAACAAAGTGGATAAAAACATGTGTTTGTGCAAACAAGAAAAATATGCATATGGAATACAAAATGTACTCTACCAAGAAAGAAGACAATGTAGACCACAAAATTAGGTTTCAAACATCAAACATCACTCACAATGTCGGAAGAAAGTCATAGCTAAAGAGGCCAAAAGAAAAAAATATACACACAAGACAAAGGGAAAAGCCCACAAGCAATGGAAAACCGTAGCAAGTAAAGTGTAAGAAAACCATGGTGGAAAATCATTCCTCTAAAGAAAATGCTACAAATGAAGCCTCTGTTGGCATGTTAGAAAGATTAAAATTATGTCAAAGTGTGTATGGTCCGATATAGTAGTGTGCTAGTAAGTAAAGGAAGTAGTATAAAATGAAACAATAGCACTTGTGATGTGTACGAAAGTAGATGCCCCCCTGAGCCATTGTGGGAGTGGTAAGAGGTACATTGCAAGCATCAGGTCTACGTGTAATGATCTGTAGAAAGTTTACATTCACAACTACATGGCAAGTGAACAATTATATGTATATGATAAAGATAATGACATACTTAATATCTTATTAGCATAGTAACCAAAGTGTACATGCAAGCATAAGTAAGAAAGAATAATGTGTAACCAAGATATGTAACATGTTCTGAGGAATGAGATTGAATGTAAACTTAATGATAAGAGCAGATTTCCCCCTGAGCGAACGTGGATGAGTATGATAGGAGGTTCATTTATGAAAAAACCCCTCAGCAGTCAAGAATGAACCATAGAACAAGAGTGCATCATTGGGAAATTGTTTGAATAGTATGCTAGAAAGATATGATAGGCAAAGCATAGAGCAAAGAGAGTGACAGAGCATGTTAAGGTTCCTTCATATGATTCATAAGCAAGAAAAGTACTAATTTACCATTTTCTTTGGCCTCTTTGATTTCTATAATGCTAACATTTTACAAACACAAATACAACACTAAAAATACTGGATCAATTTTTTTTACTTACATTATTATCTATACGACACCACATGAGTACACAAGGTATCTCTTAGGACAACACATGACACATGAGCTACTTGCACAAACCTGATCGCATATAAATAACATGAATAGTACATGATGTACATCAAGGCAACCTTTTCCCAATTGACAAGACAGAACACATGGATTCAAATACATTATGATTCCCGTATAGGAACCATCTGTGACTAAACTTTCCCAGTTTTCATATTTATTACATTCATATTTTTATATTGAACTTATATTTTTGGAAGTCACTTATCAATTATTTTATAACTAGAGCACATTATCTTTACTTTATTTACATTTCATTTGTATATATCCCACCTAATTTTTATTGTTCCCATCATCACATGAGAATGATGTATCCTGGTTGTCAGTATGAAGATATATACATACATAATCCTTTTAGTTTTTTTCCAAGGATTCATTTTCATAGTTGTATATTCGATTGGATTTTCCATTTATCTTAGTTCCAAGAAATGAGGTTCTAATGAAGCAAAGGAAGTTTATTAATTCAAGATTATATCGATTACACATTCTTTCATATTAACATTTAATTTCTAAGGTTATTCTGTTTAATTTTACGTTATTACAACTAACCATGTATCCCATCTACTTAACTTAATTGCTTAGTTATCAAGTTACTAATGAGTATGATTTCCCACTCCACCTAGTTTGGATTCCTAGACAATTATGTATTAGATGTGTGTTATGAGGATACATTCAATTATAAATTTACACACCTTACTAAGGTTATAACTAGGCTGATTGAAAACCCTTATCCCCAGAAAGTAGCTTGTAACTCTAGGTACAATTGATACCTCTTGTCAAGCTGACACTCTGGTTGAGAGGGGTTTAAAGGGATTCACACTCAGTATTTTCATGCGTAAGTAACTAAAACATCAGATCAACTTGCATCATTTTCATTCATATTCAAATGGTTTCATTAAATTTTATTTAATTACCTTTTTAAAATTTGTCGTGTAACCCATTTAATAATAGGGACAGTGGTAAGCTCATGAGACTACTAGTCCATTTCCTAGGGGTTCTCATATCAAGAACATGATTACATGATTTCACACCATACGTTCGATACAAAATAGGACAAGGGGGGTAATAAGAGGAATTAGTTATTCATTTAAAAGGTTAAGATTCACATTAAATTCTACACGAAGTGGATTCTGTTCCCACCATAAGATGGTGTAAACGTATTATAAGAATGATTTGCATTTCACCTTTCTCCCAGCACATCATCTTATGGTTACATGTTCACAACTAATCATAAATTAAAAGGTGGTTAATTTTGACATTATAACTCTTAGTATTCCACCATAGAAGCCAAACGATAATAGAAATCGGGTATCAAGTTCATTGTGATGCTAATTCATACAAGTGACTCCTAAGGTTACTTAGTGATCTTCGCCACCTACACTCTTCACTTTACATGTGTTCCTGACCAAGAGGATATTACATTATGTTTGGGTTTTTGTTACCCATAGGGTACTACGTAAAGCTAATCACACCCTCCTTACTACACACACAACTATCACTCCTATGGTGGGACCAAATACCCAAGAAATTTTTTTACCATGTTGTTCCTAATTGTTGGGTTTATGATGATATCGCTAAGCATATAGGCCATAATGGAAAAATAAAACTTGGTCTCTTAAATAGTTAAGCTAGAAGGTGTTATCAAGTGTAAACATTTAAGTTCGTTCTAAGGTGTTGGTTTCATCTATGTTAAGAAAGGTTATGTGAGAAGGGTAAATGTACACAAGTCTTAAACTAAGGTTGGCTGATATAATTAGGTTTCTTTTCTATTTTTTCTATTTACATGGCACAATACTCTATAAATTTCATCATAAATTTCACAACGCAAATGCACCATAAGATATTAAATTTGATTTCATTTAACATACATATGCAACTTTTACAATACAAATTTTGGGGATCAAGTTAACACCCATGTTTAGATGAACATTTCCCTTAATCCCTAACATCTAAAATATTACAAAACTTCAATAATAAACCTTTCAATATTTTGCAAAATGTTGAAATATCCTCTATATTTTAAATCAAAAGTACACCTATAGTTAAATGAACGTTAGGCAAAGCATCGTTAAAACTAGCATCTCATTAATGTTGCTAAATTTCAATAAATAACTTTACTATAACATAACAATACATAAAAATGTCTTTCCATTAACATACATAGACTTTAACAATATACAATTAATCACACCCACGTTGTTTTTCCATCTTACTAGCATCAAGCAAAACCATGTGAGCATGAAATCAATGATAAATTGCTAGCATGAAATCCACCTAAATATAGCATGATTACCATTTTTAGTTTCCCTTTTACATAGTAATAATTTAAATTCTAAGGGAGAGAGTTAGAGACACATATTCATTTCATTTTGTTTCAATTCATTTCTTAATCAAGGAGAGAGAAAGAGATAAGGAAGAGAGAGAAATAGTATTATTCCAAATGTCTAATTTCAAACTAAATAGTCACAATATAGAGTTCAAAACAATTATTTACAAGTGTTAATAAGTTTCCATCATGGTTTTCTAACTTGACTAGGGTCCTACAACTTTCATTCACATTTTCCTGCTAATTGCAAAAATGCCCAATTTTGTCTCGGAGGCTAAGAAAGTGCATTCAAAAATCGATTTATAATAAGAAAATTAATGACTGGAAAATTCCTACGTGTCCACCTATATACAAACAATCCATAGGGACTAACAGAGTCTATAACTGGCGAACGATATACAGTTCGTGAATGTTTATTTGGAGCCACTGGTCATAATCGGTCAAGTTTGACCTAGTCAAATAGTGACTGGAGGCCTACAAATCCCCTTTTACCAAACTAACCAGGGAAGGGTTATTCCCAAACAAAAGGTTTGAGGAAATTTTCTAGTAAATATATAAGAGGTTTGTGAATTCGGATAAGAATTTTGTTTTTCTGTCTAAACGGTGAACCGATACGAAACCCAACTTATTAATTTTAACAACTTCCTAAGAGAGAAAAACGAGGTAATATGGCTCCTAGAGGAACGAAAAAGAGAATGCAAATGAAAAAAAAGGGTGAGCTAATGCTTAACGTAGATCTCTGCATAACAAGGAACACCAACAGTGTTTGATATCTCTTTTATGGGTCTCGAAGTGTTGTTTTGCAAGTCTATGGAAATAATGTTTTACTAACTTTGCAATGTAGATAAAATGGTTGTTTTAGTTAACTTGTCTAGCTCGCGCCAAAACCAATGGACATGAAAACCAAGTTTTACACCCTGGGTTTAATGATGCATGAGGTTGTTGTTGTGACACGATTGAGGTTGAAATTGTATGTCGGTAGCAAAATCACAAGGTGTTGTTTTATTAATTGAACTAGCCATCTGGTTAAAATATGCAATTGTTTTAGTATCTAATAGTTTAATATGTTAATTTCATTGCAAATGGATAAAATAATTATACGAAAATTATAAAATATAAAGGTAAACAGACCATGTCTGGATGGAAGAATCCAGTCAAAATTGAGGGATTTGGTTCTGTATCTCGAATAGGCATTTTGAGAAATAGTTTCACTACCTTATCAACTAGTCCCTTCTTTTCAAGATAATAGAATCATCACATTCCAAGACACCAAGTCTTACCAAGGAATTTTATTAACTATTTTCAAGGCATTGTCAACAAACCCATTCCGCACAAACCTAGAAATCATAGGATCCCATGAAGCCACATCTCTTTGAGGCGTTTGTTTTAAAAATTCCTCAAGAAGGGTTTTTTTAGTGGCAAATATTTGTAATATGGAGAATATTAAATTTTTCAAAAATTTGAAAAGGAAAATTTTATGGCATGGTTCAGTGACCTGTTTGCCTAAAAATTACAATTTAATATTTTTTAGGTGTCAGCTTCACCTACCCTTGAAAATATCCCCTCTATACTCTTAGATTATTCATCAGGTAGAACACTACTAGCTCACTCATACCACCTACAGGAATGTCTATTATCAAGTATAGTAAAAGTGTGAAAGACGAGGGTAGAGGCAACAGACATGTGATAGAGAATTGTTGACGCGCGACAGGAGAGTTTTTAGATATGCAACAAGAGGGAAGAGGATAAAAACACATGATAGAGAGTTTGTTGACGTGTGAAATAGATATTGTATTAACTTGCAATAGGAGGGCAGAGGATGTAGATGTCCGATAGAGAGTTTGTTGACACACGATAGGAGGGATGAGGCTACAGAAGCGCGACAAAGAATTTGTTGATGCACAACACTGAGATTTTGTTGACACGAGATAGGAGATTTGTTGTTGTGTGAAAAAAAAATCCTGTCACCCATGAACAAGGTTGTTGTTGTGTGACAAGATTTTTTCTGTCACGTGACAACAAGTTTGTTTTCGCATGATAGCGAATATTTTTTCGCATGTCGCCACTCTTTCTGTCACATCACTTGAAAATGAAATCTTAGTTCAAGTGAAAAATTTGCATACAAAGCCCAAAAAATTCACCTTTCCAACGAAACCGGTTCCGGGGATATTCACCAGGTATTTTCCACCTCTGATTTCCTCAAGCTTCATTAACAAATCTGTGTTGCTTATATGTAGAAATCATATTAGTCCACGAGATCAATTTTTTGGTTCCACGTTTTGTCAAACGCATTATGTACATTCTTTAAACTTCCCCATTTTGCATACATGTCCAAAAGGGCATTTGACATGACAATCTTATACTGGTATCCACTTATTATTATTAGCTCATGGATCTCCATTCCTTGTTCTTAATCTTCCATTTTGGCACAGGGTGGAGGATGCTATAAAATCTTATAAATCCTAGATTTTTATTTTCTTAAAATGTTCCAAGACCTTTTTAACAAACCCATTTTGTATATATCCTCTAATCACGGTAGGCTATGAGGCCACATTTAGGGAAATTAGTCAAACAACTCATATGCCAAGTGCATGTTTCCATATTTTGCATACATATCTACCAAAGCACTTGTAACTATGACATCTAAGAAAAATCCTCTATCTTTTATGCTTTGGTAGATATCCATACCCTCTTCCAGAGATCCCATTTTAACACAGGCTAGGAGGATGATGATAATGAACATCAGATGGCTTTACACAAAGGAAGAGTGAAAGAGACAACATCTTGTGGAGGTATATGTGGGACAGTAGGAAAGGGTTCTTTTAAGGCCTTAATCAAAATAAAATGTACTTGAAATAAAAGATAAATGGGGTAGAAATATGAACTGGTAGTTTTCATCTACCTAAAGAATGGCGCTGCAAAGGCTACACTGCACGAGGAACATGTGCTCATGATCAGAACAAGAAAAGATAATAAATTGAGATAGTACACATGTGTGAAAAGCCTCTTAATCCTTTATATTTTTCCTTATTCTTATGTCCTATTTGCATACTGATCCATAAAAATTCCATCAAAAGAATTTACATAGCGATATAATATTCCGCTATCTTTCTTAGATCATGCATAAATAGCTTCTAAAAAATTCAAGTTGGTGAATACCATAGGGCCACCATAGTTATATGTAATGGCAATGGAAATAGAAGTTTGCATAGATAATACTACCATCTTGAATTAGGTTGAGCTATGCATTTTACAACGTGTAGATATCTTCATTCATTCAAGCAACTAGTTGACAACATGATTTCTTCATCTACTGTAAACAACAAACCAAGAACAAGGTAGGGGAGATATATTCACTCAGAGACAATTGAAACAACTTTAAAAAGGAGGTAAAAATCTAAATCAATCAATTTATGAATAGTAAAAGGAGGAGTTACTTTGTGTAATGATTTATCTCTGCATGCAGGAATGATTCAACACATAATGAATTGATTTTGGACAGCTATTAGAGAGAGGTATGTTTGGCACATTTCCATGCATCATTATGTTTATTTAAATATGATTGTTTCAAAATCTACTCTTGCCGCACTATCTATTTAATGCTAAATTTACTACTTGCCTTTGGTTTTATGATGATCCATGCCTTGGATCCCAATAAAGTGCATGTATTATTACACAATGATAGTGACACGTCTGATTTTTCATGTGGACCTATAGATACCCATGTGCTTGATTGGCTTCACATTGGCACCAAATCACCTGTCAAACTTTGATTTCACACCTTTTCCTCTCCACCATCAAAATCCACATCACCCCTATTTATTTTGTTATTTTATTCACCAACTACCCTCACCCAATAGGTGTGACTAAGTGGGCATTACATCTCCCTCTCCTTATAAATTAATTGTCCTTGATGTGGCACAAAAGCAAGGCTACAAGGGTGGTTAAGCTTGAAGGGTACGTAGACAAGAAATTAAATAAAGAAACATGTCACTTAACAAAGCAACTGGTCAGTACAACACGACCACATGGAAGTAAACTGAACTTGGCAATATCTTAAATTTTAATGTTCTATGAAGATTGGCAGTTCTCCTTTACTTTATTACTAAGTTAGTCTTTTCCTTTTAAGTTATTATTAATCTCAACTCTTAGTATTTCATTGTTTAATATTTTTGTTGTCTTATGTTCATGGGTGCCCAATAGAACTAACATCACAATACCACATCAAGGAAACACACAACACTAATGGTTCAGAAGACATCATAATATATACTTTCATAACTATATCACATCACAAGAACTCAACCAATGCATGGAAAGAACATACATGATCCACACAACATATTAGTTTTCATATACATGTGCCTGACATAAATACACTCACAACATAAACATACTATACCAACATGGAATTCTCAACAGGCACACATGTAAAGGTTTCACATAACTTGAAACAATAATTGTAGTTAGATAGTGTCAAAGGGGAACAAAAAATGTACCCTCAATGAGGATTATCAATCATCAACATTACAAAACACAACCGAACTCACATGAGTACACATAAATATGAATTTCAACACCATACACCTCCCAAAGCATCATGAAACAACTCTACATACTTCCAAAAGCATCACAAAAAAAACTACATATTCCTCCCAAAGCATCAAAAACCTAAATCAAAACTCCAAGTGCACTAATCAAACACACACACACAAGTCTCTTATTGGTCCCTCAAATCTCTCATGCCTCCCTCAAGTCTCTTATGTCTCCCTAAAATAGGTTGGTCACACACCCCTAACCCAATTGACATAATAAATCATGGTTCAATAACCTGCTAGTTATCTGGAACTCCTTAGGGTATACCCCCATACAACGAAGTGGGTCCATAGGTTCAACCACTCTGTGGTATATCCCATGACCCCATTCCAACACATTTTGACATTAGAACCAACATAATAATATGTTTTAAATGACAAGAGGGAAAAATCCAAAGCCTTGGGCTAGGATATAATAAAAAAACATTAAACTTAATATGCAAATTTAAAACTAAGAAAAACAAATGTCCAAAGAGCCATAGTTAATGAAAAAATACGCATGTTAGTTCAACAACAAAATAAAATTTCCAAAATATAAGAACACATGAATCAAGAAAACTATTGGTTCTAGAAAAAAAATTAAATTTTCAATTTACGAATAAAATACGTATAGAGAAATAACATATAACAATAACTTTGTGGCCTTATATGGCCACCAAAGGGGTACTCAATGAGTTAATGGAACTTGGGCATCAAGCATTATATCGTAAAATAACATATCAAATAACACAACTATCATCATCTTTGTCTGAATCATCCCTCCACTACTTCTACAAGGATAAACATAGTCATAACTACACTTAGGTTGAATCCACATGATAACCTCATACGGAAAGGTAAAGGAGTACAAGTCGCCATCTAGTGATCCTAAGGTGTCTACGAAACAAAATATGCATGACACCCATTGAGAAAGTGCAATACATACCAAACGAAAAAAAGTGGGATTTAAGCCTATGTAAGACTCCACTTACTCTCTCATACTCGGCTCGAGTAACTGGTCAATTGTACACATCTTTTAACTCCAAACAAACACCTTTTATTGATCTCCCTTAGGAACGGTTAGTGTAGGATTCACAACATAACACAACTACATCACTAACAAAATCGTGATTCACACACATTATCCATAGTGTCTTATGCATGGTATATATACAAGGTATAACACAATCATTATTTTCATGGGTTACGATATATCACATTACCATATAATACACCCAAAGTTCAATCACTATATAATACAGATCATACGTTCACTATATGCCCTTAAATCACGACATGAACCATCAAATATTCCATGAATTATTCATATGATGAACATGGTGAGTATCATTCCAACATAAAATCAGTTGTTACAAAACATGGTGGTAACACCACGATATAATCCAATTCACTATACATCAATTATGTCATGCAACACATCATCACACCTACATACCACAAAATGACAAGAAAATCCAACAGTTTGTAATCCAAAATAACATTATTTTCACACACACGAAGACATCACATCACATTTTAACTCCTCATTGAATCCATGAAAAAGAGAGCGAATATTTCATCACAAGCACATCAACAGGGTAAAAAATATGCACTGAATGACATGCACAACATGTGCATTCATAATATCACAGTTACAATGTTGGTTACATAACAACATATATCACATTACTCTTCCAATTTCAACCACCACCACTACGTAAAAATCATCACAACTCCAATCCATCCCAGAGGTTAAAAATCATGAACGTCCACTCTGATACAAAATGTAACTCCTACATTTTACACACACAAATAAAAAAGTAAAAATAAAGGAACTTTTTTTGTAATTCATTGCTATTTACACGACACCAAACGATAATGCAAGTTATCTCTTAGGACAACACATAACACATGCTATTCTTGCACAAACCTTATCCTATATAGATAACATGAATAGTACATGATGCACATCAAGGTCACCTTTTCCCAATTGACAAGACACAACATAATGAATCAACTACATTATGATTCCTTTATAGGCACCATCCTTGACAACACTTTCCTATTTTTCATATTTATTACATTCAAATTTATATGTTGACCTTATTGTTTTAGATGTCACTTATCAATTATTTTATAACTAGACTGTATTATCTTTATTTTATTTACATTTCACTTGAAGTTATCCAACCTAATTTTTCATATTCCCCTCATTACACAAGAATGATGTATCCTGGTTATTCATATGAATATATGTACATACATGATCCTTTTAGTGTTTTTTCTAAGGATTCATTTTCGAAGTTGCATGTTCAATTGGATTTTCCATTTATCTTAGTTGTATGAAGTGATGTGCTCATAAAGAAAAGGAATTTTATTAATTCAAAAGTGGATCGATTACACATTCTTTCATATTAGCATTTAAGTTCAAAGGTTATTTTATTTAATTTTACGTTATTACAAATAACCATGTATCCCATCTACTTCACTTAATTTCTTAGTTATAAAGCTACTAACATGTATGATGTCACACTCCACCAGGTTTGGATTCCTGGAAAATTAATTATTATATGTGTGTAACGAGGAGATATTCAATTATAAATTTACACACCTTACTAAGGTTACAACTAGGGTGGTTGAACACCCTTATCTCAAAAAATCAGCTTGTAACTCTAGGTACAATTGATTATTCTTTTCAATTTGACACTCTAGTTGAGAGGACTTTAAAGGGATTCACACTCAGTTTTATCTTGTGTAAGTAACTAAAACATCAGATCCACTCGCATCATTTTCATTCATCTTAAAATGGTTTCATTCAATTTGATTTAATTACCTTTTTAAAAAAAATTGTGTAACCAATTTATTAATAGGGACATTGGTAAGCTCATGAGACTACTAGTCCTTTCCCTAGGGGTTCATGCCAATAACATGATTACATGATTTCACACTATTGAAAATTGTTACTGCCCATTGGAAAAATCATCCAACAAGGTCCTAAGGTAATCATAAGCCCCAAGTGGGTCCCACATGTTGCAAACATGTCTCGAGAAGCAATCGCAAGTGTTTCAGAACATTTAGAATGCAATTTGGCCATTCATGTTCATCCCAGTTTATTGTCCCCATTGTAGAGAAAAAAAAGTCTCCGTCCTCAAAAAATTAGTAAGATGGCCCGTCACGGAGAAATTTAACATTTTGTTTTAATATCAAAACACAAGCTTGAAAAAATAAAAAACTCCTCATCTTTCCTTAGAGGGCCAACCAAGCTTAAAAACATCTTTTCAAGTTACTCGGGGAGTAGCACGGTGAACTAAGAGGTTTTACTATGAAGGACGAGTTGAGAGTGACTCGCCAAGTAGCTCGACAAGCTACTCAGAAAGCCAAGTAAAATGGATGAACACACCAAAGGATGAGACAAGCGCATGGGAGGTCACAGAATGAGATCATGTAAGAAGTTAGGTTGTTGCAGAGGACTTGGCTTGTCATAAGCAAGGAAGGGCTTGAAAGATTGGTTAGGGTTTTCACATGGAGATCTCGACCACCATGAGGAGCCCAAGTTTTCAAGATCTAAACTCATCACTGGTGGGAAAGCACAACCGACACATGATGTAAGGTGTTTGAGAAAGCTAAGCTTATTGGATGGATGGTGCATGACTTGATATCAAGCTCGCAGGGATGATCATTGGTGTTCAAGATTGATAGAGCAAAAACAACTCAGAAGGAAAAGTGATCGTGCTATGATTACTTAGAAATATCATGACAAGTCGTGCTAAAATAATTAGAGGCAAGTCTTGCCAAGGGTATAGTACATAATTTGGAGAAGAAAAGAGTCATGAAGGGTCATGACCTGTAATCACGGCCATGAGCTCAACGTAATAAATTCGTTGACTTTAGAACGACTCAGGAATATGAACATCGACCAAGTTGAATGAAGTTGTTATGGGTGCCGATTCAACTGGGCCATGGAAGAATTCCTAGGACAAAGAGAAATCAACATAGCATAAACTTGAGCTTAGAAACTCACAAGTCGAAAGGGGTTAAACCACAGGAATTTGGACTTCACAGATGGAATGCTCTGGGCATTTGCGAGTGATTCATTTGGGACTCGGTGGTAGTTGGTTTCCAAAGGGAAAAGCCCAAAAAGTCCAAAAGGGGTGACATGGCTCAGCGGGAAAATTTTGGGGGTCAACACAAGGTGAATTTCAGATTCAGCACGGGTTGAAGTCCGAAAGGGTGGCTCAGCAAGTTCCGAAACAAGAGAGCCCCAAACCATGAAAATGGGTGATGTGGCGAGCCGTAACATTTCAAGTTTTGGGTTTGTGGCCATTCAGATGTACTTAAAAGTTCAGGGGATGGTGAACCTAAAGATATTGGTGTCAAAACATCAAACAAATGAATCTCAAAGCTCCGAATCATATTTAAAACTCCTTCCCATGCACTTTAAATAGGCCTATCAAGTCATTGGAATTAGTCACCGAGACGAGCCAGATGGAATGGGTGGAAAATGGGAAAATATCATATCAACATCAAAGGGGCTAGGTTAACATCATAAAGGAACTTGGTGGTGGAACAAATAGCTCAATGATCTAGAAGAATGGCTCGATGGGTTGGGTAAGGAGCTCGATGGAGCCTGATAAAGAAAGCAAAACCCTAAAACCATGCTAAACTTCTAACATGCATATCTCGTCCATTCTTTGGCCAAATTTGATAAATTTATAGTTTCTGGAAAAGTAATTCCAAGAGGAATATAATGGTGAATATGAATTTCAGTTCCTAGGAGGTTAGATATAGGAAAACACCCAACAACTCATCAGGTAAAAAATGGTGATATCTTCCAATATACTCACCCTTTTATTACAAAATTATAGTCATTGAAAGGTGATTTCGAGGCCTACAACATGGGAACATAATATTTTAGATTTTGGTGGTTGTGGAACTCTGAAAAATGGAATATATGAAGTATTAGATAAAGAAATGAATGTGGTAAGTGGGAAAAGTAGGATCATCATGAGTCTACATGACCTAGACTAGACATGAGGTGCAATCACAATCGATTTCTTGAAGCTCAAGGAAACCAATTAATGAAAAGGGAGATTTTAAAGATCAAAATGCACTCATTACATGATTAAATAATGTTTTTTGGAGGATTTTGGATAAAATTAGGGATTCAATTTTCTCTCTCCTCTATAAATATTCTTCTATAAATTGTAATGGGGGCATTTTTCTAATGTTGGATTATATTCCTTTGCACCCTTACTTATTATCTTGTATGTAAGTGATCTTGTGGAGGTCAAACCTGCCATTCAAAATGTAAATGAAATTTTAACCTCTTGTCCATTGTAGTGCACTGCATCAAATCTGTGGAGAAATAATATAAATATGTGGATGAATTTTAACCCAAGTTCTTGTGTTCATTGCATCTTTCTAATATCTCATTACAACTTTGGTTAACTGTGCGTGCTAGATTTTGTTATATGTTTTGATGGTTTGTGTTTAATGGTGAATGAATTTGTGATAAGTTATTGATCTGTGTTGATCTTTATCCTCTTCAATTTTTTCCACTTTCATTTCTATGCAAGGCAAATTATTTAGCATTCCTTTTAGTGAATCACCTCCTATATATTAGGTTTAATTTATTGCAATCTTCTTAACTATGTATCCTTGGCAAGTTAGAATAGGTTTTAGAATAGATCCTCTACAATTTGGATTTGAGTATCAGAATAGAGGAATAGGAGCCAATCTTCATCCAGAGAGCTTTGCCAATTGAAAGTCTTACTCTTTGGGAAAATATCCATGTTATACAATCACACTGATAGTTTCAATCCATCGAATTACAACTAATCAAGGATGTTATGATTCAACATCAACACACACCATACATTTTATACAAAATAGGAAAGGGGGGATAATAAGATAGAGTAGTTCTTCATTAAAAAGGTTAAGATTCACATTAAATTCTATACGAAGTGGATTCTGTTTCCAACACAAGATGGTGTAAACACGTTATAAGAATGATATATATTTCAAATTTCTCCAAGCACGTCATATTAGAGTTACATGTTCACAACTAATCATAAATTAAAACGTGGTTATGTTTAATATTATAACTCTTAGTATTACACCATAGAAGCTAAATGATAATAACAATTGGGTATCATGTTCATTATGATCCCAACTCATATAGGTGATTCCAAAGGTTAGTAAGAAATCTTCACCACCTTTACTCTTCACTTTACATCTTTTCCCGACTAAGAGGATCTTACATTATGTTTGGGGTTTGGTTACCCATAGGGTACTACCTAAACATATTCACAGCCTCCTTAATACATACACGTACAACTATCAATCCCATGAGGGGACCACATACCCAAGACAAATTTTTACCATGTGGTTCCTAATTTTCGGGTTCATGACGATGTATCTAAGGATATAGGATATAACGCTAAACTCAAACTTGGGCTCTTAGATAATTAAGCTAGAAGGTGTTATCAAGTGTAAAGATTTAAGCTCATTCTAAGGTTTTGGTTTCATCTGTGTTAAGAAAGCTCATGTGAGAAAGGTAAATATACATATGTTTTAAACTAAAGTTTGATGATATAATTAGGTTTATATTCTATATTTGCTAGTTACATAACACAACACTATAGAGATTTCATTATAACTTTCAAAATGAGAATGCACCATTAGATATTAAATTTGATTTCATTTAAAATACATATGTAACTTTTGCAATACAAAATATGGAGATCAAGATAACACCCATGTTTATATTAACATTTCTTGTAATCCCTAACATCTAAAATATTACAAAACTTCACTAATAAACCTTTCAATATTTCACAAAATGTTGAAATATCCTCTACAAATTCACTAAAGATATATATTCAACCCCCTTTTTTACCATATGTCAATTTGAATCAACAATACACCTATAGTTAAATACATGTTTTCCAAAGCACTCCTAAAACTAACATCTCATTCATGTTTTGCCAAATTTAAAAAAATAAGTTTCTATAACATAAAAATACATAAAAATTTATTTCCATTAACATACATAAAATCTAGCAATATATAATGAATCACACCCACACCATTTTTCCATCTTACTAGCATCATGCAAAACCTTGTGAGCATGAAATCAATAATAAGTCGTTGGCATGACATCCACTTGGATCTAACATAATTAAAAATTTTAGTTTCACATTTACATAATAATAATTTTCATTCTAAGGGAGAGGGTTAGAGACACATATTCATTTCATTTTGTTTCACTTCATTTCATAACCAAGGAGAGAGAAAGTGATAGGGAAGATAGAGAAACATTATTTTTCCAAATGTCTAATTTCACACTACAAGTCACAAGATAGAGTTCCAAATAGTTATTTACAAGTGTTAATAAGTTTTCATGATGGTTTGCTAACTTGACTGGGGTCCTACAACTTTCCTTAACATTTTTCTGATATTTGCAAAATTATCCAAGTTTAGCTGAGAGGCTAAGAAAGTGCATTCAAAAATGGTATTCTGATAAGAAAATTCATGACTAGTTAATTCCTACGTTCTCTATACTAAGAATCCACAAGGTTTGATAGAGTCCAGAACTAGTGAATGGTGTACAATTAGCAAATGGTGTTCCAGAGCCACCAGTTGTAATTGGTCAAGTTTGACCGAGTCAAATAGTGACCGAAGGCCTATGAATCCCCTTTTTCCAAACTAAATAGGGATGGGTTTTTCTCAAACTGGATCTTGCAAGAAATTGTCTATTAAAAATAATAGAGGTTTGTGAAGGCAAATAAGAATTTCGTTGTTCAGGGTCCAAAGTGTGAGCCAGTACAAAACCCAACTTTTTAATATTAACAACTTCATAAAAGTTCAAAACAAGATAACAGGGATCCTAGAAGAGCGACGAACAGAACACAAATGTAAAAACGAGGTCAAGATAATGCTTGACATGACTCTCTATAGAACAGGGAACAACTACGATATTTGACATCTCTTTTATGGGGTTTGGAGTGTTGTTTTGCAATTCTCTGGAAATAGTGTTTTTCTAACTTTGCAATGTAGATAAAATGGTTATTTTAGTTAACTTGTCTAGATCTTACCAAAACCAACAGACATGAAAACCAAGTTTTACAAAATAGATTTAGTGATGCATGAGGTTTTGCTGATGACATGATTTCGAATTGTAAGTCGGTAAAAAAATCATGAGGATTTTTTTAATTGATTGCACTAGCCATCTGGTTAAAATATCAAATTGTTTGAGTATATAATAATTTAATATTTTAATTTTATTGCAAAGGGATGACTAAATTATACGAGAATTATAAAAGATAAAGGTAAGGAGAGCATACTTGGAAGGAGGAATCTGATGAAAATTAAGGGATTTGGTTCTGTATGTCAAATAGGAATTTCATCAAATAGTTTCACTACCCTGTCAACTAGTCCCTTGTCTGCAAGATCTACAATCATCACATTCCAAGACACCACCTCTCACCAAGGCATTTTCTTAACTAGTTTTAGGGCCTTGTCAATAAACCCATTCCGCAAAAATTTGGCAATCATAGAATACCATGAGGCTAGGTCTCTTTGAGGCATTTTTTTAAATAGTCCACTATATTCATCAACAAATTCGTGTTGGGTATATCAAAAATTCATAATAGTCCATGAGATAAAATTTTGTGTTGCACAATTTTCAAACACATTCTGTGTGTTTTTAAAACTTCCCTATTTTACATACATGTCCAAAACGGCATTTGACATGAATTTTTTTTTTTATTACTTGCTCATGGATCTCCATTCCCTATTCTTAATCATCTATTTTGGCACAGGTTGAAGGATAATTGAAAAGGATGTGAAGCCTAAATTTGCATTTTCTTGAAAGATTCCAAGACCTTTTTAACAAACCCAACTTTTACATATCCTATTATCACTACAGCCCATGAGGCCACAATTTAGGAATTTAGTCAAACAATTCATATTCGGAGTACGTGCTTCCATAATTTGCATAGATATCTACTATAGTGCTTGCAATTACAACATCTAACAAAAATCCTCTATCATTTCTACTTTGGTAGATATCCATACCCTGTTCGAAAGATCTCATTTTAAAATAGGTTGGGAGGATGCTAAGAATTAACAACAAAGGGCTTTACAGAGAGGAAGAGTGAAAGAGACAACATCTTGTGGAGGTATACATGGGACAATACGAAAGGGTTATTTCAAATCCTTAATCAAAACAAAATCTACTCGAAATAAAAGACAAATTTGGTAAAAATATGAAGTGGTAGTTGTCTTCTAACAACATAATGGTGATGCAAAGCCTACACTACACGAGGAACAGGTGCTCATGAGCAGTAGAAACAAATCTACTAAATCAAGACATTACACCTGCATGAAAGGCCTATTAATTCTTAATATTTTTTCTTATTCTTCTATCCTAGTTACATATTGATCCATAAACATTCCATCAAAAGCATTTACACAGCGTCATAATCTTCCTCTATCTTTCGCAGAGCATGTAGAAATAGCTTGTGTGAAATTTAAGTTGTTGAATACAAGAGGGCCACCAGAGTTATCTATAATGGAAACAGAAATAGATATTTACACAGCGAATACTACCAGCTTGAAGTAGGCTTAGCTATGCGTTTTACACCACATAGATATATTCATTCATTCAATCAACTACTTGACACCATGATTTCCTCTTCTACTGCAAACAACAAACCAAGAACAAGGTAGGGGAGATGTTTTCTCTTAAAGACAATTGAAACCAATTTCAAAAGAAGGTACAAATCCAAATCCATCAATTTATGAATAGTAAAGGGAAGAGCTATTTTACGTGAAGATTTATCTCTGCGTGTTGGACTGATTCAACACATGATGAATTGATTTCTGATAGCTATTAGAGAGACGTATGTTTGACACATTTCCACACATCATTCGATTTATTTAAATATTATTCTTTAGAACTCTTCTCTAGCTTAACTATCAAATTAATGCTAAATTTACTACTTACCTTGGGTTTCATCATAATCCATGCCTTGTGTTGGTGCTAAGATTTATTTTGCCCCATTTGCCATTATTTTCCTCTGATATACGTGTTCTGAAAAATTGTGTCTCTTGATGTGGGTGTTCTAGAAGCCTCTACCTCCACTTGAAATGCCTTGAATTGTTTGTAGAATCCTTTTTCATGTCCCTCCTTGAAAATTCTCTGAGCTTGCCCTATTTTTATGCTAATTTCTTCAAAATCCACGGGATTTGCTGTTTTTCCTATTTTTCCCCGACCATGGAAGCTCGAGAATGGTTAAATTTATATTTGTATGACTTTGAAAATAAAAAATCCATGGTTGAAAGAATGCTTGGAACCATGATTCACTTGTTTTGTTTTAAAAAAAAATCATCCTTAGAGAAAAATCGGGTCCCGGGCGTGAATGATGATTTTCTATATTTTGACAGTCTAATGGGTGTCTTTTTCCTATCAAAGTTAGTCCTCAGCATTCGGTGGTCACATGGCTTCTTTTGGTTGGGTAGGGGATGGTGGGAAAATGCTTTAACTTATCACTTTTTGCTTTTTTGGCAAAAAGGCAAATTTAGTTCTATGGCTCAGCTCATTTCTGATTGGTTCTTTTGGTGCTTACAAGGCTTCTTCTAATTAGATGGGGCATGACATATTTGTTTTGGAACTGTTCCCTTTTGGATACTTCAGTAAAAGGTTTGAACTCGCCCCGCAGGCCCATCAGGGTCTGATTAAAGCTAATTTTAAGTGGCAGGGAAAAATTCTTACTTTGACCCCACATGAGGACTCGTGGAAAAGATAATGGTAGAGATCTGGGCCTTCAGAGGTAAGTTGAATGTTTTTCCCTTTTGTAAAAATGGAGTAAAATTCTAAAATGGAAGTGTGCCCCTGCCAAATTATTTTGAAACCTTAAGGTTTTTGAAGTTGCACCATAACGACATGTGGCGAGCCCGCACTCATTCAAGGTCTCAACGTTTTGGGATCATCTCAAGATGCATCATTGTGACATGTGGCAGTTTGAAAAGTCAAAGGGGCAGGGAAGTGGACCATCAAAGGAAAATTATATTTTTTCCGTCTTGTCATCAAAAGGATTAAAATCTCAAAATAGACTGCAGGCCCAACAAGAAGAAGGTCAAGTTTGGTGTTGAAAAAATTCAAGAGGCAGGCCATCGGAGGAAAATTTGATTTTTGGCCTCTTCTCATCAAAAGGATTAAAACATCAAAATGGCCCGTAGACCTGATAGAGAAAATTCAAAACTTGTTCCGGTCAATGGTGGAAGTGCAGAACTTCAAAAGAAAATTGGAAAATTTTACTTTTGTGGGGAAAGGAGTTAAAAGTGTAAAAGGAAGCGTGGTTCCATTGGGACCCACATTACGACATGTGTAAGGCCCATTTTTCAAGGGCAGAGCTATGAGGAAAACTTGGAATATTTTCCCTTTTCCAAAACGGAGGTGAAATAGCAGAATTTTGCCGCAGTTCCTTTGGGACCCCCCTTAAGACACGTGTCAGGTTCATTTCTCAAGGGCGGAGCTACAGGACAAAATGTGAGAATTTTATATTTTCATTAAAATGTTGTAGAAGGAAAAAAGGAACCCATAGGCCTGCTCTAGATTTGATCTCCCATGTGGACAGTAAAAATTCAAAATAGAAATCAATTGCAGTTGTGCATCTGTATGTGATTTTTCTACCATTTTCACTCCAAAGCTCCTATAAGTGTGAGTCTTCAGGATTTCTTGATATTTCTTACATGCCAAATAGGGAAGCAGAGTTAATTTGATATCTAAGTTTGGTGAGGGAGATCTGGGGACGTATTTTGCCATTAAGATGAGATCTAACCTCTGGGCTTGATCCGGTCTTCTATTTTTCCTTTCTGAGCATGTAAAGAACCAGATTTGACAGATTAGGTGCAGAATTGGTTGGTGAGTAGAGGGAAAGGTGATCTACTAGAAGAAGAATTTTAATGCGGGAGATATTCGAGGAGATCCACCCCCTGAGCACCTGACGACTTTTTCCTCATATATATGATTCTGAGAATCACGATCGAGATCATGGCGAGCATTGGTACACCCAATGTCTCTAGTTTTGGGGGGGAAAAGGGCCCTATTGTAAAATGATATAAATAGGCATGATTTTTCTATGAAAAGGGTTAGGAGTTTTTGAATGTAGAGGTATTAAGAATCAAAAACTAATTTCCTAAGAAAAAGTCTTTATAGAGCCCGTTTTTTCTGAGAAACTATCTAAAGAAGCATGTTTATCTCCTTTGTGTTATGTTTGATTATGTCAAGGTGGTTGTGAGTGTATAGCCATTGTAAATCTCCGAGATTGTTTGAGAAACTTTCCCGTGCTGATAATTTTAACCAAACATGAGTTAATCTATGTTATTATTGGTAAAAATTTGTGTTTTCTTCGTTCCAGAATGTCTGCAAGTAGTTTTTTTTTGTTCCCGTTGCATTCTTACATTGAAATCTATGTGAATCATACAAGATGTTATCCTTGTGATAGTTTGGTGGAATTTTTAATTTCATTTATCAAAATATCCTTCATTTAATAGTGAAATAAACAAATTTAAAATCATTGTGACTCCTAGCATGACTATAAGATTGTTTGTTAGCCTTTGAGGGTATCTTAGGTGTGATAAATAAGAGATTGATAATGTTCAGTTGAGTTTTCCAATTTGATCCTTCATTTTGGATCCTTGAAGTTTGTGTGAAAAGTTCTGATCTAGGCCTCCATTGGAGCACATATTATGGTTAAAGGAACACCCTAGCTACTCTAAAAGTATTCTGATGTTTGAGCTTTCCATTTTTTAAAAGTTCTCAAAGATTTGGTATAATCAACTTTATCTTTCTTCGCCTCCCATCAAAATTCATTCAAAAACAATTAATCATACCCATATTACCCCTGTTTGTAATGTATGTATACAAATGCATAATTTTTACTACCAAAACATGTACAAAACAATCAGGTTTTCATTGTCTTGAGTGGCCTGAACCTTTCTTACAAAATATCTCCATTATCTAAAGTGACATCTCATGAGAGTTAGGTTTTGTTGTTTTGATCATATTTTCTTCAAGGTCTTCTTAATAACTTCACAAGGAATAATATCTCCATCTCCTCCACAAATAGTAGGCTACAAAAAGGGTCCTCTCACCCTGGTTGAAATGCACAACTATAAATTAGTGAGGATAGGTCAAATCCTCTTGAGGGTGCTACCCATTTCTCCACATCTGAGTGAAAAAGGGCAAGATGCATTTCATCCCCAGCTACAAAATGACACACTAAATGCTCTACTTGTCTCTAAGCTTCCTGTCAAACCTATGATGCTGCTTAGCTTCTGAAGGAGAATCAATTTGGGTACCAACACCTTATTGGTGTTGCTATCGGGGATTTATTTAAGTTGCTGAGAATATTTGTTGATTCACTTCCATTTCATATCTATTTATCCCGTCAACAACACCTTACTGGCGTGGCTGTTGGGGACTTGTTTGAGTTGCTGAGACTATTTTCTGATTCACTTCCAGTTAATATCTATTTATCCCATCAATAACACCTTATTGGAGCCATTTCTAGGGACATAGTGATAGCAGTTCATATTCGGAACCTGGTAAACACTTCTTGCATGCTCAGAGTGCTAATACATTTTTTGACATCATCCTGTGTTCGGGCCTGTTAGAAGTATTTCAAGGTTGCAGGTGTTGTGTGTAATTATTTCAGTGTCTACACGTAGTACACTAGATTTCATTGACAAAGCTAGGTAAAGAAAAGTCAGTTCTTTCCATTTCCAGTTTCTAGTATTGACAGACATTTGACATATCATAATTAGTGCATTTGCACAGCTAAGGTGGAAATCCTTAGTGGCGACTCCCTGTTGATCTGATTCTTAATGAATACCAGTGTCTTAACCTATGTCAAGTGAGATTCGTTACTAACCTTTGCAAAGCTGGAAGGAAGAAGGTATTTATTTGCTAGGGATCCTACTAGGACACTATTTCCAAAGCTAGGAAAAGCAAATTCAGAAGGAAGAAAATCCTTGAGAGTTGTTGGAGATCAATAGACAAGAAGAGGGATCTCCATTGATGAAAGTGGTCAACCTATTATTGAATACTACCACTCAAGTGGTTCTAAATCAGGTAGCCTCTTTTTGGAACTGAATTCTCCAACTAGAGGGGGACCTTTATTTGATTTTGAAAGGTTTGCTTCTCATTCTACCCCTATCTTTTCAAAATTTGATATATTTTTCCAAGATAAAAGGCCTTTAGAGTATATCCATTTTGAAATTTATACTCCTGTGTTTCAAAGACCGTCTGCCCCTTATCAATTTGTCTCCCCTCCAGGGTCACCTCCTCAAAAAAACATGGCCTTGCCCCCACCCAGACCTCAATTTGTTGTAAACACCTTTGGTCCTATAAATTTTATAGGAATGGCTGGTTATCCAAATGCATTTCCCCAGGATGTAATAAATAGATTACCAAAGTTCCAAGGAAACAATGTTATAACTGGTGATCAACATCTAAAGCTTTTTATCAATATGATGGAAGAATTTGAGATTGAAGATGAAGATATATATATCAAATTGTTTATCCGTACATTGGAAGAGGATGCAAGGGAATGTTATAAATCATTTCCAGATAATTCCATTGATTCCTGTATTGAGATGAATAATGCATTTAGACCTCTATATGGTGATAGAGCTGACCCTAGATTTCTTCTGTCATAATTTGAAAACATCAAGAGGAATCCTAATGATTCAGTACATGATTTCAACACAAGGTTTAATAATACCTTGACGATATTTCATGTTAGGATAATGCCAGGTGATGAATCATGTTTGATGAAATATTCATATGAATTTGATAAAAAAGGTTTCTTACCACTTGAGAGACAAAAACCCCACTAATTTGAGGCAGGCACTCACCATGGCCTTATAAATTGAGAATAACATCAAGGAAATTAGAAAGCATCCAAAAAGGGAGGGTGAAAAATTAATTAACCCAGAAAAACCTCAAGAAAGTAAGGCTACTAATTTGGAGGAAGTTGTAAAAACTTTGGTAGGGGCTGTTAAAGAAATATCATACAAATTAGCCCGGGAAGAAAAAGGAATTGGGCATTTTTCACAAGGTCAACACAAGAAACATGGCCAAGATAGGTTTACAAATCACCAAAGATCTGAATATAAAGGCAAGGGACCTATTGGATTTGGAAATAGACAGTCCTAGGCCAGGGAAAATAGAATGGTACCTAGTCCCTTGGTTACCAGAGTTATTGTTGTGGAGGAGGTAGATGTCATTGATTGGTGTGACAGATGTTTCATGCCCATGCTCCATGTGAGGAAGATCAGCAAGAAGAAGAAGAATCTGTTGATGATAATGATCATGATGTTTGCATGATGGGTTTCTCCATGAGCTCAAAGCAAGGGGAAACTTCAACTGAGGTGATAAGAGATAGAACTGCTATTGAATTTTGGGATTGCATTCACCGGGTACCTATTTTTCCTCCCTCTCATACTTTAGAAGTAGATACTATACAAGCTTTTGAATTTCCCAATAATGAATTTGAATATTTGAGGGCTTTAATGATAAAGAAGAATGATAGAGGCAGCCCCTACAAGGAGGACAAGAAATTTTTGATGAAAGTTGTTGTTTCCCAAGAGAAGGAACACAACACAACAAGTAGGGTTGTCAAAGGGACAGGGCCTCAGACTAATCCAAAAACTCCATATATTTCAAATGTTCCTAAAGAGGCTCCTAAGAAAGATGCATCTCCCAATGGCCTTGCTGTCCCAAACAAAAATCATACCCCTCTACATGCCCAAGTTGGTAAAAAACCTGTGCCATCTAATGAGTCTGTCAACCTTCCTTCTAATGTCACCTTGCCAAAGTATTTCCCTTGTGATATTGCCCAAATATTGAGTTAGATCAAGATCTCAGTTCCAATTTTTGAATTTTTTAAGATTCTTGAGCACAAGAAGAGTGCTCTTGAGTATTTGGGGCTGAAAGAGGAGAAGACTTCCCTAGGTAGAAACATAAACATTATGGAGACTCCACCAATTATTGAAGAATTAGAGGCACAACCAATATCAGAAGAGCTAGATGAACCACCTGAGGTCTATTTGGGGACATCCTTAGTGGATTCTCATCTGAATGTGGATCCATTATTCACCACTCTGATCAATAAAGATAGATTGCTACACAAGTGTATGTTTGACTTAGGGGCATCATGTAATTTCATGCCTCTAGAGGTCATGAATGAGCTGAACATCAAAGTAACAGTACCATATGGGAAGTGTACTACCATGGATTCTAGAGAGGTGCTAGTTGTGGGATGTGTGAAAGGTTTGGTGGTACAACTTGCTTCTTATCCAGGAAGGAATTTGAAGCTTGATGTAGTTATTACTGATTGCCCAGCCAAGTGGGGTATGTTGTTATCTAGAAAATGCGCTACAAGTGTTGGTGGGAGTGTTCAAATGGATATGTCTTATGCCACCATCCCAATTGAGGGCAGCCTTGTCAAGTTGTATGGGGAAAAGAAAATGTTGCACCTTATTGAAGATCCCAACAATGCATCTTATGAGGTATTGTACACAAGTGTTAATGCTGGTAACTTTGTAGGATTTGTTGATGGGAAAGATCACAAGATTGAAGAATGCAAGTGTCTTGAGCAGGAAGGCTCTCCTTGGGCTTTATTGTTTGATGGAGCTTGCTCTAAGTTCAGAAATGGTGATGGTGTTGTTTTAATCTACCCAAGTCAGGAAGAGTTTGTATTTTCTTTCAAACTCAATTTGAATGCACTAATAACATTGTTAAATATGAGGAATTGTTGTTAGGTCTGAGGATTGCTTGGAAATATGGTGTTAAAGACATCATTATCAAAGGAGATTCAGAATTAATTGTAAAGCAAGTCAGAAAAAATTATGCCACAAAAAATCAGCAAATGAAACAATACAAGCATGTAGCTTGGGATCTCATTGAGATGTTTGATTCATTCAATATTGTGCATCATGATAGGAGGTTCAATGATTTGGCAGACAAACTTGCAGTATTGGGGTCTCCGTTTGATAATTGTAAAGTGTCCCCATGTTGTGAATATGATGTTGAGGTGTTAACTAGGACATCTGTAACTAACAATATTAAGCATTTGCAAGTTTTTGATGATGATGATCAGGTCAGAATATTTCTACAAAATAAAGGAGAGTTTTCTGATCAAAATATTGATTAGGAGCCAATGGTGTGCGTAGCAGAGGGTAAAGAAACCTTGTTTGGAAAAGGTGTCATTCAATTAAAGACTAATACCATTCCCAGAGGGTTGGTTGCTCTTGAGTCCAATTTTGATAATGTTGATTGCATTATTAATAGATTCATGGTAGCCTCAAGGGATATTGAGGAACATGAACTTAGCACAAAGGAGAAACCAAGGAGGAGAAACAGTCCTACATCCAATTGCTAAAAAAGTATCAACATTGCATGGATTGGACTTATTCTGAACTAAAGGCATATAGAGAGGATCTGTTTCAACATGAGATTCCCTTAGAATCTAATGTAAAACCATTTAGGCATAAACAGAGACCAATCAATCCACTCCTATACCTTAAAATGCAAGAGGAATCGAAGAAACTGAGGGATGGAGGGATTATTCAACCTACAAGGTATTCTTCTTGGATGTCAAACCTAGTACCGGTCAGGAAAAAGAATGGTGACATAATGATGTGAGTAGATTTCAAGAATATGAACAGAGCATCAATGAAGGATAATTATCCTTTACCAAACATGGAAAGCATGTTACAGCTAGTGACTGGTTATGAGCTACTTTCTACCCTAGATGGCTTCTCTGGTTATAACCAAGTTGTGGTGAAGGAATTAGAAAGGATTAAAACAACCTTTACCACCCCTTGGGGAACATATGTATATGTCAGGATCCCCTTTGGACTGATGAATGTTGGAGAAACTTTTCAAAGAGCAATGGATGTTGCTTTTGCTAGTTACATCAATGATTTTATTGTTGTCTACCAAGATGATGTAACTGTGTTCTATAGAAAGAGAAGTGATCACTTCTTGCACTTGGAGAAAATGCTGGTAAGATATAGAGAATATGGCATTTCACTCAATCCAAAGAAGTGCCATTTCGGAGTGCAGAAGGAAAAATTTCTTGGACACATTGTGTCACAAGAAGGGGTGATGATTGATCTAGAAAGGGTAGAGGCCATTAACAAGGTCCCAATTCCAAGAACCAAGAAAGGAATTCAATCCTTCTTTGGGTAAATAAACTTCATTAGAAGATTTATATCACACTTTGCTGAGTTGACCATTTCAATCAATTCCATGTTAAAGAAGGAAGTCTCAAGTAAAAGATGCATATGGGTGAACAAGTTGCAAGAATATGACATGGATATCCAAACCACGAAGCTGGTGAGAGGTTTGGGCTTGACTAAGGTTATGGCTAAGAGCAACTTGAAAACTGTTGAGGTGAATGAGGTAGGAGAAGGAAGGGTAGATTTCTTTGAGAAACTAATGAGTTCTGAGTTGTACAAGGATGTGATTTTTTATCTCAGACATTTATACTTCCCTGAGTATTTGAGTAAGAACCAGAAAAGGGCCCTTAAGTTGGCTTCCCAGAAATATGTCATTACTGATTGCGGGTTAGCTTGGAAAAACCCTGAGGGAGTCCTCGTAAGGTGCATTACTGAAGATGAAGCCCCATTCCTTTGCAACATGTATCAATTGAATCCCCATTCAAGTTATGGTGGATGGATTTCATTGGTGAGATTTCAGACCCTTCAAGTGCTAGCCATAAGTGGATACTTGTATCCACATACTACTTTACCAAGTGGGTGGAGGCAATCCCCACCAAAATTGCAACACACCAAATTGTCATGGACTTCATGCTAAACCATATCATTTACAGGTTTGGGGTACTAGTCAAAATTGTTGTTGACAATGCCATGAGCTTCAGAGCTAAACCCTTGGTGGCAATGTGCAGAGAATATGGAATCAATTTGACATATTCTTCTAATTACAATCCCCAAGGAAATGGACAAGCTGAGTCTAGTAATAAAAATTTGCTGAAGATTATCATAAGAACCTTGGAGCTGAATAAGAGAAAATGGGGTGAGCAGTTGAAGTTTTTTGTCTGGGCAGACTAAATTACTATTAAAAGAGCCACTGGAAATAGCCCATTTGAGTTGGTGTATGGAACTCAAGCCTTTCTGCCCCTACATATGCAATTATCCTCATATCAGTTCATTCAACAACTATAAGATCAATGAGTAAGTTCATATGATGCTCACATTAACCAAATTGTTGAACTTGATGAAGAAAGGAGGGCATCCCACCAAAGACATGTAAATTTCAGAGAGAAGATGAAGAAGATATTCTACAAGAAGGTCACCCCAAGAGATTTCAATGTTGGAGATCTTGTGCTATTATGGGATACTAGGCATGAAGATAAGGGCAAACATGGTAAATTTGATGCACTGTGGATGGGCCCTTACTCCATAGATATTCGGATTAGTTAGCATAACTTCTTCTTGAAGGATTTGGATGGAGAATTTCTCAAATTACATATTAATGGAAGGAATTTGAAACATTTCTTGGATTGATTCCCCAGAACCAAGGTGACCATCATCTATACATTATATAGTTTGTTGGTTTGTTTTCTGTCTTCCATGATCTTGTTCATTCTAGCCTCTGATGGCTTGTTTTTGGGGGATGGTCCTAGTTTTGTGCTCTGGAAGATGACTCCTTTGCCCAATGGATATTTTGGCACTTGTTCTACCTTTGTTCTTATGGCACTCATAGGGAGTGCCCATCCCCGAGTCAGAGCCGATGTTGGTGCTCAAATTTGTTTTTCCCGATTTGTCATTATTTTCCTCTAATATGCATGTTCTCAAACATTTTTTCTCTCGATGTGGGTGTTCTGGAAGATTCTACCTCCACTTGAAATGCCTTGAATTGTTTGCAAAATCCATTGTCATGTCCCTCCTTGAAAAGTCTCTGAGCTTGCCCTGTTTTTGCCCTAATTTCTTCAAAATCTGCGGGCTTTTCTATTTTTCCCCGACCATGGAAGCTTGAGAATAGTTAAATATATATTTGTATGCCTTTGAAAATCCAAAATCCATGGTCAAAAATATTCTCATAACCATGGTTCACTTGTTTTGTTTAAAAAAATAATAATCCTTAGCGAAAAATCGGGTTCTCGGCGTGAATGATGATTTTTTCTATTTTGATGGTCTGACGTGTGTATTTTTCTTAGCAAAGTTATTCCTCAGTGTTTGGCAGTCACATGGATTATTTTTGTTGGTCAGGGGATGGCGGGAAAATTATTTAACTTATCGCTTATTTCTTTTTTAGCATGAATGCAAATTTGGTCCCGTGGCTCCTCTCATTTCTGATTGCTTCTTTTGGTGCTTACATGGTTTCTTCTAATTGGATGGGGCGTGGCAGGTTTTTATTTGAACGTGTCCCTTTTAGCTACTTTGGAAAAAGGTTTGAACTCACCCCGAGGCCCCACTAGGATCTGATTAAAGAAAATTTTAAGTGGTAGGGAAAAATTCTTACTTTGACCCCACAGGAGGACATGTGGCAAAGCTAATGGTGGAGATGTAGGCCTTCAGAGGTAAGTTGAATGTTTTTCCCTTTTGGAAAAATGGAGTAAAATTATAAAATGGAAGCACACCCCCACCAAATAATTTTGAAACTTTAAGGTTTTTGAAGTTGCGCCATAACGACACATGACGATCCCACGCTCATTCAAGGTCTCAACTGTTTGGGATCATCTCAAGATGTGTCATTTTGACACGTGGTAGTTTGAAAAGTCAAAGGGACAAGGAAGAAGACCTGTTATCTAAAGAAAGTGTGCCCTATAGAGAGATGGTTGCAGGTTTTCTAAGCTTACACAAATGATCTCTCTCTTTCGTAGATACAATGGAAACACCTCAGGTCTGTGGGTATACCTATTTTGAGGTGAGTCTTCGGTATCAAGGTCGGTTCCTTATTGGTGTATCCTAAACTACTTTCTGGGAGTTTTGAGAGTAAAAGATGACTATAAAAATGATTAAAACTAAGGTGATACACCAAATTTGTATGAGGGCTTTGACTGAGTATATGCACAACTGATTTGGGAAGGATTCTTGATGCATGAACCAATATTTTTTTTGTAGAATATCTAAGGGAAAAACATTTGACTACACTGAGGGAAGATCACAACAGTATTAATAAGTTAACATGCACATTAAAACTTAAGCAGAAAGGACTGAAATTTGTAGCAGGGTAAGGTGGTTGATCAGGGAATTTGCATTCACAAGATTAATGTAACATACACAAGACTACAAAATAACTTGGAAAGGTAGAAAATACTTCACACTCAGAGGGAAAAACTAGACAAAAATTTTCTTCAGTACTCATATATCCAAAAGTCCTCTATAGAATCCCCCTTATGCTTTGCAAAGGCACACAATATATAGAAAAATAAATTTTTCCCACCCTTCCTAAAAATAGACTAAGGCTGTACTCGCCCATGCATCCTAATTTTATCCTTTATTTAATAATAAATAAAAGGATAAAATAATACAAACTAGAGCATGCAATTAAAAATAGGCATTAATAGCCTTGTTTACAATGTAGTCAAACTGAAGTTGACTGTTCTATTTTTAAGAAAAGAATGGGTGAATAATTTGCTAATAATAAAATTGCTTGCTAGGCAAGTCTCCCTCCTTTGAGCATGCAAATTTGTCTTCTTCTCTGTTTTGTTTTCTTGTGAAGCATGCAAAAAATACAACTCTCTGCCTGTGAGCAAATAATTACAACACTTAGCAATATTTGCAAAAATAATTACTCCTGTGGGGACCACCTGCTATGTGCACATGTTCTGATATTTACATCTTTTCTTGAGTGGTCACATGAGTGACACTTTGCAACTCCACTCCAACCTCCTTGTGGGGACCACCCTTAACTCGCTTGGTTTGGCCACCTTGTGGACTTAGTACATATAAAAGGGGGCATGTTTTTGGATACACATGGGGAACTTTGTAATAGTTACCACCATATTATATTTGACCACCTTTGTAACAAAACTATGGCATATAGATGCCACCCATACTCATCGGTCTTGGCATATTTCAAACTTTACCTTTTCGGTAATGAGCACGTATGATGGCATTTTTGCATTATTTGGAAATGACTATAGTTTTTGGAATTTTGAAAGTCAATGCAATGATATTTGTTTGGTGATGTGGGTTGGCCCCCTCCCCACGGTGACTCACCCCTTAGGAAATATTGTTTGTGGCTCTGTTTAATGCTAACCTAACTGCAGTTAGGGTTTTGCTAACTCCTTATGTTTGCATTCAAACTTCCTTTAATGGATGGTCGTCGATCTTTGTACCTTTTCTATGGTGGCCTGTTGATCTGTAACCTGTGGTTAGGGTTTTTAAAACTGGTAATTAATGTGGTCGTTTGCTTTGAATTCTTTGATGAACATGATCACCGGCCGTTTGATCTTTGTACCCGTCTGAATTTTGATCGTCGATGCTTGACACTTGGTTAGGTTTCATTAACTCTCCTCTCAAGTTGGTATGGGTAAAAGAAAACTTGAACCTGATGATAATTTCATTCAGATTTTTGTGAAGCGGGTGAAAGCCCTGACAAAATTTCTCTCGACGCCATGGTTGAAAATTTTCAAGCTCAACTTTGTTTGGCATACTGGTCTTCGAAATTTCTTACCTGTGATATTTCACTATTCTTTGTCTGAGCATCGACAAGCTCAGATTTTCTGATGAAAAGGGTTTCCTGCCTCCTGTGGGGTTTCTTTGAAGCTTCTTTGTGTGCACCATTTTCCTTCATGAAGCTCCACCCTTTCGAGCTCCCTATGGTCGATTCTGAGACTCTGGCTTTTTGATCTTTCGAGCTTGGCTTCTTTGTTATTTAAGCATCATTATTTTGATGATGGAATGGTAAGTTTTCCATTCTCTCTTCTTTTAACTATACCATTTTAAAATCTTTATTTCAAAATATTGATGCTTTGCTTATTTCTTCGCATATCCCTGTGCCTGGTTTTGGTTCCTTGATGATTTTGAGTTGAAACCCGTGTTGGAGTTGCTCTTTTCTGCTGAAATTGATGACCATTCGAGGGTTGCTATCGTTTGATTTAAGTAGCAACTACTTATTTCCTTATTCTGATTTTTTCCCTTCATACCCATTATGGGTCTCTGTTGAGCTCGACTTTACTCTTAGACTGGTATTATGAATATTTCTTGCCTTTGCATTTTGTGTTTATTCTCTGTTCTTTTTTGAGATCCGCCATTGTTGAGGCTTCGAAGCTGTGATTACTTGTGGGTGATGGCTCCACTCTTGTGATCTCTTCATACTTGGAGTGCCATTTGGTTTAACTGTGTCATTTTCCTGGCTGCAAGGTGTGCTTACTTTTACTCTATTTGAAGCTTATATGTGAGGTGTGTAGGTGTTTCCTCCAAATGGTGTTGAAGTCTTTTCTGAGCTTTGCAAGGTTCATTGATGTTGTTTCTTGATACATGTAGTCCATACTTTTGGATTCTGAGGGTGATTCTGTAACTTGTATATACTGCCATTAAATTTAACTGTGAATAATTAGAGTTACCTTTTGTCTCTTTTGGAAATGATCTCGTAGAATTTTTCACTCTGTTCTTTGATATTTTCTTACTTCAGTGATGTTCAGTGATAGTTAGCCTGACTTTAATAAAGTGTGTAACTAAAATAGCTTGCCTAAAACTCTACACTTTATATATCCCTTTCTTAAGTTCACCTTTTGAATTGACCCTTTGTAATCTATAAGTTTCACTTATACTCTTTGATATCTGCAATAATTTTAAGCAATTCTTGATCTGTTTTGATGTCACTATTAGGCATAAGCCTTGATTCAGATACTTTATTCTGTTACTTTCACTGCATTTCTTTGATTTTAGTTTGATATAGATGTTGGAAAATTTGTAAATATTAATTTTACATGGCGAAGCCTTGCCAATTTTTTTCTATAATTTTCTCTCTTTCCAAAACATCTTCAACTTATAACATGTTCCTTGTCTGCAAGTATCCCCTCTATTCTGATAAAGGCTTATATTCATGTCTGACTATATCTTCACGGGGTTACATGTGTCTCTAACTAAATTTTTTTTCTTAGTCAATCCTTGAACCTTTTGTAAAACCCTAGATATTCTTGATTGTTTTCTTTTCATTCCATCTATTGATGTGTTGATACCGGAAGAATTTTCTTGAGTTGAAGTTCATGAAGACCTGTAGCTTAATCTGGTCTTTGCTTATATGACTACTATATGATGATCATTCGTGCACTTTGTGTTTTTTGAAGCTTACTTCAAACTGTCAAACTGTTCCTATATCTACTTTTAATGTCGTCATGAGATAGATCCTTTTGTTCACCTATAATGGCTTCTGCTTATGTTGTAGATGAGTACTACCTTGTTGGAATGAATTTACTTCATTAACATTGTAGTAATTTTGTGCTTTCATATCTACTTTATTTTTGAAAACTGCAACTTAGAAAAGCTTAAATTTGTAAGATTATCTTGTAATTTCTATTCCTTTCAGCTATTTACGTTATAAACAAATCTTTTATACATTATATACTGTATTTCCTTTCTTTACATCTTTGATATGTATGATGAAAAATCTAAAATGCTGATTTTATAAGGCGAAGCCATCGAAAATATTTTTTAGAATCTTTTCTTTAATGCATTTCAAAAAATAGTAGTTATATATTTTGATCCAGGATATAGAAAGTAACACTTTTCATGTTGAACTGATATAGCAATTGAGAACTAAAATCATGATAGCTGTTTTTCTTGATTATGTAATGCTTTTTTGATTTCGGTATCACTTATTTGATTTGCATAGTTGTTTTAAAGCATGTAGTAATTGAAAAAACATGATGAAAAGTTGTAAATGTCTATTTTACATGGCAAACTCCCTATCAAAATTTTCCTAGAATCTTCTCTCTCATCCTATTTCAGCTATAATCCTTTTTGGTTTTAGCTTCACCATGTTGAAATATGATTCTCCCTCTTCTTTGTAAACTGAAAAATTGTACTTCCATCTTCCATTCTCTCTTCTGAGCTCTAACCTCTTACATTTGTAGAATGTTTAATGAACTTTGAGTTGCACTTTTGCCTTCTTCTTAGCATATACTTATGACTTATTTATTTCTCTCTTTGGCTGTAACCTGTACCTACACACTTAAGAAAACAATTAGCAAATATTTAGGCTTTTTGGCCTCTCTTATGTCCATGTTTTCTTCATTCTTTTCACTTTCTTATTTATGAGAGATTAAAGCATGCATGCAGTTTGTCCTTTAATTAGAACACATCTCTTTCTTAGGGGAAGATTCATATGCACGAAGTAGGATAGTGTAGGACTATGGTTTGATCCCTGAACTCGTAATTGATGGTTGACTTATTTTTTATTTTTAGGTACCATGCCTTGAGGATAAAGGAGCTGGAAAGAAGATTCTCTGCACAATGAATAATATACAAGGAAATGATGGGTTCACCTTCATACTCCTTTTCTTTCTCTTTCATTCATGTGTATCTTTATTTTTAATAGTTTTACTTTACTTTTTAGTTACATTCCACGGCTTGTGTGGGAAGCATTTGACTCTCTTTGTGAATAAAGCATTAAATTCTGTAAATGAGTTGTATATATCTTTCTACATTTATGCTTTCTGTATGGATTATATAATGAACTAAAAAACTCAGTAACATAATTGAATGTCTTAATCATGAAGGAAAGAACATTGAATAGAACTTGTAACATTAAGTAATGAACTCTATCTTTTGTGTGATCTACACTTAAGTTTGTTGTTCCAAAAATTTATCTCTTCACCTACTCTGTAATTAGATGTTCTCATCAAGACAACATAACTGTCCATCGGGGCTTGTGTTCTTTTGCTGAGGATGGTCATGAAATTGTAGACTATGTGATCTATTATGTTTTGTAACACCACACATAGCTACAGATTTCAATTAATCTTTTAAACAAATCAGCAGTAATAACATAATCTAATATAATCACCCAAAACTTAGGTATACTTCACCAATGCTATCCATCGTAACCAAGTTTTGAGTTGCCCATTTTTGCACAAGGGCAAAAATTGGACAGGACCATCAGAGGAAAATTGGACTTTTTGTCTCTTGTCATCAAAAGGATTAAAATCTCAAAATGGCCCACAGACCCAACAAGAAGAAGGTCAAGGTTGGCGTTGAAAAAAGTCAAAAGGCAGGCCATTGGAGGAAAATTTGATTTTTTGCCTCTTGTCATCAAAAGGATTAAAACATCAAAATGGCCTGTAGACCTGATAAAGAAAAGTCAAAACTTGTTCCAGTCACCGACGGAAGTGCGGACCTTCGGAGGAAAATTGGAAAAATTTCCTTTTATGGGAAAAGGAGTTAAAAGTGCAAAAGGAAGTGTGGTTCCACTACGACCCACATTGGGACATGTGTCAGGCCCATTTTTCAAGGGCGGGACTGTGGGGAAAACATGGAAAAAATTTCCTTTTCAAAAAATGAGGTGAAATAGCAGAATTTGGCCACGGTTCCTTAAGGACCCACCTTAGGACATGTGTCAGGCTCATTTGTCAAGGGCAGAGCTGCGGAGCAAAATGTGAGAATTTTAAATTTTACCAAAAAAGTTGTAAAAGTAAAAAAGGAACACGTAGGTATGCTCTAAATTGGATCTCCCACGTGGATGATAAAAATTCAAAATATAAATCAACGGCAATTGTGCATCTGTATCTGATTTCTTTGCCATTGTCGCTCCAGAGCTCCTGGAAGTGTGAATCTTCATGATTTCTTGATATTTCTTGCACGCCAAATAGGGAAGGGAAGTTAATTTGATATCTGAGTTTGGTGAGGGAGAACTGGGGACTTCTTTTTCCATTAAGATGATATTTGACATTTGGGCTCAATCTGGGCTTGTGTTTTTCCTTCCCGAGCACGCAAAGAACTAGATTTGGCAGATTAGGGGTGGAAGTGGTTGGCAAGTAGAGGGAAAATTTATCTACCAGAAGAAGGATTTGAATGCGGGTGATATTCAAGGAGATCCACCCACTAAGCACCTGATGACTTTTTCCTCACATATCTGATTCCAGGAATCACGATCAAGATCATGGTGAGCACTGGTACACTCAATGTCTCTGGTTTTGGGGGGGAAAGGGCCCTATGGTAAAATGATATAAATAGGCATGATTTTACCATGAAAATGGTTGGGAGTTTGTTAATATAGAGGTATTAGGAGTGAGAAATTGATTTCCTAAGAAAAAGGCTTAATAGAGCCCGTCTTTTCTGAGATAATATCTGAAGAAGCCTGTTTATCTCCTTTGTGTTACTTTTGATCATGTCAAGGTGGTTGTGAGTGTACAGCCATTGAAAATCTCTGAGACTGTTCAAGAAACTTTCCCCTGCTGATAAATTTAACCAAAATTAAGTTAATATGTGTTATTCCTGGGAAAAAATTGTGTTTACTACATTCCAGAATGTTTGCAAGTAGTTTTTCTTGTTCCTGTTGCATTCTTACATTGAAATATGTGTGAATCATATAAGATCTTATCCTTGTGATAGTTTGGTGGCATTTGGAATTTCATTTATCAGAACATCGTTCATTTGATAGTAAAATAAAAAAATTAAAATTATTGTGACTCCTAGCATGACTATAAGATTGTTTGTTAGCCTTTGAGGGTATCTTAGGTGTGATAAAATAGAGATTTAAAATGTTCAATTGAGTTTTCCAATTTGAGCCTTCATTTTGGATCCTTGAAGTTTATGTGAAAAGTGTTGATCTAGGCCTCCATTGGAGCACATATTCTAGTTAAAGGAACAACCTAGCTACTATGAAAGCATTATGATGTTCGAGCTTTCCATTTTTTAAAAAGTTGTTAAATATTTGGTATAATCAACTTTATCCTGCTTCATCTCCCACCAAAATTCATTCAATAACAACTAATCATACCCACAGTACCCTTGTTTGTCATTTATGTATACAAATGCATAATTTTTACTACCAAAACATGCAGAAACAATCAGGTTTTCATTGTCTTTAGTGGCCTGAACCTTGCTTAGAAAATATCTCCATTATCTAGAGTGACAACTCGTGAGAGTTAGGGTTTGTTGCATTGATCATATTTTCTTCAAGGTCTTATCAATAACTTCACAAGGAAGGATATCTCCATCTCCTCCACAAACAGTATGATACAAAAAGGGTCCTCTCACCCTGGTTGAAAGGCACAACAATAAAGTAGTGAGGATAGGTCAAATCCTCTTGAGGGTGCTACCCATTTCTCCACATCTGAGTGACAAAGAGAAAGCCGCATTTCATCCCCGACTATAAAATGACACACTACATTCTTTGCTTGTCTCTAAGCTTCCTATCAAACCTTTGATGCTTCTTAGCTTCTGAAGGAGAATCAATTTAGGTACCAACACCTTGGATCCCAATAAAGTGCATGTATTATTATGCAATGAGAGTGATTAGTCTTATTTTCATGTGAACCTATGGATACCCATGTGCTTGATGGGCTACCCATACCCACCAACTCACTTGTTAAAATTTTATTTCACACCTTTTCCTCTCCACTGTCAAAATTCACATCACCCTTATTTATTTTTTTATTTTATTTACCAACTACCCTCACCCAATAGGTGCAACGAAGTGGGCATTACACTTTCTTTTTGGTTTGCTTCATGTACCCTTTAATATTCAAGAAATGAGTTTTGGTGTATGTTTTTAGGGCTAACACAAAGTTTGAACTACTTATAATGGATAGGAACAAGCAGAAACCATCAAAACATATTATAAAATTCATGAAAAATTAGATAAGAAAATGAAAAATATGTTTGTAGTAAATTTTTGACTATAATTAATAGTCAACCCTTAGTGATTCAATACATGTTTTGAAATATATCCACTTAAGTAGGAGAAAGAGTTAGTAGGTTACAAACACAAATTTGGGTGTCAATATTGTGTCTATTTTTGAGGTAATTGATCCTTCTAAAATGTGTGTATACCATTTATAAATATATCCAAGACTGTTATATTAGTTTCGGTGAAAAATAAAAAATAAAATACGATTCAAATAATATATACACCCTCTAAAAAATAATGAGTGTATTCCCTTTGAAAAGGAAGGATAATATTCCCTTTAAACTATAAATGTATAATTATGTCTTTTGAAGTGCTACAAATTAGTAAACAATAAATTCTTAAAGGGAATACACCCTTTTGTATCCTCATCTAATTTTTGGACCTACATTTGATCAGAAGAGAAGTATTTTAGCATCTTATAAACATTTATTTTTCTTTTTATGAACAATTGTTTGTGATCTTTATGTAATTTATTTTACTTTAAATGAGACCACTAGAGATCAAGTCTTGATGAGTGAAAGACCTAGAGACACGCAACATATAGATTCAAATAGCTAAGGCTAGGATCATGCGCTATGTGAGTTTTACGGTATGGAAGCCCCTTACTCGTACCTTCTTAGCTAAAGGTGGTCACTGGTTTAGTTTCTTTTGTTACTTTGTATTTTTGAATCTATATGTTCCCTCCGGAGCCTAGGAAAATATGTCATTAAACTATGTAATCCACTGTCCAATTGTATGAATCACCTAGAGGTGCTCAATCAAGAAAAAACATATATGGGTTTGTACAAAGGAGAATATACTTTTTGAAAAAATAATATTTTTAATTACTACCTTAAATCTATAGAGTATAGCCTATTAATATTGATTCATTATTATAATACATTTTTGATGAAAAACCATTGAATTAAAAAACTTATATCTCAACAATCTATTCTTTATTTGGTATTGTTTAAAAAAACTCAACTATTTCGAGTTTATCTCTAAAAGTTGATTTCCTACACTTGTGTTTCATTCTTCCTTCGTTATTTAGTTTTAAATCATTTAAAATTATTATCTTAATTGATTTTTTTAAAAAAATTATTGTTAATCTTAAACATTATTTGAATCCTTGTATGAAATTTTATTAAAAAATTCATTCATTTTCTCCAAACATTTGTGTCCATGTACATTCACTTTTCTTATGTTTTCATACAAAATTACTAAGTCACTATTAGAAATGAGTAAATATCACATAGTTATATCTTATAAGTATTAAAAAGATATTACATATCTATAAACTAGATTCAAAATTTCAAAATTTATCTTCCTATACTATCACAAAATTATTTGACTAAGTTCCTCTAAAAGTCTCTCTAAGGTCATGCATTTCTATTTTTCATAAAATGAGTGACAACTCCCTTTGCCTCCCTTCACCTCCCACGACCCCTATAATCATGCTTCTACATTGTAGCTCTCCTAGTGTCGATACAAGTGCGCATACACATCAAACCAAACTATTTGTTTGTTCCCTTTTGTTTCTTGACACAAGTTATTGGGATAGCTATAGAGTTAAAAAATTACCAACCATAGTATTAGTGTGATGTGGTATACTTTAAACTCTTAGAACATCCCCTTTATTTTTATAATATCTTTGAAAATGATTACAGTGACTAGTTTATCTTACTAAGACATGATTTTAATATATTTGAGTGCTTGGAAATGCAAGAAGATTAACACTTAAGCCTATTTTGAGTGCCTCAAATTTGAGTGGTGGCTCTTCTAGCTGTTGTGAAACTACTATAGGAAGATTTGGGAAATCCTTTAGATATTTAGTGATGATATTTGAAATATGATTTTATGAAATTCATGTTGATTTATTATGTGAAAATTCCTTAATCATATGAGATTTTATAGTTTAAACATTTACATTGTGAATATCATAGGAAAGAAGAATTGAATCTTATAATGTTTTCAAAATAAAAAATTATTCGTTATATGGGAGCTTCTAGAACCATATAGGTCGGTCAAGACCATACTCAATTATAAGTCAAGATATACGGTTTTGGACAAGATACTAGTAATGAAAAAAATAGATTTTGGAAATGATGTATGGATATGGACTACATTATTGAATAATTAGTATTTCCTATATGATCAACATAGATATTTTCATACATGATTATTCAAGACATAGAGCAAGGGGGGAGATTGATTGGGATAAGAATGTGATAATGTTTACATTAATATAAAAATCTTAATGTTTCACTACTAAAGGAAATTTTTTGAGATTGTTCTACAAGGATCAATACATAATTCTATGCACATTAAAGAGGTTACAGTCCAATGGTTTATGTGAACACTCCAAGTAATCAACAAGTGAAATCAAACAACAAGTAAAATCATGCATGGAATAAATGTTCTACTTATACTCATAAATCAAAATAAAGGGTACATATGGGAGTGTTATGTAACTCTCATTCTTGGAAAATAATTCCCTCCATGAGGGAACAAAGAGTTACATTTCCAAAATGGAATATAACTCCTATAATGTCACTAACACATATGACAATATTAGATTCTATGATGAAATCTTTCATGTGTCATATAACTCCTATGCCCTATAATCTCACCTAAGTGAGATGACTTACAATGTGAGGTACACAAGATGTTGAGTGGTGACGAGGAAAGTATGACACACCAAAACCCCCTTCATAAAAGTTGAGGCAAAGGTCATGGAAAGTCACAAAAAAAAGATAACTCCCCTAAATAGCAAAGAAAAATGTGTTAATGGGTCTTGAAAACTAAATTCCTTATAAGGTAGCCATCTACAAACTATATCCTTCCAGAAAAGAAGAAGAGAAGAAGTGGAATAGAAATCCCAATGAATATGGGAGCCTGCAAAATACCTTACCCCTTGAAGAGACCACAAGTGAGGAAATTTTTCCTTAGTGAAGGGTTTGAAAAATATGTTTCCATCAGAAGTCTGACGATACTACAAGTTGATGATGTCTTCATGTATCAACTCCTGAATGAGATTCGTGTGGATCTCAATGTCCATCATCCACTAATGTTAAATTGGATTTTGAAAAATTGAGATGATTCTCATGTTGTGATAGTAGATAATAATAACCTACCGAAAAATGAATACCAAACTATGTGAAGATTCCCTACAACCAAACTGATTCTACAGTAGCATTAACTATTCATATGTACTTTGCCTTTGTAAGTGATATGGAAATAGAATTTTGCTTCTTGTTAGACCAACTGAAAGGACCCAAACTAAGAGAGAAACAGTAGTCTGAGGAAGATTTATGATGATCTAGATTACCGTCCCAATCAATGTATGTATATCAAAACAAGTCAATCTCTTTCCCTCCTATATAGTGAATGCCATTTGTGTGAGTGCCATAAACATAATAAGATAAGACTCAAAAATTGCAATTAAGCCATACTTGATGAGCTATCTTCCTTTTTCTTGAGAAATATTTGATCATGTGTGGTTATGTTCGGCTCATTTAAAGGAACTATCTACAATCCAAAGCACATCCAAAATATCAAATTAATGTTTGCATTTAATGTTAGATTCATGTTTTATACAAGTTAATTAACTTTCCTTTCATGATTTAACATGATGTATGAGTTTAAATTTAACTAACATAGGATCAACTTGATGTTAAGTTCTTTCCATTAACTTATTTTAAGTTTCACATGCATACACGGAGGACAATGTCAAATCTAGACAATTAAAAATTTAATGACTCATGCCTACTCTTATTAATTTAATTAAAAACTGTGTAACTCATTAAATTCACTAGCATATGGGACAAAGTAGCTATGAAAATCTTTACAACTAAAAAAATATTATTATTTTTGGAACTTAAAATTTCCAAGAAAAGCTACCAAAATAAGATGTAAAATTTGTCAAATCATTATCATTAACTATTAGAAAAGTAGGAAAAACAAGGTTTTAATATTTTATTAAATTTGAATACAAGATATTTACATTTAAGCAATATAAATAATGATTAGAAGAAATTCACTCAAAAAAAATCACTTATAGAAAAGTGATTATTACGCTAATTATCTGTGGGAAAGAGAGTAATAATAAAGAAGAAAAGATGATCAATTATAATAAAACTTACATAGTGAATACATAACCTCAATATTTTGTGTATCCTCAAACGCTAAAAGACTCGGAACAATGAGCCTGTTCATTTTTCACTAAAAATATGAAAAAAAAAAATTGTCATTCCATATAATATCTCGTTCGCGACAAATGAGTGGCTAGATTCGTAGTGGCCTTGATTGATCTTCCCCTGCTATTAATGCAATTCTGGCCTTGTTCTTCAACTCCTTCATTTTCTCCCTCGACTTTCTTCCCTCTTCTCCCTCCGTCAATTCCTTCAGCGATATTTTCACTTCATCTCTCCTCACAAACTCATCGCTTTCCCTCTTAAAATTTGCGGCTACCTTATCCTGCTTCACCAGAATGACCCTGTTCATCACCTGTTCTGCAGTGATGGGCCAACCGATCATTGGAACTGCATTGCAGATGTTCTTCATTGTAGAGTTCCACCCGTAGTGAGAAATTAAGCCTCCGGTATAAGTGTGTGAAATAACGCCCACTTGAAGATCCTAGCTAAGAACAACAACCTCTCGGTCCCTAGTTCATTTCTTGAAACCCTCGGGTAAAAGATGAGAAACCTCCATTTCTAGATAAAAGCTCCCAGATTTATATCCGCGGACAACCCAGAGTAATTTGTGGCCACTGGCATCCAATCTGAGCACCAGATCTGTAATCTGCGGACCTGACAAAGTTGATCCGCTGCCGAAGGACACAAACACAACAAAGGAAGGCGGCTATTTATCTAACCATTTTAGAGAATCTGAATCCTCTAGCATATTTGTATTTTCCACCATGAGCAGAATGATTAGATAAATATACGACATTTCAGGGGCTATCAAAAATTTTCATTTCGTGAGGTATTTTAGGGGTCCTTCCTCCTGTTCAGCAAAGGTGTGGATCAAAATCCCTATCGCTTCCTTGAAGCGGGAGCCATGGTGAACGAGCTAGTAAAGCGAAGAATTGGACCTGTCCTGAATGGGAGTTGGCAGATCCATGGTGGGAATGGGAGGAAACCTAGGTACCTGTACCTAAAAATCGGCGTCATTAAACAAAATCTCAACCTCTGATACGATCTTGTTTTTACAAAATAATATATGGGTTTGTACAAGGGAGATTCTAGTTTTTATACCACCTTAATTCTACATAGCATAACCTATTATGATTGATTCATTCTTATAATACATTTTTTTTATGAAAAACCAATGAATTACATAACTTACATCTCAACAATCTATTCATTATTTGGTATTGTTTAAAAAAAATTAACTCTTTCAAGTTAAGATCTAAAAGTTGACTTCCTACACTTGTGTTTCATATTTCCTTCATTATTTAGTTTTAAATTATTGTCTTAATCGAAGAATTTTTTTTTATAATATTATCATTAATCTTAGACATTATTTAAATCCTTGTATAAAATTTTATTCAAAAATTTATTTATTTTGTCCAAATATTTGTATCCATGTACACTCGCTTTTCTTATGTTTTCGTAAAAAAATATTATGTCACTATTATAAATGAGTAAATATTACATACTTATATCTAATATGTATTAAAAATAAATTACATATTTATAAACTAGATTTAAAATTTTATAATTTATCTTCTTATACCATCACAAAATTATTTGACTAAGTGCATCTAAATGTCTCTCTAAGGTCATGTATTGTTATTTTTCATAAAAAGAGTAGAATCACCCCTTGCCTCTCTTCATCCCCCCTGACCCCTATAATACTACTTCTATATTGTAGCTCTCCTTGTGTCACTGCAATTACTCAAAACACAAATAACCCAAAAAAAATTCTCGATTGTTTCTTGACACGAAGTTATTGGGATAACTATAGCGTTAAAAAGTACCAAACAAAGTATTATTGTGATGTGGTATACTTTAAGAGCTTATAATATCCCCTTTATTTTTATAATATCTTTGAAAATGATTAGAGTGAATTTCTCTTGTTAAGACAATATTTTAATATCTTTGCGTGCTGCAAATGCAAGAAGATTCACATGTAAGCATAGTTTGAGTGCCTAAAATTTTATTGGTGGCTCCTCTAGCTGATATGAAATTACTCTACAAAGATTTAAGAAATCCTTTAGATATATAGTGATGATATTTGAAATAGGAGCTTATGAAATGCATGTTGAGTCAATATGTGCAAATCACTTAATCATATGATCTTTTATAGGTTAAACATTTACATTATCAATATCATAGGGAAGATGAAATGAATCCTATAATGTTTTCAAAATTGAAAATTATTCCTTATATGCGATGTTATAGAATCACATAGATCAGTTGAGATCATACTCCATTATAAGTTAGAATATATGGTTTTGGATAAGCTACTAGTGATGAAAACACTAGAGTTTGGAAATGACGTATGGATATAGACTATATTGTTGGATAATTAGTATTTCCTATATGAACAACATAGAGATGTGTATACATGATTCATTCAAGAGGTATTTCAAGGGGGGATATTGATTAGGATAGGAATGTGAGAATGGTTCTCAAAATATAAAAAGCCTAAACTTTTCATTACTAAAGGATAAATTGTGAGATTATTTTGCAAGGATCAATACCGAATTACTTACACAATGAAGAGATTGCAGTCCCTCTTTGATGTGAATTATCCATGTAATCAATAAGTGAAATATAAAAAAAGGAAAATCATGCATGAAATAATTCTTCTACTTATACTCATAAATCAAAATAGAAGAGTACATATGGGAGTGTTGTGGAACTCTCATGCCTCAAAAATCATTCCCTTCATGAGAGAGAGAGGTGTTATATTTCAAAAATAGAATGTAACTCCTATGACGCCACTAACACATATGAAAATTTTAGATTCTATGATGGAATATTTCACATGTCATAGAACTCCTATGCCTTATAATCTCACTTGAGTGAGATGATTCACCATGTGAGGTGAACAAGATGTTGAGTGGTGAAGATGCAAGTCACACACACCAAAACCTCTTTCATTGAAGTTGAGGAAAAGGTCGTGGCAAGACACAAACAAAAATAGAATGCCCCTAGATAACAAAGAAAATTGCATCAATGGGTCTCAGAAATGAAAGGCCTGATAAGGTACACATGTAAAAAGTACATATTTATAGAAAATAAGAAGATGATAAGAGGAATATAAATCATGATGAAGATGGGTGGTTGCAGAAGACCTCACCCTTAGAAGAGACCACAAGTGAGGAAACTTCATCTTAGTGAAGGGCTTGGTGAAAACTTATTCAACTTAATAAAAATTCTAACAATACTACAATTCAATGATGTCTTCATGTATCAACTCTCGAATGAAATTCATGTGGATCTTAATGAGCTTCATCCACTGATTTTGAACTTGATTTTGGAAAATCGATATGAGATAATTATGTCACATTAGATGATAGTTGGTTTCTGAAATTGAATATCGAACTCTGTCAAGATTCCTTGCAAGAAAGCAACTTCCTTGGCAGCATTAACTACTCATTTTTACTCTTCCTCTATATATGATATGGTAATTACATTCTATTTCTTGCTAGACCAATTGAAAGAACCCAGAACAAGAGAGAAATTGTAGCATAAGGTATATTTCTGATGGTTTAGATCACTAGCACAATCAAATTTTGCATATCCAACAAATTCAATCTATTTCCCTTCAAGCTAATGAATTTCATCAGTGTGAGTTCCACAAACATAGTAAGAGAACACTCAAAATTGACAATTAATCCATACTCGATGAGATCTCTTCTTCGTTCTTGATAAATCCTTGGTCATGTGTGGCTACGTTCATCTCATTTAAATGAAGTATCTATAGGGGAGAGACACCTTTAGCGGTGTAGGATATGTTCAATGTAGCATATGCTACGTCCATGCAACATAGACCTTAAAACAAATGTAGCATTACATAGTCCATGCCATATAGACCTTTAAATGTCAAACGAGCTTCCAACTATTTACATATGCCACATGTTTAGAAAAATTAATTTCATGTTTTAAAAGTGTTAAGGATGTTATTTGGGACTCATGATTGAATATTTAAAACATTTTTTGTGGATCACGTTGGAATCTAAAACTGCTCGTTCCACCGCATGCCATTAAATCTTCTCACTACTACACAAAGAATCATTTATTCACAGGTTTATTCATAAAATAATCAATTTGTAGAAAAAGTGTGGTTTACCAACATTAATAGATGTAGCTTTTATAAATACAATGTAGATCTTCCACAATTTCATGAATAATAATTTTAAAAATGTGAACCATTTATATTCTAAAATTTTAGATATGAAAATTTACATTTTATTTTCATGCATTGAAAAAAATTGAGTTTCAATATTATAATTCTCGATATTTATATTAATCCCATTCATAACTATTGCACTTTCAAATTTTCACTCTTTTTATGCTTGCTCAAAAAAATGGTAAAACTCTACAAAATGTAAAATGCTTGTATGATGAAATATTTAATTTACAATATATAGTTTGTATAATGATATTATCACAAAAATTAAAATATGTGTTCGGGAATTCATATGATTTTCTTCAAAACAAAAATTATTAAAACTCTACATCACTCAAACTTTGATTTTGTAAAATATAAGTTCAATGCAATAGGTAACATTATTTGTTCACAATCCACTCTAATAAAATAGCCACTAAAATTCTATTTGTACCTTATAAAGATTTGATTGTGTATTATCCTCAAAATATAAAATATATGTATTGTAAGCAATACACAATATAATATAAATCCATTTTATGATTATTTTTATTGAAATAATACACATTAATTTTTGTTTTTTGTGAATATTATTGTGGATACCCTACACTATTAATATTTATTGTGAATAATATACAATTTAAGATTAACTAATTATGTTGAGAATCATCCTATGATAGTAGTAGAGGGCATAGTGTTTACTTGTGTTCACTTTTAATTATGCTCATTAAATTTAACATCTATTTTTTACTTCAATAAGATTTTCCTTTTAGATATTTAAAAAAAATAGTAATATTGTTATTATATAGGGGAGTTTAGAGCCCACGTTTGTTTCACTTCAATAATATTCTTTCCAACAATACACATTAATCTAGTTAGATAGACATTGTTTATCACCATTCAATATTTTTAAGATAAATATAGAAAATATGTACTAAATATAAATTATCTATATATTAATAAATTTAAGAAAATTTATTGACTAAATAACACAATCGTTTAAACAATTAAAATATTTAGAATAATAAAAAATAAAAATAGTCTTATAGATCCAAATTTACTTTTGTTTAAAGTTTAAAACAGTTTTTAAAATTTAATATAAATAATATAGACATTTTTGCATGATCCATTTTTAGAAAAGAAATCAATAAATATTATAAAAAAATGCAGGTTAAAAAATACATAACTATTTCACCATGCTCTATACAAATTAAAAGTATTATTAATAATTAAAATCATAACATAAATTATTTTATAATCAATCAATTCATAATTAATGTATACACATTCAACAATTTTAAATACTAATCATTAAAAACAAATAGAAAACAACATTTCTTCTATCAAAATTTAACAACTCAATAAAATCGTATCTTTCAAAAATTTAAAGTTGTAACACATGCAATTGATTTCGGCAAATATAACTAATTCAGTTTATTTATTCCGCTAAAAAAGGGATGAAATGGATTTATGTAGCAATATTTGGAGGAAGCACATCTATCACGAATTAAACTATAATTATGAGCAAGGTTTAGCATAAAACAAGTTCTTTAAACCAGAAATATCTTGACATATTTTTTATGAAAAACTTTTTATTGAACAGTGTGCATATGACTATTAAAAATTATGAATAATGTTTTTTTAACATTGTGCAGGTAACCATTAAATTGCTATAATTTTTGTAAACATTATATTCAGGTGATCTAATTCCTTCTATTTTAATTTTATTTGTAACAGTTGTTTAATGTTTCTATTTATTTCTCCAAGTTTTAATCTACACACTTTTTATTTACAGATTTAAAATTCATTTACTGTAATTATCATATTTTATAGTTTTTCAAAAGTATTGTAATTTTTTGTGCAGATTTATTCTGATATCATCTTACCTTTTGTGCAGATTTTTAGATTTATTTAGGGTTGCGGGAGAAATAAAGAAGAAATTTATCAATACTAAATTTTTAAATATAGATGAATTGTGGGAAACAAAGGAAAGATACGCATCAAACTGACAAGGATGCTTTGTTATTATTGATCCCAAAACTATGACTCTAGGGAAAGGAAATACCAGATGGTATTGCTTAAAAGGAAGAGTGGATTGAAGTAGGGAACGAAAGATAGATATATATGATATGTTTTAATTTATTAAAAAAATTAATAATAAATCAATTTTTAAGAGGAAACATCTATGCTCCATACTCTAGGAAAGATGATCCTTAGAAAGAAATCACATTTATGACAACATATCTTGTATATAAATTTAATGCCGATATATTCATTTGATGTTTCTACATGTTTTTTCCGTAAAACAAATAATCACAATATTCAGGGAGAACAAATATTTAAATGTTTCAGGAATAACATTTAGATAGTTTATGTTGCTAAGACATCTATAGAAAAATATACGGTACTCATCTGTTTACAGTCATTCTTAATCACGATTTTGTATATATTTGTACTCAAAGTTCAGATTTTATTCACATTCCATTTCATGTTTTGTCGAAGTGTGTGAATTTTAATTATTAAAAATAAGTATGGAAGTCTTCTGAAGCTTTCAGGCCACGAATCAGAAAATTTACTAATTGGAATGATTTATGAGAAATTGAATTCTCATAAAAAAAACATGTTATCTATATTATTTTATATTTCTTTATTATTTTTAATAATATTTTTATAATTATTTCATAATTTTAAATTATGTGATTTGGAATAGTATGAATATGAATTTTTAAAATAATTTTGAAATTTCTTTTGATAAAAAAATTATGAATATAAATTTTTATTAATATATATTCCATTTTCATATATTTTGTATTGTGCAAAGTTTTACAATTTAAAAGTATGGAAATTTCTACAATTTTAAAATTGTGGAAAGTTTTACAATTTATATTTGTGACAAGTTCTACAGTTTTAAAATTGTGAAAAGTTTTTCAATTTTATGTTGTCAAAATTTTATTATAGGTGGAGTCCACAAAATCGGATTCACAATTTTGAACAAGTTATCTACAATCAAATTGTGAAAAAATTATCGATAAAGGACCCATTTTGTTGTAGTGTTTGTTACCTTCCATTAGACTCTCAACCATGTGTGATTAATGGTGCAGTATGTTGGGTTTTAATTCCTCCACCACCAAGATTAAATGGTGTAAGGACATGTGGGAAACCACATAGGAATTAGCACAACAATAAAAACCACCAATCGTGGCAGGATTTTTTCCATGTCTCTAATTTTTAGCAAATGTTTTATGAGCAATGAAAACTCAATCTATAAATGTAAATGAATATGCCCGACTATTTGCATGCAACACATTATTTACAGAAGATGGACTGAGAGAAACACACTATCAAGTTCAACGTGACCGTGTTTTCTTTTCCAATGAGGTAATTTTTCTACTATTAAGCAAATCTTTTTCATAATCAATCTATTTAATTAATGGGTATGTATTTAATCAATAAATCAATATTTTTAAGAGAGTCTTCTCCTAGAGGTAACACCAATGCGTCTAAATAAATGTAGGGAACTAGACATGAAGTTGTTTCTAGGTGATAGAACAGGAGAAAGGAAGGTGTTTGATCTTATATATGATTATTGAGGAACGTGAGGGTTAGAGACTCACTTAGACAATGAACCTTCAATGTTTATTAACATTGTATATTTATGGAAATTTATTTGTTTTCATTTCTATTGAATATATTTTTCCAATGACATTTATATTATTTATTTTCAATGTTTACATCTATCTTACATAAGGTTCAGTCATTGCATTTTCTAATATTACACAAACATTCTCACAGTCAACAATAAATTGAAATTGAAAAAGAGGAGACATGGAAAAATAAGATACGCATATATATTGGTATATATATGTAATGCCCCATTCGATGTTACTCATGTTAATTCTTCGGTGACTGTGTTGCTAAGCATTGAATGATGTTGTGCTTCCATTAATCATTAGTTGGCTTCACCTTTATCGCAGAGAATAATCAGTATTCTCCCTCTTTGTCGTGCCCGCTTGTGTTGTTGTCAATGTTTTTTGTTGTTGGCCCCGCAACGTCCGTTATGATTTCCCTATTAAAGGAAAATCGTGTTCTCGGATTGTCGAGCTTGACTGTCGGTCATTGCTAATATAAATAATAATAATAATAATAATTTTTTAGTTGTAAAAGTAATAATAAAAATGATAATAATGATATTTTTAATTTAATTGTCAATTGGCCATTACTTTATATTATTATTATTTTACTTTATTGTCGATTATTATCGATATCTTATATTAATTATCTCTATATTATTTTTGGTTGTTTCATTCTGATTGTGCCTATAGACCGAGCCTTTTTCCGCATCGTAGAAGGGATTACCCTGTCATGGTGCCGTGGTTGGTCATTGCTCCATGTTTGATTTTGAACGTTGACCTCTAGTTTTCTCCCCTTGGTCGTTTAAGCCTGCTATCGTGTTGTCTTAATCGTTTAATTGAAAAAAAATATGAGTTTTGCTTCCTCCAGCATGCCAGTCATATGCAATTCAATCTCTTGGTTGGCGTAGGATTAATTGGTATCCTTTCTTCCTTAATTGCTATCTTGTGAATTGCGTAGGGGGTTATGTGTGGCACAAGTTTAGAAGGGGGTTACTATTTTATGCCCAAATTTTTGAATCCTCCACCAAATGAATTTATTTGTGCTGAGCATAATGCTTTTTCCCTTGCAAAATATGGTTTTGTAATAATGTTTTATCTATCTTTTTTCCTTTTGGCGAGTGGAGGGTGGTTGAAGACCTGTCAACTTAAATTTCTTTAATGAGTGGCACCCCCACCCATTACTCCACCCTATTGGCCGACTGTTTCCATTTAATTGGTTTTATTGACTCCTTGTCCTACATGTTGGTAGAGTTTTTACTGGAAAATTTTGTGGGACACTTTGGGGGAAAGAACTCTGATTTTCCTTGTTGGCCGTATACATGGGGATCTTTCCCTAGTTGTTTTTGGTGCCTGCTCTCCCCAATTGCTGGCTACGTGAGATTGATTAGGTTAGAAACCCCCTTGCAGGTGTTTTTTCAGTTAGATATTGCAACGCCTTGTGGGGAAGCAACATGTGTTGTTGGAGAAGAATTGCAGGCTAGGTGAATCTAAAGAAGCTCCTTTTAGGAATGTTAAGCCTACCCTTGCAATTCTCTGCTCCCTTTTTATTATTCCATGCAATGTTTGTTCCTTCCTGCAATGGCATCTAAAAATGCGTTACTGTGGTGGTTTATTGATTGCCTTGAGTGTACTAGTTGCCCTGTTTGTATCTCCTTCTGAATCACTGGTTTTGCATGGATTAAACCTTTCTCTTCCTTGTTGTTCCATTATGAACTGATGAGTAGTAATTTTATTTAAATTGCTTTGTTATTTATGCGATATTTGGTAAGGAGTTTAATAAATGAAATATGGGTTCTTGCGTAATGGATTATTTCTGTGGCTTTATGGAATACTGTTAAACACTGTAACTTGTGATTTTGTGAGAGTATTCCATGGCTTGTATTATATGTAAAACCCAGTAACTTTGGGCTTCTTTATCATGGGGAAAATTTTGGATTGAAATGAGTTTCGTTAGAATGTTGTGTATTATGCTGCTTTTTTTACACCATCTAATGGTATGCATTTTGGGTCTTGAGAAAGAGGAATGACATTACCAGGCCTTTTCAATTTGTAGTGGTTAAACTAAGTTTTGTTTTCTCGACCTTATGAGGTTGACACGAAGTATCTAGATCCATATTTATCTCAAAACTTTTTATGGTTTTATGTTATTTTGATTATTTCATTCCATGTCGAGTTTCAAGTTTCTTTGAGGTTAGAAAACAAAACCATGTATGTGTACTATCTATTAACATAAGGTTAACATATTTGTTGTTATTAATTAGATATGGAATGGATGTAAGGATCTCGAATGGGTTCTTGCTATAGAATTCGTAGTGTACTCCCCAACTTGTTGGAAACTCAGAGCAATCCTGTAAAATGATTTTTGGAACCAGTTTACCTTTAGGCTTAAAGCATTCAGGATATTTCTATGACCATTTTTATCTGTTTGATGTTCACCTTAAGATATGATCAGTTATTCATCTGACATCTTCTCGTTTGGCTAAATGATTAAATCTTGTTTCAAATCCTTGTTTTCTTTATGAAAGGGTGAAAACTTCATTAGTTTTAATGAACGGTACCCTTACCATAGTTTTTCCTTGTGGCTTGGAAGCCAGTTGTTATGATCTTGGCCAATACGGAAGTTTTGAGATGAACCCATTGCTTTGTTTGTGATAACTCATTCCATGATGGGTGATAACTGGTTATTGCATTAGTTAACTAAACATGACCACCCATATTAGCTTTTATTTATCCTGTGATATTGGATTCGACCTGTGCTATTGTGTAACCCTTGTGTGGGTTGGGATTATTCATAACAAGACCATATGGTCTTGATTTCAGCTAGGAATATATTGTTCAATTTAATGTTTTCCAATCTCCCTTGCCCTCATGGCTAATGGTATCAATTATCTGGAAATGTTTGACCTGTTTCGAAGGGCCATGTGGTTTTATTATTATTTTAATTCACTTCACCATTTACCCAAAGCTCTTGTAGTTTTCAATCATGATTATACCGGGTAATCACCCCAAAAGGATATGCATGCTTTTTTTAATGCTTTCAACTCATGGTAAGGCCTTATAGAGACTGGGGTATCGAGGGTGTATTACATGTCGTGTATCAAATCCCTTGAATGCGAACTCGAATATCATATGTTATCAGACTTGTTTACTAAATGTCAAGTTTTGTGACTTCGTTTAATGTAATCAGGTTTCAAATATTTATGATACTGTTAGAAATTTGTTAAATTATTAATGAAATTTTGGGTTACTCTTCCTTTGTATTATTTAGAAAGGTTGATGATTATGATGAGGTTTGTTTGTAGAATAATGGATTTTTGTGTCCCTCATTTATATGCTTTTGAAGAGTGGATTTGATTATGTTAATCAAGTACTACTTTTAAGAGATCTTGTAAGGAGGAGGTGGTAAAATCCTTGGTTAAAACTGAACCTATAGATTGTTTTTTTAGGGTGACAAACCCAGATTGCTATGAAAACTCCCACTTGGAAGGATTGAATAACTTGGTTTCATCTAACGTCTATGATCATAACTAGTATGTTTTTGACTTCTCAAGTTTTTCCTTGTGATGGATGGATTGAGTATTAGATTTCAATCACGTAATCCATAGGATTACATGATTGAAATCTCAATACTCTTGCCCCTTTTGTTCCTAACCAATAAGGTCTTGCCTTGACCATTTGAAATGTCATTCTTACTAGAATATTTGGCTTCCTCCTTGTGGCTGGTGAAAATATTTTATCTCATGTGAAGAATTTTGATTTTTGGTTTGTGCTTTGATCCATTTCTGTTTTTAGAACATTCCTTTCATGATATTATTAAATGTTAGAATATTATTGCAATGGGTAGTCTTAACATGCTCAGTTCTCTCAAACTGACTCAAGTTATACTTGTGCAGATGGCTGGTTGCGAGTTGATAAAGGAAAGATTTGTAAAGGTTTCAACGGTTTGTTTTATGAATTTCCTTGTAAGAATGTATATTGTGTTGTAAATCTTGCAATGGTGCTTGTAATGGAGTTTGGAAGGCCTCTTGCCTTGGATTTTTGGTATTTGTGAAATCAAGTTGTCTTATCCTTTTATAGAAAAACTTTTAATTATTTTATGAGGAATAAAATTAAATCATTACCTTGTTATGTGTATTTTTTGTATGATATTATTGAAGTCATGAAAATGTTTGTAGCGTGGCTTGACCTATTTTGTTACCTTCTTATTCTTAGCCAAAGTTAATCGAATCTTTTGACACCTTTGGTTTGTGTGCCATGTTGAATAGAAATGTTATAACCGTGTTTGGTTTCCTCGATTGAATAATGGTAATTTCTTCTTTCGGTCATAAAAACTTTCATGTTTAATAAACCCTCCATGGTATTGGCATCAATGTTATTCTAGGCATGTTTTAGTGGGTGGGCAATCCTTTTTCTAAAGTTAATCAAGAAATACAATAAAATGAATACATAGATGAATAAATAAATAAGATAATAATGAAGTTGTGTTTTTTTGTAGATAAAATTAAGAGTCTTTAATTGGAAAGAAAGGAGTTTTCTACTAGTGTAAAATAATCCACCCTCACTAACCTTAAGCTACGGATTAAACTTTATCCTCTTTGTTGTGAAACATTAATTATTTCTAAAAGTAATTTCATTGTTGGCTTTTGGGGATATAGTTAGATCTTAGTTAGTAGGGGAGTTTGATTAAGAACACATTAAGTCTAATGCTTCCATTTTGGGAACCCCATGTGTATCCTTTGACGAACCTAATCAAGAGAATGCTAAATGAAGCTTTTACCCAAATCCAGTTGAACTCTGAAGTCTCATTAAAAGACCAAATAATGACTAAAGAGATCATGATGATGAAATGTAAGTTGACCTTCTCACTCTAACATTTGCAACAGTACTTTGTAATCTTCTCTTAAGCGTGGTTAATTGTTGATCCTTGCACAAGGAGGTTGTAGTCTCCGACCCTTAATGTCACTCCACTTCAGTTAGAGCTTTCACTCGTCTCCTTGTGTAATGGAGGTCTCAATAAAGATTTAGTAGTTTGGGTATGAATGAGCAAGCTTGTGAGAGATGGAAGGTGTCCCTTTTGATCAAGCAAATTTATCTAGTTTTTCCAATCTTTAGATGAACCTCATTCAGAAAAATTGTCCTCAAGCTAATTAGTCAATAGTATAAAATGAATAAGTTCACCTTTGTAAGAAGAAATGCTCGAATCAAACCTAAATCTTCTAGATCGTAAAGTCAGGTATTGTAATATTTTTTTAGTGAATGCATAACCTTAAAGGATTTTTTTGCACCGTGGAGTGTACTAAATTGTGTCTATGTTTCGTGGATTGGTATTTTTCGTGGTGCCTTGTCAAAGAGAAAAGTGAACTGTCCTTGATGGGTGTTGGATGTTTCCTTGTTGCCTTGTGGTCATCGTTGTGTCAAGTTGTTCGAAGAGTTAGTTGTAGCCATTGTGACCACCTGTTGTGTCATTCTATGTTTCGAACAAGTCAAAAAAAAATTATCCTATACTTTGTTATGTTGTCTTGTGTGTCTGAAATAGTGGGTGTTACACTTGGTATCAGAGCGGAGGTTCATGCTCTCGAACCTCTGGGACTAGAGTTGGAGTTTTGATGGTGTTACCAGATGGTGTTACATGATGTGGTTGATATTGGAAGAGTAATTTGATTTAAGCGTGATGTGAACTATGTTGTAATTGTGATATTTGTTGCACATGTTGTGTATGTCACTTATTGTGTAACTGATTAGCATGTTGATGTGTTAAAGATGAGAGTATTCTCTCTCTCCTTTTCAAAAATTCTATGTGAATTTGAGTGTGAAACACTATTTTGTTGCGTGTGTGGAAGATATTTGATTGTTGATTTCAGAGTGTTGGATCCTTTTGGCATTCATGATGTTGGGTTGTGCTAATATGTTGTGTGACCAAGTTGGTTGTAGTGAACTAACTTTCTTAATGATTTCATTATCATTTGTGTAGAAATGTGTGTATTCCCATGTTATATGGTAGTTGACTATGTGTTGTAATTGTGCTCATCATAAGTAAAATTCATGTAAGATGTAATGATTAATTTCATAAATTTGGGACATATGGTGAGTGTATGATCCCTATCATGTAGTGAGTGCACTTTGGGTGCAACATGTGGTGATGTGGTGTGTTGTAAACTGTGAATGTAATGTATGTGATATACCCTGTATTGGTGCCATGCGTAAGACGCTACGTTAATGTGCATGAACTTCCATTCTGTTAGTGATGTAGTTGCATGCTATGTTGTGAACCTTACGCTAACCGACCTTGAGGGAAATTGGTAAAAGTGTATGTTGGAGTGAGGAAATGTGTACCATGGGTCAGTAACTTGAGCTGAAATTAGGCTCAGTAGATGATGACATGTGTCCTCTCTTTCTCTCTCCTCGTGGTTGTTGTATGGATGTAACCTAAGTGTAGCTATGACTGTGTTTATCCTTGTTTAAGTGGTGGCGGGATGATTTAGATTGAGATGATGATAGTTGTACTATTGATATGTTATTTTTATGAGATGAGGCTTGATGTTTCGAGTGCCAGCAACTCATTGAGTACCCCCTTAGTGGCTAGATAAGGCCACATAGTCATCGTAATGTGCTATTCTTATATGTGTATTTTATTCGTAAATTGAACTTTTTACTTTATTTTTGCAAGGACCAACAGTTTTCTTGATTGCCATGTTTTACATTTTTGGGCATTTCCTTGGTTTGTGGTACTAACATGCAGATTTTGACACTAACTATGGCTATTTGGCCATTTTTTTTTCTTGGTTTTGGATCTTCTTTTAAATTTTAAGATTTTACTACCTTGCCCAAGGCTTGTACTTTTCCACTTGGCATTTGAATCAGATTGTTATGTTGGTTCTATTGTCGTGATGTGTGGAATAGGGTCATGGGATGCACCATGGAATGGTTGGACCTATGGACCCAACTCATTGTATGGGGGTATGCCCCAAGGAGTTACAGATAACTAATGGGTTGTTGAACCACGAGTTATTATATCACTTGGGTTAGGGTTGCCTAGACTCTATGTGCCTAGGGCCATGGGGAGTCCGACCCCTTTGGGGAGCAAAAAAGGAAAAATTATTATGTTATTACTACTTTGAGGGAGGCATAAGAGATTGAGGGAGGCATAAGAGATTGAGGGAGGAATAAGAGGAGGCATTTGAGGGATGTGTGTGTGTGATTGATTTGTGGAGGTATGCAGAGTTGTTATTGATGTTTTGGTTGTGGTGTTATGATGTATGTGTTACTCATGTTAGTTGGATATGTGTTTTGATGTTGTGGATATGGCATTGATGCCCTTGTTGACTCTATGTACATGTAGCTATTTTTTGAATTATGTATAATATTCATATGGGGAATCGTGGAAATTTTAGGTTGTTGTAGTACACTTGTGTTTGAGTATGGTATGGCAGTCATAGATGTGTGACCAGTACTATGTTATGTGGAATGAGTTTGTTCTCTTCCATATTTGGTTAAGCTTTTGTGGCGTGGTACCATCATGAAAGTATGTAAAAGTATGCTTGTGAATATTTAGTGTTGTGTATGACCCTGGTAGGGTGTTGTGATAACAGTTCATGTTGGGCACCCACAAGAATGAATAAACTAAAATTCTACAACAATGAAATTTTAAAAGAACTTGAGTTAAGAATAATGTAAATGGAAAGAGTCTTATTAAATAATGAATAAGAGGCAATTGCCAATCTTCACAGAACTTTGAAAGTTAAAATTCAGCCAAAATGTTTCTAAGGCTACCTTGGTTGTGCTTTAACGACTGAAATTTTAACCATAGGGTGCACCTTCATTTTTCTGTTTTGATGCTTACCACTTTTCCTTCCTTTAGTGTTATGCCACATCGAGGACGATGCTTTCTTAAGGGTAGGAGAATGTAATGCCCCATTCGATGCTACTCTTGTTCATTCTTCGGTGGCCTTGTTGCTAAGCGTTGAACACTGTTGTGCTCTTCTGTTGATCATTAATTGGCTTCGCCCTTGTCACAGAGAATAATTAGCATTCTCCCTCTTTTGTGCCTGTTTGGTGTCATTATCAATGTTTTCTATTGTTGGCCCCCGCAACGTCCGTTATGAATTTTCCTATTAAAGGAAAATCATGTTCTCAGATTGTCGAGCTTGACTGTCGGTCATTATTAATATGAATAATAATTATTTTTAGTTGTAAAATTAATAATAAAAAAGGATAATAATGATATTATTAAGTTAATTGTCGATCGGCCATTATTTTATTTTATTATTATTATACTTTATTGTCGATTATAATCGATATTAATATTAATTATCTCTATGTTATTTTTTTGTATCGTTCTGATTGCTCCCGTAGACCGAACCTCGTTCCACGCTGATGAAGGGATTACCCTGTCATGGCACCATGGTTGGTCATTGCTCCATGTTCGCTTTCGAATGTCAACCTCTAGTTTTCTCCCCCTTGGTCATTAAGCCTGCTATCGTGTTGTTTTAATCATTTAAATTAAAGGAAAGTATGACTTTTGCTCCCTCCAGCATGCCAGTTTCTATGCAATTTTTAATCTTCTTGGTTGGCGTAGGTATTACAGGTTCCTTTTTTCCTTGTTTTATGTGAATTGTATTGAGGTTGTGTGTGGCAAAGTTTTGAAGGGGTATTTATTAATGCTCAAATTTTACCTTTTCACCTACAACATATTTTACCACTCTAGCAGCGTGACCTGGCCTTGTCACGAGGCTGTCACCAAATGAAATTAATTGTTGTTTGGGCGATGGTTTTCCTTCCTTCTACAAAAATATATTTGGTATGTGCTTGGCAAAGGGGGTGGTGTTTGGTGGTTTTTCACCTACCATTTTGTTTAATGCCTTAAAATAACTCTAATTTTTCTTGTGCGTACATTTGGTTGGTGGTTTTACATGGTACCATTTGTTTCCCCAGTTGCTGGCTGCTTTTTTTAGTTAGAAACCCCCTTGCAGAGATGGAACACCTTGTGGAAGCAACATGTGTTGTTGGAGAAGAATTACCCATTTAGAGGTTGGCCGCATACATTTGAATCAATTTAGGTGTTGGGTAGACCTTGTTCTTCCTGCAAATGTTTGAAAACATTCTTGATTTTTTCCACACCCATCTTATGCCCTATCAGATCTCCTGAAGTGGTGTTTTGGGCACCCAGCAAGCTTGTGGAAAAGGAAATCAGAACCTGGGGTTGTTATGGTAGGATTGCTTTGTGGAGGTGTGAGTTGTGGAGGCTCGAATCAGGCATGTTGAGTCTAAACTTTGCAATAATTTGCTAACCATTTATAATATCATGAAATGAATTGTCTTCCTTCCTCCAATGACGCCTAGAATGGGTTTGTTTGTGGTTGTTTATTGTTTTCCTTGAGTGTCCTAGTTTCCCCCTTTGTATCTCCTTCTGAATCGTTGGTTTTGCATGGATGCTTCTAATTTCCCTCTTAACATTTTATTCCATTACATATTTATTTATATGGTATTTGTAATATAGTGTGATGTGAATTATTTCACAGGAACGAAATACTATTGAGTTTTCCTACCCTATTTGTCTTTGTTAGACTGATGATAGACTTATATTAAAAGACTTGTTATTTGAATTGTTAAGCTTGATTAGTGCCACTTGGTGGAGAACATACGTTATTCTCTTTTTAAAGTTTTTGTAAATCTGTTAATAGAAATCTTGATGTACATGGTGAGAGAATTTCCCTAGTATTTGATGATAAAAATGGTATTGGGGTTGTTCTATTCAGACCTATACATGGCCGAATTTTGTATTTTGTCCCTAAGGATGATCACCCATTACCCATTTAGGCTTAAAGCATTGAGGATATTTCTATGACCATTTTTTATTTGTTGAATGTACGCCTAAAGATACTATCAGTTATTCATCTGACATCTTCTCATTTGGCTAAAAGAACAAATCTTGATTCAAATCCTTGTTTTCTTTATGAAAATGGAAAACATTCATTAATTTTAATGAACGGAATCCTTACCATTTTTTTTCCTTGTGGCTTGGAAGCCAACTGTTATGATCTTGGCCAATACAGAAGTTTAGAGATGAACCCATGGCTTTGTTTGTGATAACTCATACCATGATGGGTGATAACTGGTTACTGCATTAGTTAACTAGACATGACCACCCAGATTAGGGTTGGTGAAGGGATTATTCTGTGGAGGCATCAATTCATAGTTTCTTTCATTGTTATGAATTATTTTAAGGAAATTACTGACCTCTTGTGATATTGGATTCTACTGTGTAATCCTTGCGTGGGTTGGGAAAATTCATTACAAGACCATGTGGTCTTGATTTCATCTAGGAATATATTGTTCAATCTAATGTTTTCCAATCTCCCTTTCTGTCATTGCTAATGGTATCAATTATCTCGTAAATGTTTGACGTGTTCCGAAGGGTCATGTGGGTTTGTTAATTTTTATTCACTTCACCATTGACCAAAGCTCTTGTAGTTTTCAATCATGATTATACCAGGTAATCACCCCAGAAGGATATGTGTGTTTTTTTTATGCTTGCAACTCAGGTAAGGCCTTATAGAGACTATGTATCGATGTATTACATTCGTGTATCAAATCCCTTGAATGCGAACTCTAATATCATATATTATCAGACTTGTTTACTAAATGTCTCCATATTGTGACTTCTTTAATGTAATCAACTTTCATATTATGATATTGTTGGAAATTTGTAAAATTATTAATGACATTTGGGGTTACTCTTCCTTTTATTATTTAGAAAACTTGACAATTATGATGAGGTTTGTTGGTAGAATAATGGCCTTTTTGTGCCTCATTTGTATGATTTTGAAGAGTGGATTTGATTATGTTAACAAGTACTACTTTTAAGAGATCTTGTAAGGAGGAGGTGGTAAAATCCTTGGTTAAAACTGAAACTATAGATTATTTTTTTAGGGTGACAAACCCACATTGCTATGAAAATCCCTCCTGGAAGGATTGAATAACTTGGTTTCGTTTCGCGTCTATGATCATAACTAGTATGTTTTGACTTCTCAAGTTTTTCCTTGTGATGGATGGATTGAGTATTAGATTTCAATCATGTAATCCATAGGATTACATGATTGAAATCTCAATACTCTTGCCCCTTTTGTTCCTAACCAATAAGGTCTTGCCTTGACCATTTGAAATGTCATTCTTACTAGAATATTTGGCTTCCTCCTTGTTGGCTGGTGAAAATATTTTATCTCATGTGAAGAATTTTGATTTTTGGTTTATGCTTTGATCCATTCTTGTTTTTAGAACATTCCTTTCATGATATTATTAAATGTTAGCTTATTATTGCAATGGGTAGTCTTAACATGCTCAGTTCTCTCGAATGACTCGAGTTATACTTGTGCAGATGGATGGTTCGCGTTGATAAAGGAAAGATTTGTAAAGGTTTCATTGGGTTGTTTTATGAAGTTCCTTGTAAGAACGTCTCTTGTGTTGTAAATATTGCAATGGTGCTTGTAATGGAGTTTGGAAGGCCTCTTGCCTTGGATTTTTAATATTTGTGAAATCAAGTTGTCTTAACCTTTTGTAGCAAAAATTGTAATTATCTTTGTGAGGAATAAAACTCGATCATTACCTTGTTATGTGTATTTTATTTATGATTTTATTGAAGTCATGAAAATGTTGTAGCGTGGCTTGACCTATTTTGTTGCCTTCTTGTTCTTAGCCAAAGTGCAATCGAATCTTTTGACACCTTTGGTTTGGGTGCCATGTTGAATAGAAATGTTATAACCGTGTTTGGTGTTCTCGATTGAATAATGGTAATTTCTTCTTTCCGGTCATAAAACTTTCATGTTTAATAACCCTCCATGGTATTGGCATCAATGCTATTCTAGGCATGTTTTAATGGGTTGGCAATCCTTTTTCTAAAGTAAATTAAAAATAATAATAAAACGAATACATAGATGAATAAATAAATAAGATAATAATGAAGTTGTGTTTTTTTTGTAGATAAATTTTAGATTCCTTAATTGGAAAGAAAGGAGTTATCTACAGTATAAAAGAATCTGCCCTCACTAACCTTAAGCTACGGATTAAACTTTATCCTCTTTGTTGTGAAACGTTAATTATTTCTAAAAGTAATTTCATTGTTGGCTTTTGGGGATATAGTTAGATCTTAGTTAGTAGGGGAAGTTTGATTAAGAACACATTAAGTCTAATGCTTCTTTTTTGGGAACCCATGTGTATCCTTTGTCAAACCTAATCAAGAGAATGCTAAATGAAGCTTTTACCCAGAGGAAGATAGATCATAGTGTGTGTCGTTTGTAGCTGGGGATGAGATCTAATTGGCCGTTTTTTACTCATATTTCTGGAGAGATCGATAACACTTTTAAGAGGATTTGACCTATCTTCACTACTTTAGGTCATGCCTCTTCGACCAGGGTGAGAGGATCCTTAGGATAACCTCTGTTTGATGAAGGAGATGGAGATATACTTGTTTTTCATAAATTCTATGAAGAAAACCTTGGGAAAATATGGTCAATACTCCATGCTTTAACTCTTAAGAGTTGTCACTTCTAAACGATCGAGATATTTTCAACACAAGGCTAAGGTTACTGAAGAAAGTAAGAAATTCTGATTGTTCTACATATTTTAGGAAGTAGATTTTGTTCCGTTGTTGATACAAAGAGCAAATAGGGGTAGTTCAAGATGGATCAATGGTTTTCGAATTATTTTGGTGGGAGATGAAGCAAGATAAACTTGATTATACCATATCTTTAAAGGAACTTCACAACAATGAACAACTCAACAACAGAAAGCTTCAGAACAGTTAAGACATTCCTTCAACCAGAAGGTGTGCTTCAATGGAGGCCCAAATCAGCACATTTTCACATAATCTTTGAGACTCTAACACGAAGGATCAAATTGAAAGACTCAATTAAACACCAAATTCTCTAATCAATCATGCCTAAGGTAAACCTGAAGACTTACAAACAATCTTTATCAATAAATGACGATAAATTGATTTTAAATTTGTTTATCTCATCCAAGATGAAGGTTCTTATTGAAATGAAATTAGAAATGCCATTAAAATGTCACAGGGATGAGATCCTGTGTGATTTCACAAAATATTCAATGTAATATTGTAATAGGAATGAAAGAAACTATTTACAGACATTCTAAAACAAAGCAGACACAAATTGCTAGAGATTGGACACAAATTAATTTCAAAATTGCTTAGATTCATCAGCAAGGGAAATCTTCAAGAGTAATCTCAGTGCTCGTCAATGGCTATACATCTGCAACCAACTTGACATGATAGAAAATCTAACATAGAAGAAAATAATAGGTTATCTTGGCTTTGGTCTCTCACGAAGATGGCTCTCTCAAATTTTTCTCTTAAGAATTCAACCTCCGACCTTTTGCAAGAGTATTCTCATTGCATTTATACATTTTTCTCACTCAATTTTCCCCCCAAAAGAGAAGAATATTCAAGGGACCTTTACTTGTTACCAATTTGTTTCAGACAATGACGTTTAACAAATTCAGATCTGAAATCTGCAAGGTGGACCAATTGTGAACTGATCACATTTCTTGGGCCCTCGACTAATGACTAGGATGCCATGCCACAACTTTTTGGGAGTCCTTTTAATCATTCTAATTCTGTCATGTGAGAAATCCCCTTTTTAATCATTTTCTGAAGCCTCTGCATACCTAGACTTGACACGTTCAATCCCTTTTTACTCTCGAGTTAAGACCATTTCCATCTTTTACAACTACACTTTCATCATTTTATCCCTTTTCCCTCCCTTTCCTCTACAATTCTGCCCCGCATCCATCTCCTCTGGTAATTCCCATTTTTGCAAGTGCCTGAGTAATTCCAACTTCAAAATATACCCTTAACAATCCTTGGACTCACAATTTAAGTTTCAAATCCATTCAAATGACACTTTATAGAATGAAATGATAAGAAAATTCATCAAAGAATGCTGAAAAACAGTGTGTATTCATGTATCTAAGAGTCTTGGAGAAAAAATGGCAGAAAAACATGTGAAATGCACAACAACCATTGATCCTGCCCCTTTTCCACTTTATATCATAGCCATCCACATGTTTCCTTGGTGCAACTTCAAAGGAGAAGCAAAGAGGCAAGTCTCAAACAAGCGCGAGCCTTCCACGTACCTTGGGCCCAAGAAAAATGCCTTTTGGCCTTTGAAAAGTCTCGGTGAAAAAAAGGAGCCAGCGGAAGCCTCCACATGTCTCAATGGCACATTTTGAGATGGTCCCCAAAATTAGAGACCCCAAACAAGCGCAGGCTCAACACGTGTCTCAGTCCAACAGAGTCTATTAAAAAATTTGAAGGTTCAGTAGAACGTGCCATGTGTCTAGGGTCTGAGACATTTTTCTTTGGCCATTGAAAAGTCCAAGAAAAATGGCAGACTGAGCGGAAGCCTCCTAGTGCTTCATCAAAATAAAACTTAGGGGACTATCCCCAAACAAGTGCAGTCCCTCCACATGTCCCAGACCTTTTGAAATTTTCTTGAAAAGTCTAAGTATGGGAAGACTTAGGGGAATCCTCCACATGTCCTAATGTCACAACTTCGAGGTGGTGCCTAAGAACAGAGACCCTGAACAAGCACGGGATCACCATGTGTTCCATGCCATAGACAATTACTTTGAAAATTTCAAGTACAAAGAGGAGTCGGTGGAATCCTCCACATGTCTCCCTGTCACAATTGTTAAGGTGGGACCCTAAGGTAGATCCTCAAATGGACGTCAGACCATCATGTGTCCATGGCCCGTCAAAAATATACTGGATGCATGAAAAATTTGTCTAAGTCTAGGAAAAGTAGTGGAATCCTCCACGTGTCCCCCCTGGTACAACTCCAAGGCCAAACCAAAAGGTGAATTTTCAAATGAGCGTCGTTCCTCCACGTGGACAAGTTTTGGGTTGAAGCAAGCCATAGAGTTTTTAAAGTGCCCCATCAAGCTACATCCAACCAAAAAGGGCCACATTTCCATTGATGCTGAGATGTAAATTTGACCAGGAAAATGACACCCGTCAAACCATAAAATGCAAGAAAATCACCATTTGAGCCTGAAAATGAATCTTTCTTCAAGGACAGAGAATTTGGAAATGTTATAAGGCTCAAATATGATCCTCCGAGCTACATCCAATCATGTTTCCTCAGGTATTTAGGACAAAAATGATAGGGAAAACAAAACGTGACTGCAAAAAATAGAAGAAAAGGAACAACTTGAGTTTTATGCCCATTTTACAGACTCCTTCAGATGGACAGAGAAATGAAAAAAAAAATGGACCTTTAAGTGATCCTCAACCAAGGAAGGGACTGATCATGGCAACCAAATGGAGGACAGAGTCTTCAAGCACCAATACGGGGAGATAGAAAACATGATAGAGGCCACAAAATGAGGAATTTCAATGACAAACGGGGTGAGACTAATTTGAGCACCAAAATCGGCTCCGACTCAGGGATGGGTACTCCCTATGAGTGCCAAAAGAACAAATAGCAGACCAAGTGCCAAAAATAGACCATTGGGAAACAAATTCAAAGAATAATCTTACAGAGCAGAACAAACATAATCATCCTTCAAAACACGAACTGAGAAACAAGTGAAACTAGGTCATCAAGGACCAGAATGAACAAAAACACAACAGTAGAACAAGAACAAATAACTACACACTGCACAAATGGCGTATACCTTGATTCTAAGAAATCAATGAAGGAAATGCTTCAAATGCCTTCCATTAACATACAATTCAAGTAGTTCCCCATCTAATTCTTTTAGGAAGAAGGTATTTTCACCAATTTGAATATCAATTGAATAAGGGCCCATCCACAATGCATCAAATTTACCATGCTTTCCCTTATCTTCATGGTTGTTATACCATAAAAGCACAAGAACCCTAATGTTGAAAGCTCTAGGAGTCATCTTTTTTTCAAATAACTTCTTCAACTTTTATCTGAACTTCACATGTCGCTGATGGGATGCCCTTCTTTCTTCATCAAACTCATTAATTTGATTGGTTCGAGCATCATATGGAGTAACTTCTTGGTCTTCAATCTATTGAAAAAACTGAAATGAAGATAATTGTAAATGGAGGGGCAACAAAGCTTGAGTTCCATATACCAATTCAGACAAGCTTTTACCAGTGGCTCTTTTGACAATGATTTTTTTAGCTCAAACAAAAAACTTCAGTTTCTCACCCCACTTTTTCTTATTCAGCTTCAAGGTTATTCTAATGATCTTAAACAATTATTTATTACTAGACTCAGCTTGTCCATTTCCTTGGGGATTGTAGTTAGAATCATATGTGAAATTGATCCCATACTCTTTGCAGATTGCCACCAAAGGTTTGGCTCTGAAACTCATGGCATTATCACTAAAAATTTTAGCTGACACTCCAAATATGCAAATGATTTGATTCAACATGAAGTCCATGATAATTTTTTGTGTTGCCTTCTTGGTGGAGATTGCTTCCACCCACTTAGTGAAATTATCAATGGCTATAAGCATCCATTTATGACCAACACTGGAAGGATCAGAAATTTCCCCAATGAAATCCATTCCCCATTATCTTAATGGGGCTTCAACTGACACAAGATGTAAAGGAAGGGAGCTTGAAGCCTTCATTCTTCTAGAGAAATGCTTGTACCTTTCACATTTCCTAACCAATAGAGTTGTATCCTTGAAGAGAGTTGGCCACCAATAACCATCCCTCAAGATTTTATGTGCTGTAACTCTTCCAGCAAAATGTCCCCCATAGATTCCATGGAAATCAACAATTATTTTGGGGGCCTCATCTTCAGTAATACATCTCAAGAGCACTCCCTCGGGGTTCTTCCATGCTAACTCAAAATAAGTAATGACATACGTTTGAGAGGCTGACTTAAGAGATCTTTACTTATTTTTACCCAAATATTCAGGGAAACATAGATGTCTGAGATAAAAGATTATATCTCTGTACCATTCAAAACTTACCAAATTTTCAAGGAAATCTGCCCTTTCTCCTTCTACTTCATTCACCTCAATAGTTTGCAGGTTTCTCTCAGCCATAAGCTTAGCTAGGCCCAAACTTCTTACCAATTTCATGGTTTGGATATCCATGGCATACTCCTGCAACTTGTTCACCCATCTGCATCTTTTTCTTGAGACCTCCATCTCTAATAAGATGTCTTTCACCATGGTGTGGGGAACATAAGCAACAACTTTAGAACTCAAGATGTAGGGTCTGAAAACCTTTGTTGCTTTTACCAAGGAAAATACTTTCTTCTACATGATGTTGTATTTCAACTCAGCTCCCTACAATGCCTTACTGAAAAAGGCAATTGGTCTCTCAGCCCCTTCATCATCCTTCTGTAACAAAACAGATGTAACAGTGTTTTGTGAAGAAAAATAAAACACTTGAAAAGGCTTCTTGTAATTTGGGGCTTCCAAAATAGGGGCATACATTAGTGCTTCTTTGATCCCATTGCAATCTTGAATGTAAACTTCTTCCCATTTGATAACTTGGTCCTTCTTCAGCATGCTAGTAATGAGGATGGTCAGCTCAACAAAGTTAGACAAAAATATTCTCATAAAGTTTATTTTTCCAAAGAAGGATTGAATTCCCTTCTTATTTCTTGGAATTGTAACCTTGCTGATGGATTCCACTCTCTCTAGATCTATTATTACCCCTTATTTTCATACAATGTGACCAAGAAGCTTTTCTATTTTCACTCCAAAGAGGCACTTCTTTGGATTCAATGATATGCCATAATCTCTACACCTTATTATAATTCTCTCCAAGTGTTGCAAGTGATCATTTTTATATCTGAAAAACACAGTTACATCATCCTAATAAACAAAAATGAAATCATTAATATAACCACCAAATGCTACACCCATTGCTCTTTGGAGAGTTGCTCCAACATTCATTAAGCTAAAAGGCATCCTGACATAGACATGAGTTCCCCAAGGAGTAGTAAAGGCAATCTTTATTCTTTCATGACTCCTTCAAAACAACTTGGATTATGCAACAGTCATGAAACCATCCAAAGTAGATAACAATTTATCAACCAGTTACTAATTGTAGCATATTTCTCCATGATTTGGCAGGAGAGTAATTATATTTTGAGGATGCTCTATTCAGGTTCCTGAAGTCCACATAACCTTATGTCACCAGTATTTTTTCTGACAGGCACTAGATTTAGAACCCAAGAAGAGTACCTTGTGGGCTGAATGATTCCTCCATCCCTCAACTTCTTCAGTTCTTCTTGCATTTTCAAATAAATAAGTAGATTGGATAGGCAAGATCAGAAATATTTTTTTACCTGAAAGGCTTGGCATTAGATTCAAGAGGCTATCTCATGTTAGAAAAAATCTTGCCTGTATGCCTTCAGTACTCAGAAGGTAAGACCAAGATAGGCAGTCTTGATATTTATGATTAGCAATTGAATATAGTCTATGCTTCTCTTCCTTGCTGAGATTAAGGTTCCTAACCATGAGATTTTAGTGGCTTTTCCTTTGTGTAGGTCAGAAGCTCTTCCACATCTCTTTTGGGACTAGGCGCAAGTACTGGAGTTCGCTTGGTTTGAAGGCGTTGAGCACCAACATTCCTCTTTAGCAACTTAATGCTTGTGTTATACTCTTTTTCATAGGCCACCACAACATTCATTAGTAGTTGTCTATCCTCTGATGGGTATCTTCCATCGGTACTTCTTGATCATTAGAGCTCTTAGGTACTGACAAAATCATTATTAGGATAGTTCAAATGGTTGCACCATAAAACTCATTTCTAGAAGTCATGAGTGGGAGAAGAAGATTACCCGCGAATGCAGTCCTAAAAAATATTTAGAAGTTCTTGCACTTATTACCTCAGTTGAAGTTGCTCCTTACTGCGAACTTGTAGAGGCAGTCCACCATGCATGCATCATCATCAGTGTTGTCATCATCATCAAGCTTCTTCAACTTGCTGATCTACTTCACATGGTGCAAGTGGGGTAAGAAGCATTTGTTACACCAATCCATTTGATTTGTCTCTTCAATAACAAAGCAACTTTGGAATTTAGAGGATCAGACACTACTCTATTCTCCCTAGCTTGGGGTTGTCTAGCTCCCATGGGTCCTTTACCTCTGTCATCAGACCTCTAATCATTTCTAGGGTGATTCGCAAGTCTTTCTTGTCCTTGTTGGCTATATTGACCCTAAGAACCTTGTCTAATTCCTTTTTAAGCCGTGGCCAGCTTGTAAGAGATTTCTTTGATAGCCCCGACCAAAGTCCTTACAACTTCCTCAAGATCCACAACCTTACTTGATTGAGGCTTCTTAGGGTTGATCAATTTAACACCCTCCCTCTTAGGAGGTTTTCCAACAATGCTTTGATGTTGTTCTCAATTTGCAGATTCCATGGTAAAGGCCTGCCTCAAAGTCCCAGGGTTCTTATCCCTCAAATAGTAAGCAAATTTCTTATCAAATGCATATCTGAATACTTTATCAGACATGATTCATCACATGGCCTCAAATTAACAGGAGTCTTCTCAATGTTTTGTTAAATCTAGTGTTGAAATCATGCACTGATTCATTAGGATTATTTTTTATATTTTCAAACTTTGATAAAAGAAACCTAGGGTTTGTTTTATCACCGTACTGCATTCTAAAGGCATTTTCATCTCCTGTCTTTCAGTCAATGGAATTATCTGGCAGATCTTGCATTTATACTAGTCCCTTGCATCCTCTTCTAGAGTATGAATAAATAATTTAATGTATACATCTTCAAACTCTATTTTGAAATCCTCCATCATATTGACAAAGAGTTTCAAGTGCTGATCACCAGTTATTGCATTATTTCCTTGAAACTTAGGCAATCTATTTCTTACATCTTGTGGCACAACATTTGGATAGCCAAGCCATACATCTAAAACTGATGGGACCAAAAGTATTAACGACAAATGGAGGTCTGGGTGGAGGCTGAGCCATATTATTCTGAGGAGGTGATCTTAGATGGAGAAACAAGAATGATGAGGAGTGAGGGGTTCACCTTGTGGTACAGGGATATAATTTTCAGAATGACTTCCCTCTAAAGGATCTGTCTCTTGGAAAACTCTATTATATTTTGAAAATAAAGGGGTAAATTGAGAAGAAAATGTTTCAAATACAGATGATGGACCCTCTCCAGATGGAGAATTTAATTCAACAAAGAGGCTACCTAATTCAAAATAACTTGAGGAAGTACTACAATCTTCAATCACAGGTTGATCAGTTTCACCAATGGAGATCTCTTTTCTTGATGCTTGATCTCCAACAACCTTCCAAATTCTTCTTCCTTCTGAATTAGACTTTCCCAGCTCTTGAAACAACCTTCTACTAGGGTCCTTGGTGAAGAAATATCTTCTTCCTTCCAGATTTGCAGATATTAATGACAAATCTCACTTGATATATGTTAAGACACTGGTATTTATAAAGAATTTAAACAACACGAGAGTCACCACTAAATATTTTCACCTTAGTTTGTGCAAATGCACTATGAAAGACCTATCAAATGTCTGTCAATACTAGATTCATGCAAAGCTTACAAGATCTTACTCTTCTTTTACCCAAATTTGTCAATGACGATACAAATCTTAGTGTAATCACTATATAAGATGGATATATTTTACTCAAAACTCATAACTTTGAATAATTTTTACACATTTGAATAGATAATGATGTTTCAACAATATATTTGCACTTTAAAATCTGTAAAAAGCATTACCAGGGTCTGTACACATACACCTTTGTTCAAATACTTCAAAGAGTCCCTGGAAATGGTGCCATGAGTGTTGGTATCCAAATTTGTTCTCCTTTTCAATCCGAGCAACAACACAGATTTGATAGGGAGATTAGAGGTAGATAGATCATAGTGTGTGTCATTTTGTAGCCAGGGATGAGATCTAACTGACCCTTTGTTACTCAGATTTGTGGAGAGATGGATAGCACCTTTAAGAGGATTTGACCTGTCCTCACTACTTTAGGCCGTGCCTCTTCGACTAGGGTGAGAGGACCCTTAGTGTAACCTGATGTGTTTGATGAAGGAGATGGATATATCCTTCCATTGCATAAATATGAAAACAACCTTGGGAAAATATAGTCAATACTCAATGATTTAACTCTTAAGAGTTTTCACTTCTAAATGATGGAGATATTTTCAACACAAGGCTAAGGTTACTGAAGACATTAAGAAATCCTGATTGTTCTGAATATTTTTGCAAGTAGATTTTGTTCCTTTGTTGATACACATAGGGAAACAGGGGTATTTCAGGGTGGATCAATGGTTTTTAAATGATTTTGGTGGGAGATGAAGTAGGATAAAGTTGATTATACCAGATCTTCAAAGGGACATCACAACAATGAACAACTTCAACAACAGAAAAAGCTTCAGAAATAGTTAAGACGTTCCTTCAACCAGAAGGTGTGCTTTAATGAAGGCCCAAATCAGCACGTTTTCACATAATATTTGAAACTCCAATACGAAGGATTGAATTGAAAGAATCAATTAAACACTAAAGTTTCTGATTAATCACGCCTAAGGTACACCCAAAGACTTACAAACAATATTTATCAATAAATGATAGTGAATTGATTTTAAATTTGTTTATCTCATCCAAGATGAAGGCTCTTCTTGAAATGAAATTGCAAATACCATTAAACTATCACAAGGATGAGATCCTGTGTGATTTCACAAAAAATTCAATGTAATATTGCAATAGGAATGAAAGAAACTATTTATAGACATTCTGAAACAAAGAAGACACAAATTGCTAGAGATTGGACACAAATTAATCTCAAAATTGCTTAGATTCATCAGCAGGGGAAAGCTTTCAGAGAAATATCAATGCTTTTTAATGGCCATACATCTACAACCAACTTGATATGACAAAAAATATAACACAAAAAATAACAGGTTATCTCTTCTTTAGTATCTCGGGAAGACGATTTTTCTCAAATTTTCTCTAAGGAATTCAAACTCCGACCCTTAACAAGAGTATTCTCATTGCATTTATACATTTTTCTCACTCAATTTCCCCCCCAAAAGAAAAGAATATTCGAGGGACCTTTGCTTGTTACCAATTTGTTTCAGATAGTGACATTTAACAAATTCATATCCGAAATCTACCAGGTGGACCAATTGTGAACTGATCACATTTCTTGGGCCCTCAACTAATGACTAGGATGTCATGCCACAACTTTTCAGGAGTCATTTTAATCATTTTAATTCTGTCATGTAAGAAATTCATTTTTTAATCATTTTCTCAGAGCCTTTACATAGGTAGATATTGACAGGTCATCCCTTTTTTCTCTCGAGGTAATGCCTTTTTCACCTTTTACACCTGCACTTTCATCTTTTTACCCCTTTTCCCTCTCTTTCATCTACAATTCTGCCCTGTATCCATGTCCTTTAGTAATTCCCCTTTTTGCAAGTGCCTAAGCAACTCCAACTTCAAAATATCAACCTTAACAATCCTTGGACTGACAAATTAAGATTCAAATCCATTTAAAAGGAACCTTAAAGATAGAGATGATAAGGATAATTTCATCAAAGAATGATGAAAAACAATCTGTATTCGTGTCTCCAAGTGTCTTGGAGAAAACAATGGTAGAAAAACAGGTTAAATGCACAACAAACATTGATCCTACCCCTTTTCCATTTTATATCATACTTGTCCACATGTTTTCTTGGCATAACTGACAAATTATAAGCACAGAGGAAATTCTCAAACAAATACGAACCTTCCATTATACCCTAGGCCCAAGAAAAATGCCTTTTGGCCTTTGAAAACTCTTGGTGAAAGAAAAATGAGCCAGCAGAAGCCTCCATGTATCTCAATGGCGCATTTTGAGATGGTCACATAAAATGTAGAGAACCTAAACAAGTGCAGGCTCAACACATATCTCATTAGTCAGGTAGAGTGTGTTAAAAAATTTGAAGGTTCGATGGAAGGTGCATCATGCATCTAGGGTCTGAGACATTTTTCTTTGGCTGTTGAAAATTCCAAGAAAAAGGGTAGAGTGAGCGGAATCCTCCAAGTTTCTTCCTGGCACTTGTTCAAAATAAAACTTAGGGGCTAGTCCCCAAACAGGGGCATGGTCCCTCCATGTGTCCCATGCCTTTAGTAAGTTTCTTTGTGGTATGAAAATTATAAGTATGGGAAGACCTAGCGGAATCCTCCACATGTCCTAATGTCACAACTTCGAGGTGGTGCCTAAGAACAGAGACCCTGAACAAGCACGGGCTCACCATGTGTCCCATGCCATAGACAATTACTTTGAAAATTTCAAGTACAAAGTGGAGCCGGTGGAATCCTCCACATGTCCCCCTGATGGCAATTGTTTAAGGTGGGACCCTGATGTAGGATACTCAAATGAGCACTAGACCACCACATTTCCATGGCCCACCAAACCTATACCAGATGCATGAAAAAAAATTCTAAGTTTGGGAAAAGCTAGCAGAATCCTCCACATGTTCCCCTCGGCACAACTCTAAGGCCAAACAAAAAGGTGATATTTTCAAACGAGCATCATTCCTCCATGTGGAAAAGTTTTTGGTTAAAGCAAGCCATAGAGTTTTTAGAGTGCCTCTCTGCAAAGCCACATCCAACCAAAAAGGGACACATTTCCATTGTTGCAGAGATGTAAATTTGATCAGGGAAAAACACACCCATCAAATAGTAAAATGCAAGAAAATTGTCATTTGAGCCCGGAAATGAATCTTTCCTCAAGGACAAAGAATTTAGATACGTTATAAGGCTCATATCATGATCCTCTAAAATACATCCCATCATGTTTCCTCAAGGTATTTGGGACAAAAATTATACGGAAAACAAAATGTGACTGTGATAAAATAGAAGGAAAGAAACAACTCGAAGTTTTATGCCAAATTTACATACTCCTTCAGATAGACAAGAGAAATGAAAAACAAATTTTGGACCTTTAAGTGATCCTCGACCAAGGAAGGGAATGATCATGGCAACAAAATGAAGGACAGAGTCTTCAAGCATCAATACGGGGAGACAAAAAACATAACAGAGGCCGCAAACTAAGGAATTTCAATGACAAATGGGGAGAGATTATTTTGAGCACCAACATACCCAAATTGAGTTCAACTCTTAAGTATAATTAAAAAAACTGATTAATAACTGAAGAGATCATGATGATGAAATAACTTGACCTTCTCACTCTAACCCTTGCTATAGTACTTTGTAATCGTCTCTTAAGCATGGTTAATTATTGATCCTTGCATAAGGAGGGTGTAGTTCTTAACCTTAATGGCACTCCACTTTATTTTGATCTTACACTCGTCACCTTGTGCAATGGAAGTCTGAATCAAGAATTAGTATCTTGGGTATGAATAAGCAACCTTGTGAGAGGTGCAAGTTTCCCCTTTTGATCAAGTGAAATTAACTAGTTTTTTTGCCATTCATTAAATGAACTTGATTCAAAAAACTTGTCCTCAAGCTAATTCAACAATAGTATAAAAGAAATAAATTCACATCTATAAGAATAAATGCTTGAATCAACCAAAATATTCTAGATCGTAAAGTTTGGTCTTGTAAGATGTGTTTAGTGAATACATAACCTTAAAGGATTTTACACCGTGGGGTGTACTGAATGGTAAGTATGTATTTGTGGATTGGTTCTTTTCGCGGTGGCTTGTCAAAGAGAAAAGTGAACTATCTTTGTTGGGTGTTGAATGTTTCCTTGTTGTCTATGTGGTCATAATTTTTTCAAGATGTTCGAAGAGTTATTTGTAGCCTTTGTGACCACTTGTTGTATCATTCTATACTTCGAACAAGTAAAAAAAAATCCTTTTACTTAGTTATGTTGTCTTGCATGTATTAAATAGTGGGTTTTACAATATATTTCAGATTACAAACATAAGTAAAAAACTACATACGAACACCATTCAATAGATAACTTGAATGGTTTATGGAACAAAAAAATACGATCATATTTGGATGGAACTATTATCCAAAATTCACCCCTCAAGGTAATTTTGATAACATGCATCAAATTCTTTAGTCCCAAGCAATTATATTGAGTCCGGACAAAAGGTCATGTTTCTAGGGTCCCCTCATATTTTTCTAACTCCCCTGTCCAAGTAGAAGAGAGAAAGTTCTGAGAAAATGTAAAAAATTGCATAAAAAACAAGCTCGAGCCAGAAAAAATCACGAAAAATGGCTAAGTCCTAGTCCAGGCAGTCCTTGGGACAGTTGGGACAAAAGTACGCGAACCGGCCGAACCGGGTGAAATGAGTCAAGGCAGCTCGAAACATTCTGGGACGCGTGGAACAAAATTACGCGAACCGGCCGAACCGGGTGAAATGAGTCAAGGCAGCCCAAAACAGTCTGGGACGCGCGGGACAAAAGTACGCGAACCGGCCGAACCAGGCAAAATGAGTCAAGGCAGCCCGAAACAGTCTGGGACGCGTAGGACAAAAGTACGTGAACCGGCCGAACCGGGTGAAACAGGGAGCTTCAGCACTGGGACAAATGGGACAAAGGGACGTACAGGACGTGGATAGCAGAAGGAGCCGAAAGCCAATCAAATCACGCCACGTGTCACCGAAAGAAAAAGGACATGGAAGCCCATTTCGGGTGGTTCAGAAGAATTTGTCCCATTCAGCATTGGGACATTTGGGACAAAGAGATGCGTGAGATGCGAAAATCCGAAGCGGCCGACAGCAAGGAAGAAAGTCAACGTTTGGTCCAGAAACTTCAAACGGCCATAACTTTTGACTCCGAGCTCCGATTTTCATAAAATTGCAATTTCTGGAACGAACACGACGTCCTCTTTCTCTGGAATGAACACGACGTGCTCTAATTTTTAATGAGGGTAGATATATTTAAATAAGATAAATATATTCGGCTCCAGTTAGTTAATGCTCATTCCCGTCAAATGACAGAAAACGCCTGCCAGGCCCAAAATAGCTGTCCGCACTCAGAAGGCCATAACTTTTGCATTTCTCAACGAAATCACACAAAATTGGTACCTTTGGAATCGTGGTTGCAAGACCGATGCATAAAAATCAATAAATTCTAGATTTGATCAGAAATTGATTGATTTTTTTAAGAAAACGTGGCCGGATTCAGAACAGTGTTTTATTTGGTAGCTGGGAGTGCAATTAAGAGGCATGGTCATCCTTCTTTCCCTGCTGCAGCACATGGGATAGTATGGGGAGCCTTTTACAAGTAATGTGAAATATTTTCACTTCATTTAATGCCCCTTACAGGTGGTTGAAGGACAGATTTCGGGATTTCCATTTTCCCTTCTCTTCTCCTTCTCATTTTTTCTATAAATTGGAGTGTTGGGCTCATTGTAAAAGAGGAGTGTTTTTGGGTAGCAAATCTCTCCCAAAATTGTTTTGTGAAGCCAGTGTTTTGAAGGCCCTTGTAGTGGACTCCTTGCATGGTGATCCAGGCCCTTATCTTGTAATAGATTGAACTGTGCATATCATGAAGCAATAAAATACCAGTTTGTGGATGTATCTTCCCCTGCTGTGTTTTCTTGCATTCTTCTTGCCCCTTTGATCTTTCTATAAGAATATTGTGTCTATTTATTATGTTCTTTCAGGGATTCATTATCATTGTGTATGCTTGGAATATTGTTGTGAATGCATTTTGCTAGATTATGGTGAGCTGTCATCACCTCTTCTAGTGTGCACTTTGCCTCTGTATTTCACACATTTGGAGATTACTCTCGCACCCTCCTTTTCTGGTGTATCACCGCTTTATTGTAGGATTTCATTTTTATGCATTCTCTCTCCCTGGTCCCTTGGAAATTTAGATTAGAACAGTTAGCTTATCCTGCATTAGAGTAGATCGTGGCAGGTAGTTTAGGAGCAAGAACCAGCTTTCTCTAGAGGTCTGTCTCAAGTAACAAGTCCCACAACTTGGAGATAGTACCCATGTTATCCAATCACACTGGATGCTTAGAGTGATCAAACTAGAAATCTGATCAACATCCAGGGGTGCTGTGATTCAGTGATAACAGGAACAAAAAACTACATCGTATTGTGTTATAATATTGTTGATTTTTAATTTGGTTTCGCTATTGATGTTGGATTTTCTTTCCCTACCGATGTTGAATTTTATTTCCTTGTTGAAAAAGGATTTAACTTTCCTACTTAAAAGCAATTTTTTCCCCCTGTTTTTGAAGGATTTTGTTTCCCTTTTGATGCTTGCATGTATGGTTACATTGGAAAGGAGTTACTCGGACTATCTGAGCTTGCGTGAAGGAAATGAAGTGATACATATGTTGGTATCACAATTTATTCTCCCTTTCAAGCTGAGTAGCATCACAGATTTGGCACGGAGATTAGAGATAGATAGATCATGATGTGTGTCATTTTGTAGCTAGGGATGAGATCTAACAGGTCCTTTGTCACTCAGATTTATGGAGAGATGGATAGCACCTTCAATAGGATTTGACCATTCCTCACTACTTTTGGTTATTTCTTCAAGCCATATAGAGACTTATTCATCCTACACACCAAACCTTTATTTCCTTTAACCTTAAATACTTATGGCTACTTCATGCAGATTTCTTCTCCAATCTCACTGTGCAAAAAAATTGGTTTAACATCCATTTTTTCTATTTACATATCAAAACCAACAACAAATCTAGAAGAAATATAATAAAATATAACTTGGCAACATGAGAAAATTATCACCAAAATCAAGTCCCTCTACTTGTGACAACCCTTTCACTACCAAGGTAGATTTATACTTCTTTATTTTCCCTTTTGTACTCTACTTCTTATGAGAGAGAAAATTTAGCAACCATACAAGTTGATCTATCCCATATGTAATTTATCAAGTCTCATGTGTGATTCTTAATTAGATAACTCCATTTCAATACCCCAGAGCTTCAGAATATTTTAGGTGTTATTTCATTTTATTAAGGTGTGCTATTAATGGAGGCACTAAATCAACTATGTTTTCACACAGTCCTTGTGAATTTATTATGAAGCATCCACTATATAATGAATCTAATTAAACACCATAAATATGTGGTAACAGAGATAGAAGAAATTGCCTCAACTGTACACCCACAAGGCATTACAGACAATCATTGAGGCAACAAACAGACTAGTGGACTAACAAACTTCAATTTGTTTATTTCATCACAAGTTGAAGGATCTTCCTGAAATGAAATTGAAAATGCCACTAGAATATCATAGGGCATTACACCCTGTGTAATTTGACTCAATCATTTCAATGTAGGATTCTAATGAAGGAACTACCTTACCCCGCGCAACCATTTGAAGACATTCTGCACATAATAATGGGTGACACAAATTAGGCCCGTAGCACAACGTAAACACAATAAAATTCATATTTGGTTAGCTTTCATTAGCAGGGGAAAGCTTCCAGAGAAATCTCAGTGCTTATCAATGAGCTATAAAAATATGGACAACAAACTTGACATCATAGTTCAATTTTATTGCTTTTAAAATGCAAATTAACCAGGTATCACACATTGGTCTCTCAGCAAGACGAATTTCTCAAATATGTTGTATTAAGAATGTCAATCCCGACTTATGGATGTGGCTTACACTACGTATTCTACTAAGACGTGTGTACATAGCAAGTGCTCTACTTATCCCAAATTTGAATCGACTTGAGAAGAAGCTATATATCCTCAAGGGACCTCATGTTTAGTGACCCAAGTTGCATCAGATACAGTGATTATTGTGGGAAATTTAGGGATCGTTAACATCATAACCCAGGTGGATCCAATATAAGATTTAATTATTATTATTATTATGCACTCTAACTATTGACTCAGGATTCTTTTGATTTACAAAAGTATCCACTATATAATATCTAATCATATACCAATACATGCTAACAAAGAACGAAGAAATCCCCTATTCAACTCATGACTTCAGAAGGCTCTACATGCATCTAAGATCGTAAACAACAAATAATCGTGGACACACTTGAAAAGTGATAACAAGTTTTTCATCCTTAAGCACCTGACAAACTTCATCATTTCATGGGAAGGGCTCTTTTTCCTAGAGGAAATTTCATACCCCACAGTCCATAATTAGGTCTAGTGAAGAAACATACCTTGCAAGTGTCACACAATCTTGAAACTTCACACATAATCAATGGGTACACACAAGGTTCGACTGCACAACATAAGTTTCAACATCCATTCAATTTTATTGACTTTCAAGAAAGAAAATTACAAAAACATTCATCTTAGAGACTATAAAATATAGTCCGAATTCAAAAAACATCAGGAGTAATTGGAGCAATGTTATTGCTTTTTAAAAGATGAAATTATAAAGCACACACGTAGAGACTACGAATATTCTACATTATTTCAATAGTCAATCCACTTATGGATGTGGATCACTCCTATCACAATTCTACTAAGGACATGTGATTTTAAAAATTCTTCTAGACAAGTGCGGACAACTTTGAATTGTCTTGTGAATAACTATAAATTCCTCATTGGCCTTTGATAAGTGATCTGAGTACGTAGGATGCAATGGATTCTATCCGCTCCCCATATATGCCTTGGATCACATCTACATGGTATGATTCACCTTAATTGGAGTCACCACACTAGAGCGGGCTCACCACGTGTCTCAGTATAGTACCCAAGTTGCTAAGAAATCCACATGTTCAGCAGAATGCGCAATGTGTCAAGGGTCTGACATAGTTTTCATTGACCGTCAAATAATTCTAAGCAAAGGCATGTTGTGAGCGATGTAAACCTCCCAAATGTCCTCTTGGTTGATTACATCTACATATAAACACATTAGGGGACGGTACTCAAACAGGAGATATTCCCTACACATGTCCCAGGGACCTCTTGGAAATATCTTTGACAAGTGTCACTATAGAGCGGAGCTTCCCCGCATTAGCCTCAAAATGTCACCTTGTCATCCTATTTTTTAATTTTAGTCCCTTTTGACGGATCCTCAAATGAGCTGCGACAAATCCATGTGTCCATGGTCCACAATATATTATCAACCGGCCACATAATAAAGTGTTGCTCTCAGTTGTAGAGGTGAACTTCATTGTCAGATTTAGAGCATCCACGTGAACTTGCCAGTGCAGACACCAATGGACTATAGTCCAATACAGGCAGAAATCTTCTTATGAGCGTCAGACCTCTAAATGTACATGTTTTGAGCTGAAGTGGGCCTTAGAGTTTCAAAGTCCCCCACCGAGCTGCATCCAACTAGAAAGGGACACATTTCTACAGATGTTGAGGTATGTCAAAAATTGTTATCCAAGTTAGAGACACCTGTCTTATTGGAAAATGCAGGAAAATCTATTTTTTTTAGCCCGATGAGGAATCCTTCTTCACGTACATAAAATGTTAAAAAAACATTTCAATTACATAAGCCAAAAAATTGATCCTCATGAAAACCATCCAAACACATTTCCACATTGAATGGTTTATGGAACAAAAATGACTAATGTCACTAAATTATGACTGTGCTAAACATTTAATTAAAGAGTAGTATAGGTGAGTATTGGCCAAAGTAATAGATATCTGTTGATATTGGACAGAGGAACGAAAAAAAAATGTCTGATGCTGGATTAATTGATCCATCGACTAAGGAAGGGACTGATCAACTGGTAACCTATTGGATTTGGTTTCCATGTTGATGCTTGTATCCATGGCAGTATTGGGAGAAGGAGATACATGACAGAGCTCGTAAACTAAAATTTTTTAATGATAAACAGGGCAAGACCAAATTGAGCACCAATACATACCAAGAGAAAAATGCATAGAAGCTATTTGCAAGAGATGAAGGTGTTCCAATTTGTGCATACCACTTGGGATTTGAATATTTATCAAATCTTGAAAAATCATGTGATTCTCATGCTCCATTCAGGATCTTACACGCATCTGCTTTTCATAATCTCTTAATTGATTTTCTAGATCTCACTCCCTCTTCTCTTGCTCTTTCCTTTATTTGCTTCAATGACTTCTCAATCTCTTTTTGTTTCTCCCTAGCCCACTTCTCCCTCTCTCCTTCAATCTTCTCTTACTAATTTTGTTTTTCTTTTTTCTGCAAGTCTAGCAACGTTTTTTTCTTGTGCCATTTCCTTCTTTTTTAACTTCAGCTTTGCTCGCTCTTCCTTATTTCTCTCAGTATTAGGCAAAACCTCCATGCATTCAGATTGCAGTCAAAATTTGTGAATGCATACTTAGCTTGATATTGTTGGTGTAGGTGGTATTTTTATTCACTTATTTAGTGTTATTCCATATCACTGGGTGAGTCATCTAACTTAGGGTGACATGGATCTAGGTGTGATCTTAGTTACGATAGATTCTCTTACAGAATCTATCATATGTGTAAGTGTGTCATAGGAGTTAGATTCTCATTTTGGAAAGTAACTTCTCTTCTCCATTATGGAGGAATATTCTCTTACATGGGATTTACACATTCACTCCCCTTTATGTACACCACCTCTTTTGATCTATAATAATCCAATTCAAGCCAAGAAATTTCATTACACTCCATTTATGAATCTTGAGCTCTCATATGCATGCACATTGCTTTACAAATCTTGTTTTCTCTAATCTCGCAACTCCTACACTATGGTGAACTAAAACTATTCGATGCATGTGAATTCATTCCAGGTCTTCATCCCTCACTCCTTCATGGTATCAGAGATGAGGAGACCGGAATCACATTGCTCACCATCGTTGTTACATCCTGTAGTTGCTTGTGCAAGCTCTCACTTTTTCATGTGCTCTAATTGCATATTTTGATATTCTTGTGGGAGTATGTTTCAGGTTTAATGTGTTACAGAAGCCAACTCACTGCCTAGCTCTCTATCCAGTTCACTACTCAGCCCGTTGGCTTGTGACCTGTTTATTCTCAGCAGTTCAGGTTTTGGCGTGAATGTGAGCACACTGTTTGCTTGCTACTCGTGCATGGTTTGGTCATTTGGCTCAGTTTGTGGTTTGAACATCTTTGCATTAGTCATTACAAGCTTAGATTTTTCTATTACGTGGGTGTTTTCACATTGGCTTTTTATACCTTTGAATTCATCCTTGTTTCACCACATTGTTCCCTACTTCTACATCGACCTTGGATTTTGGCTCAATTTTTTAATCGACCTCCCTTGGTTTGGCACCTCGTGCTCAGTCTACAGCTTGAACAAGCTCCCTCGTACATGAGCTTGTTCCTCTCTATATTGGTGACTTGTGCTTTGGAGTTTCACTGTGTATTCTCTTGCATTAGTCTCTTGCTACATGGGCAGTTTACATTATCCTCTGACCTACTGCCTCATTCTGCTTCACTATGTAATTTTGTTTTGGCCTTGTTCAGCCTGACTTGACTTGGTTTCACCATTACAGCTAAACCGATTGACCAGACTCACTAGCTCAGCACCTATGCAAGTTCCAGCACCGAAGCATCTCGGTCGATGCACCTTCTATGACTGCTTTCCCCATATCCCAATGCATCGGTCTTAGGTTACCTAGTTTTTTGCCTCCTTGCCTTAGGTTCGTGCCCGAGTTGCTCGTGATTACCTTAGTGACTGGTTGGTCCTTCCCTGGCCCTACGTGTTCATTGGCATGTCTCTGGTATGAGTTTTCACTAAGCTTGTTGGAACCTTTACCTCGCATACTCAAAATTCTTCCGGTGCTTTGGCTTGCTCATTATTTTCTCACTGAACTCTGCCTTACCAGAGCTCTACTCAGCTACCTCAGGGATTTCCATTCTCTACTAATAGTTTTCTTCTTCTAAGAATGTTCATCAAACACCGTGTCATTACTAGACCCAGTCTCCCACACTGTCAGCTCTATAGTCTGACACCTTGGTGACTGGCTCACCCGTTCACTCTTTGTGTGGCTCGATGGTTCACTCCCATCCATCTTGACAATTTCCATGGATCAACTCCCTAGACGGCTCATTTGTCAATCACTCCTTGCATGCAACAGTTACACCGACAAACCACATGGCATCAACGGTTCACCGTACACCTCAGCTCGGGCCCTCTCAATCCAACTCGGAAGGTTCAACCCATCTCGGCCATCTCAGCCTCTGTAACCCATAAATTGACTCGAGTGTGAACCAACTAGTTTGGTCACAAATCAAGCAACTCATGCATTAGCCATCTAGCAACTCAGTCAACACTACCCTATCTTGTTGATGCACCATCCCTTTTAGACATTGTTTGGTGGTTAAAATAATCCTATTTTTAATGTTTTAAGGCAAAAACATTCATTTTATGGCATTCTAATAAATTTTTGGGCTCTATTTTCTTGTAATTATGTCCTTCATTCATGTGTTGAAGATGGAGGGTGAGGTCTGAGGTTGGCAGGAAGTTGATCCCCCCTCACAAGCATAAAAAACCCTGCCTAAAATTTGATGCCATTTCCAACGAGTATCCACATGATACCCTTTGCACCCATTTCGGGAACTTTTTTAATCAATTTGTAAATCTTATTGGCATTTTCCATCAGTTGCATGAATCGTTTTCTTGCTTTAACTTTTGACTCATTGCTCAGTTTTGAGCACTTATTTAGTCAAAGTTGCATGATTTTTCACACATTACATGATGCATTTGTCACTTTTGTAAATGCACTACTTTATAAAGTGTCGTATTCTAGGGGGTTCATTAGTATTCTTGGGTTTTTACATGCAGACACATTATCAGCCAAGTCCAACATCTTGTTTTCGTGCATCTTGCACTCCTTTCTTTTGCATCATGGAAGGTGCCCTTTCTAGACTTGAGCATCATAGGATCACCTTATAGCCTCCGCCACTTCTCACTGAGAGAGAGAGAGAACAATTCAACTTGGAGTGCTTCCATGGAATGCTACTTCACTCACGAGGGTCTTTCACCCTTCTTATTTGGGCCAGTTCCTGCACCCACTAATCATCGTTATCTAGAGGATTTTCTCGACACTTGCGATCATGGTTTTGGTCACATGATGATTCATGTCTCTCGATCTCTCTAGTTTCACATGGCAGACTCATATCCACCCCACCATGTCTGGAGCATTCTTTAGTCCCTCTATGGAGACCCTTCACATACTGTTGCCATTGTTGCTGCTACTAATTCAGTTTTCTTCTATATTTCTTCATGTGATGACAGTTCCATTGAAACAAACTCACTTTGTTCTACTTCTGATGATGAGGATTGTGCACCCAGTTTTGATGTCGAGAGTACTTCAGAGGACTCTTCTCCTCTGTATCTCACTATTCATGAGAGTGTTGACCCATCCCACATCTCATCAGATATCGAGTAGTCTCCTACTTAGTCTCATATAGTCATAAAACCCACTTCTTTTTCACCTTCAGTGTGTGAGGCCCCTTTCACTCCTCCACCTTCATTGGGTGACTCATACCTAGCTGACATCACTATTCTATTTGTTGAGCCCCCTCATTGGGATGACTATCTACCTAACCTTAGTCATCTTTTCACAGAGTACACTTGTGATGTACTATAGGTTCCTCATCCATCTATAGGTATTTCAGAGGAGTTCATCATCTCCATTGTTAGGATTTCCCCTTTTGCGACTCTTACCACTTTCACTTTTCTGGAGACCTTCATTGATCCAACCTTGCTTGTGGATCCATTTTCTGTTGTGGGGGATGTTTTGTTGCCTTCACATCAGTTGGAAATCCTTTCTAGAGGTGTTCAACTTTCATACTATGACATTTATATGTATGTGGCATTACCTTCGGTTCCTTTGCATTCACTTGCTAGACCTATGTCACACTTTCATGGACCATACTTAGTTCTTCGTGCTACTTACTTTAGTTTCCTTTACGGAGTGGGAAGACTTCCAGTACTCCATTTTTTTCCTTCCTAAGGGCATGCACACAGTTCAGTGTGGGTGTCTCTTCTTCAGTCCAGAGGTAGAGGATCTGGTCATCGACATTCTTCTGGGAGACCTGCTAGAGCTCTAGATTTCAGATCCATCCATGGCAACTTCTACATTCCTCTCATCTCCCTCTTCTTCTCTCTTCTTCTTCTTTCTGAGAGATTGTCTATATATATATATGGGTACCTTTACAGGCTCGTCTGTTTCCGGGACACATCTTTGGCATCTTTCTTAGATTAGAGAGTGGACTTGTCTCTCTTTTCGGGAGAGTTTTTCCCACTGGGTTTTCTCCTTTTACTCCACTTTTTGAGAGTTTCTTGTATGTGGGTACCTCATCAGGATTTGTGTCAGGACCCATTTCTCATTTCTGACTTACCGCCTCATCCTAAGTTACGATGAAGGGGGGTGTTGGTGTAGGTGGTATTTTTCTTCACTTATTTAGTGCTATTCCACCTCACCGATTGAGTCATCTAGCTTAGGTGGACATGGATCTAGGTGTGATCTTAGTTATGACAGATTCTCTTATAGAATATGTCATATGTGCAAGTGTGTCATAGGAGTCACATTCTCATTTGGGAAAGTAACTCCTCTTCTCCATTATGGAGGAATATTCTCTTACATGGGAGTTACACATTTCTATATGTACACCCCCTCTTTTAATCTATGATAAGCCAATCCAAGCCAAGAAATTCCATTACACTCCATTTTTGAATCTTGAGCTCTCATATGCATGCACATTGCTTTACAAACTTGCTTGCTTTAATCTCGCAACTCCTACACTTTGGTGAATTGTAACTATTCGATGCATGTGAATTCCTTCCAGGTCTTCATCCCTCACTCCTTCAGATATAAATTTATGAATCATCTACTCCCTTTTTTCTTATGATCTCCATTAAAAGCTTCATAAATTGAGAAAGCACCTTACCATGCTCATGATGAATTTGAGTTCCTTCAGCTGCTTGAGGATTCTGATATAAAAGTTTTCATTTTACTTTAGGTGTTTGTTAATCATCTTCTAATTCATCTCCATTATGATCATTCTCTTCTCCAACATCATCATACTAATGAATTATTCCTTGTTCCATCCCTACATGAAAGGAAAGAAAATTGAAGCTTTGATATTATGTGCTAGAAGGTAATTTATAGCACAATTTTTTCATGTCATCATGTAACCATTCAGGGGGGGTAACTTGAATTAGCAAGGATAAGTCATTACTACTTAGAAAATATGCAGAACATTCATTGTTACAAGTTATGTTATTTGCATTCCAAAAATCACCATTTATCTCCACTTTATGTATTGTAGTTTTCTCTGCATCCTCTCTTGATTCGAAAATTTAAATGAATTGAGTTTCAGGTACCACTTCTTCATTATTTGTTAATTGTTGATTCATTCCTTAAGACAGGCACAAGATGTTTGTTACAACATTAACATCTTCTTCACCTTTTATGTCAAATGCTTGGCTATATGCCATGTCATTTATAAGAGCTTCATAATTCAATGGCCAAATACCAATCCATTTGAAGCCTATAATTATGTTAGATGGTGTTAAAAAATTTTATAAGGCTCTACTTACAAGCTTAGCCATCTCAATCCTTTTGACATTTGCATTTATGTTCTTTGTCATCCATTTGGTTCTCTTATATCTAAAATATGTTTTGAAATGGCTTAACACACTTACATCAAGATGCTGCAACTTATGACTAGAATGTGATGGTAGTGTTATCATATCAATGCCCAATTTATGGGCTTCCTCCATAGTTTGTAATGCCACATGGTTGTCATGACCAAACAATATTAATAAATGTCTATTATTTGGAGAAATACCACCTAGTACAGATCATGTATAATGAAAAAGACAATTAAAAAAAAAAACTCCTTTTTCATCCATGTATTTGGATGTGCAACCATGCATGCTTCTAGTTCACAATTTTTAATATAGTTCTTAAGCATTATCTTTCTCTTGAACAAATAAAACCATGGTATTGAAAAAAAATTTGCATTAACACAACATAATATAGTGATCCACTCCCTACTCTTAGGTATTAACTTTGGCACATTTCACCTTCCCCTTTGGAAATAACATGTATTCCATAATTTATTCCATCTATCAAACCAGTTTCATCACATTTCCAAACTTTATGAACACCATATGCATATGTCTCATTAAATTTGGATAAATTGTCATAAAATCTTGTTACTACTACAAGGCACAAGATTAAAGCTCTATCCCTATCAAGTTCCTCAGTTGTTCGAATTGCAAGGTCAGGATGGCATTTTTTGAAACCACCCCACTATGACTTACTAGGAAACCCGTCTTTGAAAGGGTTTTGTCTTTTTTCACAAATATGAGAAACATTCACCTTGAGTTGTATTAGTTCCAAACCATGACCCATCTAGGCCATTTCTTTACACCATTCAACAATTTTCTCCTCTTCTTCTTCAGTTAGAATTTTTTTAGGACCCCTTATCTTTGTGTGGGTCAAACCATTTAACCAAATAGTGTAATGATGTGGTTGGAATTGAATACTTCTTTCTTTCTCCTCTAACTCAGAACCAAAAAAAATTGACATCATCTATTACTTTTTCCATATATTCTTTTGTCTAGCATCCCATGATACTAAGCTTCTTTGATGTGGATGTTCTTTAAACTGAGACAGATGGTGGTTTTCTACATTTTGGCTCATTATCAATAGGCGAAGCAATATCATCTTCATTAATTGCATTATGTGATAAATTTTCATCTCTCACTTTGGGCCTCCTTGACCATCTAATAACACCGCCCCTAGTGACAACTAAAAGGAAAGACCTGTTTCACTACAAGACATAACAAATATGATATAAGTACATGGAAACCAACTCAATTATGAATTTTTCATATACATGTAAGTTGCCTTATCAATTTATAAGGTTTCTAATGGAGGCCATAAGAAAAAAGGGATTATATGATCCAAACATTTCTATTACACTATGTAGCATTCTTAAATTTTTTTCACTTTCATATTATCTTATTCTAAATCAGCATGGGCATGGTAAGCCACTTTCTCAATTTTGCTTATGTTAAAAAGGTGCTGTTAAAAATACAAAAATTGTTAATCATTTATGTCTCCTTTGAGACTTATCATTAAGATGAGAATGACTTACTGAGGTGAATCGAAGGAGATATAGCGCAAAACTGATTTTTTTTTAAACCAAGATTCTTTCACAATGATTTTATTTTAAGATATTATTAGATGTGAATGATTATCATGTAAAATTCTTTAATTGGTTACAACATCATTACACTTCTATCAAACAAAACCAGAGTTCATTGTAAATTTTCTTTGTTCAATTTGTTTAGCAAACAAAAATGGCTACTTTATCTTACGTTTTAGTTTTGTAAATCTTGATCTCTTTTATCTCCAATCACCCTTATTTTCCTTTAAGTAAATTCTGAATAATAATATGTAACACTTTTTTTTACAATTTAAAGTAATTAAAATAAAGTTATTTGAATCAATTTTAAATCTACTAAAATGAATACAAAGTAAAAAAAGTTGTCAATTAGCATAAAACTAGGAAACTTATGGAGTTGAGAATAATCTCCATACTTGAGTTGCACACAAATTCTACTCTGATGATGCACATGCTAGAACCATTTGAGTTGCAATAGGTCACTGGTCATTTTACAATATGGTCTTCAATTCTTATTGGTTAATTTTGGTTACATGGATCCAAACATGAAGTTCGATAGAATGGATCCAAATGATTTGAAATTTAATCAAATGGGATGTTTTTTTGGTTTATTTAAATAATTATTTTTGAAGAAATAAGTACTTTAAGTGAATTGATTGTATACTTTTTTTCTCTCATCCTAAGTAAGGTGAGTTTGACCATTATGTCATTGATTTTTATGTAGATAGGGGAGATGATCCTATAACCGTGCACCTAACTTTAGGGGCATGTAAATATATGTAGGTATGTCGGTAGCATAAAAACATTATATTATTGTGTAGCGTATGATCGTTGCATATCAACATATTCGTTTTACATGTTTATTTGGAGGGACAATTAGTTTTTGAATTTATTTAATATGAAGAAAATCAATATAAAGCATTTGAAAGAGGGACCAATGACTGAGCGCCTTATGTGTCACATTCTAATTAACTCTTAAAAAATGTCATTAACTAAAAAGTGAACAACTATTGGTACTTTTGTCAACAACCTATGCTGAAAAGAGATGTACATGTTTTGGTGCATGCTCAGTTATAGGGTCTTCTCCCCTAGTTATTGGGGATTGAACACTTTTATTGCAATTTGGTGTACAAAGCCTTCTAAAGTGACTTGCTAGAGTGGATGTTTTAAATATGTTATATATATAAATTAATTATACTCTTATACAATTTATTGTAAATATCAAAATATAGTAATGTTATACTCGTATAATAATTTCCTAAGATGAGAGTAATAATGAAAAATAAAAGATGATCAATTATTATCCAACTTATATACTAAATATATATCCTCGATACTTTGTATACCACCAAATGCTAGAAGACTCGGAAGGATAAGGATATTCATTTGTACACTTAGACCGATTAAAATATTAGTATGTCGATTACGTACAGGGACAAAGCCCAATTTCAGCGTAAAAACAAAAACAAACAATTGTCATTGCATATAATATCCAGTTTGCCACAAATGAGTGGCTAAAGTTGCAGTGGCCATGCGTGCGCGCCCCCTGGCATTATTGTAATTCTGGCTTTTTCCTTCAACTCTTTCATTTTCTCCCTTGCCTTTCTTCCCTCTTCTCTCTCCATCAAATCCTTCACTGCTCTTATCTCTTCATCTCTCCTCACAAACCCATCGTTTTCCCTCTTCAAATATACAGCTACCTTAATCTTCTTCACCAGAATGACCCTGCTCATCGCCTATTCTGCAGCGATGGGCCAATTGATCATGGGAACCCCATAATAGATGCTGTCCACTGTAGAGCTCTACCTGCAGTGATAAATGAAGCCTCCTATAGAAGGGCGCGAAAGAACATCGACTTGAGGAGCCCAGTTAAGAACCACAACCCCTCGGTCCCTGGTTTGATTCTCAAAACACTCGGGTAAAAGCCGAGAAACTTCTACTTCAAGAGAAAAGATCGCAGATTTGTATCCGCGAACCATCCAGAGGAATCGGTGGCCGCTGGCTTCCAATCCTTGCGCCAGATCTGTAAACTGCGGACCTAAAAAACCTGACCCACTACCGAAGGACACAAACACAAGAGAGCATGCAGGCTTCTGATATATACATTTCAGAAAATATGAATCCTCTGGCCGATCAGTATTTTCCACCATGAGCGGACCGATTGGATAAATATACGGCATTTCGGTGGCGCTCACAATTTTTCCTTCCGTGAGGGCTTTTAGGGGTTCTTCCTCCAGTTCATCAAAGGTGTTGATCAAAATCCCTATCGCTTCCTTGAAGAAGGAGCCATGGTGAACGAACCAGTAAAACGCAGGCCCTGGGAAAAAATCAACTCTATGAAGTTAAGATCTAAAAGTTGACTTCCTACACTTGTGTTTCATTTTACCTTCATTATTTAATTTTAAATCATTTAAATAAAATATTATCATCAATCTTAGATATTATTCGAATCCTTGTATGAAATTTTATTCAAAAATTTATTTATTTTCTTCAAACATTTGTGTCCATGTACATGCAATTTCCTTATGTTTTCATTAAAATTATTATGTCACTATTAGAAATTGAGTACATACATGCTTATATCTTAGATGTATTAAAAATGAATTACATATTTATAAACTAGATTCAAATTTTCAAAAGTTATCTTCTTATAACATCACAGAATTATTTGACTAAGTGTCTCTTAAAGACTTTCTAAGGTCATGTATTGCAATTTTTCATAAAAAAAAGTGGCAACGCCCCTTGCCTCCCTTCACCCCCTGCCTCCCTTCACCCCCCTGACCCTTATAATGTTACTTCTACATTGTAGCTCTCCTAGTGTTCATGCAAGTGTGTAAACACATCTCACCAAACTATTTATTTATTCCCTATTTTTTCTTAACACAAAGTTATTGGGATAACTATAGAGTTAAAAGGTACCAAGCAAAGTATCTTTGTGATGTGGTATACTTTAAAATATTAGATTATGTCCTTTATTTTTATAATATATATATATATATATATATTATATATATATATATATATATATATATATATATATATATATATATATATATATATATGTCTTGGAAATGCAAGAAGATTCATGTAACACCAGCTAAACACACACCATAAATATAACACGGTAAAACTTGGACAACCTTTTTTTTTTACTTGCTTGGAGATTACACGACACAACACGAGATCAAAATGGCTACCACCAACTCATGATAGGCTTGACACAACATTGACCACCTAGGTACAAGGAAATATACGATACTCAACATGAAACTATTCACTTCCCATTTTGATAGAACATCACATATAAGTCCAACCACATAACACTTACGTTTAGGGGCATCCCACGATGAAAGTATTTTTAAAGTTTCTTGTTTACTAAACGTCTCATAATTCTTACCTTATGTTCTTATAAGATTCACGTAATGATTTTCACAAGGTAGAACTTCTTTCTTTTATACTATTGGCTAGTTCGCTTAAGACCAAGTTTTCTAAAAGAGGATCATCACTTATATGTCAATAACTTGCTTAATTCGTTTGATTTAAAAATAACATTTTCTATTTTTCAAAAGACTATTTATTCATACTCAAGATATTGAATCTTGTTTCCTACCTCCATTGCACAAGGTTACAAGCACAAGTTGTGGTTGAGGGATGGTACCGTTTAGATTCAGAATTATAACCTCCTTGTGCAAGGGTTAAACGCTTATCAACACTTAAGAGAAGATTACAAAGCACTTTTAAAAGAAGTTAGACGAAGAAGATCGTAATGGGTTCATCTTTAATATCTCATTAGTTCTCTACTAGGATTTTATTGGGGCTAAGAATTTATCCAGAATGATTAGAAATTTTACTAGGCTTCACTAGATGAGTTTGACAAAGAAAACAATTTCCTTTTCAACGGTGGAGAGATAGATTGCATGTTTTCTAAAACTATTTCCTCCTAATTATTAAATCTTATTATCTTCTAAAATTTAATAGTTGATTTCACCTTGAGACCATTTAAGGACTCCCGATAATAAGGATAATGGTTTATTTTCTTAGCTTGGGGAACCCAAGGTATATATATTTGTTTTACAAAGATAGTTTCCTCTTTGATCACATAAGGACCCAAATGTTATCAAGAAGCTTGCCTATACAGTATTTTACCCATATATACATATGTATTTTATAAATTTTAAAAGAATACCCATCCATCTTATTATGCTTAGCATTGCATTATTACCATGTCCTATAAGGGTTTTCAACACAAAATTTTATCCCAAGAGCACTTTACCATTACTTATTTTGAGAAAACTACACATCGTTACATTGATTCTTTCCAACATGATGCACAAAAATAAGGGACAAAACAAGTATATGGAATTATGATTAGGGAACATGAAGGTAACAACTTTTATCAATCCACTATATTGTTCTTAGAATTCCTATAATCCATTAAAAAAAATAATGTGTAATAATGTTGTAATCAAATTTCATATTTCTTTCACCATAGTAAAACAAGTCAAAGTTTCACTAGTTAGGACAACATTAATCCACAGTACATTAAACAAAAACACAGGCCCTCTTCTAAAATTTCTAACAAGACCCTTTCCAGAGTTTCACAACATAAAAATTATTCGTACATATTGGTGCCATTTTTGAGCTTGCACCTTGTTGCCCTAATTTTTCTAAATGTATATTTTCTCAAAAATGTTTTACCCTTTGAATTGATGGTCTAAAATTCTTCCCCTCCAGTTCGATGCTTTAAAATGCTCACAAACTTGTTTTTTTGCCCTAATTTGAAAGAATAATATAAGTTTGCCCTTTTTTGTGCCCTAGTGTTTTCAATTTCACAGGCTATGTCGATTTTTCCTCTGCCAGATCATGGAAAAATTGAATTTGACCAATTAATACTTGTTTGTATTTGAAAAATCCAATCCCAAGGTTGAAAATGTTGTAAACTCATGCTTCAGTTGATTTAGAATCGAAAAATCAACAATCCTTGGCGAAAAAATTGAATTCTAGGGCATCCTTTGAATTTTTGCATTTTTGACGGTCAAATGGGCGTCATTTTCCCATCAATTTCTTCCTCAAACATTCATTGGCAACATGGAAAGTTTGCATTGGCTGAGGAATGGTGGGGAGGCACTCTAACTTTTCAGTTTTCACCTTTTCAAGCAAATGGGGCATTTTCGGGCCCAGGGACCCATTTTTTCCAAATTTTCCTACATGGCATATTCTAATTGGTAGGCAGGATGGTGGGTGGTCGTATTCCCTTAAGGTTTTTTGACCTTATTTTGCAAAAAATTTAAATTCATAAATTGGCCCAAAACCCCACAGCGAATCGAGAGAGGACACATGTCCTAAAAGTTTCAAAATGGAAGTGTGGGCCAAGGGGGGACTTAGAGTTTTTTGCCTCTAATTCTATAAAGTTTCAAAAATAGTTTTACCCCCGCTCCAATCAGAGGAGGACATGTGGTAGAGGGCACGATGGCGCAGAGCGGGTTGGCAGGCCGGCGGAGGGAAAAGGGGATTTTTTCCCTTTTTCACAAAAAAGTTAAAGTAAATTTTTGGCCCGAAAGCCTGCCACAAATCCAGGTCAGACACGTGTAACATTTTAAGGGTCAAAGGGGGCGCGGGTCAACATTGAAGTTTGTGAATTTTCAAAAATTTGTAAGGAAGGTTTGAAGGAAGAAATTGAGACTTGGACCCGCGGTGAATAGGAGGGCGCCACGTGGCAGGGATAGTTTCAGAGGTGCTGGCCCGAGGAAACAAAGTGGAGAATTTTCCCTTGTCTTAAAGGGAATAAAATGAAGATTAAGCCTCCTGGTCCTTGGAAAATGAGAGGTGGACGTGTGGCAGAGGGCACGGCAGGTTGTCGGAGGCAAGAGGGAATTTGTTCCCTTTTACAAAAAAGGACTTAAAATCAAAATTTGAAGCGTTGGCCCACTAGCGATCAAGAAAGCGACACGTGGTAGGGAAAAAATTGAAGGTGTGGGCCCACGGGAAAAAAGTGAAAATTTTCCCAATTTCCAAAAAGGGTCAAAATGCACAGAATTGAAGCGCGATTTCAATAGGAATAACCATGTGCCACATGTAAGCTCTAAAATAAAAAGGCGGAGGGGCAGGGGAAAAATTCCAAATTTTCCACTTGTTCAAAAATATCAAAAAGTCAAAAATAAGCCCAAATTTTTTCCCAATCATAGTTTGACACATAGCAGATCAAGGGCAACTGTGCATTTTCATTTTTGGCCACCATTTTTCCTCCACGAAGCTTGGAATCACGAATTTTGCATCAAAATTCATCAAATTTATAGTGATTTTGTGTCGTCTTGGCCTTCCAGGATCATTGGCATCACTTTTATGGCTTGATTATTTTATTTTAGGTGTTTTTGTAATAAATTTTTAGTCAGCCCGAGCAAACACGTGAAATGCCAAAATCAAAAGTTGCAGAGTTAGATTTAAAAGGTGAAACAATAAAAATGATAAGTAAAAGGTGTTTGCATGCCTCAATGATGAAAAACATGCCTCCAGGATGGATAATGATCCATATATTTCTAATAATTTTATCTTTTCAGCACACCTGACAACCTGTGAGTGTTTTTCTGTTTGATGTTATTTTCATAAAAACATGAACAATTGTTGTAACAGAATTGATCCAATGGCATATTCTTTTCTTAGGAAAGAAGGCTCCAAGATGGAAAGAGATATATAATGCAATTTGGAGAAATTGAAAGGTGTTGGGAGTTGAGATTCACGAGTAAAATTTCTGAGAGAAAGCTCATTTTTTGAGAAATTCACCAAAGAACCAGGTTAATGTCACATGTGTTGGAAATTCATGTATGATAGTTGGTTACAAGTGTATAGCCATCACACATCTCTGAGATTTTTCATGTAACTCTCCCTTGCTATTGAATCTAACAAGTTTTGAATTAAATCTCTATTTTCTTTGGGTCATATGGTGTCTGTTATCATTTTTAAATGCCTACAAATAATTTTAATTGTTCTTGTTGAAATCTTGCATTGAAAGTCTTTAGAAATCACACAGGATTTCCATTTCTTGTTGATAGTTTAGTGGCATTTGCAATCTCATATTCAAAAGAGCGTTCATCTGATAAGGAGATAAACAAATTTAAAATCACTTTACCTTCCTTGACTGCAGAGATTTCTTGTAAGCCTTTGGGAGTACCTTAGGCATGGTCTGATCAGGGATTTTTGTGTTTAATTGAGTTCTTTGTTTCAAGCTTTTGTGGTGAGTTCTGAATGATTGTGTGAAGAGTGCAACCTGGGCTGCCATTTGTGCCTCTTCTGGTTGAAAGAACATCCTGATTATTTGAGGCATTTCATCTAATAGTTGTTCAAGTATTGTAGAGATTGCAAAAGATCCGATCCATCCCAATTTTTCTTGTCAATACCCCAACAAAAATCATCTAAACAACAAAGATCCTATCATGTACTACCCCTGATTTGCATTTTTATACCCACAGAAGATCAAAATCCATTTGCAAAAGTATACATGATAGATCAGGATTTCCAATGTTTTTAGTAACCTTTGCCTTGTTTCGAGAACATACCCATGTTTTGAGAAGGGACAACTTGTGAGAGTTCAAATCTGGGGTGTTGGTCATGTTTTCATCAAGGTCTCCATCATATAATTTCAAGCAAAGAGAAGGACATCTTCATCTCCTTCACCATTACAAGGTTACAAAACAGGTCCTCTTACCTTGGTTACAAGGCACAACGTAAAACTGCTAGGACAATATCAAGTCCTATTGGAGTGCCATCCATTTCTCCACAAACCTGAGTGCTAGCTAAACCATAAACCCGGCTACCAATGACATACAACATGGTCTAATATGTCTTTGAGCTTCATGACATATCTACGGTGCTACTCAGACTGAAAAGGAGAACAAATTTTCATACCAATAGTACAAAAGAGCTTTATAACCAAGATTGATGAAATAATTTACATTTCTCTCCCTCATTTACCCGCATAAGCCATCTGTAATAGTTAATAACCTGAGCCAGTTCATGAGAACTGAGCAAGATAAGACTACAAAAATCAACAATAGGCTACTATCTAACAATAGTAAGAAAGGAAAACATTCTATTCCAAGGATTAGATAAAAGCTCTAAATACTAACAACTACTTAAGTTAATAATTAAATTCCCACCATGCCAATCTAAGAAGAAAAACCTTGTACTTTAATCATGAACATTGTTTCAAAAGCAAGGAAAGTTTAACAATCATTCAAGAAGGGCCATTGGCCCTATAAGATAGAAACAACCAACCTAGTGGAACATGGTTCCCATCGAATAAATAAATAGTCATAAAATTGAAAAATTGATATTCAAACCAACAATCTAAAATTATCAAAAGATAACATAAGAAATAGGCTACCATACTAGATTTCCAAAATATGAAAAAATTGAACAATCAATCCAGAAGGAACCACGAGATTCAGAGGTTAACATGAAAATTTGAGTGTATTAAAATTTCAATCATGTAATAATATAGATTACATGATTTAAATCTAATACTCGACCACCACTCAACATTGATTAAAATAGAAACCAAATAAACTGCTAGTTTCAGACATTGACTCCAAGATATTCCACAATAATTCAGGAAGATGCCATTGACCATATAGGCTGGTAAAAAAAAGTGAGTGTAAAGGGGAATTCCATTAAACAAGAAGCATTCAAAACATCATCCAGGTTTTATAACACTAAGGATTTACAAACCTCCACAATAAGTCTAAGGTTCATTTTAATTAAAAATAATATTCTCTTTCTCAACACAAAATATTTAAAAGAATCCCTCGATAACATAATCAAACATTTCTAACAAAATTATTAACATATATTACTAAATGTTTCATTCCCATTCCGCAAAGACCTCTCACTCCTCATCATCTTGTTTCACCTCCAAGATCACCCCCACCAAACAATATGGCTCAACCTAGACCTCCATTTGTTCTTAACACCTTTGGTCCTATCAATTTTAGAGGAATGGATGGTTACCCAAATGCTGTCCCACAAGATGTCAGAAATAGGTTGCCAAAATTCCAGGGTAACAATGTTGTTACTAGTGATTAGCATCTCAAAAAATTTTATAATATGATGGAAGATTTTTAGATAGAGTTTGAGGATGAATATGTGAAATTGTTTATTCATACACTAGAAGAGGATGTTAGGGATTGGTACAAGGCTCTACCTGATAATTCTATTGATTCATGGATTGAAATGAAAAATGCATTTAGGTTGCAATATGGTGGCAAAACTGATCCTAGATTTCTTTTATCTTAGTTTGAGAATATCAAGAAGAACCCTAATGAATCAGTCCATCACTTTAACACAAGGTTTAAAAAAAAATTGAGAAGGCTTCCTATTGGTTTGAGGCCTTGTGATGAATCTTGTTTAATCAAATATGCAGATGTATTTGATAAGAAGGCAGCCTATTACCTAAGAGACAAGAACCCAGCCAATCTAAAACAAGCTTTCACCATGGCATTTCAAATTGAAAACAATATCAAGGCTATTGGGAAACCTCTCAAGAGAGATGGTGTAAAATTGATAAATCTTGAAAAACCTCAACCTAACAAAGGTGCTGATTTAGAAAAGGTTGTGAAAACTTTGGTAGGGGGTGTCAAAGAAATCTGATACAAGTTGGCAAGAGCTGAGAAGGGAATTGGGCAGACTTCACAAGGTGAGCCTAGGCAACAAGCACAAGATAGATTTGGCAATCATACTAGGTGTAATCAAAGACAAGATGATAGAGGTAAAGGACCTATGGGAGGGGGAAATAGACAACCCCAAACACGTGAAATTAGATTGGTCCCTGACCCTCTAACTGCCAGGGTTGCTGCTATTGATGAATTTGCTTATATGGATTGGTGTGATAGGTGTTTTCTTCCTCATCCTCCATGTGAAGTGGACCAGCAGGTTGATGAAGCTGATAATGAGGATGGAACTGATGATGATATTTACATGATGGGTTGTTCTTCAAGCTCACAAGGAGGAGCAACATCTACTGAAGTAATAAATGCTAGGACTACTACTACCTTTTGGGATTACATCAAACAGGTACAAGTCTTTCTCCCCCCTCATGCTCTTGAAGTTAATGTAGTGCAGGATTTTGAAATTTTTAAGAATGAATTTGAATAATTAAGAGCTTTGGTGATTAAGAAGTATGATGGTGGTATCCCTTTGGAGGAAGATAGAAAATTGTTGATGAATTTTGTTGTAGCTCAAGAGAAAAAATACACACTAGAAGAAAAGTTGTTAAGGGAGTTGGGCCTCAAGCCAAACCTAAAACACCCTTGCTCACAAGCATTCCAAAATAAGCTTCAATGAGAGAAGCACCTGTCAAAATTTTGGTTGTTCCAAACAAAAATTACAGTCTTCTTCATGCCCAAGCTGCCAAGAATCCACGGCCATCTAATGAATCTTATTGTCTCCCTTCCAATGTTGTTTTGCCAAAGAGTGTTCCCTATGACATATCCCAAGTGTTGATCCAAATTAAAGTGAGTGTTCCAATCATTGAGTTTCTTAGAATTCCTAAGCATAAGAAGAGAGCATTTGAGTACTTGGGGTTGAAGGAAGAGAAGATCACTCTAGGAAGAAATGAAAATGTTGTTGAGACTTCTCCTCAAATCATTGTTGACCTTGAAACACCACCAGTAGTAAAAGAGCTTGGAGAGACACCTGAGGTATATTTGGGGACATCTTTGGTTGATTCCCAATTGAATGTTGATCCATTTTTCACAACTTTGATTATAAAGGATAGGCTACTTCACAATTGTATGTTTGATTCCAGTGCATCATGTAATGTCATGCCTCTAGAAGTCATGAATGAGTTGGATATCAAAGTGACAGCAGCCTATGGAAAGTGTAATGCTATGGACTCAAGAGAAGTTTTGGTAGTTGGTTGTGTAAAAGGTTTGGTTGTGCAGCTTGCATCTTATCCCAGGAGGAATTTAAAATTGGATGTTGTGATTGTTGATTGCCCTGCCAAATGGGGTATGCTTTTGTCAAGAAAATTGGTTGCAAGTTTTGGAGGGAGTGTCCAAATGGATATGTCTTTTTCCACCATTCCCATTGAGGGCAGCCTAGTCAAGCTCTATGGAGAAAAGAAAATGTTGCACCTAATTGAAGATCCCAACAATGCTTCCTATGAAGTGTTGTTTGCTGATGTAGATGCTGAGAATTTCATTGGTTTTGTTGATGGAAAAGAAAATAAGATGGAAAAATCAAAGTTCCTTGATATGGTATGTTCTCCTTAGACCTTTCTATTTGATGGAGCTTGCTCCAAATTTGGAAATGGTGTTGTTGTAATTCTGATTTCTCCTAGCTTGGAAGAATTTTTTTTTCCTTCAAGCTTAATTTTGAATGTACTAACAACATTGCTGAGTATGAAACCTTGTTGTTGGATCTGAGAATTTCATGGAAGTATGGTTTCAAGGACATCATTGCAAAGGGATATTTAGATCTAGTTGTCAAACAAATAAGAAGACTGTATGCTACAAAATAAAAAGTGCATGAAGCAGTATAAGCATGCAGTTTGGGATCTAGTTGAGATGTTTGATTCCTTCAATATTATGCACCATGAAAAAAGTTTGAATGTTGCTACTGACAAGTTGGCAGTGTAGGGTTCAGGATTTGGAGTTTGCATCGTTTCACCTTATTGTGAGTACAATGTTGAAGTGTTGACTAGGCCAGTTGTCCCTGAAAACATCAAGCATTGGCAAGTGTTTGATGATGATTCACAAATGCAAAGGTTCTTGAAAAATAAAGGTGAGTTTGTAGATCAGCATATTGACTGGGAACCAATGGTGTATATGACTTAAGGAAGAGAGACTTTATTTTGAAAAGATATCATCCAATTGAAAACAAACACCATTCCTAGAGGTCTTGTTGCACTTGAGTCAAATTTTAACAATGTTGATTGCATCATAAATAGAAACATGTCTACCTCAAGGGATGTGGAAGAGAATAACTTGGGCACAAAGGAAAAACCAAGAAAAGTTTGGTTGGGCAGCAGTTTAAACAAGGAATAAAAATAGTCCTACCTCCAATTGTTGAAAGAATATCAAGACTGCCTTGCCTGGTCATATTCAGAGCTGAAAGAATATAGAGAAGACTTGTTTGAACATGAGATTCTTCGTGAAACAAATGCAAAACCAATCAGATAGAGGCAAAGGAAAATTAATCTACTCCTCTCCATGAAAATGCAAGATGAAATAAAAAAGTTGAGAGATGGAGGTATTATTCAACCCACTAGATATTCATCATGGGTTGCAAACCTTGTGACAGTCAGAAAGAAAAATGGAGATATCAAAAATTTTGTAGACTTTAGAAATATGAAAAAAGCATCCATGAAGGACAACTATCCCTTGCCAAATATGGAAAATATGTTGTAGCTTGTGACAGGGTCTAAGTTGCCTTCTACATTGGATGGTTTCTCCCGATACAATCAAGTGGTATTCAAAGAATCAAAAAGACTTAAGACAACATTCACTACTCCTTGGGGAACATATGTTTTTGTTAGGATGCCCTTTGGTTTGATGAATGCTGGTGCCACTTTTCAAAGAGAAATGGATGTTGCTTTTGCTGGTTACATCAATGACTTTATTACAGTTTACCAAGATGATGTGACTGTGTTTTCAAGGCAGAGAGATGATCATTTGCAAAACTTGGAGAAGATGTTGATTAGATGTAGGGAGTATGGCATTTCTATTAATCTAAAAAAGTTTCATTTTGGCATGTAAAAGTCCAAGATTCTTGGTCACATTGTGTCAAAATATGGTGTTATAATAGACCCTGAAAGAGTGGAAGCAATTAGCAAAGTACCCATCCCAAGAACCAAAAAAGGCATCCAATATTTCTTTGGTCAAATTAATTTTATTAGAAGGTTTGTTTCCAACTTTGCTGAGTTGACTCTTCCAATCATAAGCATGCTAAAGAAGGACCAAGTTATCAGGTGGGAGGAGGCTGCCATTCAATCTTTTGAAGGAATTAAGGATACACTTAAACATGCACCTATTTTAGCAGCCCCAAACTATAAGAGGCCTTTCCAAATCTTTTCCTTTTCCTCTGAATATACCATTGCTTCTATTTTGCTAAAAAAGAATGAGAATGGGGCTGAGAGACCTATTGCCTTCTTTAGCAAGGCTTTACAAGGAGCTGAGCTGAAGTATATAATCATGGAGAAACAAGCATTTACCTCGGTGAAAGAAAGAAAGGTTTTTAGGACTTATATATTGAGTTCAAAATTTATTGCTTATGTTCCGCACACCATGGTGAAAGACATATTATCAGATATGGAGATCTCAAGAAAAATATGTAGGTGGGTGAACAAGCTGTAGGAGTATGATATGGACATCCAAACCACAAAGTTGGTAAGAGGTTTGGGTCTTGCTAAGCTCATGGCTGAGAGCAACTTGTAGAATGTGGAAGTGAATCAGCTAGAGGAAGAAAGGGTAGATGTGCTTGCAAAGTTGGTAAGTTCTGACTTGTACAAAGATGTGATCTTCTACCTAAAACACATGTGTTGCCCTAGTCACTTAAATAAAAATCAGAAAAGAGCCCTCAAGCTGCCTTCTCAAAAGTATATCATCACAGACCTTGGGCTAGCTTGAAAGAACCCTTAAGGTGTCCTCTTGAAATGCATAACTTAAGATGAAACTCCCAAGATAGTTTTTGATTTCCATGGGGGAGTTTATGGAGGACACTTTGCTAGAAGAGTAATAGCACATGAGATTTTGAGAGCTAGTTATTGTTGGCCTACTCTCTTCAAAGATGCAATCTAGCTAACTAGAAAATGTGATAGTTGCCAATGTTTCTCTGGAAGACTAAAAGCTTCAGGCTCCCTTCGTTTACAGCCTATATCAATTGAAGCTCCTTTCAAGCAATGGGGGATGGACTTCATTGGTGAGATTTCAGATCCTTCTAGTGTAGGCCATAAGTGGATTCTTGTAGCCACTGATTATTTTACAAAGTGGGTTGAAGCAATCCCATCTAAGAAGGAAACACACCAAGTGGTAATGGACTTCTTGTTGAATCACATCATATGCAGATTTGGAGTCCTAGTCAAGATTGTAGCTGATAATGCCATGTGCTTTAGAGCCAAACCTTTAATGGCAATATGCAATGAATATGGAATCAATCTGAACTTATTCTTCAAACTATAACCCCCAAGGGAATGGACAAGCTGAGTCTAGCAATAAGAACTTGTTGAAGATCATTAGAAGAACCTTGGAGCAAAACAAGAAGAAATGGGGTGAACAATTGAAATTTGTAGTTTGGGCTGATAGGATAACTCCTAAAAGAGCTATTGGTAAAATCCCATTTGAATTGGTGTATGGAACTCAAGATTTTCTGCCCTTGCACCTGTAATTATCTTCATTTCAGTTTTCCCAACAGTTGGAAGATCAAGAGCTTGGCCCATATGAATCAAGGATCAATCAGATTATTGAGCTTGATGAGGAGAGAAGAGCATCCCATCAAAGGCATGTCAGATTTAGGGAAAAATTGAAGAGATTGTTTGATAAGAAGGTCACTCCTAGAGCCTTCAATGTTGGAGATCTGGTCTTGTTGTGGGATAGTAGGCATGAAGACAAGGGCAAGCATGGAAAATTTGATGCATTATGGATGGGCCCTTACTCCATTGATATCAGAATTGGTGAACATACCTTTTTTCTCAAAGACTTAGATGGGGAATTGTTGGAGCTACCTGTTAATGGCAGACATTTGAAACATTTCTTGGCTTAATTCCCAAATTTATGGTATGCACAAATTGTACAATTGTATAGTCTTTGTTTTTTGTTTTGTTTTTTTTATTTTGGTGGTGTGTGGTCTGGTCTTGTTCTTGGCAGCCATTTTTGTCAGGTTCTCAGCTGGTTTTTGGTGATTTTGGCTCTTGACTCCTTTTCCCAATGGATATTTTGGCACTTGGTCTATGTTTTGTCCTTGTGGCACTCACTGGGAGTGCCCATCCCTAAGCAAGAGCTGATGTTGGTGCCATTTTTGAGCTTGCACCATGTTGCCCTAATTTTTCCAAATCTATATTTGCTCAAAAACATTTTACCCTTTGAATTGATGGTCTGAAATTCTTCCCCTCCAGTTGAATGCTTTAAAATGCTCGCAAACTTGTTGTTTTTCCCTAATTTGAAAGAATAATCCAAGTTTGCCCTTTTTTGTGCCCTAGTTTTTCCAATTTCACAGGCTATGTCATTTTTCCCTTTGCCAGATCGTGGAAAAATCAAATTTGACCAATTCATACTTGTTTGTATTTGAAAAATCCAATCCCAAGGTCAAAAATGTTGTAAAATCATGCTTCAGTTGATTTAGAATCAAAAATATGCCATCCTTGGTGAAAAAATTGAATTCTAGGGCATCCTTTGAATTTTTGCGTTTTTGATGGTCAAACGGGAGTCATTTGCCTGTCAATTTCTTCCTCGAACATGCATTGGCAACATGGAGGGTTTGCATTGGTTGAGGAAAGGTGGGAAGGTGCTCTAACTTTTCATTTTTCACCTTTTCAAGCAAATGGGGCATTTTCGGGCCCAGGGACCCGTTTTTTCAAAATTTGCCTACGTGGCATATTCTGATTAGCAGGCAGGATGGAGGGTGGTTAGATTCCCTTAAGGTTTTTCAACCTTATTTTGCAAAAATTTTAAAGTCAGAAATTGGCCCGAAGCCCCGCAGCCAATCGGGAGAGGACGCATGTCCTAAAAGTTTCAAAATGGAAGTGCGGGCCGATGGGGGCCTTAGAGTTTTTTGGCTCTAATTCTATAAAGTTTTAAAACTAGTTTTTCCCCCACTCCAATCAGAGGAGGACACGTGGAAGAGGGCATAGTGGCACAGAGTGGGTCGGTGGGCCAGTGGAGGGAAAAGGGGATTTTTTCCCTTTTTCACAAAAGAAGTTAAAGTAAATTTTTGGCCCGAAAGCCCGCGACCAATCCAGGTGAGACATGTGTAACATTTTAAGGGTCAAAGGGGGACACGGGTCAACGTTGAAGTTTGAGAATTTAAAAAAAAAATTAAGGGAGGTTTGAAGGAAGAAAGGGAGACTTGGACCCACAGCGAATAGGAGGGCGCCATTTGGCGAGGATAGTTTTAGAGGCGCAGGCCTGCGGAGACAAAGTGGAGAATTTTCCCTTGGCTTAAAGGGAGTAAAATGAAGATTAAGCCTGTGTGTCCTCGGCAAATGAGAGATGGACGCATGGCAGAGGGCATGGTGGGTCGGCCAGATGGTGGAGGCAGGAGAGAATTTGTTCCCTTTTGTAAAAAAGGATTCAAAATCAAAATTTGAAGCGCTGGCCTGCTAGCAATAGAGAAAGCGACACGTGGCAGGGAAAAAATTGGAGGTGTGGGCCCGCGGGGGTAAAAAGTGAAAATTTTCCCAATTTCCAAAAAGGGTCAAAATGTGCAGAATTGAAGTGTGATTTCAATGGGACCCACCATGTGCCACGTGTCAGCTCTAAAATTCAAAAGGCGAGAGGCGGAGAAAAAATTCAAAACTTTCCATTTGTTCAAAAATGTCAAAGAGTCAAAAATAAGCCTGAATTTGTTCCCAATCATAGTTTGACACGTAGCAGATCAAAGGCAACTATGCATTTTCATTTTTAGCTGCTATTTTTCCTCCAGGAAGCTTGGAATCATGAAATTTTGCATCAAAATTCATCAAATTTATAGTGATTTTGTGTCATCTTGGCCTTCCAGGATCATTGGCATCACTTTCATGGCTTAATTCTTTGATTTGAGGTGTTTTTGTAATAAATTTTTACTCATCCCAAGCAAACACGTGAAATGTAAAAATCAAATTTTGCAGAGTTAGTTTTAAAAGGTGAAAAGATAAAAATGATGAGTAAAAGGTGTTTGCATGCCTCAATGATGAAAAACATGCCTCCAGGATGGATAATGATCTAGATATTTGTAATAATTTAATCTTTTGGGCACACCTGGCAACCTGTGAGTGTTTTTCTGTTTGATGTCATTTTCATTGAATCATGAAGAATTGTTGTAACAGAATTGATCCCATGGCATATTATTTTCTTGGGAAAGAAGGCTCCAAGATGGCAAGAGATATATAATGCATTTTGGAGAATTGAAAGGTGTTGGGAATTGAGATTCACGACCAAAAAATTCTGAGAGAAAGCTCATTTTTTGAGAAATCCACCAAATAACCAGGTTAATGTTACATGTGTTGGAAATTCATGTATGTGAGTTTGTTACAAGTGTATAGCCATCACAAAGCTCTGAGATTGTTCATGTAGCACTCCCCTACTGTTGAATCTAACAATTTTTGAATTCAATATGTGTTTTCTTTGGGCAATATGGTGTCTATTATCATTTTTAATGCTTGCAAATAATTTTGATTGTTTTTTTTGTAATCCTACATTGGAAGTCTTTAGAAATCACACAGGATCTCAATTTATGGTTGATAGTTTAGTGGAATTTGCAATCTCATATTCAAAAGAGCCTTAATCTAATAAGGAAATCAACAAATTTAAAATCACTTTACCTTCTTTGACTGCAGATATTTCTTGTAAGCCTTTGGGGGTACCTTAGGTGTGGTTTGATCAGGTATTTTTGTGTTTAATTGAATTCTTTGTTTCAAGATTATTTGGCGAGTTCTCAAAGATTGTGTGAAGAGTGCAACCTAGGCTTCCATTTGTACCTCTTCTGGTTGAAAGAACATCCTGATTATTTGAGGCATTTCATCTAATAGTTGTTCAAGTATTGTAGAGATTGTAAAAGATATGATCTATCCTATTTTGTCTTGTCAATCCCCCACCAAAAATAATCTAAACAATAAAGATCTTATCATGTAATACCCTTGATTTGCATTTATATAGCCACAGAAGATCGAAATCCATTTCAAAAAGTATGCATAACAGATCAGGATTTCCAATGTCTCTAGTAACCTTTGTCTTGTTTTGAGAACATACCCATGTTTTGAGAAGTGACAACTTGTGAGAGTTCAGATCTGGGGTGTTAATCATGTTTTCATCAAGGTCCTCCATCATAGAATTTCAAGAAAAGAGAAGGACATCTTCATCTCCTTCACCATTATAAGGTTACAAAATAGGTCCTCTTACCTTGGTTGCAAGGCACAACCTAAAATAGCTAGGACAAGATCAAGTCCTATTGGAGTGCTATCCATTTCTCCACAAACCTGAGTGCCAGCTAAACCATATCCCCGGCTACCAATGACATCCAACATGGTCTAATTTGTCTTTAAGCTCCATGACATATCTATGGTGCTGCTCAAACTAAAAAGGAGAAAATTTTTGGATACCAACAGTACAAAAGAGCTTTGTAACCAAGATTGATGAAATAATTTACATTTCTCTCCCTCATTTACCCGCATAAGCCATCTGCAACAGTGAATAACCTGAGTCGGTTCATGAGAACTGAGCAAGATAAGACTACACAAAGCAACAATAGGATACTATCTAACAATATCAAGAAAGGAAAATATTCTATTCCAAGGATTAGATCAAAGCTCAAAATACTAACAACACCATAAGTTAATAATTAAATTCCCACCATGCCAATCTAAGAATAAAAACCTTATACTTTCATTATGAAAATTGTTTCAAAAGCAAGGAAATTTTAACAATCATTCAAGAAGGGCCATTGGCCCTATAAGCTAGAAACAACCAACCTAGTGGAACATGGTTCCCATCGAATAAATAAATAGTCATAAAACTGAAAAATTGATACTCAAACCAACAATCTAAAATTATCAAAAGATAACATAAGAAATAGGCTACCATGCTAGATTTCAAAAATATGAAAAAATTGAAAAAATTAATCTAGGGGGAAACTCGAGATTCAAAGGCTATTACATGAAAGGTCAAGTGTATTAAAATTTTAGTCATATAATCATATAGATTATATGACTGCACAATCTAATACACGACTACCACTCAATGTTGTTTAACAAGGGAAGGACCAAATAAACTAATAGTTTCAGACCATAGACTCCATGGATATTTCACAATCATTCAAGAAGAGGCCACTTGCGCGCATTAGAGGATAGTAACAACAAGCAAGTGGAAAAGGGAGTTTCATAAAACAAGAAGCATTCAAAACATCTTCCAAGTATTTATAACGCTAAGGATTTATAAACCTCCACCATAAGTCTAAAGTTTAGTTTAAATTAAAACATAATCATTCTCCTTCTCAACGCAAAATATTTTAAAGCAACCCTTGGATAACATAATCAAACCATTCTAACATAGATACTAATATATATTACTAAATGTTTCATTATTCAAGACAACACCTTCAACTATAAATTAATAAGATTATCAATGTATAAAAAGTTTCCCCCAAATGTTAACAACCTTCATATCAATTTCCATCGTGAACCATATCCAGGTCTTTATGTACATAAAATTTGAGTAATCTTAACTAGCAACATTTACATGATAAAAAAAATGGAAACAACATGAGATAGAGAATTACCGAATATGCCACCCAACAATTATCCCCGAGAGGGTAACTAGACCAAAGTAATTCTTGAAATAACTGGGTATTGGAATTGCACATTTGTAGCCTCAAACTTAGGTGATTCAAAACTAAGTTACGGTTCAAGCTTGATGAGGACGAGTCAAGGTACATCATAAGGAATAATTTAAAAGTATAGGAATAAGTATTGATGATTGAACAGGAAAATTTTAAACAAGCAAGGTCCAAATATGCTGCACCCAAACTTTTACATTCTACATTTTTTCTTAAAGTTTTTATTTTTTACCAAAACTACAGACTTGGCTTAGCCCAAGTATTGGTCACTCCAATCCTACAATCTTTCTTTCTAGGGATCAAAGGTTTATCAAATGGGGTCTTGAGAGAGAGTCAAAAAAGTACAACAAAAATATGATAAGGTTGTGAAAACTAGAGGTTCATAGATACCGCAGGCTTGCTTTCATAGTTACCGGAAGCTTACTACCTCACAACAAAATAATTACCTAGGTACTTAAACAAAGAAAAGTAGATAACAAACTTCGAAGGTTGATCAATCGAGAAAGAAAACGAAGATAGCCATAAGGAGGGGAAAATACATCTTAGCTGACCAGGTTGATCACTCGGAAACAGATTATAACATAAAAAACACAAAAATTTCAAGAGGAAAGAAGGGATTTCCTCACAAGGTGTCAAACCCACAAAAAAAGTAACAGTGACAAAACAATCCTAGGAAAATGGTGGTTTAATTTAATGATATTTTTAAATCTAGAAAAAGTAGGAATGAATAGAATTATCTTCCCTGTTTCAAAAGCATCCACAAGTAGACAAACCAACTCTCATGCCTACAACAAAATTCCTTGGGTCGAATGTCCATCCACATCCATGATGGCGCTAAATCACTACTCATTCTCACATTGGAATAGCAAGGGATTCCCCCAAAAAACCACAAGCTGCATCTTCCCTAAAGGGACAAAGATCTTAAGGAATGTCATGACAATAGTAAAAACACAAAATGTAAAATAAAATGGGAAGGCCCAAGAACACGTGGGAGAAATATTAAAATCCAAACCCCACAACCTTATAAACATACTCCTCGTCTTGTGTCACAAGGGACAGTTAGATCAGGGCAATAGAACATTCTGCTACAGCAAAAATGATTTTTGTTTTTTAAAACAGCTATAGCTGCAAGAGCCTAAGAGGCCACATATGAAAAAGAGTAATCAAACATAAGGAAAGTAAAATACTTGTGAAAATTGACTCATGGAGATGGGGTCTCACAGAAATTCCATGTTTGTAGGATGAGCACACAAAGGGATCTACTGCAGCCATTCTTGCTTCCCATAAGCAACCATCAGGTGACACAACTTTCCCAAACACCTTTTCAGCTTATACGCAGCTAGAGACAATAAAAATTTGGAACATGAATGGACATCCATCAAGCAAGAGGAAGAAATCAGATCAAACATCCTAGCTAAACAAAACAATGCATTCGACCTCCACAAGGGGTTTCTACACCACCACAAAGCTAGAAATAGATCTAAAAGAAACCAAACAAAAACCAATGTAGGCAACCAACAATAAATTGGCATTTATTCCACCAAACGTATGCCAAGCATGAACTGAAAAGATCAATAAATAAAGACAAGGGGCTAGAAATTCCTCCACACCACTACCCAGAAGACAAGCAAAAAAAAAGAATGCAAAGACAGAAAACTGGAGCCCATACCAATCCTCATGCCAAGCTTATCACATCTAATAATCTAACGTGGGAGGCAAAATAGTGGAAGCAACAATAATTTCACCCAAACATTAACAATTACATTAAGGCATGTGCATGTAGGCTCAAGACAAAAAAGGTGGGAGTTAGTGGCTGGAGTTTTCAATAAAATATAAAACATGAATACCAATTTCCAAACATTGGAACCACCAACAAAATTAAATCCTCTTCTACGCGAATCGAGGATCACTCTTAGGGAATGATCGAAAAGATACAATAAAATAACATAAGGATAATTAATATTAATGTCGATAACATTCAACAATAAAAATAATAATTAAAAAAATCATGTCGATCGACATATAAATTAATAATAATAATAATATCATTATTGTTTTTATTTTTACTGCTCACAATAATTATTAACCATGTTAATAATGATTGCCCGTCAAGCTCAATAAAAAAATAATAATAAGCAAATATTGACAATTCAATAATTATTATTATTATGTAGATATTCCTTCTAGTTGGAAATGCCCTAACAACACCAAGTTGTCATTCAAACCACCTATAGAATTCGAGAACATGATTTTACTTTAATAAGATAATTGTAAAGGATGCCACAATGTCCACAACTAGAGGCATCGACAATGACATAGGGAGGCAAGACAGAGAGGAAGGATTCTAATCCTTCACTATGACAAGGTCAAAGTGAACCAATGGTTAACATGGGGAACACACAACCATTCGATGCTTAGTGACATGGTCACCGAGGCAAGAACTGGGGTAACGTTAAATGGGGCATTGCATTCTCCTCCCCTTAAGAAAGCATCATACCCGATGAGACGTAACACAAAGGGAAAGAAAGGCAATAAGCAACCAGGAACATATCAAGATGAAATTACACCCTATGGTTAAAATTTCAGTCCTTAAAGCACGACCACGTGTATCCTTAGAAACATTTTGGAAGAATTTTTAGCTTTCAAAGTTCTGAGAAGATTGGCACTTCCCTCATATTCATTATCTAATTAAAATCTTTCCATTTACATTATTCTTAATTCAAGTTCTTTAAAATTTCATAATTTTTTGTATAGTTTTAGTTTATTCATTCTTGTGGGTTCCTAACATGAGCTTTTATCACAACACCCTACTAGGGTCATACACAACATTAATGATTCACAAACATAATTTTACATACTTTCATGAATGTACCACACTAGAAGAGCTTAACCAAATTATGGAAGGGAAACAGGAACAGTCCACACAACATAGTACTTATCACACATCTCTGATTGACAACAATAATACTCTAACAAAAGTGTACTACAATAACTAGAAATTTCCACAATTCCACATATGAGGATTTCACATAACTCAAAACAATAGTTACAAGTACATAGTGTCAACAAGGGAATCAATGCCATAATCACAACATCACACAACATATCTAGCTAACATGAGTAACACATACATCATAGAACTACTCCCAAGACAACACAACAACTTTGCATACCACCCGAAGCATTAATCACACACACACACACACACAAATATCTTATACCTCCCTCAAGTCTGTTATGTATCCATAAATATCTTATGCCTCCCTCAATCTTTTATTCCTCCCTTAATTTAATAATAAAAATAAATTTCCTTTTCACTCCCTAAAGAGGTCAATTTCCTTATGGCCCTAGGCACATAGAGTTTAGACACCCCTAACCCAAGTGACATAATAACTCATGGTTTGACGACCCGCTAGTTATCTATAACTCCTTGGGGCATACCCCCAAACAACGAAGTGGGTCCATCATTTCAACCATTCCATGGTGCATCTCAAGACCCTATTCCACACATCACAACAATAGAACCAACATAGTAATCTTCAGATGCCAAGTGGTAAAGTACAAGCCTTGGGCAAGGTGGTAAAATTTTAAAATTTTAAGAGAAGATCATCTAAATCCAAGTAAAGTAAATGGCCAAATAGCCATAGTTAGTGCAAAAACCCGTATGTTAGTACCAAAACCCAAGGAAATGCCCATTATATAAAACATGGCAATCAAGAAAACTGCTGGTCCTTGCAAAAATAAAATAAAAATTTCAATTTATAAATAAAATACATATATAATAATATCACATTACGATGACTATGTGGCCTTACCTGGCCACCAAGGGGGTACTCAATGAGTATCTGGTACTCTGAACATCAAGCTTCAGCTCGCAAAATAACATATCAATAGTACAATTATCATCATCTCTGTCTGAATCATCCCACCACCACTTCGACAAGGCTAAACATAGTCATATCTACACTTAGGTTGTATCCATACAACAACTATAAGGAGAGAGAAAAAAGGATTATAGGTATTCATCTACTGAGCCTAAGATCAGCTTGAGGTACTGGCCCATGGTACACATTCCCTCACTCCAAACATACACTTTTACCAATTTCCCTTCGGCTCGGTAAGCATAAGGTTCACAACCTAACATGAAACTCCATCACTTAACACAATGGTGGTTCAAACACATTAACCATAGCATCTCACGCATGGCGCCAATACATGGTATATCACATACATTACACTCACGGTTTACCACATCACAACATGCTGCACCTAAATTGAAATCATTGTACGATATGGATCATATACCCACCATATGTACCTAAATAACGACATGAATCATTATATATCACATGAATTACAATTATGATTAGCATAATTATAACATATAGTCAACTACCATATAACATGGAAATACACACATTTCTACACAAATGATAATGACATCATTAAGAAATCTAGTTCACTACAACCAACCTGGTAGTAGAACATATCAACACACCCACACATCACAAATGCAAAAAGGATCCAAAACTCTGACATCAAAAATCACACTTCTTTCACACTTGAATTATCATTGAATTCATGAAAATAAGGAAGAATACTCTCATATCCAACACGTCAACATGACAACAGTCATGCACTAAGTGACATACACAACATGTGTGCTCACAATATCATAATTACGACATAGTTCACATCACGCTTAAATCACATTACTCTTCCAATATTCACCACCATAACGCAACACCAACACAACTCTAGTATGTCCCATAGGTTCAAGAGCATGAACCTCCGCTTTGATACCAAGTGTAACACACGCTAAACACACACAAAAAAAACAACATAGAAAAACTTGGCTAACCTTTTTTTTAATTTCTTGGAGATTACATGACACAACAAGAGATCACAATGGCTACCCCAACTCATGATATGCTTGACACAACATTTACCACCAAGGTATAAGGAAATCGATGATACTCAGCATGAAACTGTTCACTTACCATTTTGACAGAACATCACATACAAGTCCAACCACATAACACACTTACATTTAGGGGCATCCCAGGATCAAAGTATTTTTAAGGTTTATTTTTTACTAAAATGTCTCTTAGTTCTTAACTTACATTTTTATAAGATTCATGTAATGATTCACAAAATTCTTTTCACAAGGGAGAACTTCTTTCTTTTATACTATTGGCTGATTAGCTTAAGACCAAGCTTTCTAAAATAGGATCATCAATTATATGTCGATAACTTTCTTAATTTGTTTGATTTAAAAAGAACATTTTCCATTTATCAAAAGGATATTTATTCATACTCAAGATACTAAATCTTGTTTCCTACCTCCATTGCACAAGGTGACGAGCACAAGCTCTAGTTGAGGGAAGGTATAATTTAGATTTGGAATTATAACCTCCTTGTGTAAGGGTTAAATGTTTATTAACACTTAAGAGAATATTGCAAAGAACTTTTAAAACAACATAGGGGAATAAGATCGAAATGGGTTCATCTTTTAAATCTCATTAGTTATCTACTAGGATTTTATTGGGGATAAGAATTTATCCAGAATGGTTAGAAATTTTATTAGGCTTCACTTGATGAGTTTGAGAAATGAAAACAATTTAATTTTCAATGGTTGAGAGATAGATTGCATGGTTTCTTAAAATATTTCTTGCTACTTATTTAATCTTATTATCTTCTAAAATATGATCATTGATTTCACCTTGAGACCATTTAAGGACTTCCGATAATAAGGATAATGCTTTATTTTCTTAGCTTGGGCAACCCAAGGTATATATATTTCTTTTTAAAGTATAGTTTCCTCTTTGATCACATAAGGACCAAAATGCTATCAAGAAGATCACATCTACAATATTTTACCCATATATACATATACATTTTATAACTTTTAAAAGGATACCCATCCATCTTATTATTCTTAGCATTGCATTATTACCATGTCCTAGAAGGGTTTTCAACACAAAATTTTATCCCAAGAGCACATTACCATTACTTATTTTGATAAAACTACACATCATTACATCGATTCTTTCCAACACAACGCAAAAAAAAAAAGGGACAAAAAATTATATGGAATTATGATTAGGGAATAAGAAGGTAAAAACTTTGATCAATCCTCTATACTATTCTTAGAATTCCTTTAATCCATTAAAAAAATCATGTGTAACAATATGGTAATGAAATTTCATATTTCTTTCAAAACTTAGTACAACAAGTTAAAGTTTTAGTAGTTAAGACAGCATTACTTCACAATACATTAAACAACGACATGGGCCCTCTTCTAAAATTTCCCATAGGACCTTTTCTAGAGTTTTACAACATAAAAAGTATTCGTACAAAAGAGATTTATAACCAATATTGATGAAATAATTTACATGTCTCTCCCTAATTTACCTGCATAAGCCATCTACAATAGTTAATAACCTGATTCAGTTCGTGATAACTGAGCAAGATAAGACTACACAAAGTAAAAATAAGCTTCTATCTAACAATACCAAGAAAGGAAAACATTCTATTCCAAGGATTGGATCAAAGCTCTAAATAATAACAACTCCTTAAGTTAATAAGGAAATTCCCACCATGCCAATCTAAGAAGAAAAACATTATACTTCAATTATGAACATTGTTTCAAAAGCAAGGAAAGTTTAACAATAATTCGAGAAGGGCCACTGGCCATATAAACTAGAAATTACCAACGTAGTGAAACAGGGTTCCCATCGAATAAATAAATAGTCATAAGGAAGAAAATTGATATTAAAACCAACAATCTAAAATTATCAAAAGATACAAAAATAAATAGGCTACGATACTAGAATTCAAAAATATGACAAAATTTAACAATCAATCATGGAGGCACCACGGGATTCAAAGGTTAACACGAAAATTTGAGTGTATTAAAATTTCAATCATGTAGTAATATATATTACATGATTGAAATAAGTAAATAAAATACTAGTTTCGGACATTGAATCCAGGATATTCAAAAATCATTCAAGAAGAGGCCATTGCCCTTATAGTGTAGTTCCCACTTCCTTTCAAAACTTTTTTACTATTGATTTTGATATTGCTGACTATACTTATGGAAATTTTGTTTTATTTTGACTTTTTGTGATGTTAGTTGTTAGAGATATTGATACTATTGTTGGATTTGATTCATAGTATGATGTGTGTGGATTATTAGAGACCTTTTATATTAAAAATGATATGCTATTGACATGATTACATATTTTTGACATGTGATATTTACGTCATTTTTGAGTAGACCTTAACAATTCAACTAATCTTATGATCCTATTGTATTGTTGAAATGTAAGATCAAGATGTTGTTATCAATTGTAAATGATATCATTATTTTCCTAGATGATGATTTGATTCATATATAGATGATTTTGGATTTATATTTTATATTTTATTTTGGATGTTTTGATGCGGTCATGAGGCCGAAGGAGGTATTATGTGTTTTTCAGGTAAAAAAATAACAACAAAAATAGGGGGATTGGAGACCAACCACATTGGAATGCTAGATGAACTCAACAAGGGTCACCATGGCAACATGTATTTTGTTGAGTGAGTGTTTTACTTGTTGTTAAGGGGGTTACCATGGGGGGAATTCCCTCCAATTGTGACCAAGGGGTTTGTGTGTTGTTATTTTATTTAGTTTCCCTTATTTAATTTTGTATGTGATTTTATAGTGATGTATTCTCCTTTTATTAATTACTTGATTTGTGTCTAGATTAGTAAATTAATCTTTTTACTAAAGTAAATATGGGATGTGTCAAAATAATTCATTTACTAGATTAGATGGCTCTTGGGTTATGTGTTGTAAGTTGAGTGCTTGTGATCTTGAGTGTTGTACACTCTACTCCTTTATGAAAATTTGGATTTGGCCTTAAGGGACAATTTTGGAGGCTTGTGGGACAAGTTAAACTTGTCACACACCTCTTAAATTTCTATACCAACCGTACCCATGGATTGGGGGGTCAAAAATAGACCCCATTATGTGTTTTGGGAAGACAAAAAGGTAAAAATTTATTGCACTTTCTTTCTTGTAATTAAATTTTGTCCTTATGGGGTGTGGGCTTGGATTGTGTGTGTAATTAATTTGTCATTCCTCTCACCCAAAAATTTATTGTCCATTGGGTTTGAGGTTTGACTTGTGAGGTGGAGTTGAGTATGAGTGATGTGGCATCCTACATGGAGACACCTCACCCTTCTCTCTCCCTTTTCTATTTATTCAAGTTCTTTTTTTTGTTTGGGGGTTACTTAATTTGTTTTGTGCTCTTGCATTTTTGGGAGTTGGAGGATTGTGGAGTGCTTGTGGATATTTTTATAGATTTTTGATGATTGTTTGGGATTAAAGAAGTTTGGTGTGTGACTCTTGGATCAAGATCTACCATGGAAAGGTAGAAGTTATACCCTTGTTTTATTGTTTTCCTTTATTTATGTATATGTGCATGTTATATTGTGTTTTTGGTATGATTTTTGGCTGCTTGGGTATATTGCCTAAGTGTAGTGTAGGAGGGGACTATGGGGATATTACATGTAGGGAGGCATAAGAGTTTATTTCATGCTTTGGAGGGAGTTGGGTTGGGTGCCCCACCTTGGACAAGAAATGCTTGCATTTCTTACTTGTTTTATATAAGAGAGGCCTAAGAGAATGAGGGAAGCATAACAGAATGTGGGAAGAATAATAGGATCTTGAGGGAGACATAAGAGTTGTGTAGGAATTTTAAGAGGTATATTGGAGGGCTTTAATGTGGGCACCTATTTCCCATTGGGAGGCATAAGTGATCTCCCCATATATTCTTACTCCTTTGGACTTTACATTTTTAAGCCTTGTATATTATGTTGTTGTTTTCCTTATTTTGATTGTAGTTGTGTTGTTTGTATTTTGGTATGGTTGTGAAAACTTTGTTTTGTGATGTGAAATCTTGTTTCATTGCCATGAGTTGGATCCATATTTCATCGCAATGTGGTTGGGGCTCGAGGGACAATGAGGAGGATAGCTTCTTCTCCTCATTGGATTTTTAGTTGAGTGGAGAGTGTTGCATCTCCCCCCTTTTTTGTTGTGGATCAAGAAAATCATGGAGGAGCCCTTTTTTTGGTGATGTGAAACTTGGAGCATTGTTGGTGTCCTTAAGGAAACCTTCCTTGTGAGAAATCTTCTTGTTATTCCCACTTAGGGTGGAAGACTTGTAATATTGTATTCCTTTTAGCTTTCATTCACATAAGTTTTCACACTTTAAGTGGAAGTTATTGTATTAAACTTGTGAAGAAAAGTTGTATTGTTATTGGATATTAAAGTTTTATTTTATGTTAAAAAAAAAGAAAGAAAGATTTGTGTTTATAAAGCTAATTTTTTTGAAATAGAAAATAAGTTTAAAAGGGAAATATCTTATTCCATTGTAGTTAATTTATACCCACAAAAGTGTGTTTCCTTTGTTCTAAATAAATTATTGGAATTTTTTTGAAAATCTATTGTGGAATGTTTGAAAATTGCATGAAGAAATAGTATATTTCATTGTGTTACTTGAAAAACATGTAAAGGAAGAATTTATGCTATCTTGTTCATTTCTTTGCATTGTTGAGAGAAAATTTGTTGAATATAATGAAAGTTATTCTTGTAGAAGTTGTGTTATTATTGAAATAGTAAATGTTTTAAGTTGAGTAAATTACTACTATGGAATGAATAGATGAATTTAATTATTGCAAATGGAAACTTTAGGCATATAAAATTAAGTTTAGAATGACCCTTAAAACACCTTAACAAATTTTTTTGTTAGAAACATTTTGGGTTTGAAGGTTCTATTTCTAAGGAACAAGACTACTGCCTTGTGCAAAGCAGCGGTCCCGTAATCGCCGCTCAAGCAAGGTGGTAGTATTATACTTGCCTCTTAGGAAAGGTGGCGGTTCGTGAATAATCACCCAAGTTAGGCAGCAGTCCCAAGACCACTAACCTACTTTGGGTGGCAGTTCTTTCACTGATTGTGGAAAACATAAATCCACACCTTTGAAATTTTAACTTGGTCAAAACACAATTTTAGACTTGTAAAAATCACAAGGAAACCTCCAGCAACAAATAATGGCTAAATCTCATTATTTAAAGCAAATAAATCTTCAAATGGTAAATTAAAAGTACTCAATCTTGTATATATTAATGGGGGTAGGGTTTGCCCCAAATAAATAACTCAAAATACAAATAACTTTTGAATAACTCTAGATTTGGAGTGGAAACCCCCTTCAATCTCGGAAGGAAATAATTTACAAGAGATGAAACTATAACCTATACTAAACTAAGCTTGAATTCTTTGTAGACTCCTCCATAGTTCTTCCTTCTTGTCTCCCATGGCTTCCATTTCTCCAACCTAAACATTAAACAAAAAACAAAGTGACCAAATGAGGAGAATAAGGTAGGAAAAGGACTTAATAAGAATGCATAAGGATATTTAATTTTAGTTTGGAACCCTAGGATCTAGTGGCCACAGTTGAATTGATCCAAGTGTTGAGGACCAACCCTCCAATTGTTTGGTAGGAATGATTTTTGTGGATGTCTTAAATAAATTTTAAAGATATGAGTAGATGGGTGAATGGGGCCATTTAATTTCCTTGGCATGCAAAGTCATTATTAGTTCATAGTATGTGATAGGAAATTAATGAAATAGACATCAAGCTAATAAGATAATGAAAATAAAATAACTAAGTATGAGGTTAACCATTTTGTCTTTGAATATTAATTAAAGATGAGAAAACACCTAACTAGGTAAGTTAAATTATTCCACCTTCCTAATTGATTTTTAATTAATCGACCTAAGAGATAAAATAAGAATATTAAATAATTAAACTAGACGTGGTTGATACATTGTAAAGTTTAGATTATTGGTGAAAATTAATTTAATGCACACTAGGGGTTAAAACCCTTGTAACCTTTTAACTTATAACAAAAAACAATTAGTCGCAATTTTCGGATCAAGTGTTAAGATTTTAATGTATTTTAGAACATCATTTTTGTGAGTGTTACACTTGGTATCAGAGCCATGGGTTCAAATCTTGGACCCTTGGGCACACTAGAAAACACGAGACATGAACACTTAACCTAGCACAAAATTGTTTTCTTTAAAACCTACAAAACCACACTGTCTAATAATTATATAATATAGAAAACCTAGAAAACTGAAACAAGACCTAGAATGATGAACTAAATATTGCCTTGGTTTGTGTAGGAGGCACAAACTAGATGAGGAATTCTTGCACATAGATATAGATTTACCACCGCCAGATCAGGATGTAGAAACCATTCTACCTCAAAATTTATAGACTCTTTAGGACATCAATACCACTTTACGTAGAGGGTCCTTAGGAGGAAGACTTGATAGAAAGGATAGGGAGCCTTCTGTGGAGGCTCCTGCACCTCCTCAACACAGCTAGGAGTATAGGAAAGAGAAATATTGTGTGGAGTCAGCTAGGGTAGAGTCACCACAGAGGCAATATGGAGAAATGATTTCAGGATATAGGGACATATTATGGAGCCCTAGGTAGAGGGAGGAGCATGCAAAGAGACCTAGGGGTCGTCAGTCGTCAACTACAGACCATATCAAGGAGATCTTTAAGCTACAACCATCTCATTATTCTAGAGATATAGGTGGTTTTTAGGAAGAGGCTTGGTTAGTGAGCTTGATAATATGCTTCAAGCTATGCCCTTGTACTAGCAACATGAAAGCTCATGTTGCGATCCATCTTCTGAGGGATGGACCAGGTGTTTGGTTGGGGGCTGAGGAGAAGAAGCTCCATGTTAACTCGAAGATAGTTACCTGGGATCTATTTAAGGAGTGGTTCAGGAGAAGGTATTTTACCAGGAGGTTTATTCAGCAACAAATAGACGAGTTCCATGACCTCTGTTAGGCATCTATGACTATAGCTGAGTATGAGATTCAATTTCTGGACCTACTCCAGTATGTCGACTATATGTAAGATTAGCAGGTATGGATTCACAAGTTAATCAGGGGCTTGAATTTGGATTTGAGTCGTGTAGTGCACATTCACTACCCACAGACATTAGCAGAGGCCATGGAGAAGGCCTATATTGTAGAGGAGACACGGAGGAAGACACAGCAGGCTAATGATAGAGTTCAGAGCTGCATCCAGTAGATGTAGGATAGTAGGTTGAGGGGGTTAGCTCCTCCTCCTCGTGGTGGATAGGGTTCAGTATAGTCTTCATTCAAGCCACCACAACAGCCACCTGAGCAGTAGTAGTAGCAGACCTGCCCACCTTATAGACCTCCTCAGAGATTCGACGCACAGAGTGGGTAGAGTATGGGGCACCTCTTAGGGGACCCATTAGGACATGGGGTGCAACAAGAGATCAATCAGCAGAGCTCCTTAGCAGAGAACTCAGCAGTCCATAGCTAGGTTGTCAGGATCCACAACACAGACCTAGAGTGTACTGGTTGGAGCTGCATCTCAATGGAGAGGACCGGGAAGCTGTTATGGTTGTGGCATTGTTGGACATCATTAGAGAGAGCACCCACAGAACCCTATTAATAAGGATAAGATGCATATTTCAAATCCTACTATTGGTCACATAGGATGTAGCCATCAGATCTATGCAGTGGTAAAGAACTGCTAGGCTAAGTACCATAGTACCGTGATAGAGACAAGAGGTAGTATTGGTGGTATCTCTTCCTCCATATTGTTTTGTTCTAGTTTGTCTGATTATTTTATCACACCATCCTTTGTAGAGTGTTTTAGGATGGTTGTAGTTAGGTAGGGTCTTAGTTGCGATGTTGAGATGGCTTCTAGAGTAACACTTTCTGTAGACTACTTAGTTAAGGAGTGTGTAGTGGATTTTGGACCCATCACCACTACCTCAGATATTTGTATCCTTCCTTTGGGTTCATATGGAGTCATCTTGGGAATGAATTGGTTATCTACACATAGATGCAGAGTGGACTGTTACCATACAAGTATTGCTTGTACAGATAATCTAGGAGTTGAGTTAGTGATAATAAGAGTTAGGAGGCACGTTTCCATTCACACCATCTCTGCTATGTAGCATAAGTGGTGTGTGTGACGAGGTTGTCAGATATATATTTTTATGGTTAGTGACAGATCTGGGGATGAGTCTAGTGGACCATACCTTGATGATAATAACATCTTGAGAGAGTTTTTTGTTGTTTTTCCAAGGGAGCAACTGGGGTTACCTCCCCCACCTAAGATAGATTTCCACATAGATCTGGTTTTAGACACAGAGCCTATCTCATGAGAACCTTATTGGATGACTACCCCTGAGCTCTATGAACTCAAGTTGTACCTTAAGGGCCTTTTGGAGAAAGGCCTAATCTATCCTAGTGTTTCCCCTTGGGGTGCACTGGTGATTTTTGTAAAGAAGGATGGATCTCTACGGTTGTGTATTGATTACATCCAACTGAATAAAGTAACGATCAAGAATTGTTACCCCATTCCATGCATTGATGATTTATTTGATTAGATGAAGGGGGATAAATTTTTCTCCAAGGTAGATATTAAGTCAGGATATAATGAGGTGAGGATCACAAAGGAAAATATTCATAAGATCACCTTCCGTATGAGATATGGCCACTACGAGTTCACAGCAGTGCCTTTTTTTCTGATGAATGCCCCCGTAGTATTTATGAGCTTGATGAATGGGGTACTCAGGACATTTTTAGATCACTTTGTACTCATCTTCCTTGATGATCCATAGGGATCCAAAATTACTCTACTATATCAAATCAACCAACGAACAAGAAAAAAAATATACACAGAGGTTTTATCTGTTTAGTGTCAGGACCGTCACCCTATGCAGGTTGGTGGTTACATAACTACCACCCCATTAGGGTGGTGGTTCTGGGACCACTAGTCTACATTGGGTGGTAATCCTGGCTCTTGCGAACATAAAATAAAATATGATGTAAACAGTCCCATAATTCCAAAGGGTGTCCAATTATTGGTGTATGAGTCTATATTCTTTCCTTTTCTACAAATTGTTGATTCTAAGCACAAGTATAATTCATTCACTAGCTATCTCTATTATTTTCTAATAGAAAGTATAATAACAACAATTAATTGTGATTCTACGGATAATTCCAATGTTGAACAGTTTACAAATCATTTTGGTATCAGAGCTAACAATTATCCAAAACTGTGGTATTGATTCTTGGATTTGTATGACAATGACGAGATTTAAAGGCAAAGAGGCTTTACCTTGCGATCCATAAATTTCTACAAAGAAGTGAAAATAAAGAATTCGGGGACAAATGGAGGAAGAGAACTTGGTCCATAGAATCAAGACGCTGGAGACCATGATGCATAGGATGTTTAGAAGGCAAGAAGAGGTTTCTAATTTACAAAAGTCAGCTTATGTCAAACAAGACTCCATGGACTCAGTGGTTTGGGGCTTAGCTGAAAATTTTTGCATAGGAAGGAGCCACTATAAGGAAATTTATGGGGAAGAACATGAAGTAGATAATTCTAACACAAGAGAAAAGGTAAAATCTGATCATACTAATTTTAAAGTTGAAACGAAAGTTGTGATTAAAATATTTGAAGGACAAGTAGATGTAGAGTTGATTGATAAAAGGTTAAAATGGCTAGAATTCTACTTTAGCATCCATAATGTCACTAAGGCATAGAGGATCATCTTTGCACGTCTCAAGATGGAGGGACATGCTCTTGTTTTATGGGAAACCCATCTACCCACTTGTGAAAAGAAAATAAGCATCCTATTGTGAATTCTTGGCAATAATTTATAGAGCTAACTTATATCCTATTGTCCATAAGACTGACCAAATGATTAAATGGCAATATTTTAGACAACGCAGTGGTCAAAGTTTGTAGGACTATACTACAGAGTTTCAGAGGTAAGCCATGTTGCTTAACATGGACTTAGAGGATGAGGATATTCTAACAAAGTACTTGGGAGGACTTCAGAATCACCTTCGAAGAAAAGTCCTCTCCACAAAGCCCAAATATCTCAATGAAGCATGTTTACATGTGTAATACATAGATGATGAAAAGAAGCAAGGAGAAGAAGAGCCAAGGGTAAAGCAATCAACAAATCAGCAGAAGAAAGAGTTTGGGAAAACAAGTAACAAGGGTAAGTTGAAAGGGAAATGTAAAAAGCTACCACTACTTTGAATACTTGTAAAGATCCCAAGAATTTTTGCAATAACTGTGATATCAATATTCATAATGATGCTACATGTTGGAAGTTGTATTCGGAGTTGCATCCAATTAACCAAACCAAGGACTCGAAGAATTCCATGACAACTATGAAAACAGAAGGGGAGGTGGAAATTGCAGATGAATCTAATGTAGATGAGAGGCTTTGATGCATGGCCACCAACATGGACAGCCAAGAAGAGGAGATAAGTAGACTATTCTAGATCAAAATCCAGATCAGGAGAACTACTGTAAATGCTTTGGTTGATACTGGTTCTCAGTCTAACTTTATTTCTGAAGCAGTTGTAAAGAAGCTTGGTCTTGAAACTTACTAGCATCCACACCCTTATCCTTTGGGTTGGGTGAAGAAGGGTGTTGAAATTCAGGTACCAAGAAGATGTAATGTCAAGTTTGGGATAAATTCCCAATTTATTGATGTTTTTGAAGATAACATTATTCCACTTGATGCTTTTGATATTGTATTTGGGATTCCTTACTTTTATATTAGGGATGATATATTTATGAGGAGGGAAAAGCAGTACAGATGGGTCAAGGATGGGATCAGCTATAACATTTGGGCACACCAATGTAAGACATGGGTTACTATGATAAGTGCTAACCAATAAAAACAACTTATTCAAGTAAATAATAATTAGTTTGTTTACTTTTATTGAAGGATTAAAAAGATGGGGTAGACGTTGTAGAGATTTCTAACCAGGGAAAGCATGATTTGGATAGTATTATTTAGTATTTTTAGGAAGTATTTCAGGATCCTAGTGGGTTACCACCAAAACGGGAAGTAGATCATGAGATTCAGCTATTGCCAGAATCCCCTCTACCAAACATCGGGTTGTATAATAAATCCTTGCTCGAGAGTATTAAAGTAATGAAAAAACTTCAGGAACTACTACACCAAGGGGTGATACGTCTAAGCACCTCACCATGTGGTTTTCCTATTGTGATAGTGCCAAAGAAGGATGGTTCTTGGAGAATGTGCATCGACTATCGTGTTTTAAACAAGATCACCATAAAAAATAGATATCAAGTTCCTCGCATAGATGATCTCTTGGACCAGATTCAGCATGCCAAATTTTTCATGAAGTTAGATCTCAAGTCAAGTTATCACCAAGTCAGACTGAAGGAGGAGGATATATGAAAGACTGCCTTCAAGACAAAATATCATTTGTATGAATGGTTAGTACTTCCTTTTGGGTTATGCAATGCACCCGTTACATTTATGAGATTGATGAATGATTTATCACGGGATTTCATATATTCATGAGTCATTGTATATCTAGATGATATCTTGATTTTTAGTGCCACATGGGAAGAACATCTAACTCATTTGAAGCAAGTCTTGCAAGTTCTTAGGGAGAAACAACTTCTTTATAATATGAAGAAATGTGAATTTTGCAGACAGTCACTTGTCTATCTTGGGCACGTGGTTAGAGGAGGAGATCTATGAGTGGATCCAAAGAAGGTGGAAGCCATCAATAATTTTCCAACACCAACAAGATCCATAAAAACAAGGATTTTTGTGGGAGGATTAAAATACATGTGCAAGTTCATTTTGGGATTCTATGCGATCACAACACCTCTAGACATAGTGGCCACAAAGAGTAAGTGTTTTGATAGGGGTAAGGAACAAGAAAAATCCTTTGAGTTATTAAAATACAAGATTAGTCATGCTCCAGTACTGGCTCTTCCTGATTTGTAGTAGCCTTTTGAAGTAGAGACAGATGCCAGTGATTACGCCATGGGTGTAGTGTTGCTTCAAGGAGGTAAACCCATATGTTATCATTCTGAAACTTTCACTTCAGCAGTTAAAGGATATTCAGTATATGATAAGGAAATGTATGCACTAGTTCAGGAAATTAAAAAATGGAAGCATTATTTGTTGGGTAAAGAAACTATTGTGCACAATGACCAAAAAAATCTCTAGTATTTGCAAGCACAATCTAAATTATAGTAGGCAAGGCACTACAAATGGATGGGGTCCCTTTAGCAGTTCCATCTGGTGATTAAATACAATAAGGGTAGTACAAACTTGGTGGTAGACATGTAGTCTAGGCCACCCACACAGGTGAATTTTTCCTGTTTGGCCACTATCTCTCAAATCGTGACTTTCACGAAGGAAGCTTACGGAGAGGCATATGCCCAGTACAAAGACTTTGGGGTGACATTTCAGCAGACATAGTCCCAAGGGGCTGAAAGGATAGGGATTGAAGATTGTTATCTCAAAGATGGGTTTTTCTACCGATGGGGGAAGCTTTGCATGCCAAAAGAAGAGAAATTTCTATTGATGAGGAAAGCACATACCTCAAAAGTAGTGGGGCATTTCAGTGTTTGTAAGACCCTAGCCCACTTGCAAAGGTACATGTATTGGCCCAATATGCAAGAAGAAGTATCAATATTTATACAGGGATGTAAATTTTGTTATACTAGCAAGCCTAAGACTAGGAAGGAAGGTTTGTATATGCCTTTTCCAGTACCTACTCTTCCATGGGAGGACATTTCTATGCATTTTGTAGGAGGATTACCTATGTCTAAACATGGCCATGACTATCTCTATGTAGTTTTTGATAGATTTAGTAAGATGTGTATTCTTATGGCATGTAACAAGACAGTAAAAGCACATGAGGTGGTAGATCATTTCTTTGCTAATGTATGGGTGCATTTTGGTATGCCAAAGTCTATTGTTTCTGACAGGGATTCCAGGTTCTTGGGGAAATTTTGGACTACCTTATGAGACATGATGGATACAAGGTTACAGAGGAGCACAACTTTCCATCCAAAGACAGATGGACAAATAGAGGTGGTAAATAGGACTTTGGTACAGTCGATCAGAGGGTGTAACAGAAAATACCCAAGGACTTGGTATGAATCCTTAGCCTACATTCAGCATTCCTATAACTGGGTAGTACACACATCCACTATGAAGTGACCATTTGAAGCATGCTTGGGATATCTACCTACAAATCTGCCAGACATAATAGTTGGACAACAAGATGAGAAGGATACATGAGACACGGAGGTGACTAGAGAAAAAAAATTCATTGATAGGATCTGACAAATCCATCTCAAAGTAAAGGAACAACTAGAGAAATCTCATGCTAAGTAAAAAGCTAGGCACGATCAGCATAGAAGGGAACATAAGCTTCATGTTGGAGATAGATTTTGGCTTTACTTGAGCAAGAAGAGACTACAAGGTCAAGCACGAAAGCTCAAGCCATTACGATATGGACCATTCACCATATTAGATTAGGTTGGAGAAAATGCATTTTGACTTGATTTTCCATCATTCATGAGGATGTACTCTATAGTAAACTATGAGAACTTGCACCTATATGAGCCATCCATGCTAGATGCAGATGAAGAACTAAATTTTCTACCTTCCATTGACAATTGTGTCTTAGACTCACAAGGTGAATTGGAGGAGGATGTTGTACTGCACCAACAGGTTAGAGAGACTAGGAGAGGTCCACAGGAGTCTTGGTGGATTAGACTGAAAGGAAAGACACCAAGGTAGGCCCAGTGGTACCCGAAGGAGCAAGTGAGGAAATTATTTCCTCATCTACTCCCCCACTAATATTTTGTGAGACCAAAAGCCTCCTAAGCAGGGGAGGTGTGATCCATAGGGATTTAAAATGACTCTACTTTATCAAATCATACAACATGAAGAAGAGAAAAATATATATATACATGGAGGTTCTTTATATTTAGTGATAGGACCACCCCCTGTACATGGTGGTGATTACATAACTGCCACCCCATTAGGGTGGCGGTCCTGGGACCACCGGTCTGCATTAGGCGGCGGTCCTGGCTCTTGCGGACAAAAAATAAAATATGATGCAAACAGTCCCAAAATTCTAAAGGGTGTCCATGTCTCTTCTTCTGCATGAGCTTTCCCATTCTCCAGTACAAAAGAGAACATGAGAAATACTATAATTATATGTTATGGAAGAGAACAAAGGCATCGAAACATGAATAAAGTGAGTAAGAAGCTCTTAGTGTTGGAATTGTCATTTGTAAAAGCGAGTAAATAAGATAGAGTAAGCAACTGGGAGGAAGTGTGAGATATTATCTACTTCTCTTTCATACTTATTGTAATTTTTGTACTTATTATTGAATTGGCCAATAAAAGTGGGAAAAAAGAGCAATTGCCCTTCTCGACTAGATTTTTTTCCTACTTTAGAGGTTTTCTAGGATAAAATTGTTGGTGTATGAGTCTATATTCTTTCCTTTTTGTAAATTTATGATTCTAAGAAGAAGTATAATTCATTCACTAGCTATCTCTATTATTTTCTAATGGAAAGTAGAACAGAAGTGATTAGTTGTGATTTTATGGATAATTCCAAAGTTGAAGAGTTTACAGATCACTTGATGACATTTTGATTTACTCACGTACACATGAGGAGCATGAGGAGAAATTTTTTTGGGTTCTTCAGTGTCTTCATGAGTAGCATCTTTACGGGAACTTGGAGAAGATTCGAGCTATTATGGATTGGCAGGAACCCACTAGTGTGACTGAGGTGTGCAACTTCATGGGTTTGGTAGGATATTATAGGAGATTTGTATAGGAATTTTCTTAGATAGCACACCCCATCACTTCCCTTCAAAATAAAGGGAAGAAGTTTGTATGGTTAGATAGATGTGAGCAAGAATTTCAGACACTAAAGGAATGCCTCACGATAGCACCTATTCTTGCAGTACCAAACCCTCAGGGTGAATTCTTCATTTACAGGACTTGGAGGTGTGTTGATGTAGGAGGGTATAGTAGTTGTTTTTGAGTCTTTCAAACTAAAATATTATAATATCAATTATTTGACTCATGATCTTAAGCTTGAAGTAGTTTTACATGCCTTGGTGTGGTGGAGACACTTCCTTCTTAGTCAAATATTTACAATTAGGACTGATCACTTGAGTCTTCACCACCTCTTCATGTAGCCCAATCTCAATGGTCGTCATCGGCATTAGATGGAGTTGCTTTGTGAGTATGATATGGAGATAGAGAATGTGAAGGGGAAGGAGAACGTGGTTGCAGATGCCCTGAGTAGACAGATACATGTGGCTATGGCTACTTCAGTGGGTAAAAATTTATGGAGAAATATTTTGCAGCAACTTCCTCATGACAGCTTCTAACTTGCAGCCAGAGCAGAGATTGAGTCTTCAAGACCCCTTGAGGGGAGATTTGATGGATTTTCATTAGAGGTAGATGGTCTTCTCAGATAGAGAGGTCACAAATATGTTCCTAGAGATGGAGGCTTCAGACAAGACATTTTGATAGAGGCTCATCTTGCACCTTATCCAGCCCATCCTAGGGTGAAGAAGATACATGCCACTTTGAGACAATTTTACCATTGGAGGGGACTTTGGAGAGATGTGGCTTTTTTTGTGTCACGTTGTCTAGAGTGTCAGAGGGTGAAGGACTGGAATCAGCATCCAATTGGCCTTCTCTTTCCTCATGCTATACCGGAGTGGAATTGGGATACCATTTCCATGGACTTCATAGTTCGGTTATCGACGTCGAGATACCACCACAATGCCTTCATGGTCATGGTGGATAAATTGACAAAAGTGGCTCATTTTTCTCTAGTAAAGACCACTTACACAACTAGTGCAGTGGCACGGGTATATCTCGATGAGATTATCAGGTTACACGGGATTTCATGAAATATCATATGTGATTGATATGGTTTATACACTTCCCACTTCTAGACCACCATGCAACATGCTCTTGAGACACAGATCAATTTCAACATAGCGTATCACCCTGAGATAGATGAACAGACTGAGTAGGTGAGTCATATCTTAGAGGACATGCTTAGGATGTATGTTATAGATGGGAGGATTATTTATACTTGGTGGAGTTTTCCTATAATAATAGTTTCCATAGTTTGATAGTTATGGATCCTTTTCAAGAACTTTATGTCAGAGAGTGCAGGACACCTCTTAGTTGGGAAAGGTTAGAGGATAGGGTTTCTCTTGCACCGGATTTACTACAGGACATGGAGCAATAGGTTGTTATGAGTAAGAAGATATTTTAGGAGGCATGAGACAGGAAGAAGAAGTATGTAGACCTGTAGTGTCATTTAAACAACCACTTGAGACCAAAGAAACAACCTATGGTTAGCTAGAAAAATTATGGGATAATTTTTTTTTATTAGAAGTATATACAACTAGGTTGTAAGACATCAGTCTACCATTGGCAGGTTCTGGAAAAAAACCTATTTACAAAAACACAAATTTCCTTTATTTACTTATATCAATTTCACAATGTTCCAATTTTAGGGTAACATATTTAAGTTGGGTTCAAGGAGTAATTTACCCCCATACCTGCTCTCTAATAGGCTCAGAACTTCAACTGAATTTTTATCATACTTAACACTTCCAAAAATTTCCCTAAATCATTCCCAATGGATAGGAAATTTTCTCACCTTTCTAGTGATATAAAGAACTCCTTCTAACTCCTTACAGATCTCAAGTTATGAGTGGGCGGAGTTCCTAGGGAAATTTTTCCCTAGAGGGACACGTGGTAAGAGGAAGGGGAATGCACCTTGGGTGGTTTGGCAGGATCACATGGGGTGGCATTGTGAAAATTTCCGAATGTAGGCTCAAGGGTGAAAAATGTTCCACGACCCCGTGGGTCCCTGGGAGGACACGTGTCAAGTCCTAGTGCCAAGCGGAGAAGGCAGAAGGGAAGAGTGGGGCAACAGGTTGTTTTAGCACTTTGCACCCAAGGAAAGGGTAAAAAGGGAGAAAAAGGTGTGGGGGTCAGCGCACTCGTGCAAAATGACAATCCCAAAAGGGAAGGCAGGGAAGTGGGTCACGGGAGAATTTTTAGAAATTTTCCCAAGGCCAAAACCCAAGATTTTCATGGGGTTTTTGCCCTACCAGCCGCACCCCAAAGTGCGACGTGATACACCCCCATTGGTCATGGGCCGGCGGGGTCAAAATAAGAATTTTACCTGAAAATTTCAAAGACAAAGTTTAAAATATAAACGCACCTCTACCATAGCCACAAGAGGACATGTGGCGCCCTCTGATTGGCTGCGGGCCGGCAGAGGGAAAAAGAAAATTTTTCCCCAAGCAAAAATTTTCAAAATATAAGTTTCAATTTACGATCCACCCTTCCACCATGCCACATGGCAGCATGTGATTGGTTGCGGGCCAGCAGGTTTGCGGAGTAAAACGGGAAAAATTTCCCAAGGTAAATTTTCAAAAGAGACAAGTTTTTTAAATCCGTCCATCCCTCCCAACGTACCATGTGGTAGGCCCTGATAGGTTGTGGAAAGACGGGGCCACAAACCTTTTTGGGAAATTTTTCCACAGTTCAAATTTCTAAAAATAATTCCTAAGGCTGAAAAGATGGGAAATTTTTGGCTTGCGGGGGCCCACCAGGGAAAAATTTCCCAAATTTTCCCACTCAAGCTCAAAAATTTCAAAGTGCCATAACTTGAGCTAGAAAGCTTAGTTTTAGGGCAAATGATGGACTTTTTGGAAATATCTCGATGCTCATCTTTACACAAAAAACATCAATTTTACATTTTTGATAAGTTTTAATGGGTCAATTTTTACAAAAACAGATATGCAAGATTTTATTTAGCCAACTGGAAAGTTTTTAACTTTCAATTTTGATTAAATTATATCTCCTCCTTCACTCAACATGTCAAATAGACATGGAGGATCGATTCTAGGGAGATTTTATATGTGTTTTAGGAAAGTCAATTTTGTTCAATTGATTCCAATTTGGGATTTTGTCCAACAAATGACAGAAAGCGGTTGAGGAAGAGATTGAGCTCGAGATTTGTAATGATTCAATTTAATCTCTTAAATATTCTTTGTCCATTTGAGTTTCATTTCTATTATATCGGTGTTTAATTTTAAGGTTTCCAAGTTGATTATTAAATGTGTAGGTCTGAACTATGCATTTTATTTAGAATTTACCAATTTTAAAAGTCACAATGTTAGTGATCCAATTTTAAAAGGATCCATTTATCAATTTTATCATTTAAGTGTGGCATTTACAAGTTTCTAGACAAATCAAATGCAATTAAATTGACTTACAATCAACTATTCTAAACTCGAGGAAATTCTGATTTCTAACTTTCATATTTTACACAACTCTAAAAATACAATATAGCAACATTCTTCCTTCATACGCATTTCTTCCTTTTCCATTTGCAAATAACAAGAACTTCCAATCACAATTTGATATTTCCAATTTATTTCATTTTACAACAATGCAATACAAGGATTGAACTTGTAATTATTTATTGACTTGCATTTATAAACTTTTACATCTTCACATTCCTCAATTTCTTGAAAGAAATGACAACATATAATTCCATTTCTTTCCAATAAAAAGAATAGAAATGTAAATGTCTTTGCACAATTCGAAAATACCTAACTCCATAATCAAATTTATATACATCTTTCTTTCACAAAATACATGTCACAATCTCATCCACAACAAGTGGGAAAGGGATTAAAATGAATGTGTTTCCACAAATGACAGTCAAACTATATTTTTCCATAGCTCCAGGATAGTAACGTGCACATTTTCTCTTTCTCCATGTTGATCACAACAAAAGAGGGGGAAATGCAACGCTCTCCACCCAACCAAGACATCCAATTTAAGGAGAATCCTTCATCATTGGCCCCTGAGCCCCAACCAAGATGCAATAAAAAGGTGCAATTCAACCATGGACAACAACTGGCTTCCACACACAACATTCTTTCACATACACATTTTCTTTTTAAAACACAATGCAACACAAAAATCAAACTACATGTTCACAACTGCATTTAAAAACATTCAAATCACAACTCAGGCTTTATCATGTAAGCCAAAGGAGCAAGGACTATAGGTGAACCTACTTATGCCTCCCAATTTGGAATTGGGCATCCACCAAATAATCATACCGCAAATATAACATATCATAACCCATAAACCTTATATCTCCCAACCCCTCCTTATGCCCCCCCCCCAATTTATCCCTTATGCACCCCGCGCAAGTAAGAAATGCAAGCTATTTCTTTTCCATGGTGGATCCCAAACCAAAAACTCCCTCCAAAAAATTTTGATGTCCGATGGAATTTCCATTATGCCCCCCCCCCCCCCCCCCCACAAGAATTCCCCATAGCCTTCTCCTACACCATTCCTAAGGTAGTATACCCATGCCAGCAACCAAATAAAAAAATGCATGCACCATATACACAACATAATAAGAAAATAACAAGCAATAAGGAAGAAATAAACTCCTACCTCTCCATTGCAAGGATTTCCTCCACACAACAAGATTTGAATGTCAAAAACACGTAGTCCCAAAACAACAGTTCCAAAGTATTAAATGCTCTCCAATTTCCTCCAAATAAATAAGAGCTCTAATCACAGAAAAAAATGCACCCAAGGATGCATGCCAAACATAGTCCAAAATAGAAAGCTCCCAAGCATGCAAGACTTTATCTCCAAAACTTCCTAGAAAAAACAAGAGCTCCCACAATAAAATACACCACAAGGAAGAATGTAAAAAGGTTTAACAACCCAGAACAAGAAGAGACTTTGAATTAAATAGAAGAGGGAGACAAGAGGATGATGTGGATCCATGTAGGATGCCACATCACACATCCTCTAATTCAAACACAAAATAGAAAATTCCATTCTCCCAAGCACAATAAAAGAAATGACAAACTAACTTACACACTCCAAAAGAGCCCACACCTCAAGGGACAACTATTTAATAAAATGTAAGAGAGTGCAATCCAAAACAAGAAAAATGATGAATAAAAATCATTTAAAAGTCAAAAATCACATCTCCATCCATAAGTATGGTTGTTATATTAAATTCAGAGGCATGGGACAAGTTTTAATTGTCCCACAAGTCTCCAAAAACATCCCCCAAGGTCAAATTCGAATTTCTATGGAGGTGGAGTATTTCATACTCCAAATATGACTTACACAAGCTCTTATAAAATTAAATACAACAGCCATCAACTCTTATAATTACTTCCCATATCCCAATTTGATTTATTTAAAGTTTAAATATATGATTCCCTCTTTAATCCATGACAATTTTAATTAATTTAAAGGAAAGGAACACATTACTTAATAAAATGCATACAACAATAATAAAAGGAAAAAAATTAATAAAATACACAAACCCACGGTCACATGTAAAGGTAATCCTACCCATGGGAATCCCTAACAAAATACAACACACGCACAAAACAAGTTGCCATGGTGACTGTGTTGAATTCACCCAGAATTCTCATTTTGGTTGGTCTCCCATCCCCCAATGTTTTGTTGTGATATTTTTAAACCTGTAAATAACAAATACCTCCTTCAGCCTTGTGGCCATATCAGAACATCCAAAATGAATATATAATATAATCATGAAATCATCTATACATATGAACCACAACATTCATCAAGGTTAATCAACGAAATCATTTACAATTTATATCAACAACTATGTCATCATCAAATAATTCTTTTCCTTTTCTAGGTTTATTCATAATCTCCAAAATCACACGTCTGAATAACTTCCATTAAACATCCATGCCAATAGTATATCATCATCCACATATGAGTGTCTCTAATAATCACCATGCATTATATATAATCAGATTCAACAATAATCCAGGATCTGATGTCTAAGACCATACTAAATCAAACTATTAAAATATATTGTCATAGTCTACAGTATCATGATCAGTAATAAAAGGTGCCAAAGGAAAGTGGGCACTACATCCCCCTCCCCTTAAACTTGACTTCCTCCTGAAAGTACACAAGAACCGATGTGGTAACAATGCAATAGAGAAAGGATCATGCCCTTTTCAGAATTTCTTTGCTTCAACAACTGTGGGTCTACAAAACTCAAGTTTGGTCCAATATAATTCAGAAGAAGAAGGGAGATTGCAAGGGATGAGTTATAAACTTTCATCATGCAAGGATACGAACATAAGAATCTAAGGAGTAACTTTACACTATCAACAAGATACCACACATAAAAATATAACAAGAAGAGTTCCCAAAAGATCATTAAGAGTAACCGCCAAGGAAGGGAATTACAAGGAAAATTTCCATAAACTTGAGATGACCACATATTTTCCCACTGATACGCATGCCACACTAATAAAATTTAAGGTTTATACACATTTAAGCCATGATTTCAAGGTTCATTGTCCATACAAGGCTAGTAAAATCAACTATGACCAATTTTACATGAGAAACAAGTCTACAGAAGGTCCCACAAATTGAGATCACATAAGATGAGGTTAATCAATAAGGACACATAAATCAGAAAAACATTTACCATCAAGGAACTATTCAAGGAAATATCTTCTATAACTCAAGAGGGCACAATTAAATTTTCATGGTAATGCAAGCGAAGTCAAGACCACAAGATTTTCCTATAGTCTGATTTTTTATTTTTTTTTACACTTTTGTTTTAAGAATCAAGCACACCATAACATCCAGATCTAAAGAAGTCAACCATATAACAAAAGAAAATATATACATATATATTTATATCTCCCCTAGCAACTAACATATCAATATGAGTTCCATACCATGATATCACAATGGGGATTTACTTCTCTTATCTCCTACTCAAGCTCAGATTAACCATAAAGAGAGCACAAGGAACACCAAGGATCATTCAAGGTTGTCTAGGGACAAGAGTGAGTAATAAGGGTTCCAATCAAATCCAAAGGTTGAATAATATCATCTTGCACTTTCCATCCTAATGGGAAGAAGGGATTTAATAACAAGGTGACCTAAGAAAATATGAAGAAAAGAATACTTCCCCAAGTTATTATATATCCTTAACATATGCTGCCTTAAAATTACAATACTTAGGTCTCCAAGGACAAGATAACATGCAAGGAGGTTACTTCTCAAACAATAGATAAGTCTTAATTCAAAAATAACCACAACTCACATCCATCGAGCTACGAAACGATAAGGGTGTGATGACCCAAAACTCCCACAAGAAGGCACATACATCCATGGACAAGAAGTAATAAGCAACTGGAACACATTACTATCCACCAGGATGTTTCACAATTTCAATTAGGCGACAGAACTATGAGTTTCGACTATATATTGCACTCAAACACATAAATTTTACCCATTTTATAAATCAGCTTATTAAGTCAAAAGTTATAGCTTTCCTTGATAAGAACATTCCTTTCATGCTCCCTTAGTTAAATTTTTTTTTTCCTTTATGACATCATCAGTTTACATTTAAAGAGCACCACTAAGGTGGGCATGATGTCTCACCATTCTGTATAGGCAGAGAGAATTTAGTTTACTTGCAAAGAAGGTGGGTGTAAAAAGGTTTCCTTTCTATTCTCCTACATGGTTTTTTTTTATTTCTTCTATTAATCTACCAAGGGTAATACAAGGATCACTTCCCTTTTCTATGCTCCAGTTTATTAGTTAAGTTCCAAGGTCAAATATCTTTAATTATAGTTTTATGGTGTTTTGGTTGAGTCCTCTTATCAATCAAATTTTGATGAGAAGGAAGGTTTAAACACATCACAACATTACTTATATGGGAATGAGATACAAATCAACACACCACATTTTGATTCTAAAGGAACAAGAGACATTCAACATAGAAAACACACTATTAATATTATGTAAGGACTAGGAAACAATGAACCAACATGAATTACATCAAGATTTCAAAAAGTCACCGAATAATTTCAAGCATCATTAAGCATTCTTAGTGGGTCTCCGAAAGTTATCACCAGCCAAGCAACCAGATGACAATGTAACTATACTCCAAGGAACCACATCCACACACAAGGCATCCAATGCAATGAGGTAACCAAATAATTTACCAAATCATGAACTTAACAGCCAAGAGTTACAGTTTTTTTTAAAAGAGGAAGTACCATATAAACACTATCGAGATTAACTATTAAGATCTACCCAACTAACATCTCTAAGAGAAAGGTACAAAAGACCCAAGAATCCATAAATTTTTCCAAGTAACCCAAATATTAATAGGTCATAGATTGTTATTCATAGTAAAGGAATTTTAAGTTGTGTGTAAACTTATTTATAATTCAAGAGGGTAAAACAAGTACACTTAAATAAAAAAACTGACCTGAAAGGCTTAAATCTATCCATAATTACCAAGATGCATAAATTCCACATGAGTCAAAACTTTCTATGATGTAACCAGGAACCCATAGATAAAATTTAACATGTCATCGATGAAAAGTCACTATCAAAGAGAAACATTGTTCCAGTAACATTTACAGTCAACCAAAGGCCATCCAATCCTAACAAAATCTAAAATTCCATAATTAAACACTTCTATTCCAATGAGAGTTAAGCTCTTACCAGATTGAAATAGAATCACCACTACCACTATCAGACTACCCTCTAGACCACACTACATGACAAACTTTCTTTCTAGCAAGGTCAAGCAACAAAAATGGTCACTCTAAGATCTTAGACACACTCAAGGTTCTGTGTATCCATAACCAAGGCAAGACTTTATGCATCCTACAAGGACCTTCAAGACACCCAGGGTTTACCCCCATACGAAAATTGTCACCATACATGAAGAATAGAACCATCTCAACAACATGCAAGAAGGAAAACACGTAACGTTTAGCCAAGTATCCAACAACATCATTAGCTCCGAGTCATGAATCAAATAAAGTCTAAAAAAATATCATAAATCAATAAAAGTGGCTAAGTAACCGCATTGCAACAGTTTGAAAAATTCTTGCAAGAATTATAAATAAATAAAATATTCTCAGAGCGTCTTCAATCCAATCATAAAATAAGATGTCAGTCTTTGATAAAATACACAAGATTATGAATATAAAACACAAAATTTAACAGCACATTCACTTCGCAGCCTTTCATGACTACCAATAGGGGTACTATGCCTCGAGGTTAGTTCCAAGAACACATACAAAGGGTTGGGTCCTAGACAACACCCAGACTTAGTGTCCACCCTCACATATGGGTAACAACAAGGAAAAAATGACAGCCAGACCCTCTTTCTTAACCACTCAAGGAAGGAAGCTCTAAAAAAATTCTAATTAACTCTTCCCGACCCAGAACACAACCACTAAAGTCCAACCACAAGGGTCACTTCTTATAACTCATCATTCCAAGCACTCCAATAGGGAAGGGTCTTAACAAAGGGCTTAATGCATCATACAATTAAATCAAGTTTTAGGACTTGTAAAACAACACATTTTCAAAGGGGAACCAAGTTTTCCATTATACTAGAAGTTCACAAATTCAATTTAATCTGACATTCTTAGCTACCCTGGGTTTAGAAAAAACGTCAATAAGCAAGCACAACAACTCAAATAACTTATTATTATTTTACTCATCATTTTAGTTCTAACAGTTCAAATGAACAAGGTAATGTAATATTTATTCATGCTTATATTTTTCTTCAATTTTTGAATAAGATTGTTTTCTTAAATTCAAAAGTGTACTAGGTTTACAGTTCATGTCTCAAGTTTTCTAGTGTGCCCAATGGTCCAATATTTTGAACCATTATTCTGGTACCAAACTATAGTGCCCATTTAAACAACCACTTGAGACCAAAGAAACAACCTAGGTTTGGCTAGACAAATTATGGGATAATTTTTTTTTATTAGAAGTATCTACAACTAGGTTGCAAGACATCATTCTACCATTGGTCAGATTTCGGAACAAAACCTATTTACCAAAAAAAAAAATCCTTTATTTACTTATATCAAGTTCACAAGGTTCCAATTTTAGGGTTACATGTTTAAGTTAGGTTCAGGGAGTAATTTAACCCCATACCTACTCTCTAACAGGATCAGAACTTCAACTAGATTTTTTTCACCACTTAATACGTCCAAAAATTTCCCTAAACCATTCCCAATGGATAGGAATTTTTCTCACCTTTCCTGATGATATAAAGAAGTCCTTCTAACTCCTTACAGAACTCAAGTTATGAGTGGGCAAAGTTCTTAGGAAAAATTTTCCTTAGAGGGACACGTGGCAAGAGGAAGGGGAATGTGCCTTGGGAATTTTGGCAGGGTCATGCGAGGCTGGAATTGTGAAAATTTCAAAATGCATAGGCTCAAGGGAAAAAAATGTCCCGCGCCCCCGCAGGTCCCCGGGAGGACACGTGTCAAGTCCTGGCGCCAAGTAGATAAGGGAGAAGGGAAGATTGGGGTGGCAGGTTGTTTTAGCACTTTGCACCCAAGGAAAGGGGAAAAATGGAGAAAAAGGTGTGGGGGTCCACACACCCATGAAAAGACAAGCCCAAAGGGAAGGTCGGGATGCGGGCCACGTGGGAGAATTTTTCAGAAATTTTCCCAAGGCCAAAACCAAAGATTTTCACTGCGGTTTCCGCCCTACCAGCCACACCCCAAAGTGCAACGTGGCACACCCCCATTGGTCTGTGGGCCAGCAGGGTCAAAATAAGAATTTTACCCTGAAATTTTAAAAGAAAAAGTTTAAAATATGAATGCACCTCCGCCGTAGCCGCAAGAGGACACATGGTGCCCTCTGATTGTCTACGGGACGGAGGAGGGAAAAAGAAAATTTTTCCTAAGAAATTTTTTTCAAAACATAAGTTTCAGTTTAATATCTGCCCTTCCATCGTGCTACGTGATAGCATATTGATTGGTTGCGGGCTGGTGGGTTTGCGGAGTAATACGGGAAAATTTTCCCAAGGTAAATTTTCAAAAGAGACAAGTTTTTAAAATTGGTCTGCACCTCCCAGGGTGCCACGTGGCAGGCCCTGATAGGTTGTGGAAAGACAGGACTGCGGACCTTTTTGGGAAATTTTTCCAAAGTTAAAATTTCAAAAATATTTCCTAAGGCCGAAAAGACATGAAATTTTTGGCTTTCGGGCCCGCTAGGGAAAAATTTCCCAAATTTTCCCACTCAAGATCAAAAATTTCAAAGTGCCATAACTTGAGCTAGAAAGCTCGGTTTTGGGAAAACGAGGAATTTTTGGAAATCTCTTGATTCCCTCTTTACATAGAAACCATCAATTTACTTTTTAACAAGTTGTAAGGGCTCAATTTTTAAAAAAAGAATCTGCATGCTTTTAATTAGCCAATTGGCAAGTTTCCAACTTTTAATTTTGATTAAATTAGATCTCCTCCTTCACTCAACATGTCAAACAAACATGGAGGATTGATATAGGGAGAGTTTAGAGTGTTTTAGGAAAGTTGATTTTGTTCAATTGATTCCAATTTGGAATTTTTTCCAACAAATGAAAAAAAATAGTTGAGGAAGAGATTGAGCTCAAATTTTCAATGGTTTGAGTTACTCTCTTAAATATTCTTGTCAATTTGAGTTCATTACTAGCCTATCGTGTTGGATTTTAAGGTTTCCAAGTTGATTATTAAATGCTGGTCCAAACTCTGCATTTTATTTAAATTTACCAGTTTTTAAAGTCACAATGCCAGTGATCAAATTTTAAAAGGATCTATTTGTCAATTTTATCATTTAAGTGTGGCATAAAGTTTCTAAACTAATCCAATGCATTTAGTTTTTTACAAGAAACCATTCTGAATCAAAAGCAATTACTAACTTTCATTTTTACACAACTCCAAAAATACTAAATACAACATTGTTTCCACGTGCATTTCTTCCTTTTCCATTTTCTAAACAACATCACATATTTCAATGTTGGAAACCAATAACAACATATAATTCATTTCTTTCCAATGTACAGAGCATAATTTAAGTGTCTTGCACATTTCCAAAATATAACTTCGTAATCAATTTGCATACATCTTTCTTCACAAAATGCATATTACAATTTCATCCACATCACTTGGGAAAGCATTGCAAATGAATGTGTTTCCAAAAAGGATTGTGAAACAGTATTTTTCCATTGCTCCAGGATAGAAACATGGACATTTTCTCTTTATCCAAGTTGATCACAACAAAAGAGGGGGAAAGGCAATGCTCTCCACCCAACCAAGACATCCAATGAAAGGAGAATCCTTCCTTCATCATTGGCCCCTGAGCCCTAACTAAGATACAATAAAAGCTACAATTCAACCATGGAAACAACTGGATTCCACACACAATATTCTTTCACGTACATATTTTCTTTTTAAAACACAATGCAACACCAAAAGCAAACAGCAGTTCACAACTGCATATAAAACATATCAAAATAAAACTCATGTTTGATCATGCAATCCAAAGCAGTAAGGACTATGGGGGAAGCTATTTATGCCTCCGAATTGGGAATTTGGCATCCACCAAAAAATCATACCACCAATATAACATATTATAACCCATAAACTTTATATCTCCCAACCCCTCCATATGTCCCCCCCAAAGGTTATCCCTTATGCCCCCCAACAAGTAAGAAATGTAAGATATTTCTTTGCCATGGAATTTCCCTTATGCCCCCCCCACAAGAATTCCCCATAGCCTTCTCCTACACCATTCCTAAGGAAGTCTACCCAACCAGCCAGCAAATAAAACAATGCATGCACCATACACACAACACAATAAGAAAATAATGACAATAAGGAAGAAATAAAATCCTACCTCTCCATGGAAGGATTTTCTCCATGCATCAAGCTTTGAATGTCAAAAACACAGCCCAAAACAACAATGCCAAAGTATCAAATGCTCTCCAATTTCCTCCAAATCCACAAGATCTCTAATCACACAAAAAAATGCACCCAAGGATGCATGCAAAACACAGTCTAAAACAGAAAGCTCCCAAGCATGCAAGGCTATCTCCAAAACTTCCTTCAAAAACTAGAGCTTCCACAAGAAAATGTGCCCCAAGGAAAAATGTAAAAAGGTTCAACAACCCAAAACAAGAAGATATTTTGAATTAAATAGAAGAGGGAGAGAAGAGGATGATGTGGATCCATGTAGGATGCCACATCACACCTCCTCCAATTCAAACAAAAAAGACAAAAATTTTATGCTCCCAAGCACAATAAAAGAAATGACAAATTAACTGACACACTCCAAAAGAGCCAACACCTCAAGGGATAGCTATTTAATAAGATGTAAGAGAGTGCAATCCAAAACAAGCAACATGATGAATAAAATGCATTTAAAAGTCACAAATCACATCTCCATCTATAATTATGGTTGGTATATTAAATTTAGAGGCATGGGACAAGTTTTACTTGTCCCACAAGTCCCCAAAAACATATTCCAAGGTCAAATTAAAATTTCCATGGAGGTAGAGTATTTCCTACTCCAAATCTGACTTACACAAGCTCTTACAAAATTAAATACAACAGCCATCAACTCTTATAATTACTTCCCATATCCCAATTTGATTTATTAAAAGTTTAACTATATGATTCCCTCTTTAATCCATCACAATTTTAATTAATTTAAAGGAAAGGAACACATTACTTAATAAAATACAAACAACAATAATAAAAGGAAACACATTAATAAAATACACAAACGCACGGTCACATGTAAAGGTAATATCCCCATGGGAATCCATAAAAAAATACAACACACACACAAAACAAGTTTCCATGGTGACCGTGTTGAATTCACCCATAATTCCATTTTGGTTGGTTTCTGATCCCACGATGTTTTATTGTGATATATTTAAACCTGCAAAACACAAGTACCTCCTTTAGCCTCATGGCCATATCAGAACGTTCAAAATGAATATATAATATAATCACAAAATCATCTATACATATGAATCACAACTGTCATCAAGGAAATCAACGAAATCATTTACAATTTATATCGACAACTATGTCATCATCAAATAATTTTTTTCCTTTTCTAGGTTTATTCATAATCTCCAAAATCACACGTCTGAATAACTTCCATTAAACATCCATGCCAATAGTATATCATCATCCACACATGAGTGTCTCTAATAATCTCCATGCATTATATATAATCAGATTCAACAATAATCTAGGATATGACATCTAACACCACACTAAATCAAACTATTAAAATATTTGTCATAGTCTATAGTATCATGATAAGTAATAAAAGGTGCAAAAAGGAAAGTGAGCACTAAAAGACCAGCATAGGAAAAATCATAGTTATGAGGTGGGCACGAAGGTGTTTCTTCATGTTAGGCAGCATAAGATATTTATCCGTTATGGAAATTTTTTTAAGTTTTCTCTTAGCTTCGTGAGTCCCTTTGAGATCTTGGAGTGCATCGTTATTTTGGCCTATCGTCTAGTGTTGCCACCTAGCTTGTCTCGTTTCCATGATGTGTTTCATGATTCTGTGCTTAGGAGATACATTGCTGATCCTTTTCACGTATTATACTGGACCAAATTATAGGTGCAGGTGATGTGGAGCCTGTCTGTATTCTAGAGTGCAGAACCATGGGCCTTCGAAACAGAGATATTGACTAGGTCCAAGTCCAGTGGGATAGGTATGATGAGACTTCTGCTACATGGGAGGATGATACATTGTTGCAAGTCCAATTTCCACACTTATTCTAGTCACTTCCTGAAGGAATTCAAGTCTAAGGGGAGGGGGATGTAGTACCCACTTCCCTTCGACACTTTTTACTGTTGATTTCGATACTATTGACTATACTTATGGACAATTTGTATTATTTTGACTTAGCATGATGTTATATGTTAAAGATACTGAGACTATTGTTGGATTTGATTCATAGTATGATGTGTGTGGATTATTAGAGACATTTTATACTGATGATAATATGTTGTTGACATGGTTATATATTTCTAACATGTGATATTTTTGTCATATTGAGTAGACCTTAAGAATTGAACTAATTTTGTGATCCTATTTATATTGATGAAATGTAGAATCAAGATGTTATTAGAAATTGTAAATGATATCCTTAATTTCCTAGATGATAATTTGATTCATATGTAGATGATTGTGGATCTATATTTTATATTTCATTTGGATGTTTTGATGTGGCCATGAGGATGAAGGAGGTATTATGTGTTTTTCAGGTATACATATCACAACAAACAACGGGAGGATTGGAGACCAACCACATTGGAATGCAAGATGAATTCAACAAGGGTCACCATGGCAACATGTATTTTGTTGAGTGTGTGTTTGAATTGTCATTAGGGGATTTTCATGGGGTGAATTACCTCCAATTGTGACCAAGGGGTTTGAGTGTTGTTCTTTTATTTAGTTTCATTTATTAAATTTTTTATGTGATTTTATAGTGATGTATTCTCCTTTTATTAATTACTTGATTTGTGTCTAGATTAGTAAATTAATATTTTTACTAAACTAAATACTGGATGGGTCAAAATAATTCATTCATTAGATTATATGCCTCTTGGGTTATGTGTTGTAAGTTGATTACAATTTTGTACACTCCACCCCTTCATGAAAATTCGGATTTGGCCTTAACGACCAATTTTTGAGGCTTGTGGGACAAGTTAAACTTGTCTCGCACCTCTTAAATTTTTATACCAACCCTACCTATGGATTGGGGGGTTCAAAAATAGACCCCATTATGTTTTTTGGGAAGACAAAAAGGTATAGTTTTATTACACTTTCTTTCATGTAATTAAAGTTTGTCCTTAGGGGGTTTGGGCTTGGATTGTGTGTGTAAGTAATTTGTCATTCCTCTCACCCACCAATTTATTGTGTATTTGGGTTGAGGTTTGACTTGTGAGGTGGAGTTGAGGTTGAGTGATGTGGCATCCTACACGGAGCCACCTCACCCTCTTCTCTCCCTTTTCTATCTATTCAAGTTCTTTTTCTTGTTTGGGGGTTACTTCATTTGTTTTGTGCTCTTGCATTTTTGGGAGTTGGAGGATTGTGGAGTGCTTCTGGATCTTGTTAGATCTTATTGGTGATTGTTTGGGGTTAAAAAATTTTGGTGTGTGACTCTTGGATCAATCTCTACCATGGAAAGGTAAGACCTATACCCTTTTTTTATTGTATTCATTTACTTATGTACATGTGTGTGTTATATTGTGTTGTTGGTATACTTTCTGGGTGTTTGGGTAGATTACCTAAGTGTGGTGTAGGAGGGGAATATGGGGATCTTACATGTAGGGATGCATAAGATTTTATTTCATGCTTTGGAGGGATTTGGGTTGGGTGCGTCACCTTGGACAAGAAATACTTGCATTTCTTACTTGTTTTTATATGAGGGAGGCATAAGAGAATGTGGAAGGCATAAGAGGATCTTGAGGGAGTCATAAGAGTTGTGTAGGGGTTTTGAGATGTATATTGAAGGGATTTAAAGTGGGCACCCATTTCCCATTGGGAGGCATAAGTGACCTCCCCATAGATTCTTTCTCCTTTGAGCTTTACATTTTGAAGCCTTGTATATTATGTTGTTGTTTTCCTTCTTGTGCATTTAGTTGTGTTGTTTGTGTTTTGGCATAGTTGTGAAAACTTGGTTTTGTGATGTGGAAGCTTGTTTTGTTGCCATGAGTTAGATCCATCTTTCATTGCAATGTGTAAAGCCCGCAAAACTATGCTCTAAGAACACACTACAACCTAACACTTAACACGAAAATTGTGACTATTTTTTTTGTTTAAGTTATAAGAAGGTTACATGGTTGTTTGACCCTTAGGGTTCATTAAATTAACTTACATCACTAAACTCAACTTTAAGATTGATAGGCCAGGTCTAGTTAAAAGATTACATGTTAATATTGCTTTACCTCTAAGGTCAATTAATTAAAAGTCAACTTGGAAGGTGCCATAGTTTAATTTACTTAGTTAATTGTTTTCTCTTCTTAGTTAATCTCCAGTCCTAATATGGTTAACCTCGTGCTTATTTAATTTAGTTTTTTTATCCTAACAGCTTAAAGTCCTTTTATTAATTTCCTACAACATACTAAGTAATAATAAATACTTACAGCCCCAAGGCAAATAAATGGCCCCATTCACCCATCTACACATACCCTTAAAGATTTAAAATAAGCATTAAAAATACATTTCTATCAAACAAAAGTAGGTTTAATCATCCACCCTTAGATCAAATCAATCTTCGCCACTAGATCCTAGGGTTCTAAGCTAACCCTAAAAATCCTTAAGCATTGTTATTAAAATCTTTCCTTTATTTTATTCTCCTCATTTGGTCTATTTGTTTTGTTAAAATTACAGGTTGGAGAGGAGGAAGCCATGGGAGCAAGAGAGGAAGAACCATGGAAGATTCTATAAGGATATCAAGTTTACATTAGTTTACTTGTAGTTTTATCGATCTAATCTATTTCATTCAAGTATTGGTTGGATTTCCTTTACCAATATGGTTTTATTTCAAGCTATTTGTATTTAGGGTTTTTTATTTGGGCAATCCCAATCCCATAAATATAAATGAGAAGGAATGTTTTTAATATTCCATTTGTAGGTTAAATTTCTTTATACAACAAGATTTGAGCATTATTTGATTGTTGGTAGTTTTCTTGTTAAATTTACAACCTAAAAATTTAGTATAAACCAGTTAAAAATTTGCACAGGCGTGGATCGGAGGAATTCTTCCGTAAGTGATAGAACCTCTACCCAGAACAGGCTGGTGAAGCTGGGACCATCGCCCTACCTGGGTGACAAACTATGAACCACCGCCCTGTGGAGTGGCAGTTCTGGGACCTCCGCCTTGCCTAAGCGGCGGTTACGCAACTTCCGCTCTACACACAATGACGGTCCTGTTTCTTAGAAACATAACCTAAAATACAAGATATTTAGAAAAGGTAAAGGTTACTACAATGTTCCAAAATACATTCTGAACTTGATTTTATGCACCTAAAGTTTCTAGTTTTGAGAATTCATTTCATTTGATCATTTCTTTATTAAAACTACTCATTTTAACCATTATCAATTCCAATAAAAGAACAACTACTTACAAGATCATTTCCATTTTGTTCAACAAATTTTCTTTGGATTTCAAGAGTAAAAATAAAGGATTTATATCTACTTCTACATTGTTATTTTTCTAATAAAAAATGGAACATTTCCCTCTCTCAAATTTGTTGTCTCTTTCATTTTCACTGAAACTCATGTATTCAAAATAACTACAACCACTTTGCTAAACATTCAAATTTATTATGCATAGATTTTTAACATCCTACAGCTTCTATATTTCTTCTTTCTCTTTTACAATAATGTAAATTTCACAATGAAGTAAACTTTCTTTTCCATTGAGTATAACCCATTTCTTTCAAAACAAAGAACTTCCTTTCACACAAAACAACCAAACTCCAAATAAGAGAATTACTTTCTTTTCTATTTCACAGAACTAACTTTACAACAAAAATATTTCTTCTCTTTTTTAATACATAATACAACTTTCATAAACAACAATGGAATGCATTTTTCCTTCACAAGGTCAATACAATGTCCTCCACCTAAAGTGGGAAATCATACAAGAATATAAGCTAAAAATGGAATAAAATATTACAAGTTCCCCCACTCTAGTGAGAATAACACAATGGAAGTTTTATTGCAAGAAGGATTTTCTTAGGGACTCCACCAAAAGCTCCAAGCTTCAAAACACCAACAAAATAGGTCCTTCATGATGCTTGATCCACAACAAAATGGGGGGAGAGGAAATACTCTCCAGCCAACCAAAATATCCAAAGAGGAGGAGAAGCCATCCTCCTCATTGGCCCCCGAGGCCCAACCACATTACAATGAAAGGTGGATCCAACCATGGCAACAAACAAGCTTCCACAGCATAAAACCAATTATTTCATAACCATTCTAAACACAACCAAACTCAAACTATAAACACAAGAAGGAAAGAAATAAAAATATAAAAGGCTTCTAAATGAAATCCAAAGGAGCAAGAATCTATTGAGAGGCCACTTATGCCTCCCAATGGGAAATGGGTGCCCTCCTTAAAACCTACAATTCATATCACAAACCCCCTACATACTCTTATGCCTCCTTCAAGTGCCTCTTATGCCTCCCGCATACTCTTATGCCTCCCTAATACAAGAACAAGTAAGAAATGGAAGCATTCCTTGTCCAAGGTGGGGCACCCAATCCAAACTCCCTCCAAAACATGAAATAAATATTATGCCTCCATACATGAATTCTCCCCATATTTCCCCCTACACTACACTTAGGAAATCTACCAAGAACCCCAAAAAGCATTACAAAACACTCAAAATAACAAGCACATATACACAAATAAAGGTAAAATATGAGCAAGAGTAATGCTCCTACCTTTCCATAGTATAACTTGTTCCAAGAGCCAATCTCCAAGCTCCTTCAAGCCAAAACAATCACCAAAAAGCTCCCAAAATGACCACAATCTCTCCAAAATCCTCTAACTACCAAAAAATGCAAGAGCACAACATAATGAAGTAACCCCCAAACAAGCAAAAGAACTTCAATAAATAGAAAAGGGAGAGAGGAGGAGGATGTGCCTCCAAGTAGGATGCCACCTTATTTCCTTTCCACTCCACATCACCCTAGTCAACCCCATACTCCAAAGTACAATTAATAAGTGGTTGAAGGAATGACATTTTACTTACACACACAATCTAAGCCCGCATCCCCTAAGGACAAAATTAATTTCAAGAAAGAAAGTGTAGTAAACATTTTACCTTTTTATTTTCCCAAACACCTAATGGGGTCTAATTTTGACCCCCCCAACCCATATGTAGGGTTTGTATAGCAATTTAATAGGTGTGGGACAAGTTTTACTTGTCCCACAAGCCTCCAAAATTGGCCTCTAAGGCCAAATTCGAATTTCCATGAAGCGGTAGAGTGTACAACACTCAATATCCTCAAGCACTCAACTTACAACACAAAATCCAAGAGAAATATACTCTAATAAATGAATTACCTTAGTATCATATTTAATTAGTTTAGGAAAAGGTTAAATTGGCTTTAGTTAAGACACTACAACCCATTAATAACAAACGATAAAATACATACACCAAAATACAAATAATTAGTACAATGAATTACATCACTAAAATCACATACTAACATCAATCAAAGGAAACTAAATGAAAGGAAATACATAACCCCTTAATCACAATTTCCCCCTAACCAAATTCAAACACACACACAAATACATGTTGCCATGATGACCATTGTTGAATTCACCTAGAATTCCAATGTGGTTGGTCTCCAATCCCCCGATGTTTGTTTTGAATAAATTTACTGGTAAAACCCATAAATACCTCCTTCAGCTTCATGGCCACATTAAAAACATCTATGATAAAATATGCAATATAAATCCATAATCATCTAGAAACAAATTAATTATCATTTAGGAAATTACGATATCATTTACAATTTATAGCAACATTTCTATCGTATATTTCATCCATTTCAAAATGATCACAACATTAGTTCAGTTATCAAAGTCTACTTAGTGTGACAAAAGTATCGCATGTCCACAATATATATATATATATATATATATATATATATATATATATATATATATATATATATATATATATATAACCATGTCAACAGCATATCAACATCAATATAAAATGTCTTTAATAATCCACATGCATCATATATGAGTCAAAATCAACAACAGTCCAGTATCTCTAACATCTAGCATCATGCTAAATCAAAAAGCTACAATATATCTATAAGTGTAGTTGACAGTCTCGAAATCAATAACAAAAATGTGTCGAAGGGAAGTGGGCACTACACAATGTGGTTGGGGCTCAGGGGCCGATGAGAAGGATAGCTTCTTCTCCTTATTGGATTTTTTGTTGGGTGGAGAGTGTTGCCTCCTCCCATTTTTTTGTTGTGGATCAAGCAAAGCATGGAGGATCCCTTTTGTTGGTGATGTGAAACTTGGAGCATTGTTGGTGTCCTTAAGAAAACCTTCCTTGTGACAAATCTTTTTGTTATTTCCACTTAGGGTGGAAGACTTGTAATATTGTATTCTTTTTAACTTTCATTAGTGTAACTTTTCCCACTTTAAGTGGAAGTTATTGTATTAAACTTGTGAAGAAAATTTGTATTCGTTATTGGATATTAAAGTTGTATTGTATGTTTAAAAAAAAGATTTGTGTTTGTAAAGCTAGTTTTGTTGAAATCAAAAAGAAGTTTAAAAGGGAAATATTTTATTTCATTGTAGTTGATTTATTCCCACAAAAGTGTGTTGCCTTTGTTCTAAATAAATAATGGCTACTATGGAATGAATAGATGAATTTTTTGAAACCTCCAACAACATTTATTGAAATAGTAAATGTTTTAAGTTTTGTAAATTTCTACTATGGAATGAATAGATGAATTTAAATATTGCAAATGGAAACTTTAGTCATATAAAATTAAATTCAGAATGACCCTTTAAACACCCTAGAAACATTTTATTTTAGAAAAAATCCAGGTTTGAAGGTCCTGTTTCTAAGGAATAGGAACACCGCCTTGTGCAGAGCGGCGGTCCCGTAACCGCCACTCCTGTAAGTCAGCGGTCTTAGAACCACTGCTCAAGAAAGGAGGTGGTGGTCCAAGAACTGCCAGCCTGTTTTGGGCAGCGGTTCTGTTAGTGACTGCGGAATAGTAAATCTGCACTTGTGTAAATTTTAACTTGGTCAAAACAAAATTTTAGACTTGTAAAAATCACAAGGAAACCTACAGCAACAAATAATGGCTAAATCTCATTGTTTGGAAAAAACAAATCTTCAAATGGTAAGTTGAAAGTACTCAATCTTGTATTTATTAATGGAGGTAGGATTTTCCCCAAATAAAGAACTCAAAATAAAAATAACTTTGGAATAAATCTAGATTTGGAGTAGAAACCCCCTTCAATCTTGGAAGGAAATAATTTACAAGAGATAAAACTTCAACCTAGACTAAACTAAGCTTGACTTCTTTGTAGAATCCTCCATATTTATTCCTTCCTTACTCCCATGGCTTTCATTCTCCAACCTACAAATTAAACAAAAAAACAAAGTGACCAAATGAGGAGAATATGGTAGGAAAAGGACTTAATAAGAATGCATAAGGATATTTAGGTTTAGTTTGGAACCCTAGGATCTAGTGGCCACAGTTGAATTGATCCAAGGGTTGAAGATCAACCCTACAATTGTTTGGTAGGAATTATTTTTGTGGATGTCTTAAATAAATTTTAAAGGTATGTGTAGATGGGTGATTGGGGCGATTTAATTTCCTTGGTGTGCAAAGTCATTATTAGTTCCTAGTATTTTTTAGGAAATTAATGAAATGGACATCAAGCTAATAGGATAATGAAACTATAATAACTAAGCATGAGCTTAACCATATTGGCTTTGAATATTAATTAAAGAGGAGAAAACACCTAACCAAGTAAGTTAAATTATGGCACCTTCCTAATTCATTTTTAATTAATCAACCTTAGAGATAAAGTAAGAATATTTAATCATTTAACTAGACCTGGTTGATAAATTGTAACATTGAGAGTATTGGTGATAATTAATTTAATGCACACTAGGGGTTGACACCCTTGTAACCTTTTAACTTATAAAAAAAAATTAGCCGCAATTTTTGGGTCAAGTGTTAAGATTTTAATGTGTTTGAGAACATCAGTTTTGTGGACATTACATATAGGCTAGTAACAAAAAGTGACTGGAAAAGGGAATTTCGTTAAACAAGAAACATTCAAAACATAAACCAAGTTTTATAATAGTAAGGATTTGCTGGTGCTCAAATTATTCTCACCCAGTTTGTCATTGAAATTCTTTAGTTTGTAGGCTCTTTCATGTTTTCTATCTCCCCGTATTGATGCATGAAAACGTTGTCCTCCATTTGATTTCCATGATTAGTCCCTTCCTTGGTTGAGGATCACTTAAAAGTACAGAATTTGTTTTCCGTTCTTCTGTCCATATGAAAGAGTCTATAACTTAGGTGTAAAACACAGGTTTTTCCTTTACTTCCATTTTCCACAGTCACGTTTTGTTGTCCCTGTCATTTGTGTCCCAAATATATGTGGAAAGGTGATAGGATTCGGCTTGGAGTATCACATTTGGGCCCTATGACATTTCCAAATTATTTTTCCTTGAAGAAAGATTCATTTTATGGTTTGACGGGTGTATTTTTCTCCGTCAAGTTTACATCTTAGCATCAATGGAAATGTGGCCTCTCTTGGTTAGATGTGGCTCGGCGGGGAACTTTAAAAACTCTAAGGCTCGCTTCAGACTCAAAGCTTGTCCACGTGGAGGGCCGACGCTCATTTGAAAATTCACCTTTTGGTTTCGCCTTGGAGTTGCGTCGGGGTGACACGTGGAGGTTTCCACTGCCTTGCTCGGACTTAGAAAAATTGTTTATCAGGTCAGGGCAATCTTGGTGGACTATGGACACGTGGAGGGATTGCGCTCATTTGAGGATCCACCTCAAGGTCCCACCTTAACAATTGCAACAGGGAGACATGTGTAGACTTCCACTTAAACTTTTCAAAGCAATTTTGAAATAACTAGGACACGTGGAGGGACCACGCCTGTTAGGGGACCGGCCCCTAATTTTTATTTTGAAGAAGCACCAAGAGAACACTTGGAGACTTCCACTCACTCTGCCATTTGCTTCAACTTTTCAACAGCAAAGAAAATGTCTCAGACCCCAGACACATGGTGCCTTCCACTGAACCTTCAATAATTTTAACAAACTCTACCAAACTGAGAAACGTGTTGAGCCCTTGCTTGTTTCAAGTCTCTACTTTTGGGGACCATCTCAAAATGCTCCATTGAGATGCGGGAAGGTTTTTGCTGGCTCCTTTTTACACAGAGACTTTTTAAAGGCCAAAAGGTGTTTTTCTTGGGCTCAGGGCACATGGAAGGCGTGCGATTATTTGGGACTTGCCTCTTTGTTTCTCCTTTTCATTTGCACCAGGGAAACACATGGATGGCTATGATATAAAGTAGAAAAGGGGTAGAATCAATGGTTTTTGTGCATTTCCTTTGTTTTTCCACCATTTTTTCTCCAAGACTCATGGAGATGCGAATAGACACTATTTTTCATCATTTTTTGATGAAGTTCCTTGTCATATCTATATGTAAAGTGCCTTTGAATGGGTTTGAAACTTAATTTTTGAGTCCAAGGATTGTTAAGATCAATATTTTGAAGTTATAGTTGCTCAAGAACTTGTAAAAATGGGAATTACCAGAGAAGATGGATGTGGGAAATAGTTGCAGAGGAAAGAAAGGGAAAAGGATGAAATGATGAAATTTCCAGGTGAAAAAGATGAAAAAGGTTTTTCCTCGAGAGAAAAAAGGATTACCTGTCAGATCCAACTATGCAAATCCTCTGAAAAATGATTTAGAAGGGGATTTCTGCAAGGCAAAATCAAAAGGATTAGAAGGATTGCCAAAAATTTGTGGCATGGCATCCTAGTCATTAGTCGAGGGCATAAGAAACGTGATCAGTTCACAATTGATCCACCTGGCAACATTCAGATCTGAATTTGTTAAACATCAATGTCTAAAACAAATTAGTAATAAGCAAAGGTCCCTCGTATATTCTTCTCTTTTGGGGGGAAATTTGAGTGAGTAAAATGTATAAATGTAATGAGAATACTCTTGCAAAAGGTCAGGGGTTGAATTCTTAAGAGAAAATTTGAGAAAGTCATCTTCCTGAGAGACCAAGCCGAGATAACCTATTATTTTATTTTGTGTTATATTTTCTATCATTTCAAGTTGGTTGCAGATGTATAGCCATTGATGATAACTGAGATTACTATGGAAGCTTTCCCCTGCTGACGAATCTAAGCAATTTTGAAATTAATTTGTGTCCAATCTCTAGCAATTTTTTGTCTACTTTGTTTTAGAATGTCTGCAAATAGTTTCTTTCATTCCTATTGCAATATTACATTGAAATCTTTGTGAAAATACACAGGATCTCATCCCTATGAGATTTTAATGGTATTTTCAATTTCATTTCAAGAAGAATCTTCATCTTGGATGAGATAAAAAAATTAAAATCAATTCACTATCATTTTTTGATAAAGATTTTCTTTAAGTCTTTGGGTGTACCTTAGGCATGATTGATCAGAGACTTTGGTGTTTAATTGAGTGTTTCAATTCGAGCCTTCATGTTAGAGTCTCAAAGATTATGTGAAAACATGATGATTTGGGCCTCCATTGAAGCACACCTTCTGGTTGAAGGAATGTCTTAATTGTTCTGAAGCTTTTTGTTGTTGTGTTGTTCATTTTTGTGAAGTCTTTTCAAAGATCTAGTATAATCAACTTTATCTTGCTTCATCTCCCACCAAAATTATTCAAAAACCATGAATCACCCTGAACTACCCTTGTTTTCCCTGTGTTTCAAGAAAGGAACAAAATCTACTTACTAAAATATGCAGAACAATTATGATTTCTTAATGTCTTCAGTAACCTTAGCCTTGTGTTGAAAGTATCTCCATCTTTTAGAAGTGACAACTCTAAGAGTTAAATTATGAAGTATTGACCTTATTTTCCCAAGATTTTCTTCATAAAATTTATCCAAAAGAAATATATCTCCATCTCCTTCATCAAACAGAGGTTACACTAAGGGTCTGTCGACATTAAAATTTTCCTCCGTAAATTCTATTTTATTAATGTATGTATTAGGAATAGGATGTTGCTAAGTATAATTAGTAGTGGCGTCTAATAGAATATAATGGCACCGTTAATATGGTGCCGCCAATAATGTAGAGTACGGTAATAGTCAAAGCACAATAGGAATGTTGTAAAAAGTAAATATTTGTCGTAAGTGGTCCGGTAATGTTAAAATGTCAAGTTGGGATAAGTAGAGAAGTAGGGTCTACATGATTAGGAATCAGAAATATTATATTTATAATAAGGACAAAGAGTGATGTCATAAATATTTTGTATATTTTATTTGTGGAAAATTCTAAAAAGGTGGAACCCATGTGAGATGATAAGGTTTATCTTATCTTAGAAGATAAGCTTACATGTAAAGGCAAGAGTTTAGGCATGGAATATGATTGGCCGGAAGAGATTTCCTATCCTATCTTAGAGATAAGTTGGATAAGCCTGAATTCCTATAAATAAAGATGCCACCCCCCCTCATTTAGCATAGAGAGAAGTAGTGAGAAATATTGTATGAGTAAGTGTGTAAAGGAAGCCATCATTTTGAAGGTGTGTTAAAGAAGCCATTAAGAGGTTTAATTGTGAAGTTTCTCCCATAGTTTTTTTTGAAGGAAAGTGAATTTAATAACACTTGAAGAACCTCATGGGTGAGATTGTAACAATTTCATGTTGATATTATAATTTACACTGATATTTCAGATTTATCATTATTCCTTCTTATCATAATCTATGGTATTCTTGTGTTATGTTTGTTGTTGTGTTTCCAGATTACATCCACCAAACTAAGAGTTGTGCATTAGTTAATAATCATAGGATGAGGAGTTCCTGGTGAATTATTATCATAGTGCCAGATTGGTGTTGACATTTTGGTTCCGTTGCCGAGACCATTACTCATTGGTGGATTTTCTAGAGAAATATTCCCATTTAGTCAGAAACACATTTGGAGGGTAACCTTGTTTTTACTATGAATAGTAATTACCATGGTAAAGTCACTTTTTACCATGAATAGTATTTACCGCAATAAAGTCACTTTTTACCGTGAATAGTATTTACCGTAGTAACTTCACTTTTTACTGTGAATAGTGTTTACCACAGTAAAGTCAGTTTTTACCGCAATGAGTCAAGTTTTACCATAGTTTACCGTGGTCATTTCTATTTTCTATTATAGTGATTCCAATTATTTGTGCACATAAGTCTTGTTGATTGTACTTGTGGGTTGGTATTTCACATTGGTTACTTTTGGAAATGGGGAAGATTCCTATTTTTTCAGCCCAATCTAATGAAGATGCTTCCTCTTTCATTCAAGAGTTTAAAAAATCTTGTATTTGTAATGGCCTTATAAGAAGGGAACAATGGACTGAATTTTTTCCTACCTTTTTGGATGGTTCAACCATTAGGTGGTTTGAAACACTAGTTGATAATGTGAAAAACTTATGGAATTTATTAACTGAAAGTTTTCTTGAAGAATTTGGTGAACAATAGAAATATGCAGATCTCATGATTGATATCACAAAGCTAGCCCAAGGAGAGAAGGAGAAGATAAGGGATTATCATGCTCGTGTTCTAGAGCTAAGGAGGAAGCTCGATCCCCAAATCCGGAAGGAAGGATTAGCGGATGGGTTAATGAATGGCATGGATAATCTCCTCTATAAGCACTTCATTCTTGGGATGAAGCCAGAGATCAGACAACAAGTGAATTATGACCTCCCAGCTACCATTGAACAAGCAAAGGAGATTGCAAGAAGGCAAGAAGAAAGCATGGAAGAGGAGCCCAAAGAAATTGTTGCTAAAGTAGAGCCTACACCAGCACCTTTGGTCCAAAATCCACAACCACTCTCGGTGAGCACAAATCTTTCTCCTAGTACATCTACTGAGTATGAAGATCTGCTCAGGAAGATGGGTCAGTTAACTATTAATCTTCTTCAAGGAAAAGAATTTAGTTCTCAGGGAGGAGATAGAGGTCCAAAAAGAAATATTTCTGAAGTTGTATGTTATGGTTGTTATAAAAAGGGTCATTATAAGTATAATTGTCTAGATAGAGCTTCTACATCTGGTACAAGAGATAATGATAAAGGGAAAGCACCTATGAATTCTTTTGATGTAGTAGATAAGAGCATAAATAATGAAGTAGATGTCTTTGTAACAAAAAGAAAGAAAGAAAAAGATAACCAAGATGGAAATGATCCTAAGAAGATGAAAGGAGAAACTAGTAAGAAACATAGGAGAAGAAAGTTGGGTGTGCAGGATTTTCTGATTTCATAGGGACGAGGACCATACTCCATCTTAGACGATCTGTCCAAAAGGCCTGCAAATATTACATATGGTCAACTCTTGGTTGTCTTCTAAGAAGAGGCGAGAGCTGTGAAGTGGACTCAATGCTCATAAAAGGAAGGAGGTTGAGGTCCTTGTTTTGGAGGCAGAGGTGGATCCCTACGCTCCACAAGCTGAGGTATTATGTAATGGTATTTCAATTCATGATGTCTTAGTTGATGGAGGTGTTGTAGTTAATGTAATGACTGAGTCTGTAATAAATATGTTCGGTTTAAAAATTGATCGCCCCTCAACACTTATGTTAAGGTCATTAAATAAAGGAAAAACTAAACCAGAAGGTGTAGTTTCAAATGTGGCAATATCTGTTATGGGTGTTGTATGTGTGGTAGACTTTCAGGTGATGAAAAATGGTATTGTTATGTACCCAATGTTGTTGGGAAGACCATGGCTAAGGAGAGTTCATGCAAGAAACTACTAGAATGAAGGCTTCATGACACTTGGACGTGGTAGAGAGAGGCTGAAGATAAACGTGATCCCTCGGCATCATAAGGAAGAACCTGTGGATTCAAGTGATGAAACTGATGATTGGACATCCTCTGATTACTTGAGTACTAGTGAAGTGGACACAGAAGATGAAGAAACTGAGATTGATGTTTCAGTCATGGATATCCTTTCAGTCACACCGACTCATGAACACTTAAAATTATCTGAAGAAGAAATTGATGATCGTCTCCAACAAATAAAGATTGGTGATGCTATGATGGAGAGTGAGAAGGAATCATACCTCCAACTCTTTTGAAGGTACATACACCTATTCACTTCTGATTACAAGGAAATCCGTCAAGTAAGTTTGGTAGAACATTCTATTGAGCTGGTAGATGGTGCTAGGCCCATCAAGCAAATACCATATAGAATGAATCCTAATTTTTCCAAGAATGTAAAAGAAGAAATAGATAATTTGTTTGATGCAGAATTCATATTTGCTATGGAGAATTTAGAATGGGTTTCTCCCATTGTGATCTCAATAAAAAAGAATGGGAAACTATGCATTTGTGTTGATTATAGGAAGCTCAACAAGGCAACAAAGAAGGATCATTACCCTCTTCCATTCTCAGATCAGATCTTGGATGAAGTAGCTGGCCAGGAGTGCTATAGTTTTGTTGATGAATATAGCGGATACAACCAAGTTCATACAATGAAGAAATATCAACTGAAGACCACGTTCACCACTCCTTGGGGAACGTTTTCTTATAGAGTTATGCCTTTTGGGTTGTGTAATGCTCCGGCAACGTTCCAGCGTTTGATGAATAGTGTGTTTGAACCCTACATTGGGAACTTTATCAGAGTATTTCTAGATGATTTTTGCATCTATGGGAGCAAGATGGACCACCTGTACTAGATGGATACAACATTTCAAAGGTTAGATGAAGCACAAGCCTCACTAAACCCTACAAAGTGTGTCTTTGGATGTTCTAAATGCATTTTGTTAGGGCATGTTGTATCCAAAGATGGTATTGGTACTGATCCTGATTAAGTTTCAAAAATCAAATAGTTACCATTTCCTATTAATATAAGTAAGTTGAGATCATTTTTAAGCCATGTGGGTTACTATAGAAGGTTCATCAAGAATTTGTCAAAGATTGCATAGCCACTGACCCAATTCTTAAAGAAGGATGTTACTTATAAACTAGGAAATAAGGCGCCTGAAGATTTTGAACAACTAAAGGAAGCCTTGGTGTCTTCACCTGTTTTAAAGAATCCAATTGGAGTAAGTCATTCATTGTATATATTGATGCATTAGATGCAACACTAGAAAGTACTTTGAGCCAAAAGGATGAAAATGGGAATGATCATCCAGTTTACTATGGGAGTAGACAAATGAGCAGTGATGAGGTAAATTATATTGTAATCGAAAAACAAGCTCTAGCTATCATTTTTGCTGTAAAGAAGTTTAGAAATTACTTGCTAGGGCAGAAATTTATAGTTGTAACAGATCATCAGGCTCTAAAATATATTGTAAATAAGTCTAACCCATCAAGGAGGATAGCAAGATGGATAATTTTTCTACAAGAATTTGAATTTGATATCATATATAGGCCAGTAAAGAAGCATGTCAATGCAGATGCACTCTCTCGAGCCTATGAGGGTTTAGGTTCATCTTGTGATGATGATGATTTCCTAGATGCAACATTTTTATCCCTTGACACAATCCCTAGTGAATACATAGATATTTGAAATTATCTGAATGAATTCAACTTTCCTTATGGTGCCAATGCAAATACTAAGAGAAAGATTACTCAAGCCAGTCGTCCATATTTTATTCTGCATGGAGTATTATTTTGAATAGGGCCTATGGACAGTACAAGAGGGCAGTTGGATGTGATCAAGGGAAGGAGCTGATAGAAGAATTCCATAATTGTACATGTGGAGGACACTTCTCTAGAAAACTTATAGCAAGAAGGATCTTGGATGCAAGTTATCACTGGCACACTCTTTTTAGAGATTATTATAATTATTGTAAGACATGTGATATTTTTCAAACACATGGTAACCGTAAGACTTCATCAGCTCCATTATGCCCTATTCTTCCACTTGGTCCCTTTGAAAAGTGGGGAATAGACATTGTAGGTCCACTTCCAACTACCCCATGCCAAAATAAGTACATTGTAGTTACCACAAATTATTTAAACAAGTGGGTTGAAGCTAGACAATTTAAAATAGCTTCCATGGATGAAGTGGCAAGGTTCATATATGAAATTATTATCACCAAATTTGGTTGCCCATTAGAAATTGTAACAGATCAAGGAAGCCACTTCATTAATGAGGTGGTAGAATCCCTAGTCAACAAGTTTTCTATTAAGCACAGGAAGGAAACAACATAAAAGCCAAGCACAAATGGATAGGTGGAACGAAAAAATTTTGTGTTATGTCAAATTCTAGCAAAAGATGCAGCCTTGTAGGTAAATAACTGGGATAAAGGGATTCATGCAGCATTGGTGGCATATAGGGAAACATCAAAGTTAGCAATAGGATACTCCCCATTTCAGTTGGCTTATGGCATCGATCCAGTTCTTCCTATTGAGTTTGATATTCCCACTATGAAAGTTATGAAAAATGAAAGGATGGATGAAAGTGATTTAGTAAAAGAAAGGTTGGTACATCTTCATTTTCTAGAGGAAATTAGGGAAATAGAAAAGGATACAAGCTATAAGAAGAAAATGAAGCAGAATGAACACTTTGATCAAAAGATCCGTTGGTCTCCATTTCATGTGAATGACTTGGTTCTAGTATATGATTCTAGATACAAAAATAGAAGACAGAGAAAATTCCTTCCAAAATGGATGGGGCCCTACAAAATAGTAGTTGTGCATGAAAATGGTAGATACCAACTGGAGGAATTAGATGGTACTCCCATTATGAAATGGGTCAACCATGACAAGTTAAATATTTTCCAAGCACCAGAAGAGTCTACTCTGAGGAAGGAGTAGAAGATAGGAAGGGGGAAAATGTCAACATTAAAATTTTCCTCCGTAATTTCTATTTTATTAATGTATGTATTAGGAATAGGATGTTGTTAAGTATGATTAGTAGTGGCGTCTGATAGAAGATAACGGTGCCATCAGTATGGTGCCGCCAATAAATTAGAGTATACTAACAGTCAAAGTACAATAGGAATGTTGTGGTAAAAAGTAAATATTTGTCATGAGTGGTCTGGTAATGTTAAAATGTCAAACTTGGGGTAAGTAGAGAAGTAGGGTCTACATGATTAGGAATTAGAAATATTATATTTCTAATAAGCACAAAGAGTGATGTCATAAATATTTTATGTATTTTGTTTGTGGAAAAGTCTAAAAAGGTGGAACACATGTGAGATGATAAGGTTTATCTTATCTTAGAAGATAAGCCTACATGTAAAGGCAAGATTTTAGGCATGGAATATGATTGGCCAGAAGAGATTTCCTATCCTATCTTAGAGATAGGGTGGATAAGCCTGAATTCCTATAAATAAAGAGGCCACCCCCCCCCTCATTTAGCATAGAGAGAAGTAGTGAGAAATATTGTATGAGTAAGTGTGTAAAGGAAGCCATCATTTTGAAGGTGTGTTAAAGAAGCCATTAAGAGGTGTAATTGTGAAGTTTCTCCCATAGTTATTGTTTGAAGGCAAGTGAAGTTAATAACACTTGAAGAACCTCATGGGTGAGATTGTAACAATTTCATGTTGATATTATAATTTACACTGATATTTCATATTTATCATTCTTCCTTCTTATCATAGTCTATGGTATTCTTGTGTTATGTTTGTTGTTGTGTTTCCAGATTACATCCACCAAACTAAGAGTTGTGCATTAGTTAATAATCATAGCATGAGGAGTTCTTAGTGAAGAATTATCATAGTGTCAGATTAGTGTTGATAGGTCCGCTCACCCTGGTCGAAGAGGCATGACCTAAAGTATTGAAGACAGGTAAAATCCTCTTGATGGTGCTATTCATCTCTCCATTAATTTGAGTGACAAAGGGCTAGTTAGATCTCATCCCCATCTACAAAATGACACACACTATGATCTATCTATCTCTAAGATCCATATCCAATTTGTGTTGCTACTCAGCTTGAAAGGGAGAACAAATTTGGATACCAACACTCGTGGCACCATTGTCAGGGACCTGATTTGCATTGTCGATGATGATTTGTTGATTTTTTGCAAGTTCATATCCATTTGGCCCATCAACAACACTAGTGGCACCATTTTCGGGGACTCTTTGAAGTATGTTATAAATACAACATGTACAAACCCCAATAATGCTTTTTACAAATTTTAAAGTGTAAATAAATTGTTGAAACATCATTATCTATTTAGATCTATAAGAATTGTTCAAAGTTGTGAGTTCTGGGTGTAATATTCCAGCTTATACTGTTATTGCACTAAAACTTGTATTATCATTGATAAATTTGGGTAAAAGAAGATCAGATCTTGTAAGATTTGCATGAATCTCGTATTGACAGACATTGTATAGGTCTTTCATAGTGCATTTGCACAAACTAGGGTGAAAATCCTTAGTGGTGACTCTGTGCTGTTTAAAATCTTTATAAATGTCAGTGTCTTAACATATATCAAGTAAGAATTTTCATTAATATCTAGAAAGCTGGAAGGAAGAATATCTTTCTTCACCAAAGACCCTAGTAGAAGGTTGTTTCAAGAGTTGGGAAAGTCTAATTCAGAAGGAAGAAGAATTTATAAGGTTGTTGGAGATCAAGCATCAAGAAAAGAGATCTCCATTGGTGAAATTGATCAGCCTTTGATTGAAGATTGTAGTACTTCCCCAAGTGCTTTTGAATCAGGTAGTCTCTTTGTTGAATTTAATTCTCCATCTGGAGAGGGTCCTTCTTTTGTAGTTGAAACTTTTTCCTGTCAATCTACCCTGGTATTTTCCAAATCTAATAAAGTTTTCTAAGAAAAAGATCCTTTAAAGGGAAATCATTCTGAAAATTACATCCCTGTACCACACAGACTTATCACTCCTCATCAGTTTACATCTCCTCCAAGGTCACTTCCTCAAAATAATATGATTTAGCCTACACCTATACCCCCATTTGTTGTTAATACTTTTGGTCCCATCAGTTTTAGAGGTCTTGTTGGCTATCCAAATGTTATGCCATAAGATGTAAGAAATAGATTGCCTAAGTTTCAATAAAATAATATAATCACTGGTGATCAGCATTTGAAGCTCTTTTTCAATATGATGGAGGACTTTGAAATAGAGTTTGAGGATGTATACATTAAATTATTTATCCATACTCTAGAAGAAGATGCAAGGGACTAGTATAAATATTTGCTAGATAATTCCATTGACTCCTAGACAGAGATGAAGAATGCTTTTAGAATGCTGTATGGTGATAAAATAGACCCTAGGTTTCTTTTATCAGAGTTTGAAAATATAAAAAAGAATCCTAATAAATCAGTGCATGATTTCAATACTAGATTTAACAAAACACTAAGAAGACTTCCTGTTAATTTGATGCCATGTGATGAATCATGCCTGATAAAGTATTCAGATGCATTTGATAAGAAAGTTTCTTACTATTTGAGGGATAAGAAACCTAGGACTTTGAGGCAGGCCTTTACCATGGATCTACAAATTTATAACAACATTAAAGCAGTTGGAAAACCTCCTAAGAGGGAGGTGTTAAACTGATCAACCCTGATAAGCCTCAATCAAGTAAGGCTATGGATCTTGATGAAGTTGTAAGGACTTAGGTTGGGGCTGTTAAAGAAATATCTTACAAGCTGGCTAGGGAAGAGAAAGTAATTGGACAAGGATCTCAGGGTCATCGTAGGCAACAAGGACAAGACAGACTTGAAAATCATATTAGAAATAATCAAAGGTCTAATGACAGAGGTAAAGGACCCATGGGAGCTAGAAAACCCCAAGCTAGGGAAAATAGAGTAGTACATGATCCTTTAAATGCCAGAGTTGTTATTATTGAAGAGACAAATCAAATGGATTGGTGCGAAAAATTCTTCGTAGCCCACTCGCCATGTAAAATATATCAATAAGTTGAAGAAGTTGATGATGATAACACTAATGATGATGCATGCATGGTGGACTGCTCTACAAGCTCACATCAAGGAGCAACATCAACTGAGGTCATAAGTGCAAGAAATGTTGTAAGTTTTTGGGACTGCATTCACCGTGTACCTCTTCTTCCTCCCTCTCATGCTTTATAAATAGATATGGTACAAACATTTGAACTTCCTAATAATGATTTTGAGTACCTAAGAGCTCTAATGATTAATAAGTACGATGAAGGAATCCTATCAGAAGAGGATAGACAACTATTAATGAATGTTGTTGTTGCCCAAGAAAAGGAGTATAACACAAGAAGTAGATTTGTCAAAGGGGTAGGGCCTCAAGCTAAACCAAAGACCTCAGTTCTCACCAATGTCCCAAAAGAGGCTCTAAAGAAAGATGCATCTGGAAAAGGCCATGTTGTTTCATGAATAACTGGTGTTCCCACCCATGCCCAAAATGTTAAAAATCTTCTGCCATCTGACGAGTTTTTCAATCTTTCTCCAAATGTTGCTTTTCCCAAATACATTCCCTATGACATTGCCCAAGTCTTGATTTAGATCAAGATTTATGTCCCAATTGTGGAACTTCTTAGGATTCCTAAGCACAAGAAGAGGGTTTTTGAGTATTTGGGATTGGAGGAAGATAGGAGCTCCTAAGGTAGAAATATAAATAATATAAATACTCCTCCTCTAACCATTGTAGACCTACAAAAACCACCAGCATTAGAGGAGATAGGTGAACCACATGAATTTTACTTGCGGACATCTTTAGTTCGGTCTCAATTAAATGTTGATTCATTTTTTACAATACTGATTATTAAAGACAGGCTACTGCACAATTGTATTTTTGATTCTAGAGCATCAAGCAATGTTATGCCTTTGGAAGTCATGAATGAGTTGAACATTAAAGTGACATCAGTCTATGGCAAGTGTCCTACAATGGATTCTAGAGAAGTTCCCATTGTAGGATGTATAAAAGGTTTGGTGGTATAATTTGTAGCTTACTGGGTAAGAACTTGAAACTTGATGTTGTCATTGTTGATTTCCCTGCCAAATGGGGCATGTTGTTATCAAAAAAGTGAGCTGAAATTTTTTTGTGGAAGTGTTCAGATGGATATGTCTTTTTCCACCATTTTAATTGATAGCAGCCTTGTAAAGTTGTATGGAGAGAAAAGGATGTTGTACCTCATTGAAGATTCCAATAATTCTTCTTATGAATTGTTGTATGTTGATGTAGATACTGATAACTTTGTGAGGTTTGTTGATGGAAAGGATCACAAGATTGATTAATGTAAATGTCTTGAACAGGTGTTTCTCTTTCGACCTTGTTATTCGATGGAAGTTGTTCCAAGTTTGGAAATGGTGTTGGTATTGTTCTAATTTCTCCAAGCCAGGAAGAGTTTGTCTATTCTTTCAAACTCAACTTTGAATGCAATAAATTTTTTTTTGAATATGAAGCATTATTATTGGGTTTGAGAATTACATGGAAATATGGTGTAGAGGATATCATTGTCAAAGGAGATTCAGAACTAATTGATAAGCAAATTAGAAAATTGTATGTTACTGAAAATCAGAGAATGAAAAAATACAAACATGCAGTATGGGATTTGATTGAAATTTTTGACTCATTTAATAGTATGCACCATGATAGAAATTTTAATACTATTGTAGACAAGTTAGTTGTGCTAGGATCCAGATTTAGGAATTGTACAATATCTCCATTTTGTGATTATGATGTTGAAATACTAATAAGGCCATATGTACCTGACAATGTTAAAAATTGCAAAGTGTTCGATGATGATGCCAAGGTGAAATGGTTTTTGTAGAACCAACGCAATTTTACTGATGAAAATATAGATTGGGAACCAATGGTGTGTGTTGCTGAAGGAAAGGAAACTTTATTTGGCAAAGACATCATCCAAATGAAGAAAAACACGATTCCCAAAGGTTTGGTGGAACTTTAATCAAACCTTGATAATTCTGATTGCATTATTAATAGAAGTATGTCAGTTTCAAGATATGTGGAAGAGCATGACCTGGGAAAACAGGAAAAACCATGTAAAATATGGTTAGGAAGCAATCTCAGCAAGGAAGAGAAGCAATCCTATGTTCAACTGCTGAAGAAATATCAAGACTGCCTAGCTTGGTTTTACTCTGAGTTGAAGGCATACAGGGAAGATTTGTTCCAAAATGAAATTCATCTTGAATCTAATGTCAAGCCTTTCAAGAAAAAATAGAGGCCAATCAATCCACTAATGTCTTTGAATATGCAATAAGAACTAAAGAAGTTGAAGGATGGAGTGATCATTCAGCCCACAAGGTACTCATCTTGGGTTGCAAGCCTAGTACCTGTCTGGAAAAAGAATGGTGATATAAGGCTATGCGTAGACTTCAGGAACTTGAATAAAGAATTATTGAAAGATAATTACCCTTTTCCAAACATGAAGAATATGCTACTCTGGATGGTTTCTGTGGTTATAATCAATTTGTTCTGAAGGAGTCTGAAAGAATCAATACTACCTTTACTACTTTGTGGGGAACTTATGTTTATGTCAGGATTCCTTTTGGCTTAATGACTGTTGGAGCAACTTTCTAAAGGGAAATGGATGTAGCAATTGTTGGTTATATTAATGACTTTATTGTTGTTTACAAAGATGATGTAACTGTGTTTTCTAGAAAAATAAATGATCAATTGCAACACTTGGAGAGAATGTTGATAAGGTGTAGAGAGTATGGCATATCATTAAATCCCAAGAAGTGTCACTTTGGAGTGCAAAAGGAAAAGTTTCTTGGTCACATTGTATCAAAAGAAGGGGTCTTGATTGATCCCGAGAAAGTGGAAGTCATCAACAAGCTTCCAATTCCAAGAACTAAGAAGGGAACTCAATCCTTCTTTGGACAAATAAAATTTATCAAAATATATATGTCTATTTTTGTTGAGATGACCGTCCCCATTACTAGTATGTTCAAGAAGGACCAAGTTATCAAATGGGAAGAAGCTTCCATTCAAGCTTTCAATGGGATCAAGGAATCACTAAAGCATGCCCCTGTTTTGGTAGCTCTAAATTACAAAAATCATTTTCAAGTGTTTTCTTTTTCTTCAAAAAACACCATTGCATCTATCTTATTGTAGAAGGATGATGAAGGGGATGAGAGACCAATTGCCTTTTTTAGTAAAGCATTGCAAGGATCTGAGTTGAAGTACACCATCATGGAGAAGCAAGAATTTGCCTTGGTGAAAGCAACAAATGTTTTTAGACCCTACATCTTTAGATCTAAAGGTTTTTCTTATGTTCCCCACACCATGCTGAAAGAAATATTATCAGAGATGGAGGTCTCAAGCAAAAGATGTAGATGGGTGAACAAGTTGTAAGAATATGACATGGATATCCAAACCATGAAATTGGTAAGAGGTTTGGGCCTAGCTAAGCTTATGGCTGAGAGAAACTTGCAAACTATTGAGGTGAATGAAGTAGAAGGAGAAAGGGTGGATGTCCTTAAAAAGTTAGTAAGCTCTGAATGGTACAATGATATAATATTTTATCTCAGACATCTATGCTTCCCTAAACATTTGAGTAAAAATCAGAAAAGATATCTTAAGTTAGCCACTCATAAATATGTCATTACTGATTTTGGGTTAGCTTGGAAGAACCCGGAGGGAGTGCTCTTAAGATGAATTGCTGATGATGAGCCCCAAAGGTAATTGTTGATCTCCATGGAGGAGTTTTTGGGGTACATTTTACTGGAAGAGTTACATCACATAAAATCTTGAGGGCTAGTTATTGGTGGCCAACTCTCTTCAAGGATACAACTCTATTGGTTAGGAGATGTGAAATTTTCCAGCATTTTTCTAGAAGAATGAAAGCTTCAGGCTCCCTTCCATTGCAGGATGTGTCAGTTAAAGCCCCATTAAGACATTGGGGAATTGATTTCATTGGGGAAATTTCTAATCCTTCTAGTGTTGGTCATAAATGGATTCTTGTAGCCACTGATTATTTCACTAAGTGGGTGGAAGCAATCCTCACCAAGAAGGCAACACACCAAATTATCATGGAATTCATGCTAAAACAAATCATATGTAGATTTAGAGTGCCGGTTAAAATTGTTGCTGATAATTCCATGAGTTTTAGAGCCAAACCTTTGATGGAAATGTCCAAAGAGTATGGAATCAATTTGACATATGCTTCTAACTACAATCCCCAAGGAAATGGAAAAATCGAGTCCAGCAATAAAAACTTGTTGAAGATCATTAGAAGAACCTTGGAGCTTAACAAAAAGAAGTGGGCTGAGCAACTGAAGTTTGTTGTTTGGGCTGACAGAATCACTGTGAAAAGAGATACTGGTAAGAGCCCATTTGAGTTGGTAATGGAACTAAAGCTTTGCTGCCCCTTCATTTGCAATTGTCTTCATTTCAGTTTTTCCAACAAATTGGATATTAGGAAGTTAGTCCATATCATGCTCGAATCAATCAAATTATTGAGTTAGATGAAGAAAGAAGGGCATCCCATCAGAGGCATGTGAAGTTTAAAGAAAATTTGAAGAAGTTATTTGACAAGAAGGTGACTCCAAAAGCTTTTAGCATTGGGTATCTTGTGCTATTATGGGATAACAGTCATGAAGATAAGGAAAAGCATGGTAAATTTGATCCATTGTGGATGGGCCCTTATTCCATTGATATTTGAATTGGTGAAAATACCTTCTTCTTAAAAGACTTAGACGGGGAACTAATTGAATTGTCTATTAATGGTAGGCATTTGAAACATTTCCTTGACTAGTTTCTCGTAATCAAGGTATAATCCATTATATAGTGTATATTTCTTTGTTCTCGATTTGCTTTTGTGTTTTTGTTCATTCTGGTCCTTGGTGACTTGATTTTTCTGATTTCTCAGTTCATTTTTTAGAGGATGGTTATGGTTTCTCTACTCTGCAAGCTTATTCTTTGACTTCATTGCCCAATGGTGTCTTTTTAAAATTTGGTCTGCTATTTGTTCTTATGGAACTCATAGGGAGTGCCCATCCTTGAGTCGGACCTGATGTTGGTGCTCAAATTATCCTCGCGATGTTTTTCATTGAAATTATTCAATTTGTGAGCTCTATCGTGTTTTCTATCTCCTCGTATTGATACATGAAAACTCTGTCTTCCATTTGGTTGCCATGATCAGTCCCTTCCTTGGTTGAGATCACTTTAAATTCTGGAATTTGTTTTTCGTTCCTTTGTCCATATGAAAGAGTCTATATATTGGGCGTAAACCTCAGGTTTTTCCTTTCCTTCCGTTTTCCACAGTCACATTTTGTTTTCCTTGTCATTTATGTCCAAAATATCTAGGGAAATGTGATTGGATGTGGCTTAGAGGATCACGTTTGGGCCCTATAACATTTCCAAATTCTTCTTCCTTAAAGAAAGATTCATTTTTGGGCTCAAATGGTGCTTTTCCTACATTTAACAGTTTAATGGGTGTATTTTTCCCCTTCAAGTTTACATCTCAGCATCAGTGGAAACATGGCCCTTTTTGGTTGGATGGGGCTCGGCGGGGCACATTAAAAACTCTAAGGCTCACTTCAAACTCAAGGCTTGTCCACTAGGAGGGCCGACGCTCATTTGAAAATTTTGGTTTGGCCTAAGAGTTGCACCGGGGAGACACATGGACGATTCCGCTACCTTTCTCGGACTTAGAAATTTTTTTCATGTGGCCGATGTAGTTTTGACGGACCATGGACACATGGAGGGCTGGCGCTCATTTGAGGATCTGCCTCAGGGTCCCATCTTAACAATTGTAACAGGGAGACATGTGGAGGCTTCTGCTAGCTCCGCTTTGCACTTAAAATTTTCAAAGTAGTTTTGGGGATACGTGGAGGGACCGCGCCTGTTTGGGGACTAGCCCCTAAGATTTATTTTAAAGAAGAGTCATGAGGACACTTGGAGGCTTTCGCTCACTCTACCCTTTGCTTGGACTTTTCAACGGCCAAAAAAAATGTCTTGGACCCTAGACACATGGCGCCTTCCGCTGAACCTTCAACCTTTTTAACAAACTCTACCAGAATGATCCCATGCTTGTTTTGGGTCTCTGTTCTTTGGGAACATCTCAAAATGCACCATTGAGATGTGTGGAGGTTTTTGTTTGCTCCTTTTTACATTAAGACTTTTCAAAGTCCAAAAGGCATTTTTCTTTGGTCCAGGGCACGTGGAAGGCCCGCACTTGTTTGGGACTTGCCTCTGTGTTTCTCCTTTGCATTTTCATCAGGGAAACACATGGACGACTATGATATAAAGTGGAAAAGGGGCAGAATCAATGGTTGGTGTGCATTGTGTCTATTTTTCTGCTATTTTTTCTCCAAGACTCCTGGAGATGTGAATACGCACTGTTTTTCATCATTTTTTAATGAAGTTCCTTGTCATCTCTATCTATAAAGTGCCTCTGAATGGGTTTGAAAATTAATTTTTGAGTCCAAGGATTGTTAAGATCAATATTTTGAAGTTGGAGTTGCTCGGGCACTTGCAAAAACGGGAATTACTAGAGAATATGGATGCGGGACAAAGTTGCAGAGGAAAGAAAGGGAAAAGGATGAAATGATGAAAGTTCCAGGTGTAAAACATGAAGAAGGTGTTGCCTCAAGAGTAAAAAGGATTACCTGTCAGATCCAACTATGTAGAGCCTCCAAAAAATGATTAAAAAGGGGATTTTGAATGATAGAATCAGAATGATTAGAAGGATTGCCAAAATTTTGTGGCATGGAATCCTAGTCATTAGTTGAGGGCCCAAGAAATGTGATCAGCTCACAATTGGTCCACCTGGTAGCTTTCGGATCTAAATTTGTTAAATGTTATTGTCTGAAACAAATTGGTAACAAGCAAAGGTCCCTCGAATATTCTTCTCTTTTGGGGGAAAAATTGAGTGAGTAAAATGTATAAATGCAATGAGAATACTCTTGCAAAATCTTAGGAGTTGAATTCTTAAGAGATAATTTGAGAAAATCGTCTTCCTGAGTGACCAAGCCAAGATATAAACCTGTTATTTTATTCTGTGTTATATTTTCTATCATGTCAAGTTAGTTGTAGATGTATAGCCATTGACGAGCATTGAGATTTATCTGGAAGTTTTCCCCTGCTGATGAATCTAAACAATTTTGAAATTAATTTTTGTCTAATCTCTAGAAATGTGTGTCTTCTTTGTTTCAGAATGTCTGCAAATAGTTTCTTTCATTCCTATTGCAATATTACATTGAAATCTTTGTGAAATGACACAAGATCTCGTCCCTATGACATTTTAATGGTATTTGCAATTTCATTTCAAGAAGAATATTCATCTTGGATGAGATAAACAAATTTAAAATTAATTCACTGTCATTTGTTTATAAAAATTGTTTGTAAGTCTTCGGGTGTACCTTAGGTGTGATTGATCAGAGACTTTGGTGTTTAATTGAGTCTTTCAATTCAATCCTTCGTGTTAGAGTCTCAAATATTATGTGAAAACATGTTGATATGGGCCTCCATTGAAGCAATCTTCTATTTGAAGGAACGTCTTAACTATTTTGAAGCTTTTTGTCATTGAGTTGTTCATTGTTGTGAAGTCTTTTCAAAGATCTAGTATAATCAACTTTATCTAGCTTCATCTCCCACAAAAATTATTCAAAAACCATGAATCCACCCTGAACTACCCCTATTTGCCATGTGTATCAACAAAGGAACAAAATCTACTTACTAAAATATGCAGAACAATCAAGATTTCTTAATTTCTTCAGTAACCTTAGCCTTGTGTTGAAAGTATCTCCTTCTTTTAGAAGTGACAACTCTTAAGATTTAAATTATGGAGTATTGACTGTATTTTCCCAAGGTTTTCTTAATAAAAATTTTCCAAAAGAAGGATATCTCCATCTCCTTCATCAAACAGAGGTTACACTAAGGGTCCTCTCACCCTAGTCGAAGAGGCGTGACCTAAAGTAGTGAGGACACATCAAATCCTCTTGAAGGTGCTATCCATCTCTCCAAAAATATGAATGACAAAGGGTTAGTTAGATTTCATCCCCGGCTACAAAATGACACACACTATGATCTATCTGTCTCTAAGCTCCATGACCAATCTTTATTATTGCTTAGCTTGAAAGGGAGAAGAAATTTGGATACCAATAGGATTTAAAAACCTCCATAATAAGTCTAAGGTTTGGTTTAATTAAAAATAATATACTCTTTCTCAACAAAAAATATTTTAAAGCATCCCTCAATAACATAATCAAACTGTTCTAGCAAAGGTATTAACATATATTACTAAATGTTGTTATCCAACCAACACCTTCCACTATAAATTAATAAGATTATCAATGCATAATCAGTTTTCCCCTAATGTTAATAAACTTCATATCAATTTCCATTGTGACCCATTAAGGTATTTATATGCATATAATCCAACCAATTAAATAATAGCATTAACATTATAAAAGAGAAAACAAAAAGATAAAAATTACAATATTCAACCCAAAAGTCTTCCCAAAAGATAAATAAACCAAAGTAATTCTAGTAATAACTGGGTACTAGAATTGTACAAATGTGACATCAAACTTAGGTGATTCAAAAATAGTTACAGTTCAAACTTAATGAGGATGGTCAAGGTACCTCATAAGGAAGAATTTACAAGTCTAGGAAAAAGTCTTATGATCAATGGGGATTAAACAAAAGAAAGATCTGAATATGTTACACTTGAATTCTACATTATAAAAGTTTTAAAACCAAATCTCCAACCCGGCTTAGCCCAAGTATTGGAAACTCCACCCCAACAACCCTTCTTTCCTGGAATTAACTGGTTATCAAATGGGGTTTGAGAGTCAATCATCAAAGTACAAAAAAAATATGATAAGCACGTGAAAACAAGAGGTTCATATATACCATAGGCTTGCTTTCCCAACAGAAATTACTAGCTAAAAACAACATAATAACCTTAATGCTTAAAAAAATAAAAGTAGATAAAAAGGTCGAAGGTTGATCAGTTGAGCAAGAAAACGTAATAGCCAAAGGAGGGGAAAAGTACATCCTAGCTAACCACTTAAGACTAGAAACTATTATAACAAAAAAAACATGAAGATTTCAATAGGAAAGGAGGGATTTCCTCGCAAGGCGTCCAACCCACAACAAAAGTAGTAGTGACAAAACAATTCCAGGAAAAGTGTGGTTCAATTTCATGATATTTTTAAATCTAGCGAAAGTAACAATGAATAGAATTATCTTTCCTGTTTCTCTAGCTTCTGCAAGTAGCCAAAACCACTCTATGGCCTGCAACAACATTCCTCAGGTCAAATCTCCATACACATCCATGTTGGTACTAAATCACCACTCATTCTCACGTTGGACAGGAAGGGATCCCCCCAAAAACCACGTGTTATATCTCCCCAAAGGGACAAAGATCTCAAGGACTGTCATGAAAGTAGTAAAAACACAGAATTTAAAAAAAATGGGAAGGCCCAGGAACACGTGGGAGAAAGGGGAAAATCCAAAACCCACAACCTTACAAACTTACTCCCAGCCTACGTCAAAAGGGATAATTAGAGCAGGGCAAGAACATCTGTTGGAGTGCAAAGAAAAATGTTTTCAAAAAAGTTGTAGTCACAAAGAGCCTAAGAGGCCACGCATGAAAAAGTGTAAGCAAACACAAGGCAGGTAAAATGCTTGTCAAAACTCCTCAAGGAGATGGGGTCTTGGGAAACACTATGTTTGTAGGATGATCACACAAGGGGATCTACTGCAGCGAATCTTGATTCCCATAATTAACCATCAGGTGAAAAAATTTCCCAGTCACCTTTTCATCATGTACGCAGCCAAAGACAATAGAAATTTGGAACAAGAATGGACATCCATCGAGCAAGAGGAATAAATCATACCAAACATCCCAACTGAACAAAAAAATGCGTCCAGCCTCCACAAGGGGTTTCTACACCACCACAAAACTAGACGCGGGTCTAAAATAAACCAAACAAAAACCAATGCAAGTAGCCAACAATAAATTGGCATTTACTCCACCAAATGTATGTCAATCATGAACCAAAAAGCAATAAAGAAAGACAAGGGGCCATAAATTCCTCCACACCATTACCTAGAAGACAAGGAAATAAAAAATCCAAACACAAAAAATGGAGCCCACATCTCCTCACACCAAGTTTGTCACATCAATAATCCAACTTGGGAGGCAAAACATTGGAAGCAACAATACCTTTACCCAAAAATTAAAAATTATAGCAAGGCATGTGTGTAGGCTCAGATGGACAAGGTGGGAGTTGGTGGTTGGAGTTTTCAATAAAATATAAAGCATGAATACCAATTCCCAAACAATGGAACCAAAAACAAAAGAAGCTCCACTTTTACGTGAATTGGGGTTCGCTCTTAGGGAACGATCGAAAAGATACAATAAAATAACATAAGGATAATTAATATTAATGTTGATAACATTCGATGATAAACTAATAATAATAAAAATCACCGATCGACATATAAAATATTATTATTATTACTTCTCACAATAATTATTAACCATGTTAATAATGATCGCTCGTCAAGCTCGACAAAATAATAATAATAAGAAAAGATCAACAATTCAATATAATTATTATGTAGATATTCCTTCTAGCCAGAGATGTCCTAACAACACCAAGTCATCATTCAAACCACCTATAGATTTCGAGAATGTGATTTTCTTTTAATAGGATAATTGTAAAGGACGCCACAAGGTCCACAACTAGAGGCATCGTCATTGACACGGGGAGGCAAAACAAAGAGGAAGGATGCTAACCCTTCACTACGACAAGGTCGAAGTCAACCAACGGTCAACAGGGAACACACAACCATTCCACACTTAGCAACATGGTCACCGAGGCAAGAACTGGGGTAACATCAAACGTGGTATTACAATTCACATTTAAGCCTAGTTTGAGTGCCTCAAATTTTAGTGGTGGCTCATCTAGCTAATATGAAACTACTTTGGGAAGATTTAAGAAATACTTTAGAGATTTAGTGATGATATTTAAATTGGATCTTATGAAATTCATGTTGATTCAATATGTGCAAATCACTTAATCATATGAGCTTCTATATATTAAAAATTTACATTATGAATATCATAGGGACAATGAAATGAATCTTATAATGTTTTCAAAATTGGAGATTATTCCGTATATGGGAGGTTCTAGAACCATATAGGTCAGTCAAGACCATACTCCATTATAAGTCAGGATATATGGTTTTGGACAAGCTACTAGTGATGAAAACATTGGAGTTTGGAAATGATGTATGGATATGGACTACATTGTTGGATAATTAGTATTTCCTATATGAAAAACATAGAGATGTGCATAAATGATTTATTCAAGACATAGAGTGAGGGGGAGAGATTTATTGGGATATAAGGAATGTGAGAATGTTTATCATTACATTAAAAAAAAAAAAACTTTTCAATACTAAAGGAAAAATTGTGAGATTGTTCTGCGAGGATTAATATGGAATTCCATGCACATTGAAGAGGTTACATTCCAACAGTGATATGAATGCTCCAAGTAACCAGCAAGTGAAATCAAACAAAAAAGAAAATCATGCATATGGGAGTGTACATATACTCATAAATAAAAATAGAAGGGTACATATGGGAGTGTTATTTAACTCTCATGTTGCAAAGTAATTCCCTCCATAAGAGAAAGAGAAGTTACATTTCCAAAATTGAATGTAACTCCTATGACACCACTAACACATATGACAATGTAATTAGATTATATGACAAAATCTTTCATGTGTCATATAAATCCTATGTCGTATGGTCTTACGTAAGTGAGATGACTCGCCATGTGAGGTGGAGAAGATGTTGAGTGGTGATGATGGTAGTCTCACACACCAACAACCCCTTCATCGAAGCTAAGTCCAAGGTCATCGAAAGTCACAAAAGAAAAGAGAACTCTCTTACAAAACATAGAAAAATGCGTCGATGGGTCTCAGAAACTAAAGGCCTTATAAGATACACATGTACAAACTACATCTTTCCATAAAAGAAGAAGATGAGAAGAAGACTAGAAATCCTGATGAAGATGGGTGGCCGCAGAAGACCTTAACCCTAGAAGAGACCACAAGTGAGGAAATTTTGTCTTAGTGAAGGGCTTAGTGGAAATTTCTTCAACCTGATCATAATTCTTACAATACTACAAATCAATAATGTCTTCATGTATCAACTCCCAAATGAAATTCATGTGGATCCCAATGTGCTTCATCCACTAATGTTGAACTGGATTTTGGTAAATTGTTATGGTGTTAATGGTGTCACATTAGATGATAGTCGGTTGCTGCAAGTGAATACCAAACTCTACCAAGATTCCCTGCAACCAGACAACTTTTGTGGCAGTGTTAACTACTCATCTGTACTCTGCCTCTATAGATGATAAGGTAATCACATTTTGTTTCTTGCTAGTCTAATTGAAATGACCCGAACCAAGAGAGAAATTGTAGCCTAAGGTAGATTTCTGATGATCTAGATCACCGATGAAATTAGAGTCTGTATATCGAACCAATTCAATCTCTTTCCCTTCTAGATAGTGAATGTCATCAGTGTGAGTGCCATGCACATAGTAAGAGAAGACTCAAAATTGACGATTAATGCATACCTGATGAGATCTCTTCCTCTTTCTTGAGAAATCCTTGGTCGTGCGTGGTTACGTTCGACTCGTTTAAATGAAGTATTTATAAACCAATGCACATCCACAATATCAAAAGGATGTTTGCATTTAACGTTTGATTCATGTTTCGTACAAGTTAATTGGCTTTCCTTTTATGCTTTATCATGATGTATGCATTTAAATTTAACTAAGTTAGGACTACTTGGTCTTACGTTCTTTCAATTAATTTAGTTTAAGTTTAGCATCCATAAAGGGAGGACAATGTCAAATCTTGACAATTAAAAAATTGATGACTCATACCTACTCTTAAGTATTTTATTAAAAACAATGCAACACATTAAATTGATTAGGATATGCGACAAAGTAGCTATGAAAGTCTTTACAACTATCAAAATATTATTTTTTTGAAACTTAAAATTTCCAAAAAATTGTAGTAAGATAAAATGTAAAATTTGTCTAATCACTATGATTAACTATTAAAAAGTAGGAAAAACAAAGTTTTAATATTTTAATAAATTAGAATATAAAATATACACATTTAAACATTTAAACATTACAAATAATAATTAGAAAAAAAAATCACTAATAGAAAAGTGATTATTACACTAATTATCAGTAAGAAAGAGAGTAATAATAAAGAAGAAAAGATGATCAATTATAATACAACCTACCCTAAATACATGCTAAAAGACTCGGAAGGATGAGGACATTCATTTTTCACTTAAAAAACGAGTCATTTCATATAATCTAGCGTTCTTGACAAATGCGTGGCTAAAGTCGCAGTGGCCTTGCATGAGCTCCCCCCTGCCATTACTGCAATCCTTGCCTTTTCCTTCAACTCTTTCATTTTCTCCCTCGCCTTTCTTCCCTCTTCTCCCTCCATCAATTCCTTCACCGCTCTTTTCACTTCATCTCTCCTCACAAACCCATCGTTTTCCCTCTTCAAATCGACGGCTATCTTAATCTGCTTCACCAGAATGACTCTGTTCATCGCCTGTTCTGCAGAGATGGGCCAACCGATCATGGGAACCCCATAACAGATGCTCTCCACTGTAGAGTTCCACCCACAGTGAGAAATGAAGCCTCCTGTAGAAGGGTGCGAAAGAACGCCGACTTGCGGAGCCCAGTTAAGAACCACAACCCCTCGGTCCCTGGTTCGATTCTCAAAACCCTCGGGTAAAAGCCGAGAAACTTCCGTTTCCAGAGAAAAGCTCCCGGATTTGTATCCACGAACCACCCAGAGGAATCGGTGGCCGCTGGCTTCCAATCCGAGCGCTAGATCTGTAATCTGCTGACCAGACAAAACTGATCCGCTGCCGAAGGACACAAACACAACAGAGCATGGAGGCTGCCCATCTAACCATTTCAGACAATACGAATCCTCTGGCCGATCAGTATTTTCCACCATGAGCGGACCGATTGGATAAATATACGGCATTTCGGTGGCGCTCACAATTTTTCCTTCCGTGAGGGCTTTAAGGGGTTCCTCCTCCAGTTCAGCAAAGGTGTTGATCAAAATCCCTGTTGCTTCCTTGAAGCGGGGAAAAATGGTGAACGAACACAGTAAATCACGCAGAATGGGTACATTTCTAGGTCCTAAAAGCAGACTAGGCATTTACATGATTCCTAAGCGAGAGGAAGCCCAGGTAATTCTACCCTCTATTTTTGGCCTCTTTGTATGTGTTCTCTTATTTCTGAGACTATCTTTGGAAGATGCTTCATCACACAAACTACAGGACCCAGCCCCTGGAAGAACATTACTTAAGCCGGTATCTTTTATGAATTCGGACACCAACAGCCAGCCATGACGGTGCAGACACCCAGATCTGTAACGAATGTCCCAGACTGGCGCACCCGATTTGACCAAGGTTTCTAGAACATACTCGCAACTTTTTTGGGCCTCTTTTATCTTTTGGGCGATCTTCGATTTTATGATGGGTTTCAGTCTTCATAGTTGTCAATTACGATCTTCAACGACAGGGACCTCAGGGATAAATACATAGCTAATGTGGATGTCAAAAGCTAAAGGAAGCCAAAGCTTGTGTGAAAGCATCTTGCTGATCTATCCACCGCCAGCTTGCTAATCTATGAGGCATCCATCGGAGCATCCATACAAGGGACACAGGGGCTGCATTTTCTGCATACAGCTGCATAGGAAGGGAAATGTTCCATTCCCTTCCATAGCGGATACATGGCGATATGAGGCATTCGGCTCTACATCTCTAGACTCCATCGTCCCCAAAGCTATCAAAGATGCATGACTTGCACTAGAAGCATGAGGATGAGGGATACAATCCTCACACACTACACAAGAAGGCTACATGGGAAGCATCTGAGGATGTAGTGCAATCGCGACCGATCATAACGTTAACCATCTATCTCGGTGACCGTTTTTCAAGGAGAGACGAGTCGTAACTCCTACAGCATATTACGGAGACTTTCTTTTTTGGATTTGATGTGGTTTTGATCGCGGTCGTTGCAACGTGCGTCAATCTCTTTTGTCAGGTTACATAGTATATCCAGCGATCAAGGTGCGATATTACAGGCGACCATTTATTTTTAATTTGAATATTATTTTTATTATTATTATAGATTGCTAATTAAAAATGATGCGGAAAATGAATCACATCTGCGTTGTATCACAAGCGCCCAGTAGATGGATCTTGGCATAACGCATCAAGCGCACTCAAATTTGCTTAGTATTAGGCAATCCTACGTCCAACTCTGTACGATGGACACACTCGAAAGCTATTATCCTGAGCGAAGTCAAAGTGGAGGGATTGTTATCAATGCTTGAGGGAAATGGGCGAAGAAGGGGTATGAAGGCGGAGACGTCGCAACCTTCCCGGAAATCGAAGTTGGGGAATCAATCTGAAGTCCTTTCCTCTCGACTAACTTGAACACTTAGGGTTGTTAAGCTATTTTAACTCGAAAAGGCTTATTGCTTGTGTCATAGTGTATCTAGCAGTTGTACTTAATGTATTTCCTATCAGTTACTCTGCAATTAGGGTTTAGCATAATTTTATTTTCGTTAAGCTCACATGTAATTGTATGTCACCAAACATCATATATATCAGTTCTATTAATTGTTTGGAGTTTGAACAAGTAGGTATTATAAAGGGAGTTAGACATCATCAGTGTCAGCTACGCTAGTCGGCCCTGCTTTCCAATTAGCAAGTATTGTGTTTAGCAACCTGTAGTAATTCGATGCCTGTATTCAGATGGTAAAAGTTCTACCAGACAAGAAGCAGTAACTAAGCAGAACCACCTTTGTTAAGAAACATTAATGACCATTGGCCGTAAGTGTCATCGTATGCTAGACTGTAGCTTTCTCACTTAATGCTCCTAGAGCTATCGACACATCGAGCTTGGATCGACTAGCTCATCATTCTATAGTATAATATAGCTGACCGTGGCCTTTTAATTCAGACCTACACCATAAATAACTGTGTTTCAACTCATAGAAGGCATTGTATTTCAGGAATTTATAATGCAATTTGACTTTAACTAGAAGCCGACATGATGACATCTAGACAAAGACTTCATTATGACATCATAACTCAAATGTGAAGCACTTATATCAAGTCTAGAAGACAAATAACCTTCCATAACTGCATTCACAGTCAGAATGGCTCCATGACATTAAAGTCATTTGCAGGTTGTCAACTTATAAGTATGCATCAAAATCTTTCCTACAGCCCGTGATCACATGCGTCGAAGACTTCATTATCCACATCCGTGATACTTCAAATTAGTGAAATTCACCTTACATCAAGTCTAGAAGGAAGAACCTTCAATAATTGCATTCACATTGTCAGTATCATCAAGAGGTTAAAGCTCTATTATGCTTGGCTAAGTCAGAGTATGTAGTCAAAATCTTTCCGATGAAATCTATATGTGCCTATTGGTTGCCTTCATCAAAATCAGTCAAAAATGATTCATTTTCCGTCATATATTAATCAATTTCCCCTTTCGGCTGAGCCATCTACACACTAATATGCCCAACCTGTCAGCCACATCAACAACATAATGTTATTTTAAATGTACTGAGAGGCACCGACAGCATGTGACATTAACCTCACTTCCAATTGAACCATATCTGCATGCTCCTAAAACCAGGACTTTGAGACTGAGAACAGATGAGAGGATGCTACCTAGAAAAACATTTAATCGACATCGGTGAGGTCGGTGGTACATCAGCAAAGGTACTAATCTAGTTCTTTGTTTGTTGTTTCAACCCTATGTTTTAAAATATCGGAACCGAAGACATCGGACAGCTGGTCGAGGAAGTTGGACTCGGACCAAGAACCGGAGTTACCGAGCATTCCGCATGTCAAACTCTATGAACCGGTTTACTAAAAAACACATAAAAATTACATGATTTCCAAGAAAGAAAGTATATTTGAAAAATTAGAAACTCATGATGCCAGTGCAATTACACACAAAACTACGTTCAAATGTTTGCTCACGTATAGTAGTCGAATAGTTGGAATACTCACACTCGGCAAATACTCGGCAGACCCCAAAAAAACAAAATTCGGCATATATCTCGGCCAATACTCGGGAATACTCAGCAACTTAAAAAATACTCAAATTTCTTTAAAAAAACATAAATTTGCAGCCAAAACCATGTATTTGCAGCGTTTTCTTTCATTGCTATTAATGCTTTCTTTTTGTTGGGACCTTTACGATAGCCTTCAGTCTTGTGTCTGAGGATGCCCAAATTGGAGTTTAAACATTAAAAAAGACTCTTAAAATAGCAAAAAAAAAAACCTATGCATCTGTTGATAACTTGATATGTGAAGTCAACATTTGAATAAGCAGGTCGCGACCAAGTTGGTAGGTGGGACGATTAGTCTGAGCACGGGAGAATACTCGCCGAGTTTTGGAAAGCTATCCAATATTTTTAACTACTAATCTGTCTACAAGCAATCAAAGCTCATGATTCTTTCAGAAGATTGCAAGAAGTTGCTTGGTCCAAAAAGGTGCAAAAATAGATTTTATGAAAATAAGAAAAATATTGCCATCAATGTGTAGAGCTCGAGAAAATATGCACTTTTAGAGAAAACGACACCTGAAACGGAGCCACAGAATGAAAGTTATGGCACATGCAAGTTTTTGTTGCTACATCTTCCCGAACCGTCAAAAAAGGTGCAAAAAAAGATTTTATGAAAAAAGAAAAAAATGGCCATCAATGCGTAGAGCTTGAGAAAATATACACTTTTAGAGAAAACGACACTTGAAATGGAGTCATGGAATGAAAGTTATGGCACGTGCAAGTTTCTGTTGCTACATCTTCCTAAACCCTTTCCAAAAATGGCAAAAAAAATTCTATACTTATGATTTTTTTCACCAAGCCTCCAAAAATGGGAAAAATCACTAAAAACGATAAAAACCGCTGTCTTTGGTGAGATTCTTTGTTTTTGGCCGAATTTTTCCCATGCGCCAACCGAATTTTTCCATGCGAAAACCGAATAAACCACGCGTATGTCGCCACATGTATGGCTCGCGATCGTCTGTACATCGTCAAAAAGATGATCTCGTCCCTCGTTGTCATTGTCCGTGTCAGAGGGAGGGTGGCGTTCTACCTGTGCAAACGCCTTCGGCGTGATTATTAGAACCACGCCATCACAAATCTTTCCAAGTATTATTTAAAATTAATCTAAGAGATCACTTTCTTACAAGAAAGAGTGCAAAACTAAATTTATGTTAACAAGGAAAGAGTAAGAGTAGTTTAACAAGATCTTGGATGGTATCACTATTTACATGCTCCGTTAAACAAGAAAACAGTAATGATCCTTTAAAGATATCTTGTATTTTATCCCTATGTATATGCTCTATGAAACTAGATTTCCTTCATCCCACCCATAGTAAACATATTGTAAATGGTATCTTCATTGCCTATATAACGATTACTCACCCAACAAGGGGTATAATGTCACCAAAATTTTCCGTGGTTGATAAGCTTAATATTAACATGTGTACTCATTTTTATGCAATGTTGGGGTCCCACATTCAAAACAATATGAAATGTCATTTTTTATCATAATCTTGCTCATTTTTCTTGGTGCTTGATTTGTTAGGGTGTTCATATAGATTGAAGGCTTGGTCATTTAAGGGTTGTTTAGCTATAGTGCCCTTTTTGTGTACATAAATAGACAATTTGCTCCTTTCTTCGTTTCTCAAGAAATCTAAAACAAGTTGGTCTTAGATCCATGATTCTTTAATCTCCTTAGACCAAAAACATATGTTGGGAAGGTTATCTTCTTAAGAGATTGGCCTTTTCACCCAACAAAGTTTACATATACGTGTCATAATTTGAAAGTGGATTTTTGTTTTCATTTGGAATGAGAGAAATGAAGTTATATTTTTTGATAGACTTATTGATTGCATTCTCTCAAATTTATCAAAACTAAATTTTTTTCCAAGGTCTTTACTTATATTGAGGGGCAAGCCTAAAAGTTGGCTCTGGAAGAGGCCACTCTCTAGCTCTTCTTGATCATTGGGACAATGCTCACTATACCATGGCCTACGCTTGGACTCCCTCTTCCTCTTAAAAACCTTCTTCAAAAGGAAAATACCTTCAATATAATTATTGTAGGTGGGACTCTTTGTCTCATTAGAACTCTTCACCACTTCCTCAACATGTGGGATAGGACTCATCACCATTGTGTTGCAACAATTGCGATCCTTTATCTTCTTTTTTAGCTACACAATCATGAAAATGAGGAATCGACATAAACCATGAATAATAGACATAATTGTTTGCATATGGGACCAACCATCCACATGGTAATAGAGACACCCGTTCTTTTGGCGGATGTTTTTAAAGTTTTTGTTTTGTAAATAGTCATTTTTGTAAAGTGTTCATAGATCATATCACATGCACAGCAGGGGTTAAATTTGACGGCCACCTCTGCCTGTCAAACAATTTCCGAGTGACGGTAATTTTTCAATACTGCCCTTCAAAAACACAAAACAATGTTATTTTTCACTAATTATTCTATATTTATTATATCTTTTTTATATATATTTACATATATTTTTATATTTTATATACAAATATATATAAAAAATGACGTCCAGGTCTGAAATATACAAATCGCGTGTGACGGTTAGAAAAGATATTTACAAGTATTTTACGTCTAAAATCACTAAAAACGTCTAAACGGCCGTCAAATTTAACCCCTGATTGCACAGTGTCGTTTGTTTGATGTGCTACCACACCCCGGTCCCCGATCTGTTGTCATTAATATATGTTCACCTTTTATGATTGATAATATAGCTACCATTGCATTAAACATTGTTAACATAAAATATTCCCATGTCGTCTACACACTGATTTCTCTATAAATTCAAGAAATTTATGCGCCTTTTGTAAGGTCTGTGGGTATACTTTAAATTTTACTAAATTATGGTGGGTGCCTTTAGGAATGGAAAAAAAAAAAATGCGTTAATTTAAATACTCACAGTTCAGTGTTTAAATTTCACGACTGATTCTATTTGTTAATAATGTTGAAATATGTAATTCCCTCGCCAAGCATTTAGGTGTTTTGGTGTGAAATTACATTTACAAATTAATTGACATTTGGAAATTATTGAAATAACCGTTTTTTCAAACCCGTATCCATTAGATTTTATCTTAATTCTAATCGTATTTCATAATCTCATTAACAGTACCGTTTATATATGTTAAACCACAATATTGCAAAATATTAATTTTTTTTCACTAGAACAAGTTACCGTCAAATCTTAAGCCTGAAGGACTACATAGAAATCAGCCATTACGATCGGGTCACATAAATCCCCATATAACTGCAGATTTTACCTTTACAAGGATGTGGCCTGAGGCCTTCAATAAAGCGTTAATATTATCTACCGTTCTTTTTTCTGAAAGATAGTTAAAAAAATTAACAACAATGACATCATTTTACTTTTCAATTTAGCAGTTCCGTAACAAACAAGTTACCTCGTGATCGGTAACCATTGATGCAAACAAATAAGTTGGGCAAGAAATCCACAATTGAGCAGAATTTGAGATGAATGTAGAAAATCCTAAGGAAACAAGCGTATTAATTCTACAGGTACGGGATCTTCTGGGATGGCCTCTACATTCAGATCAAACTTACCCTCCGCATTGTATTTCTGTTTTGAAATGTCTCCATTGAGAGATAAGCCGGAAATGCTCTCCTTGTTGCTTGCACCAGAAGGGCTATCTTCACTGGCCAAGATAGAAAAATCCTCCCACTCGAACGAGGGCTTCCATGGAGAGCTATTTTTGATAATACAGCCACCCGCATTTTTGGCTGTTGATAACTCTGCTGCTGTGGCCACATTCATTCGGTTCTGTTTAAAAAGCTTACGCATTGCTTGAATTCTGTCTACCAAACAGAAAAATTCTCCCACTTCTTCACCATTGTCATCTCCTCGTGGACGTTTACTCTCTTTGGATCCATCACACGAATTTGGGTCCTCATTACTTCCAGCAGACTCGAACATCCGCTTTGGGCCTTTCGAATCCATATTGATAACTAACAGAGGCGAATTGAAGAAAATTATATCCAGGCCTTGAGCTCGATTCTCATCGAATTCCTGCATAAAATGTCTACTTACAAGGAGCCACGCAATAAAAGGAGCCACGTAAGCAGAAGGGAAACCGCAAAAATATTCTGGTTTAGGAAATAGACATTAAGGTTTGGTAGACTTTGATTTTTTCTTGTTGTGGGGCGCGCGAAGATATTGGAAAATAAATCAATACCAAACAAACAAACATTCAGAACGGTGAACGACCAAGATGGAAAATAAAAGAAACATAACGAGCTGGCACATCTGACTTACCTACTAGTACTAGTACTACCATAGGTCATACGGCAAACGAACAATTTGTGGAAATTGTGGACGCACGGCGCGCTTTTTATCTTTATTTAAATTTAATTTCTGTATGCAACTGCCAACTGTAAGCAACTGTAGTTTGATGTCATCACCCTTACGTTAGCGTCGCTGATTTCGCACTGCAAATCATTTCGAATTTATACGCGCATTATAAAAATTAACTCGAACGTAAATCAGTTGAAATTTACATATGGTGACAGGTGCCCTCCAATTGGTCGGCTGCCGGCACCGACACCTGGTAAGGCGCTCACGAGTTAAATTTGACGGCCACTTATTCTTGTCCTATATTTTTTGGGCGATGGTTATGTTCCAACATAGAATAGTGTTATTTATATTATACTAATAAAATATTATTATATATTTATTTGACTATATTTAACATAAATTACATATAACACGATATAAAAAATGAGGGTAATATTGTAAATATACAACTCACGGTTATTTAAAAAATCTGTAATAGTATTTTATGTCTAAAATGATGAAAAGTGATTATTTTGAGAAAAACTAAAAAGATAAAAAGTATGTGTTGGGTAGTCTTCAAGTGCGTGTAAGGTAACTTAAGGAAGAGAATGAACACAATAAAATTCTATGTTCTCATTCATGCCTGGAATTTCAAATTACTAATGTCTCTTAAATCAAAATTCGCTGATGACTTACCTATTTTAGGTAATAGTAAATTTTAATACGTTCTATATACTTTTCTATGGTTTGTTCACATACATATATATAAATTTAATAGTTTTACATATTATGTATATTTATTAAGATATTCAGGCCTAGAAATTGACATGTTGTGGGCCATTTTTTTAATGATTTTAACGATATATTGATCAATGTTCAGGTATTGTGCTACACAATTTATCACAGGCTCAGAAGGTGATCTGCGAGAGAATGCTCACCATTGAAGACCTTCATGAAGCTACCATGCAAATGGCTAATGATAAAGCGTCGGGTTGCGATGGGTTCCCTTGCGAATTCTATACAGCCCTTTGGGATTCAGTTGGACAAGACCTATTTTAGGTTTCTCTTGAAGGTTTTCAGAAGCAATCCTTAGGGTCACACATTAATAAGGAAAACAACAAATTCATCCCTAAACAAGGAGACCCCGAGAAAACACGGGGGGTTCATTAGCTAGGCAATATCCTAGCACGTGGATTCATATTGAGGTAATTAAAATTAATAAAAGTAAACTCAATATATCGGTAGACAAGAGGGGGTGAAAGGGTTTAATTTATTAATAATATAAATTCGGTATTGGGGGTAGGTTAGAGAGGTGGGCCAAATGAAATGGAGGTTTAATTTTAATATAAAACTAAAACATTTGAACCATAGTTTTTAAAACTAAATACCTTAAAATTTCAATTTAAGGAGTGTGGTCATAAAGTTAAATTATAATCTCTTTTTGAATTAAAAAATATCAATTAAGAGATTCTTAACCAAGAAATAATAAGATGGTATAAAACTAGGATTGAGTATGCTTTTCAACACAAGTGATATTATTTCACCATCTTAATTATTTGAAAAAATATTGATAAATGATTAAAGCTTAAAATTTATAAGGTAATTGGTAATAGAAATTGAATGGATTCAAACTATCATTCGAGAGAAAATACATATTAAAAAAATTGAGTGAGAAACATGATATGTTTTCTGTTTAATATATTAGGGTAGAAATAAAAAGAGGTAAATACAATTTTCATTGAAAAATGGGTAAGCAAGGTACACAAAAAAAAGGAGGTGTTTTCATTCTAATAATATAGCACAAGGGGGTATTATAAATTGAATAATTAGAGGTAAAAACTAGAATTAAGGATATTCTTTAATACCCTTCGAACGAATGTGTTATACCATACTTTTACTAAGTGAACCCCCTGTGCAAGGAAATTACTTGTTGGCATCTGATTACGCTGCTGAATGTCTCTTATAAAATCATTGCCAAAGCGTTGGCTCTACAGTTATGCAATCTTCTGACTATTATTATTCAACTAGAACAAAAAGAATTTATATGGGGTCAATACATCTTGGATAACATCGTGGTAGTGTGGGAAGGCATGGAATGGGCTTGCAAGTCTAATCAAGCCACCATGTTTATCAAAATTGATTTTGAGAAAGCTTCTGATCAGATTGAATGGCCATTCATACTTTTCATGCTCCAAGCCCTTAGCTTTGGTCCCATTTTTATTCAATCTGTCTACATACTTTTTATAGATGCTTCTGCTCAGATTTTTATCAATGGCCTTAGCTCATAACCTTTTAGGATTCTTCATTCTATTCAGCAAGCTTGCCCTCTTTCCCATGCACTGTATGTGCTTGCAGCCAAAGATTTTGGCTATCTGTTAGCTTATGCCAAAGCAAAGGGTCTTGTTCGAGGAAGCTTCGAGGAATATCGCTTCCTAATGAGCCCGCTTCTCAAATTCTTACTGGGCATTTTGTGGATGATTCCTTTCTTACGCTCATTAAAGAAAAAACCAACATTCCCAATGCTATGCAATGTTTGGATACTTTCTACTTAGCTTTTGGCTCATCCATAACCCAGTGTTATCTGTAATATTTCCTTCCCTCGCTAGATTGGATTACCACTTTTGAATGGAAAATCCTGATAAATGATGATATTTTTAAATTTTTAGGTACTCCTTTTACTTCTCAAGACTCCCCGACCGAGCTATGACAATATGTCTTTCAACAGGTGGTAAAAAAGTTGGAATATTGGATCACCAGGCCTTTATAGTTGGCTGACAAGTTTCAATTTTTTTCCAAAGATCTTGCAGCCACACATGTTTATTACTCATCATGTTGGGTTCCTTCCAATGCTTCCATTTATAAGCTCGAAAAACTACTCAAAGCTTTCTTGTGGGCTAATGCTTCTATAAATAAAAGGTTTCATTAGGTACCCCAGGACATTTGTTGTTTTCCTAAAAACTTTGGGGGTCTCAGCATTATTCACATTCAGTGCCAAGGAAAATATCTTTACGCTAATGGATTATCAAAATTATTACTGGCCATGAATCTTGGAAAATTCTTATACGGCCCGGTATTGTTGAGGTTCCGTTTATGACCGTCCTGCATGGAAATTATTGGGGTTTGCCAATATGCTCATAACCCCAGTGCCTATCAAAATTGTTGGCACCTTTGTGCTAAAGAGGATTTAGAAATCTTTGGAATGTGTTAAGCCTTGGATTTTATGGAAGAGGGACAACTTTCAAAATGGGCTTTCTGTCAACCAACAATCTCTCTGGTGGTCACAGGTTTTCCAGTCTCAGGATAAGTTTCTAGTAGAGGTCCTAGGAATATTCATGCTCAAATTATTCAAACACGGAATTCACACCATCAAGGATGTCTCCTACAAAACTGTTCAATCCTGGTTATCTTGGTCAGATTGTAAAGCTCTATTTTGGCTTTCCAACCAAGACAAATATACTTTTACTATTGTGATCAATTCAGTTCCTAACCATATGTTGTACAAGATTTTTGTGCATTCCTCTCACCCATGGTGGACGGACTAGAAGTGGTATGCAGATACGACATTCTATAATTACAAATCCAACAAAGGCTATTGTTGGCTCTCGCCTCATTTTCTCATGGTGGATAAACTTAATACATGTTGGGGAATTCATTCCCCTTTTTCTACTTAGAGTAGGAAATTTCAATGTTTTTGGAATCTGTATGTGGAGTCTAAGATTGCTCATTTGCTTTAGTGTATTCTTCACCAAGGCCTTCCTATCGAGGCTCGTCTTGTTCAAATTGGGATTCCAACTCCCAAATGCCCTTTTTATGGCCATCTGGAAACAATCTTTCATGTGTTATGGTTTTCTCCCAAAGCTCAAACAATCTTGGAATTGGATCCATTCATTTTTCTTCTCTTTACGGCCTCATTACTTCACTTGGTAGCTGTTTTCCACTCAAAATTCCCTGCTTTTAAGAAAGTGAAAATTCAAAATTTTGAGTTTAAGTGTCTTCTCTGTTGTACTGAAAATGTTAAAAGTCGAGAAATTGAGAAAATCTACATTTTTGGGTCATTTTGTGTGTTTTTTAGGCCTGTCGGACATTTTTGTCCCGCGTGTCCCAAGTTCAAACGGGCCCTTTGTTCCCCGATCGGCCGGTTTCCCCGAAGTTTGTCTTTTTCGGGCCCATCGGAACTTCTTGTCCCAAATGTCCCAAAGTTCAATCAGGCAAGTTGTTCCATTTTCGGCCAAAACACCCGAACCGCGTACTTCGCACTTTCATGTCCCAAATGTCCCAGGTCCAATTGGGCAAGTTGTTCCATTTTCGGTCGAATTGCCCGAACCGTGTACTTCACACTTTCACGTCCCAAATGTCCCAAGTTCGCCAGGACCCGTTGTCACATTTTCGTCCTATCCGGCCGAGATGCGTACTTCGCGCACCTTCGTCCTGCATGTCCCAAAAGGCATTTGTACATCTTTTCCCCGCTTCACCCGAATCGGCCGAGCCGCGTGTTTCGCGCATTCGCATCTCACATGTCCCAAATGAACCAAGTGCCATTTGTGCTTATTTTTCCCGCTCTACCCGAATATCATGCTTATTCAAATTGGTAGGTATGTATTAAATGCGCATTCATTATCTTTCTCTCTCCTAATCGGCTATATAGTGAGTGAACCCCATTTGCATTTTTCACACTGCTTCCATGCTGTCCTTCGCTCGAACCCTTGCAATCTAATTTCCTGCGCGTGTATCCCTTCCCTCTGTAATTCCTTCCCAAGTCTGGTTTGCGGCTCTGCCCTCCAGATTAATATCAATATGAAGATCAAATTTCAGGCACAGGAACAAATCTCACCACTAGAGTCTGTCGTTCCCAATATTGGGGACAGTGAAGCTCGTCATCTTGATTTCGGTGATTTTTGGGCAAGGATGGCAGATGTCAACCCTACACCAATGGCACAGATGATTCACGACAGTGGTTTGGCTTTCGCTGGAGGTTTCCCAATCTCGGTGCAATGTGCTGATACAGTGCTTTCATGTGGAGCTCACTTCAACCTTGATTCGAGTGAATTAACCAACGTACACGGGGAACTCATCGCCAAACTGGATGCTGCCGCCATTAGCACTACACTGAGGATTCCAGAAATGGATAATGCCATAGTTGTTTCCCAGGATCAAGCACAGGCCCTGTTCAATCACGACAGCGAAAAATACAAGGCGCGGGTGGCAAAGTCCTGGCTAAAGAACCCTAAGAAGGGAGCATCTCGTCTATCCAAGACTCTTTTTCGGGATGATTTCAATGAAGAATTGTCGGATTTTATAATCCTACTGGCTCGGGTTATGGGCTTACCCTCTACTAACGAATTCCATTTCTGGATGTGCTCGCTCATCAGCATGGTGTGCGAGGGAACTCAAAATATCAACTGGGTGGTAATCATCAGCATGAACTTGGTGGAGCAGCTGTCCAATGTACAACAAACGAAGAAGTTCTACATGACTTCGTACCTGATGTATACTCTGGTGGCATCAAGGCAATGGTTTGGTTTTTCTTACATTGATGCCCACAAGGATGATCCTGTATATGCCTACTGCCCACACTTCACCCTAGAGACTAGCAATTGCAATTTCAGAAGGGTAAATGATGCTTTCACCATGTACGTGGTCAGGCTTCTTGAAGGTGACACTGCTAGAAGGTTTTCTGATGAAGCCATGAACCTAATATCGGACTACGGTGCCTATTCTATTCAATTCAGAAAATTCTCCTATATCAGGCTTGCTGGCTATGAGAGCACCCCTCTGAGGCTTCCCATGTTCTGTAGTGATAAGATGGCTTTGATAGAAGTATGCAGGCAGTTAGACAAATTACACAGAACCTGCAGAGACAAGAAGATTACTGGTTTACACTTTCCCATCTCTTTGGGAAACTACACTTGTAAAACAGCTCTGGACGCACAGAATATAGAAAGAGCCCTGGTTCCCATCACTGTTCATTTCTTCAAGCCAAGAACTTTCTTCGACTTGAAGAAGTTCATTGAACAGAACATCAATATAATCTATCATCATAGGGCAGATACAGAAGACTACTGGGCTGACTGTGTAGATGATTTTGAGGCTAGAAGGAGGCACTATGGTAGGTTCTCTCTGCAATTGATCCAAGAACTCGGCTTGTACCAAATTCCTGAAGGACTCCAGGATGAAAACTCTGATCTATACTCATATGAGTATGAAAATGTGGTTAAGCACACTCCCTTGGAGGACTTGGATTGGAACAAGAAAGAGAAAGATGATCTAGCCGAGATCCTAGCTCTAGTCTTAGTCAGGACTAAGATCTAGTTTGATAGGAAAGTTTGAGAGCTTAAAAGGCACTTAGGAGAATCCTCTTCTAAGCATGTTTCAACACCAAGGAGAGAAGAATCGACTCCCATATCAGACACACCTGTGCAAACCCCTCCTGCCTCATCAACACAAGGACCTGTAGCTTCCACTCCTTCTTCATCCACTCAAGTATACCAAAAGAAATTCAAAGAGGTTAAGAAGGAGCCTGTGGAAAAAGATCCTTAAAGAAATCAGGTAGAAGTTCCTTTGGGACCAGAGAACATCATTGTTCTCAGTGAAAGTGAAGAGAGTGAAGTGCCAGCCCCTGAAAATGCTCCTGAAGATCTAACGGATAAAGATAAGGAAGTCCAGAGCACTAAACTTCCAAGTGCTATTGATTCTTCTGCCGTAATTGTCTCAAGTGCCCCACTCACATCTCAAATTGAATCAACAGCTGTGCAAACCTTGAGCGTCATGAGCTCTCTGTCTCTTAGTCCTCTTGCCCCTCCTGCTGATTCCTCTTCCTCTTTTGCATGGGTGAAACCTTTTGTTGATAGTAGGAAGAGGAAATCTTCCTCTCGGAGCTCAGGGCAAAATTTTGATGCTGTCACAGCCTTGTTAGGCACTACTCCTTCTCGTGCCAAGAAAGCAAGAATCACCTCCAGGATAGTATCTGATGCTCATGGTCAGAAATTCCTGTAGATTGCTAATCCTACAGTAGACAAATTAGAGCAGGACTTGCAGGCATCTGACTTAGAACTCTCAAGAATTCCAATGGGAGAGTCTACTCCTGAAGGTGAGATCCAAAACCTCCAGGAAACGGTCACAAGAGTCATTGGGAGGGTAGAGAAAGGGCAGAAAACTATTGAACAGTTGGAGGAACAAGCCCAGAATCTCACTGGCTTTATCAAATCTCTTTTGTCTAAGGAAAAAGTTTTGGACCGTACCCCATTGACTACCCTTCCGCCACCTGTAATTTTGAGCCAAGATGAAGTACAGAGTATCAAAGACATGCACAAGTATTCTGTCTATGGCAGTGCTATGGAGGCCATGGTGGAAGATATGCTTGTTGCAGGATTGAACTTCATCGATGAAGCTTTCAAACTCCACGAAAAGCTGAACAATTTGCAACAGAAGTTCTCCTCCACTATCGGGATCATAGATAAAGAGCTCAAACTCTGGAGCAGTTGCATAGTAGACCTCCGTCTCATGGGACAGACAGATGAGAACATTTTATTGGCGAATAAATTTTTTGATGATGCAAAGGATAATTTGTCGAAGTCCTGGGTTTACAGGCTTTGGGAGACCTGAAGAATAGCTGGCAGAAGGGTGAGGCTTTAAAGACACTGGTTGTATCTGCTTTCAAAGATATGCACTGTCATCTTCAGCATGAAACTTCTGGTGTGCCTCTTTCCCTGCACGAAATCAAAGCTCAATTCAGTGCTTTTGTCAAAGATAATCTATTCAAGGAAAGCTCCATTTCCAAAGAAAAAATGAAGGAGATCTGCTCTCTTCAATCTGCCATTGAAGAAGCAAATAAAGATTATCATACTCATGTCGAGTTTGATAAGGAAATGGAGAAGTTCCTCAGATTTTGGACTCAGTCTACAGCCAACACATCAGTCCCTCGTGGCAGAGACATAGCCGAGGGATTGAAAAGATTCAGGAAGTGAATTTTGAAGTCAGTGGATCCCTCCCATTCATAACCACATGTCTTCTTCTCCTTATTCTTCTCTTCTTTTCTAATTCTTTTTCTCGAATTCATTGTAATTAGTTGAGGTATTGCGATTGGAAATCCTTAACTAATCTTTAGTTAAAAGAAGTATTTACAAAGAGTAACTGATTTGTAAGCTATATAATGGCCTCTCCACGCCATTTTGAAGGGAGGAAGAACTTGGCTTATTTTCTGAAAGTGTAAATAGATCATAAAGAAATCAATACAGAAGGGCTTTTCATTCTTTGTCTATCTGATCTCTTTTGTCCCCAGCTTTCATTTAATTTTGTGAAGATCATTTGTCTGTGTTATGTCAAGAAACTTTGTGTTCTAGCAAATGTTATTTACAGAACTTTGTGTCTTTAAATTCCATCTTATTTATATGATACAAATGATCTTGTTTCAATTCACTGTAACTTCGCATACATAAATAATTATTCTGTTATCTATAATTCTTAGTGTAGCCTTTCTGCTCATCCTCGTACTCTCATTCCTCAGTCCTTTTGTAATTGATGATCTTTATAGAAAACACTTTCGTAATGTCCAAGTTCAACTAGAAAATCATGTTTTGTATATTTGTAAATAGGTTCGTTTCTGAATAAGGGAACCTCTCCCATTAAAGAGGAGGGACTTCTTGTCCCTTGACTGTTGCTCTTCGTAAAGTCCTATTTGACGACCAAAAGGTTTTGGCAACTCCACTGGGGAAAATCATATTCCAGTTCTGTAATTTTTGATCATCCTTTGATCTGGCGACTCCGCGTTTTACTCGAGGGAGGAGGGCCCTTGGTATTGAAGATCCTCAGTTTCAGCTTTTGGAGCAGCAGGGTTTTCCTTTCCCTTCAAATAGAAAGAATCATTCGACAAGCACTCCACCTGTTCAAGATAGAATTCCTACGGGTGGTATTCCTTCAGAGCCAGCTAGTCCTAATCTTCGATCTTTGATTCTTGTTGGTGTTGCAGTTCCTCTCCAAGCCATTTTTCCAAGAATGGCGGTACCATTACCCTGGGGTCATCGTGTCGGGCCCCTTGCTCTCCCTCAGCCTTTGCATGAGTTACCCAGAGGTAACCGGAAGAACTTCCCTAAATTCAAAGGCGATGGTAAAGTGCATCCTGATGAACACATCGCAGCCTTCATAGTTGCATGTGGAGTTCTGGGAGTTGAACATGAAGACGTCTCCGTGAGACTGTTCATTGAGAATTTACAAGATAATGCTGCTGATTGGTTCTATCACCTTCCGGTTGGTACTATCACTAGCTGGGACACCATGAGAACTAGGTTTGAAAACCGTTTCAAACTAGCAGAAGATGTGCATGCCTTGCTAGCCCAAATCTCTCAGATAAAGAAAGATTCACCAGAGCCCATGAGAGAATTTTTGGCCCGATTCAACAGGTTAAGTAATAAAATTCTGACAAATACTCGACCTGTTGATCAAATCCAAAAATGTTTCTTCCTAAATGCCCAATCACCTGAAGTTAGTTATGCACTGAGAAGGGCTAATCTCGCAACATTGGTTGAGGATCAAACTCTTTCTGTTAGTGTCGAGGATGATTTGATCATGTCTGGGAAGTTGAGGAGAGACCCTTCCAAATCTAAGTCTGTTGCTTCCTCCTCTTCCACCCCTGGACCTAATATTGATCCATTGGTTCAAAAACTTGTGAATGATCTCATTGCCATAAAGAAACAATTAGCTCAGCATGCTCCTTCTGTAGACGTTCCAAGGAGGAATTTTCAGCCCAAAAATCGTTTGCCTGCTTCTCAAACAAGATTAGCACTTGAAGAACCTCCTGTTAAAGTTCATGTCAATGCAACCTGTGAAGTTGAGGAACCAGATGATGATGAGGATAATGAAGCTTGCGAGGAGTTTGTGGAAGAATTCGATGATGAAGTAGATGAACTTGAGGGATCTTGAGTTAATTTCTTTACCACTGAGGGCATTGATGATGGAGATGATTATGATGAAGTAGTAGCAGACATGAATAGCGAATCATTTGCTGTCATGACTCAAGAGAAGACAAATCAGAGGGAGAAAGTGACGCAGCCCCCCAAGAAATCTAAGGAGCAGCCAACAACTATCCCCGTAATTGCAAAAAGAGGATCTCTTATCCCCGTTTCATCTACACCAAAGGTGAGTCCTGTCAATCCTGCTATTAAAGTTAATTCTTTTTCCCCTAAAGTTGATAAACCTAGGACCTCAAGTGATGATGGCCCATCCACTTCTGGGTCTTTTGATATTATTGATCATCTAAAAAAGACTAAGGTTCAAATCTCAGAGGCTGAGTATTATCAAACCCATCCCAAAGCTTTTGCTAAAATCATTCACTTTGTCAATTCTCATTCTAAAACCACCTCTAAAGGCATTTTACCTATTCCTTCTACACCACAGCCTTGTCTGGTAGCTACTGTCACCTCACCTAATGACAAAATCAAACCATTTTATGTAACACTTCTTATAGCTGGCCATAGGCTCAGTAATTGTGTCATTGACTCAGGAGCCTCAGACAATGTGATGCCTGCTAAAGTAGCTCATGCCTTAGGCTTGACTCTCACACGCACTTATGGATCTTGTTACTCTATGGAGAGTAAGGAAGTGCCCCTGGTCAGAAGAATTAAAGATGCATAAGTGGCTTTTGCTGCTTTTCCTGAGAAGAGAGTTTTGGCTACCATCTTAGTAGCAAATATTCCTCCATACGGGATGTTGCTAAGTAGGAACTTCTGTAAGGATGTGGGTGGAGAAATTCAAATGGATTGGTCACATGCACTCATACCTGTTAATGGGAAAATGAAAAAGTTGCTGCCTGAGAAGCAGTCTGAGTATATTGTACAAAAAATAGATGATCCTAAAGCACAAATACTCTATGAGGATATGGGTCATGGAAACTACATGATTATGTCCCCTGATGAAATTCAACTCCCCAAAATGTCACCTAAAGATCCTAATGGTTTTGGATTTTAGAGTTTGATGGAAGTTGTTCCTCAGCTAGTTTTGGAGCTGGTGTCCTACTGGTGTCACCTGAAGGAAGCATACATCCTTTTTCATTCAAGTTGCAGTTCGAAAATACTAATAATACAACAGAGTATGAGGCTCTCATTCTTGGACTGCAAGTGGCTAAAGAACAAGGTGTAAAGAATCTTCTAGCTCGTGGTGATGTGGAATTGATTATAAAGCAAGTTAGAAGCCTTTTCCAGGTAAAAAATGGAAGGTTGAAACATTACCGGAATTAGGTTTGGGATTCCATTGAATTTCTTGATGCTTTCTCCATCGAAGCAATACCTAGGGAAAAGAACAATAGAGCTGATTCATTAGCAGTCTCAGGGTCACTACTGATTCCTGATCCTGACTTCTCTCAGGATAAGTTCACCATTGAGATGGTCCATCGACCTAGTGTACCTGATAATACAAATAACTGGCAAGTTTTCAATGATGATCAGCACTTGCTTTCTTTCTTAGAACTCAAGGGTAATTTTGAATAGCTGTATTCTGAAGGAAGTGACAACCTACCTCGTGAAAATGTGCCCTTTGACAAAGCAGTCACCCAAGGAGAAGAAACAGATCAAGATGGGTGCATCAAACTCAAAGGAAACAAGATTCCTAAAGGACTGGTGATTTTAGAGGAACTATTTGATAAACATGACAGGTATGTAAATTCTAGAGCCTCTACTGGACCTCAACAATCAGCTGAGTATGATAAAATTAATATTGGGAGTTCTACTGATCCTAAGCTCGTGAACATTGGAAAATTTTGCACAGCAGATGAGAGGAAGAAAGCAATTGATCTTTTAAAGAGGTATAAGGATGTTCTTGCTTACTCTTATGAAGATTTAAAAGCTTTCAAACCAAAAGATATGCAGCATTTTATTCCTCTCAAAACTGGAATTAAGCCTTTTAAGCAGAAACAAAGGCAATACAACCCCAAATTAGTTGACACCATCTTTTAGGAAATACAGAAGTTGTTGAAAGCCAAAATCATTTTTCCCATTCACCATTCAACATGGATTGCAAATATTGTGCCTGTTAGGAAGAAAAATGGTGAGATCCGCATCTGTGTTGATTTCAGGAATCTAAATCAGGTTTCCTTGAAAGATAATTATCCTTTGACTATGATGGATCAGGTCTTGCAAGCAATAACATGATCTGAAATGTTATCTATGCTTGATGGATTCTCGGGATATAATCAGGTAGAGGTTGATACTGTATATCAACACAAAACAACTTTCACTACTCCTTGGGGTACCTTTGCTTACAAGAGAATGCCTTTTGGGCTTATTAATGCTGGTGCCACTTTTTAGAGAGCTATGGATCTAGATTTTGGAAGTTTGAAAGGGAAGTGTATTGTCATATACCTTGACGACTTGACTGTGTTTTCTAAAACAAGGGCGGATCATTTTGACCACCTGGAGACAGTTCTGCTAAGATGCAAAGAGCATGGGATTTCTTTGAATCCTAAAAAATCTGTCTTTTGTGTCACAGAGGGGAAATTATTAGGGCACATCGTCTCCAAAGATGGTATTAAGATTGATCTTGAGCGAGTTCAAGCTATCCAGCAAATTCCTCTCCCAACCAGCAAAAAGGGCGTGCACTCTTTCTTTGTTAAGATCAATTTTTTTAAGAAGGTTCATCCCTGATTTTACAGAGTTAACTTTGAATATTTCTCAAATTATGAAAGGGAAAAAAATGTTTGGTTGGTCTTCTGAAGGAAAGGAATCCTTTGAAGGTATCAAAAGAGCTATCGCTAAAACACCTGTTTTAGCCTGTCTAGATTTCAGCAAAGATTTTATTATCTATTGCTATGCCATAGATAATACCTTGGTTGCTGTTTTGACTCAAGAAGACTCTAATGAGCATGAACTCCCAATTGCATTCATGAGCTATATTATGAAAGATCATGAGTTAAAATACACCATGATGGAAAAACATGCTTTTGCAGTGGTCAAAGCTGTTAAGCAGTTTCATTTTTACATCCTCAACTCTCACTCCATGGTGTTGGTTCCAGATACAACTGTTAAGTCAATTCTCACACAATAGGAATTTGGATCCAAGAGAGGGAACTGGGTTGCTAAGGTCCAAGAATATGATATTGACATCAAACCGACCAAGCTTGTTCGTGGAAAAGGCCTTTGTGAGCTCATTGCTGAAGGAGCTAAACATGAGTTGCTGGAGGAGAAAGTTGACCTTCCTACCATTCTGTTTCTTAGCTCAGTTGATGAATGGTATGTTGATATCACTCATTTTCTCACCTATGGAGAATGCCCCTCTCACTTAAATGCCAAAGGAAAGAGGACTGTTAAATTAAGTTCAATGCAATATGTGTTGTGGGAAAACGCCTTGTTCAAACGTGGGTTAGATGGAAGATTTTTGAAATGTGTAGACAAGGAACAGCAGAAAAAATTACTCTCAGCTTTTCATGATCAGGCATGTGGAGGGCACTATTCATCAACGGTCACTGCTCATAAGATACTTCATGGAGGATATTACTAGCCTTCCTTGTTCAGAGATGCATCCAAGTGGGTTGATAAATGTGAGGCTTGTCAGACCTTCGTGGGAAGACCTAAATTGGCCTCTTTGCCTCTTAAGCCAGTTGTAATTGAAGAACCTTTTCAACAGTGGGGTTTGGACTTCGTTGGAACACTTAATCCCGCTTCTAGTGCCGGTCATACTCATGTATTAACTGCCACGGATTATTTCACCAAATGGGTAGAAGCTATTCCAGTAAAGAGTACTACTTCTGAAGTGGTATGCAACTTCATCAAAGAAAACATCTTGGTAAGGTATGGTGTACCTAACAAGATTGTAACAGATAATGCTTCGAATTTATATTCAACTGAGATAATGGATTTTTGCTATGGGTATGGCATTTCTTTGGCTCACTCCTCAGATTACTATCCTCAGGGAAATGGGCAAGCAGAATCCACTAATAAAAATTTGGTGACTATTATAAGGAAATTAGTCAATGAGTCTCAATGAAACTGGCACAAGAAGCTCTATGATGCTCTTTGGGCATACAGGATTACAACAAAGAGAGCTATTGGAATGTCTCCTTTTCAAGTGGTATATGGAGTAGAAGCTCAATTGCCAGTAACAGTGGAGCTGCCAGCCTTGCATCTAATGAAGACCATTGAAGATACTAGTTTCAGTGATGCTTTGGATAAGAGAATTATGTACCTTCACAAACTGAATGAGGATAGATTGGAGGTTGCTGATAGGATATCTATTCACCAGTAAAAGGTAAAGGTCCTGTTTGATAAGAAAGCCAGGTTCAGAGATTTCCAAGTTGGAGACACTGTGTTGTTATGGGATAAAAGGCATGAACCTCGTGGCAGCCATGGCAAGTTCGATTCCCTTTGGCTCGGACCTTTCAAGATCAGACACTTTGCTGGTAAGAATTCCTTTTATCTTGATTACATGGATGGTTCTCCTCTCCCACTTCATTATAGTGGGCAGTACCTTAAGTTGTTCAAGTCATAGGTGATTAGGGGGTACTTTGTATATTCTGTACAGCGTTTTTGTTTTTCTTTCCTTTTTGTTTTGGTGTGTTGTCCTCTATATTGGTTTTCTTTTTGACTCTATGGCCCAATGGATAAGGTACTGGTCTGCTTCCCCGAGTTTGTCTAAGTTCTTACCTTGTCTCAATCCTTGAATTTATGCCAAGTCATCCCTAGAAGGAGCCAGCTATTGTCCACTCAAAATTCCCTGCTCTTAAGAAAGTGAAAATTCAAAATTTTGAGTTTAAGTGTCTTCTCTGTTGTACTAAAAATGTTAAAAGTCGAGAAATTGAGAAAATCTATGTTTTTGGGTCATTTTGTGTGTTTTTCGGGCCTATCATAAATTTTTGTCCTGCGTGTCCCAAGTTATAATGGGCCCTCTGTTCCCCGATCGCTGGTTTCCCCGAAGTTTGTCTTTTTCGGGTCCGTCGGAACTTCTTGTCCCAAATGTCCCAAAGTTCAATCAGGCAAGTTGTTCCATTTTTAGCAGAAACACCCGAAATGTGTACTTCGCACTTTCATGTCCCAAATGTCCCAAGTCCAATTCGGCAAGTTGTTCCATTTTCGGCCGAATCGCATGAACCGCGTACTTCACACTTTCACGTCCCAAATGTCCCAAGTTTGCCCAGACCCATTGTCACATTTTCGTCCGATCCGGCCGAGTCGCATACTTCGCGCACTTTCGTCCCGCATGTCCCAAAAGGCATTTGTGCATCTTTTCCCCGCTTCGCCCGAATCGGCCAAGCCACGTGTTTCACGCATTCGCGTCTCACATGTCCCAAATGAACCAAGTGCCATTCGTGCTTATTTTTCCCGTTCTACCCGAATATCATGCTTATTCAAATTGGTAGGTATGTATTAAATGTGCATTCATTATCTTTCTCTCTCCTAATCGGCTATATAGCGAGCGAAACTCCTTTACAATTTTCACAATGCTTCCATGCTATCCTTCGCTCGAACCATTGCAATCTAATTTCCTGCGCATGTATCCCTTCCCTCTGTAATTCCTTCCCAAGTCTGGTTTACGGCTCTGCCCTCTGAATTACTATCAATATGAAGATCAAATTTCAGGGATAGGAACAAATCTCACCACTAGAGTCTGTCGTTCCCAATATTGGGGACAGTGAAGCTCGTCATCTTGATTTCGGTGATTTTTGGGCAAGGAAGGCAGATGCAAACCCTACACCAATGGCGCAGATGATTCACGATAGCGGTTTGGCTTTCGTTGGAGGTTTCCCAATCTCGGTGCAATGTGCTGATACAGTGCTTTCATGTGGAGCTCACTTCAACCCTGATTCAAGCGAATTAACCAACGTACACGGGGAACTCATCGCCAAACTGGATGCTGCCACCATTAGCACTACAATGAGGATTCCAGAAATGGATAATGCCATAGTTGTTTCCCAGGATCAAGCACAGGCCCTGTTCAATCAAGACAACGACAAATACAAGGCGCAGGTGGTAAAGTCCTGGCTAAAGAACCCTAAGAAGGGAGCATCTCATCTATCCAAGACTCTTTTCCAGGCTGATTTCAATGAAGAATTGTTGGATTTTATAATCCTACTAGCTCGCGTTATGGGCTTACCCTCTACTAACGAATTCCATTTCTGGATGTGCCCGCTCATCAGTATGGTGTGCGAGGGAACTCAAAATATCAATTGGGCGGAAATCATCAGCATGAACTTGGTGGAGCAGCTGTCCAATGTACAGCAAACGAAGAAGTTCTACATGACTTCGTACCTGATGTATACTCTGGCAGCATCAAGGCAATGGTTTGATTTTTCTTACATTGATGCCCACAAGGATGATCCTGTATATGCCTGCTGCCCGCAGTTCACCCTAGAGACCAGAAATCACAATTTCAGAAGGGTAAATGATGTTTTCACCATGTACGTGGTCAGGCTTCTTGAAGGTGATACTGCTAGAAGGTTTTCTGATGAAGCCATGAATCTGATATCGCACTATGGTGCTTATTTTATCCAATTCAGAAAATTCTCTTATATCAGGCTTGCTTGCTATGAGAGCATCCATTTGAGGCTTCCCATGTTCTGCAGTGATAAGATGGCTTTGATAGAAGTATGCAGGAAGTTAGATAAATTGCACAGAACCTGCAGAGACAAGAATATTTCTGGTTTGCACTTTCCCAAATCTTTTGGAAATTACACTTGTAAAATAGCCCTGTACGCACAGAACATAGAAAGAGCCCTGGTTCCTATCACTATTCATTTCTTCAAGCCAAGAACTTGCTTCGACTTGAAGAAGTTCATTGAATAGAACATCAAGATAATCTATCATCATAGGGAAAATACAAAAGACTATTGGGCTGACTGTCCAGATGATTTTGAGGCTAGAAGGAGGCACTATGGCAAGTTTTCTCTGCAATTGATTCAAGAACTCGACTTGTACCAAGTTCCTGAAGGACTCCAGGATGACAATTCTGATCTATACTCATATGAGTATGACAATGTGGTTAAGCACACTCCCTTGGAGGACTTGGATTGGAATAAGAAAGATAAAAATGATCTGGCCGAGATCCTTGCTCCAGTCTTACTCAGGACTAAGGTCTGGTTTGACAGGAAAGTTCGAGAGCTCAGAAGGCACTCAGGAGAATCCTCTTCTAAGGGTGTTTCAACACAAAGGAGGGAAGCATCGACCCCCATATCAGACACACCTGTGCAAACCCCTCCTACCTCATCAACGCAAGGACTTGCAGCTTCCACTCCTTCTTCATCCACTCAAGTATACAAGAAGAAATTCAAAGAGGTTAAGAAGGAGCCTGTTGAAAAATATCTTCAAAGAAAGCAGGTAGAAGTGCCTTTGGGACCAGAGAACATCATTGTTCTCAGTTAAAGTGAAGAGAGTGAAATGCCAACCCCTACAAATGCTCCTAAAGATCCAACGGATAAAGATAAGGAAGTCCAGAGCACTGAACTTCCAAGTGCTATTGATTCTTCTGCCGCAATTGTCTCAAGCACCCCACTCACATCTCAACTGGAATCAACAGCTGTGCAAACCTTGAGCGTCATGAGCTCTTTGTCTCTTGGTCCTCTTGTCCCTCCTGCTGATTCCTCTTCCTCTTTTGCGTGGGTTCAACCTTTTGTTGACAGTAGAAAGAGGAAATCTTCCTCTCGGAGCTCAGGGTCAAATTTTGATGCTATCGCAGCCTTGTTGGGCACTACTCCTCGTGCCAAGAAAGCCAAAATCACCTCCAAAATAGTGTCTGATGCTCAAGGTCAGCAATTCCTAGAGATTGCTAAGCCCACAGTAGAAAAATCATAGAAGGACTTGCAGGCATCTGACTTAGAACTCTCAAGAATTCTAATGGGAGAGTCTACTCCTGAAGGTGAGATCCACAACCTCTAGGAAATGATCACAAGAGTCATTGGGAGGGTAGACAAAGGGCAGACAAACTATTGAATAGTTGGAGGAATAGGCCTAGATTCTCATAGGTTTCATCAAATCTCTTTTGTCTAAGGACAAAGTTTTGGACCCTACCCCATTGACTACTCTTCCACCACCTGTAATTTTGAGCCAAGATAAAGTACAGAGTATCAAAGACATACACAAGTATTCTTTCTATGGTAGAGCTATGGAAGCCATGGTGGAAGATATCCTTGTTGCAAGATTGAAGTTCATTGATGAAGCTTTTAAACTCCACGGAAAGGTGAAAAATTTGCAACAGAAGTTCTCCTCCACTATCGGGGTCATAGATAAAGAGCTCAAACTCTGGAGCAGTTGCATAGTAGACCTCCGTCTCATGTGACAGACAGATGAGAAAATTTTATTGGAAAATAAGGTTTTTGATGATGCAAAGGATAATTTGTCAAATTCCTAGGTTTACAGCGTGGAGTGGAAGATCAAAGTCTTGGAGGAGGCTTTGGGAGAGCTGAAGAATAGTTGGCAGAAGGGTGAGGCTTTCAAGACACTGGTTGTATCTACTTTCAAAGATATACATTTTCATCTTCAGGATGAAACTTCTGGTGTGCCTCTTTCCTTGCAAGAAATCAAAGCTCAATTCAAAGCTTTTGTCAAAGATAATCTATTCAAGTAAAGCTCCATCTCCAAAGAGAAAATGAAGGAGATCTGCTCTCTTCAATCTACCATTGAAGAAGAAGATAAAGATTATCATACTCATGTCGAGTTTGATAAAGAAATGGAGAAGTGTCTCAGATTTTGGGGTCAGTCTACAGCCAACACGTTAGTCCCTCATGGCAGAGACATAGCCGAGGCATTGAAGAGATTTAGGTAGCGAATTTTGAAGTTAGTGGGTCCCTCCCAGTCATAACCACCTGTCTTCTTCTCCATTTTCTTCTCTTCTTTTATAATTCTTTTTCTCGAATTCATTGTAATTAGTTGAGGTATTACGATTGGAAATCCTTAACTAATATTTAGTTAAAAGAAGTAGTTACAAAGAGTAACTGATTTGTAAGCGATATAATGGCCTTTCCACACCATTTTGAGCGGAGGAAGAACTTTGCTTATTTTCTGAAAGTGTAAATAGATCATAAAGAAATCAATACAGAAGGGCTTTCCATTCTTTGTCTATCTGATCTCTGTTATCCCCAAGATTTCATTTAATTTTTGTGAAGATCATTTGTCTGTGTTATGTTAAGAAAATTTGTGTTCTAGCAGATGTTATTTACAGAACTTTGTGTCTCTGAATTCCATCTTATTTATATGATACAAATGATCTTGATTCAATTCACTATAACGTCGCATACATAAAGAATTACTCTGTTATCTATAATTCTGCATGTTGCTTTTCTGCTCATTCTCATACTATCATTCCTCAGTCCTTTTGTAATTGATGATATTTATAGAAAACACTTTCGTAATATCCAAGTTCAACCAGAAAATCATGTTTTGTATATTTGTAAATAGGTTCGTTTCTGAATAAGGGAACCTCTCCCATTAAAGAGGAGGGACTTCTTTTCCACTAACTGTTGCTCTTCGTAAATTCCTATTTGACGACCAACAGTAGCACATTTAATCCTTCCAAGATTTGAGTTATCATGGATTGGCTAGCACTCACGAGTGTGACCGAGGTGTGTAGCTTCATGGGTTTGACAGGGTATTACACGATATTTGTTTAGGACTTTTCATGGATTGCAGCATCCCATCGCTTCCCTTCATCAGAAAGGGAAGAATTTTGTATGGTCATATAGATGTGAGCAAACCTTTAAGAAACTGAAGGAATGCCTCATGACAGTTCCTATTCTAGCAATGTCAGATCCTCACAGTGAGTTCTTCGTTTGCACAGATGCATCTTTGGCAAGACTTGGAGGTGTGTTGATGCAGGAGGGAAGAGTAGTTGCTTTTAAGTCTCGCAAAATCAAGGATTATGAGATCAATTATCTAACTCATGACCTTGATCTTACATCATTTTTGCATGCCTTGGTGCAATGTCTTACATCATTTTTGCATGCCTTGGTGTAGTGGAGACGCTTCCTTTTTGTCTAAATATTTACACTCAGGATTGATCACTTGAGTCTTTGCCACCTCTTCACGTAGCCCAATCTCAACGCTCGTTAGCGGCGTTGGATGGAGTTTCTTTATGAGTACAATATGGAGATAAAGCATGTAAAAGGGAAGGAGAACGTGGTTGCAGATGCCCTGAGTATATGGAGACATGTGGTTATGGCTACTTCAGCGGGTACAAATTTTTGAAGTAGGATTTTGCAGCAGCTTCCTCGTGATAGTTTCTACCTTACGGCCAGAGCAGAGATTGAATGTCTCAAAGATCCCTTGAGGAGATATTTTATGGATTTTCATTAGAGGCGGATGGTCTTCTAAGACACAGAGGTCAAATTTATGTTCCTAGAGATGGAGTCTTGAGACAAGAAATTTTGATAGAGGCTCGTCGTGCACCTTATTCAGCCCATCCCAAGGTGAAGAAGATGCACACCACTTTAAGACAGTTGTACCATTGGAAAGGACTTCGAAGAGATGTGGCTCAATTTGTGTCACATTGTTTAGAGTATCAGAGGGTGAAGGCCGAGCATCAACATCACAACTTTCCTTCTCTTTCCTCATGCGATACCGGAGTGGAAATGGTACACCATTTCCATGGACTTCATAGTTGGGTTACTAACGTCGAGGTACCACCACGACGCCAAAATTGTCACGGTGGATAAATTGAATAAAGTGGCTCATTTTTCTCTAGTGAAGACCACCTTCATAGCTAGTGCATTGGCAGGACTGTATCTCAATGAGATTGTCAGATTGCATGGTATTCCGTAGGAAGATCATTTACAACCGTGATCCTTTGTACACTTCCCACTTTTAGACCACCATGAAATATGCTCTTGGGATGAGGATCAATTTCAGCAAAATGTATCACCTTGAGATAGATGGGCAGATGAAGTTGGTGAATCAAATCTTAGAGGACATGCTTAGGATGTACGTTATGGATCATCAGTCGAGATGGGAGGAGTATCTGTACTTGGTGGAATTTTCCTACAATAATAGTTTCCATAGTTTGATAGGCATGGATCCTTTTCAGGAACTGTATGGCAGAGAGTGCAGGACACCTCTTAGTTCAGACAGGTTAGAGGACAAGGTTTCTCTTGGGCCAGCTTTACTATAGGACATGGAGCAGATGGTTGTTATGATTAGACAAATATTACAGGAGGCGTAGGACTGGAAAAAGAATTATGCGGATCAACATAGGAAAAATCATAGTTATGAGGTGGGCACGAAGCTGTTTCCTCATGTAAGGTTGCATAAGAGCCCTATCCATTATGGAAAAGGTTCTAAGCTTGCTCCTAGGTTTGTGAGTTCCTTTGAGATTTTGGAGAGCATCGGTCCCTTGGCCTATCATCTAGTGTTTCCACCTAGCTTGTCTCGTGTCCATGATGTGTTTCATGTTTTTGTGCTTAGGAGATACATTACTAATTCTTGTCACGTATTAGATTGGACCACATTATAGGTGCAAGATCAGGGGTAGGTGATGGTGGAGTCCATCTGTATTATAGAGCGCATAACCATGTGCCTTTGAGGTAGAGATATTGACCAGGTTTGGGTCCAGTGGGACGTGTATGATGAGACTATTACTATATGGGAGGATGCTACACTACTATGAGTTCAATTTCCACACCTTTTCCAGTGACCTCCAAGAGGAAGTCGAGTCTAAGGGGAGGGGGATGTAGCACCCATTTCTGTTTGACACCTATTAATATTGATTTCTATACTATTGACTCTACTTATGGACATTTTGTATTATTCTAACTTAGCATGATGTAGATGTTAGAGATAATGAGATTATTGTTTAGTTTTTATTCTTTGTATGATGTGTGTGGACTTTTAAAGACATTTTTATGTTGATGATGATATGTTGTTGACATGGTTATATATATTTTTTGACATGTGATATTTTCGTCACATTGAGTAGACCTTGATAATTGAACTAGTTTTGTGATCCTATTGATACTGATGAAATGTAGAATCGAGATGTTATTAGAAATTGTACATGATATCATAATTGCCTAGATGATGATTTTATGCTTATGTAGATGATCGTGGATTTATATTACATATTTTATCTTATATTTTTTTATGCAGCCGCGAGGCCGAATGAGTTATTATGTGTTTTACAAGTAAATATATTCACAACAAACAACAAGGGGGATTAGAGACCAACCATGTTAGAATGCTAGGTGAATTCAACAAGGGTCATCATGGCAACATGTATTTTAGTGTGTGTGTGTATGTGTGTGAATTATTGTTAGGGGGTTCCCATGGGGGGATTACCTCTAATTATGACCAAGGGGTTTATGCATTGTCTTTTATTTAGTTTCCTTTATTTAATGTTAGTATGTGATTTTTAGTGATGTAATTTATTTGTAATAATTATTTTGAATTTGGTGTAATTTTTCCCTTTATCATTAATGGGTTTAAATGTCTTATTTAAGTTAATTTGATCTTGTTCTAAACTAATTATGGATGTGACTAAAAGGAATTCATTTATTAGACTAGATGGCTCTTGGGTTTTGTGTTGTAAGTTGAGTGCTTGGGATCTTGAGTGTTGAACACTCTACCCCTTCATGAAAATTCAAACTTGGCCTTACTAGGCAATTTCGGAAGCTTATGAGATGAGTTAAACTTGTTCCACACCTCTTAAATTGATATTACAACCCTACCTATGGATTGGGGGGTCAAAAATAGACACCATTATGTGTTTTGTAAGTTAAAAAGTGACATTTCTTACACTTTTCTTACATGGGTCTTTAAGTTTGTCCATAGGGGGTGTGGGCTTGGATTGTGTGTGTAAGTAATTTTTCATTCCTCTCACTCACCAATTTATTGTGCATTGGGGTTAAGGTTTGAGTTGTGAGGTGGAGTTGACGATGAGTGATGTGGCATCCTACATGGAGCCACCTCACCCTCCTCTCTCCCTTTTCTATTTACTCAAGTTCATTTGCTTGTTTGGGGATTACTTAATTCTTTTGTGCTCTTGATTTTTTGGAGTTAGAGGATTTTGAAGTTCTTGTGGTATTTTTTGGAGCTTTTTATGGTTTCTTGGGTTTTAAGAAGCTTGGATATTGACTCTTGGAAAATCTATACCATGGAAAGGTAGGAGATTTACTCTTTCTTAATGTTCTTCTTTTATTTTGTGTATACGTGCTAGTTTTTCTGAGTGTTTTGGTATGCTTATTGGGTGTTTGGGTAGATTTCTTAAGTGTGGTATAGGAGGGGACTATGGGGGGATTTCATGTAGGGAGGCATAACAGTTTATTTCATGTTTTGGAGGAATGCTTGCATTGCATTTACTTGTTTCTTTTATGAGGGAGGCTTGAGATTTATGAGGGAGGCATAAGGTTATGTGGGAGGCATAAGAGGTACTTGAGGGAGGCATAAGAGTATGTAGGGGTTTTGAGATGTGTATTGGAGGTTTTAAAGTGGGTAGCCATTTCCCATTGGGAGATGTAATTCACCTCCTCATAGGTTCTTGCTCCTTTAGCTTTTCATACTTAAATCCTTGTATATTTTATTGTTTTTCCTTCTTGTGTTTGTAGTTTGATTTGGGTTTTGTTTTGGAATGGTGGTGAAATACTTGGTTTTGTGTTGTGGAAGATTTTTTGTTTCCATGTGTTGAATCCACCTTTCATTACTATGTAGTTGGGGCTCGGGGGCCAATGAGGAGGATGGCTTCTTCTCCTCATTAGATATTTTGGTTGGGTGGAGAGTGTTTCCTCTCCCCCCATTTTTGTTGTGGATCAATAAAATCATAAAGGAGCTCTCTTGTTGGTGATGTGCAGCTTGGAGCTTTTGTTGGAGTCCTTGAGAAATCCCTTCTTGTAAGAAGCCTTATTATTTTTCACACTTAGGGTGGAGGAACTCGTAACCTTGTATTTATTTTTAGCAGGACATGTTGTATTGTAAGTTATAATATCCCACTTTGAATTAGTTCGTTGAAGACATTGTAAAATTTCATTCTCCTTAGTTTGAAGTATGGAAAGTTAAGGAATCAAGATGGAAAGTGTGATATGAAAATTTTAGTTGTATAGTTGAAATGTGAGAAAATAAAGATCTTTGTTTTAAAAGAGCTAAGTCTATGCTCGAAATAGGAAAAGAAAGTTTCTTACATTTCATTGTGAAGTTTTAGTATTGTGAATGAAAAATAAGAGAATCTAGAAATCGTAGAAATGAGTATGGATGTATGCTTGGAAAACTTGAACATAGAACCAAGTTGATCCGTAGATATGTTTGAACATAATAAGTTTTAGTGAAAATGGAAAGAGGCAAAAAATTTGAAGTGTATTGTTATTTTGGTATGTTGCATTTTGTAGTAAGAAAAAATAACAATATTAGAAGTAGATTTAGATCCTTGTTAGTTTTGGACTTGCAAGAAATGTAGTTGTACAAAATGGCATATATCTTGTAGTTGTTATTTACACTATTGGATTTGAAAATGCTTTAAATGAATAGTCCCAACTAAGGAATGAATAAATAGAACTAAAAATTATAACTAGAAACTTTAGGTCATATAAAATCTAAGTTCAGAATGTACTTTTAGAACATTTTAATGATCTTTTGTCTATTTGGGAAATCTCATAATTTTTAGGTTCTGTTTCTAAGAGAAAAGGACCGCTGCCCTATGCAGAGTGGCGGTCTCATAACCACCACTCAGGAAAAGCGGCGGTCTCTAAACTACCGCTCAGTAGGGTGGTGGTTCGTGGTTTCTCACCCAGTAGGGCAACGGTTCGTGAATCATCACCCAGGTAGCGACGGTGGTCCCAGGACCGCTCGGCCTGTCTCTGGGCGGCAATTCTATCACTTTCTCTGGAAAACATCCAGATCCACGCCTGTACTAATTTTTAGCTTGGTCATAATACATAATTGTAAGCATGTAAAAAATTACCAAGGAGACGTCCAACAAATCAAATAGTGGATAAATCTCATGGTTTTAGAGTAATAATACATCTATCAAATGGTGGATTCAAAGTACTCAAACTTGTATCATTTATAATAGATGTGGGTAGGGTTTGCCCCAAAATGGAGAACCCCTAGATACAAATAGATTTGAAATAAAGCCATATTTAAAAAGGAAATCCCCCTTCAATCCTTGAATGAAAGACATTACATTACATGATAAACCTACAATCTAAAGTAATCTAAGATTGATTTCCTTGTACAAAATCCTCCATAGTTCTTTCTGCTCTTGCTCCCATGGCTTCCTTCTCTTCAACCTGTAAATTAAACAAAGGAAAAGTGGCCAAATGAGGAGACTTGGGTAAGGAAAGAGATTTAATAGGAATTCATAAGGAGTTTTACGGCTAGTTTGGAACCATAGGATCTAGTGGCCATAATTGAATTGATCTAAGGATGGAGGATCAACCCTACTTTTGTTTGGTAGGAATGTATCTTTTTAAATGTTTAAATTAAATCCTTAAGGGTATGTGTAGATGGGTGAATGGGGCCATTTATTTTCATTAGGGGTGAAAAGTATTTATTAGTTATTAGTATATTTTAGGAATTTAATAAAAAAAGAGGGACTTTAAGCTATTTGGATAATGGAACTAAATTAATTAAGCATGAGGTTAACCATATTTGTAACGCCTGCTAAAACATCCCACTTGAGACCCATGAACAACCTACATTTAGTTAGAAAATTATGGAATATTTCTTTTAGGTGTTAACGATCAAAGTCTCAAGGACAATTAAATTCATCTGATAACTTTTTCCATTATAATAATTACTAATTCCACATTATAAAGTAACAAGTTTAATAAGTCCACACCTAGCTCAAATCTCCTTAGGGATTAATTTAATCACTAATTACATTGACATTTTAGCTTAATATTTCCTGATTAAAATTTTAGGGTTAAGGGACCAAAACAATTAAATACCTAAGGTATTTAATCCCACAAGGTCTAAGACAAGAGCAAGGTTTAATTATACTGGGGAAAAGAATACATAGTTAAAATCATCAGAGTAAATTCTTACTTACCCACTCCCAGAACATGGTTAAAGGTTCAATTTGATTTCTCCCATAATGGATGTAATTATAACTTCCTGAAAAAATTCTCATTAGGTAGGGAATTTCCTCACCTTTCTGGTGATATAAGGAAATCCTCCTAACTCCTCATATTTCTCAAGTTATGGACCGATGGAACTTGGGGTGAAAATTTTCGCAAGAGCGGGCTTGCGGGCTTGGGGAGAATTTTTTTTCCCAAATTAGGCCTACGGACATAGGAGAGAAAATTCTCCTAGAGGAGAAAAGTGGACCGATGGAGCGGGGAAGACATTTAGCACTTTTGTCCCAAAAGGAAGAAAGCGCAATCTTACAACTTTCATATTCAATACAACATATTTCCATTACAAAACATATACAAGTTCATCCAATTCAAGTGGGAAGGTTACAATAAGATTTATCTCAACAATGGGACTACCAAATGTTTTATTTCATTTTCCTTTGCTTGGACAGAACAACACCATGTAGATTTATCATTCTTCCAATTCTGATCATAACAAGAGTAGGGGAAAGGCAACGCTCTCCACCCAACCAAGAAATCCAATGAAAAATATAATCCATCCTTCTTCATTGGCCCTCCGAGCCCAAACCAAAAAGTAATGGAAGATGTGATTCAACTCATGGAAATAATAGGGTGCCACAAACACATAAGTGCAAATTTCATGTTCAAAATATAGTCTGAATACAAAACTACAATTTTCCACCACAGAACAAAACATAAAACAACACTCATGCTTCATCATGAAAGCCAAATGAGCAAGGAAACTATGGGGGAAGCTACTTATGCCTCCCAAAAGGGAAAATTGGGTATCACCACTTGAGAACAACCCACCATAATAAATATATATCATATGAATCAATATTTTAAAACCCTGTCATGCCTTTATGTCTCCCCCAAGTACCCCTTATTCCTCACATTTTCTTATGTCTCCTCATCCTATTATGGAACCCCATAATGAGTAAATAAATGCAAGCTAATTTATTTGTAAGGTGAGAACCCAAATCCCAACTCCCTCCACCCTTATACCTCCCCAAACACACTTGTTTCCTCCCACAAAATAGTCCCCATAGTCTTCTCTTACATCATCCTTAGGCCATCTACCCAACCCAGCCAACAAATAAAACAACACATTCAAACATTCAACCATTCACATATGTATACGAATAAAAAGAGAGTATTTCCAAGATGATAAACTCTTACCTCTCCATGATGGAGTTTGTTCCAAGTTCAAACAATACAAGCTCTCCAATGCTACAGAAACTAGGAGTTCAACAATCAACAAGCATGCAACAATCTCCAAAAATTTCTCCCAATTTGCAAGAGCTCCAAAAAGGGCCAAAGCAAGTCACCAAAAATGAAGTGATAAAAGTGAAGCAACCAAAAAACCCCAGAAACAAGCCAAGGAATTTGAATATATAGAAGAGGAAAGAGAAGAGGATGAGGTGGATCCATGTGGGATGCCACATCATATACTCCTCAACCCACTAACTCATAGGTCAACTTCAATCTCCAAGGCACAATAAATAAGTAGGTGAATAAATGATAGTTTACTTACACACTCAAATATAACCCACACTCCAAAGGACTGAAATTGGAAACATGTAAGAAAGTGCAATTGAAGCATACAATTTGACTTACAAAAATGCATAATAAAGGCTAGATTTAAACCCTCCAACCATATGTAAGGTTGGCATATAAATTTAAGAGGTATGGGACAAGTTTAACTTGTCCCATACGCTTTCAAAATCAGCCTCCAATGACAAATTCAAATTTCAAAAGGAGACGGAGTGTTTCATACTCCAAAATTAATTTACACATCACTTATGCATTTCTTACAACACTTTAATTTTAGGCCAACAACTCTAATAATTACTTTCTTATGTCCCAATTTGATTAATTAATTTTAAAAACATGTTTACTCACATTAATTTACCACAATTAATAAATAATGAAAGGGGTAAACACATCACTTAATAAACACATACAAACATCAATAAAAAGGAACCAAATAAATAAATACACATAACCCTTGGTCACATTTAAAGGTGATCCCCCTCCATTGGAATCCCTAACAATCAAACACACACACACGAACAATACAAGTTTCCATGGTGACCTTGTTGAATTTATTTAGAAGGTTCCAATGTGGTTGGTCTCCAATCCCCTGATGTTTGTTATGATATTTTTAACCTGCACAATACAAATACCCCTTCAACCTCGTGGCCATATCAGAACATCCAAATAAATATAATATAATTTCAAAATCATCAATATATATATGAATCACAACAACATTCCATATAATCAAAAATATCACTTACAATTTCATCAGCAACTATATAATCATCAATTTTAAATTTAATTTTCTCAGTCTACTCAATATATCCAAATATCGCATGTCCTAACAACATCCATAAATATATATATACCATGTCTAAAATTACATGTCAATATATATAATGTCTCTAACAATTCCATCATGGTTGGTCTCCATCAATGTATGAATCAGATACAATACATAGACATACATACATATCATAAATACATACATACAATACATACATACTTGGCGAATATCATAGCAACTATCTAATCATCATACTCATATATCAAATATACAACCATAATAAATATATATATATATAAACCATGTCCAACAACATGTCAACATCTATATAAAATGTCTCTAACAATATATGAATCAAAGTCAACAATAATCCATGATCTGACATCTAACACCATACTAAATCAAAACTATAATAATGTCCATAATATAGTCAGTAGTATCATGATCAATATCAAAAGTGTCGAAGGGAAGTGGGTACTACATCCCCCTCCCCTTAGACTCGACTTCCTCCTGGAAGTCACTGGAAAGAGAGATAGGAACAAATGCAATAGAAAAAGGATCTCTCCATTATGGGATTGCTTGCTTCAGATAAGTGTGGGTCTACATAACCTAAATTTGGTCCAATGCAATTCAGCAAGAAGAAGGGAGATTTCAAGGGATGAGTTCTAAACATTCTGCATGCAAGGCTACGAACACTCAAATCCAGAGAGTAAATTTATGCTATTAACCAAGATACCACACATAACAATATAACATGAAGAGTTGAAAAGAGTCTTAAGAGTAACCACCAAGTAGAGGAATAATAAGGAGAATTCTATGATTTTGAGAATGACTACATAGTTTCCCAAGGAATACAACATAATACATTAATAAAAGTTAAGGTTTCTAATAAGTTTAAGCCATGATTTCAAGGTTTGTTGTCTAGACAAGGCTAGCAAAAATCAACTATGACCAAATTTGCACAAGGAACAAGTCTAATCAAGGTCCCACAATTTGAGGATCACATAGGATGAAGTGAATCAGCAAGGACACCTAAATCATGCAAAACATTTAAAATCAAGGAACTATTCTAGGAAAGAACTTCTATAACTTGAGAGATTACAATTAACATTTTCATGGTAATAAAAGCAAAGTCAAGACCACAAGTTTTCCTACAGTTTGATTTTTACACTTTTGTTTTAAGAATCGAACACACCATACCAACCAAATGTAAAGAAGTCAACTATTTAGCAAAATACATATATATATATATATGTGTGTGTGTGTGTGTGTGTGTGTGTGTGTGTATGTATATATATATATATATATATATATATATATATATATATATATATATATATATATATCTCCCCTAGCAACTAACATATCAATACAAGTACCATACATTATAGAAAAATGGGATTTATTTATCTTATTTCCTACTCAAGATCATAATAACCATAAAGAGAGACACATGAAACACCAAGGACCACTCAAGGTTGCTAGGGAGAAGAACAAGTAACATGGGGTCCAATTACAATCCAAGGGTGCATCGTATCAAAAGTGAATAACATCATCTTGCACTTTCCATCCTAATGGAAAAGGGGCAACAACAACAAGGTGACCCAAGAAAATATGAAGAAAAGAAGACTTCTCGAAGTTATTTTATATCCTTAACATATGTTGCCTTAAAATTACAATAACTTAGGTCTCCAAGGACAAGACAACACGCAAGGAGGTTACTTCTCAAAAAACAGATAAGTCTCAATCCAAAAGGACCACAACTCTCACTCCTCGAGCTACAGGATGATAAGGGTATGATGACTCAAAACTCCCACAAGAAAGGCACATACATCTATGAACAAGAAGTACTAAGCAACTAGAACACATTACTATCCACCAGGTGTTTCACAATTTTAGGCAGGCGACAAAACTATAGGTGCAACTATACATTACTCTCAATACACATAAATCTTACTAATTTTATAACTCAACTAATTAAGTCAAAAGTTGTAGTTTTTTTTTCCTAGCACATTCCTTTATGAGTTTTCTTAATTAAAATATTCCTTTTTATTCTGATATCACATGTTTGCGTTATAAGGATCACCACTAAGGTGGCCATGATATCTCGCCATTCTGTATAGGCGGACAAACAAAATATTTATTCTACTCCTAGGGGAGGTAGATGGACACAGTTTTTCCTTTTCTGTTCTTCTACATGGTTGTTATTCCTTCTATTAATTTACCAAGGTTAAAGCAAGGACCATTTTTTCTTTCTATGTTCTAATTTATTTGTTAATCTTCAAGGCCAAATCTCCTCAATTACAATTTTATGATGTTTGGGCGAGTCAATTTGTCAATTAAAACAATTTAATGAGAAGGAACAGTAAACATATCACACTATTACTTGTATGGGAGAGAGAGGTAATTCAACACATCACATTTTTAATTCTAAGGGAACAAGGGACGTTCAACATAGAAAGCACATTATTAATTTAGTAAGAAATATGAAACAATAAACCAACATAGATCGCAAAAATATTTCAAGATTTATCCACTAATTACAAGAATCATATTACATGCCTAGTGGGTTTCTACAAGTTCTCAAAAGAAGTTACGAGGAAGACCCATTAAGGAAGCATAATTACTTTTACTGATCTACTAGGGTTTAACAATGTTTGTTGTTTTGGTGAAAACATTTTACTCACCTAATAAGAAAAGGAAAGTTTTCAAATCTACACCCATATTACCACAGGATACCACCAACCAAGCAATCAAAATGACAAGGAAATATTTTAGCTATAAGAACACCACATACTTCTTAGAAGCATCAAATGTAAGTAGACAATCATCCATCTTATTCAACATGGTTTTACAACCAAGAGTTACAGTTTTGCAAGAGAATCACATTATAAAATACCACCGAGATTAAATTATGAAAGTCTAATTACACTATCATGACCAATGTCATGGTCTAGAATACACAAAACATCCATAAGTGTCTCCATGTAATCCAAAATTAATAGGTCATAGAGTATTATTCATAGTAACTAAAAAAAAGTTAAGGAAAGGGTAGACTTATTTATAGGTCAAGAGGGAAAGCAGACACACTTAATTTACACACAATACTCGAATGGGATTAAATATAACCACAATTACCAAGATGCATACAATCCTCAAGTCACTAATTAATATAATGAAATGAAGAACTCTTGATAAAACTTAGCATGCCATCGAAGAGAAGCCACTACTAGAAAAACACTTATCACTAACATCCAAAGCCAACAAAAAGAAAATTGATCCCACTATAATTCATCAACCACAATTAAACACCTCTACTCTGACAAGGATCAAGCTCTTACCAGATTATAAGAGAATCACCACCACTGCTAACAGACTACCAACTAGAACACACAACACAACGAAATCTCTTCCCAACAAAGTCAAGTAATGAAAAGGTCACTCTAATATCCTAGATACACTCAAGGTTCCATGCATCTAAAACCAAGGAATAACTTTAAGCACCTAAGAGGAAATTCAAGAAACCTAGGGTGTACCCCATACGTCAAAATATATGGATACAAGTAGTATAGAACTAGCTCATCATTATGCAAGAAGAAATCCACATAACATTTAGCTAAGTAGCCAACAACATAACGATCTCCAAGTCACCAATCAAAATAAAGTCCAAGAAATATCGGAAATCAACGAAAGTGGCTAAGTAGCCACATTGTAATGTCTGAAAATTCTCACAAAAATATAAATAACTAGAAGAGCCTCAAATCTTCTTAATCCAATCATAAAATAAGATGGTGGTCCTTGATAAAATGACAAAAGTTTACGAATGTAAAATACAAAATGTTAACACCACATTCACTTCACAGCCCTTCATGGCCGCCAATAGGGGTACTCTACCTCGAGGTCAGTTCCAAGGACACATGCACAAGATTGGGTCATAAACTACACCCAAACTTAATGTCCACTCTCCCATATGGGTAACAAAATGAAAAACTGACAACCATAGCAACATTCCTAACTACTGAAGGAAGGAAGCTCTAAGTACCTTTTAATCAACTCTTCCACACCCTAGGACACAACCACTATTGTCCAACCGCAAGATTCACACCATAAAATTTATCATTCCAACAACTCCAATAAGGTAGGGTCTCAAAAAAGGGCTTAACGCATCATACAATTAAATAACGTTTTAGGACTTGTAAAACAACACATTTTCAAAGGGGAACCAAGTTTCTACTACACTAGAAGTTCACAAAAATCAATTTAATTTCACATTCTTAGTTGCCCAGGTTCAGAAAAATGCCACTGAGCGAGTACAATAATTCAAACAACTTATTATTTTATTATTATTTTAATTTTGGTAGTTCAAATGAACAGAGTAATGTAATATTTCTTCATACGCATTTCTTTTTCAATTTTCAAACAAGTTTGTTTTCTTAGATTCAAAAGTGTGCTAGGTTTACAGTTCATGTCTCAAGTTTTCTAGTGTGCCCAAGGGTCTAAGATTTGAACCCACGGCTATGATACGAAGTGTAACACCCACTAAAACAACCCACTTGAGACCCATGAACAACCTAGGTTTAGTTAGAAAATTATGGAATATATATTTTTTAAAGTGTTAACAACCAAAGTCTCAAGGACAATTAAATTCAACTGATAACTTTTCCCATTATAATAATTACTAATTCAACATTATAAAGCAACAAGTGTAATAAGTCCACACCTAGCTCAAATCTCCTTAGGGATTAATTTAATCACTGATTACATTGACATTTTACCTAAATATTCCCTGATTAAAATTTTAGGGTTAAGGGACCAAAACAATTAAATACCCAAGGTATTTAATTCCACAAGATCTAAGACAATAGCAAGGTTTAATTATAGCGGGGAAAAGAATACATATTTAAAATCATTAGAGTAAATTCTTACTTACCCACTCCCAAAACTCAGTTAAAGATTAAATTTTATTCCTCCCATGATGAATAGAATTAAAACTTCCTAAAAACATTTCCATTAGGTAGGGAATTTCCCCACCTTTCCAGTGATATAAGGAAGTCCTTCTAAGTCCTCATATTTCTCAAGTTATTGAATGGTGGAACTTGGCGTGAAAATTTTCCAAAGAGCGGGCTTGCGGGCCTGGGGAGGAAAATTTTCCCCAACTCGGTCCTACGGACTTCAGAGAGAAAGATTTCCTAGAGGAGAAAAGCGGATCGGCAAGAGTGGGGAAGCAAAATTTTCCTAGATGCGGGCCAGCGTAGTGGGGAATACATTTAGCGCTTTTGTCCTTTTGGGACAAAAGGCACAATTTGCCTCCGCATTCCCACGAGTCCATAAGGGAACACGTTTCGGCATTTCCAAATCTTTGTAGAAAGTCGGGCTGCCGGTGAATTTTAATGCTTTTATCCTTTTTTTTTTATAGAAAATTGCTAAGAGATCAAAACGATCCATGCCTCCACCGACGCCAAGGGTGTCACATGTCACACCCTGATTCACACGGGGAAAACAAACCAATGGGGAAACTTAGGAAATTTAGACTTTTTACAAGAAGAGCGTTAAGGGTTTAAAGCAACCCACACCTCCACCGACGCCATAAGGTACCACATGTCAGACAACCATTGACTGCAGGTTGGTGGGCTAGCAGAAGAAATTAAGAAATTGTGCCAAAATATTTCTTTTGAAAGAGCTAAGGTTTAAAGGGATCCGCGCCTCTGCCGACGCTTAAGAAGCCACGTGGTAGAGCTTGATTGTTGTGGGCTATTGGGGCTACAGGGAAAACATACCAATTTTTCCAAATTTATTTTTGAAAAAGCTTAAGGTTAAAATCAATCCGAGCCTCTGTCGACACCCAGTGAAGCCACGTGTCGATCAATGATTGGCTGTGGTGTGGTTGGGGCCGTGGAGGAAAAAGTGCCACATTAAATTTTTGGACTTAGATCATTTATAGAAAAATGAAGGCTTGAATGGATTACCGGAGCAGTGAGAAACTTCATGAATTTGCACCTTTTGGGAAAAAATTAAAAAAATGAAAGGTTTAGCCCGCAGGTCTGCCCAAGAATATTTTATTCATTTAAAATTTGACAGTTAGATTATTTTGAGCCCAAAATGAAGTAAAAACTTCAGAAGGCCATAAATTTTGACTGGGAACTCAGTTTTTGGCAAACAACGACTTTATGGAAATATCTCGACGTCCTCTTTTGACAAAAACATTATGAATTTTATTTTGATAAATTTTTAAGGGTCAATTTTGAGAAAACGTCTTTCTGTCACTTAGAAAGTGAACTGGTATTTTTAACTTATCAATTTTGTTCAAATTTGTCATTAATTATTTTTTCACTTGCTAAACAAGATGGAGAATTTTACTTGGAAGATTTTAGAATAGATTTCAACGGTTAAATTTTTTGATTGAAGATCAATTCGAATTTCCCCAATTTAATAGCAAAAAGGACTGAGAAATTGTTTGAGCCTGATTTTGAAAGGTTCTATGAAAATTTCTTAAGTATTATAGTTTGTGTGGGATCATTTTGATATTTCTTAGCTTGTATTAATGTTTCAAATGTCTTTCCTAGTTTGTAGGTTCATTTTGTACATTTTCCGATAATTATATGCCAGTTTGAAAATGTCTAACAAAGATCTAATTCGAAAGGATCTATTTTCCATTTTCTTCTTCCAAGTATTAGGATACATTCCAATTCCAATCTAATACATTTATTTGATTCAAATCAAACTATTCAAAACCAAAATGCAATTCTGATTTCTAATTTTACACATTTCAAAAGACAGAGATCTGTGTTTTCCTCACACACATTTCTTCCTTTCAAACAAAGATTTCAAATACATTTAAATGATCAAATTCAATACCACAATGCAATTTGAGAAAGGTAATACAATCATTTATTGGTTCCCAAAAGACAATTTAAAACTTCTTTCTTTCATTCTTCAAATCCATCATATAGAATACAAGTATTTCTTTCAAAAGAATAGAAACAGAGTATATCTCTTTCACATTTCAATCTTACAACTTTCGTATTCAACACAATATATTTCCATTACAAAACATATACAAGTTCATCCACTTCAAGTGGGAAGTTTACAATAAGATTTATCTCAACAAGGACTGCCAATTGTTTTATTTCATTTTCCTTTGCTCCAGAACAACAACATGTAGATTTATCATTCTTCCAATTCTGATCACAACAAGAGCAGGGGAAAGGCAACGCTCTCCACCCAACCAAGACATCCAATGACAAGGAGAATCCATCCTTCTTCATTGGCCCCCGAGCCCCAACCAAAAAGCAATGGAAGATGTGATTCAACTCATGGAAACAACAGGCTTCCACAACACACATGTAAATTTCACATTCAAAACATAGTCCAAAACAAAACTGTAGTTTTGCCACCACAGAACAAAACAACAAACAACACTCAGGCTTCATCATGCAAGCCAAAGGAGCAAGAAACTATGGGGGATGCTGCTTATGCCTCCCAAAGGGGAAATGGGTATCACCACCTAAGAAAATACCGCCAAAATATATATCATTTCAAATCCCTGACATGCCCTTATGCCTCCCCCAAAGGACCCCTTATTCCTCACATTTCCTTATTCCTCCCCAACCTCTTATGGCACCCCATAATGAGTAAAGAAATGAAAGCTATTTCTTTGTAAGGTGGAACCCAAATCCCAACTCCCTCCACACTTATACCTCCCCAAAACACTTATGCCTCCCACAAAATGTCCCATAGTCTTCTCCTACACCATCCTAGGCCATCTACCCAACTAGCCAACAAATAAAATAACACATTCAAACATTCACATATAATTATGCATAAAAATAAAAGGAGAGTATTTCCAAGAGCTAAGCTCTTACCTCTCCATGATGGAGTTTGTTCCAAGTTCATACCAACAAGCTCTCCAATGCTACACAAACAAGGAGATCAACAATCAACAAGTATGCAACAATCTCCAAATTTCTCCCAATTTGCAAGAGCTCCAAAAACCCAAAGCAAGTCACCAAAAATGAAGTGATAAAAGTGAAGCAAAAAAAAACCCAAAAATAAGCCAAGGAATTCGAATACATAGAAGAAGGAAAGAGAAGAGGATGAGTTGGATCCATGTGGGATGCCACATCATACATCCCCAACTCTAACTCATAAGTCAACTTCAATCTCTAAAGCACAATAAATAAGCAGGTGAATAAATGACAGTTTCACTTACACACTCAAATCAAACCCACACCTCATAAGGACTGAAATTGAAAACATGTAAGAAAGTGTAATTAAAGCATACAACTTGACTTACAAAAATACATAATGAAGGCTAGATTTAAACCCTCCAATTATAGGTAAGGTTGGCATACAAATTTAAGAGGTATGGGACAAGTTAACTTGTCCCATACGCTTTCAAAATCAGCCTCCAATGACAAATTCAAATTTCAAAAGGAGACGGAGTGTTTCATACTCCAAAATTAATTTACACATCACTTACACATTTCTTACAACACTTTAATTTTAGGCCAAAAAATCTAATAATTACTTTCTTATGTCCCAATATGATTAATTAATTTTAACAACATGTTTACTCACATTAATTTACCACAATTAATAAATAATGAAAGGGGTAAACACATCACTTAATAAACACATACAAACATCAATAAAAAGGAACCAAATAAATAAATACACATAACCCTTGGTCACATTTAAAGGTGATCCCCCTCATTGGAATCCCTAAACAATCAAACACACACACATAAACAATACAAGTTGTCATGGTGACCTTGATGAATTCATCTAAAATTCTAATGTGGTTGGTTTCCAATCCCCCGATGTTTGTTGTGATAATTTTAACCTGCACAATACAAATACCCCTTCGGCCTCGTGGCCATATCAGAACATCCAAATGAATACAATATAATTTCAAAATCATCAATATATATATACATATACATATATGTATATCACACCAACATCCAGACAATAAACAATATCACTTACAATTTCATCAACAACTATATGATCATCAATTTTAAATTCAATTTTCTCAGTCTACTCAATATATCCAAATATCACATGTCCTAACAACATCCATATATATATATAACCATGTCCAACAACATGTCAACATCTATATTAAATGTCTCTAACAATCATCATGCATCATATATGAATCAGAGTCAACAATAATCCATGATCTGACATCTAACACCATACTAAATCAAAACTATAATAATGTCCATAATATAGTTAGTAGTATCATAATCAATATCAAAGGTGTTGAAGGGAAGTGGGCACTACAATATTAGGATTGAACATTAACTAAAGAGGAGTAAACATTAAACTAAGTAAATTAAATTATGACACCTTCCTAGTTGATTGTTGATTAATGGATCTTAGAGATAAAGTAAATAAAAATATTTAATCATTTAACTAGATCTTATCCATCATTTGTGAAGTTGTGATTTATGGTTTAAATTAATCTAATGTACCTTAGGGGTTAACACCCATGTAACCTTTTCCATCTTTTATATAAAAAAAATTAGTCACAATTTTTGGGATAAGTGTTAGGTGTTAGCATGTTCCTTGAACGTCATTTTTATGGGCATTACATATTTTTTAAAATAATATTAAAGTAAAATACAAATATTGTAAAGTGCATTTGGTGGGGAAGTGGGGGAAGGATGGTGGTCCTTGTCAAAGCCATCTTTTTAAGTGTTGAGCTAGTATGGAGAGAGACCTTCATCCCTGTCATTTTCCTTACAGAATAATTCAAGTGCTCTATTGATAAACATGGGTGTTTTCCATGATGAACCCAAAGTTAACGTTGTAAATTTACCGGTAATTGGATGGTCACAACAAGTGCAGAGGGGGGGATGCACACTCATAATTAAATAAGTAGAATGTGTGGGGAACTGTTCTTAATGGACGTTTCACTACTAGATATCCCCAAATAAGTCCCATTCTGGGTTAAAGAAGCCCTGCGCATGGAGAAAAATTTGTATCCGCAAATCTCCTCATTTTTTTTCTTTATACAAATTCACTGGTCTGGATCTTTTTTTGTGCCTAAAGCAGTTTCATTTGTCTCTGGGTTCAAAGGAAACTATTTCTTGTTGTTTCTTTATTGTTGGATGTAGAGGAAGAATAAGATTGAAGTTAAAGAGGTGCTTCCGTAGGTGTAAGTTCCAGCTATAATTTTTTTCACTTCTTCTGCACACCTATGCTACATGCACTTTAACCTTTGTAACACCACTGTCTAGGTCTTTACTAGCTGCCATTATTCTTTTCCTCCTATTTACCCATTTTTTGGTTTAGCTGATGTTTTGGTTTAGACATTAGAAGTACCCATTCCTACTATTATGTGTGTGTCTATTTCAGATATGTTTCTTTAATTCTTCCTCCACGTGAGACCCTTTTTTGTCCTTTCTATGTCCACCACAACCCGCTAACATCCTTCCTCACGTAAGTTAGAATAAGAGCTTTATTACAGGGAACAAATATCCATCGCGAAAAAATGGAAAGGATTTTTTTTGAGATGTTGTAATTGAAAGTTCCCTATTGGTTTACATGTATGCAAAATGTGGAAGATAACTCAAGCCACGTGAACTGTTTGACACATTACCCAAAATAGAAAAAATGTGGTCTCTTGGAAATATGTTGCTTGCTTAATATGCTCATAATGGTTTTTATGAGGAGGCTTGAAGGCTTTGCAACGAAATACCTCAATTAGATGCCATCTAATGGAGTGCCATGGTAGAAATATATGCACGAAAGAGTCCTTTTTTTTTAAATTCCATAAAATCTTTGAAGAAAATGTAATTAGTAGGGGGAAGCCATTTTCCACAGCTGTTGTGATTATCCCACCTTTTATGTGTCTAATGAGGGATTTTGGAATAGGAAAAAGGACTACATAAGCATATGATCTGATGGTTGTTTGGCCTCTTCATTATCTTGGGATTGTATAAGTGCTTAAGTTCGTAAGTTAGGGCTTCAATCATGTCTTGAAAGTGTTTCTTGGAATGCATAATATATTGTTAAGTGGCTACGGCCACATTGGCTTTGTATTATTGGAAATATGTATTGGATTTTGAATATGACAAGAGCTATGTTGGTGGGGGATAATGTGTTTAAATGACAATATGTTTTATTTGGTGATTTTCTTTGGTTGGAAGTATAGTGAGTTGGTTGCATTTATTAAAAGTACATTGGTTTACTGGAGCTCATCGTGCTTAGTTAGATAGCGCATATGTGGCCTTGATGTTGTCCTGAATGGTAGAAAATGGGGGGTGGTTGTGAATGCACGCAAACTATTTGGAAGAATGCTGAAAGAGACTTGGAGCCTTGTGAAATGCAAGTGACACTATAGATGCTAGTATTTCTGGGCATGATCTCCTTACCTTCATATTTTATAATTTTTTTATAATTTGGTTCTTCATTTGTAATATAATAGAAATAATACACCATTAGATACTTAAACAATTGGATATCTTAACTAGAGTGTTAGTGTGAAACAATAAAACTCCACCTTGTGATTTATGCTACTGATTTATAATTTGACCATTAAACGTGTTGCCACCACAACCTTATCCGTTGCTAAAATAGGGTATCATAATCAGGTGTTTGTGTCCACTGGTACCAACGAGAGTTAGATGAGTCATCAACTAAAATAATCATTTTTTATAGCTTCAAAAGTTAGAAAAAATGTAATATTTAAAGACTCACAAAAAAACATTATGAAACCCAAAAAAGAGATGTTGAGTTTTGTTTGTCCCTTTTTATGTTGGGAGTCGCATCAAGATTTATATTGTCCTTGATAAACCATTTGTGCTCTCTTCTATACCCCTCTAGGTGGCTTGTTAGCCCATTTTGTAGTTTTAGGAAGTTGCTAAAAGTGAAAAGTTTGTTTTCGTTTCGTCTTACTGTTTGGACCCTGAGTGAAGGAACACTTTTCTGCCATCACAAAACTCTACTATTTCTACTAGACAATTGATTACAACATTAAGTTTTTGGAAAAGACATTTCTAACTAGCTTGGAAAATGAGTTTTGTTGGCCTCTGGTCACAGTGTGACTAGGTCATACTGGACCAATTATGACTTGTGGCTCCAGAAAACCTATTGTCGTTTGTAACTCGTTTGCTAGTTTTTAGTATCGTCGATTCTAGTGAATTCTCTCTATATAGGAGAACTTGTAGGAAATTTTTTTGTTGTGTGTTCATCCATCAAATTTCAGTTTTGGATAGGGTTTTCTAAGCCCTTGAACTAAAATTGGTTATTTTTGCAAGTAGGCCAATTATGACCAATGGCCTCTATAAACTAGCTACCAATTGTAAACCATTCGCTAGTTATGAATTCCGCCAATTCCTGTGAATTATTGGTATATAGGAGGACGCATAGGAATTTACCTGTTCTTCATTTTCTCATTGGAAGACTATTTCTGAATGTGGTTTCTTAGCCTCTGAGCTAAAATTAAACGATTTCACTACTAGTAGGAAAATGTAAAATAAGGTTGTATGAGCTTAGTCAAGACAATAAACCATCATGAAAACTTATTGAAACTTAGAAATAACTATATTAAACTCTCCCTTGTGGCTTGTTGTATGAAATTTGACTTATGGAAAAATAGTGTTTCTCTCTATTCTCTCTCTTCTCTATCTCTTTCTCTCTCAACAATTAGTTATGAAATGAAATGAATATGTCCCTAAACCTCTTTTATTATGTGTTTATTATCATGTAAACAGAAAAATAAAAATGATAAGTATGCTAGATTTAGGTGGATGCCATCCCAATGATTTTCGTTGTTTATTTCTCACATGGTTTTATAGGATGGAAATAAGATAGCGAAATGGCATGGTCATAATTTATTTGTGTATTATTGAAATTTATATATGATAATGAAAAAAAATATGTATTGCTATGTTTACAGTAAAGTTTCATATTTTTATTACTTTCAAATAACATATTTTACTTTTCGTGCATGTAGTTTAAATAAACTTGTAATTGTTCCTTGTTATCACATTTTACGAGATAGTCCATTAATTACTTAATGCTCTTGTTAACTTCATTTATAGATATGTTGTGAAAACTACATCATGTATGCAAGGAAGAAGTATCTCTTTATAAATTAAAATGAAATTGTGCTTTAAACTCCTTCAATTCTACATCCTCCCTCGATTATTGCATGATTAATAGGAGAGTCTTGATACTAGATAGTTGAGAGCAACATGAGATTTGTTCCACATTGAGTGATCCCCACTCTGACCATGACCATCATAAGTACAGGTGCTAGTATTTACCAACTAATAGTTCTTATCTCATGTGTCACACTTCAATCGAACCTTGTGATGATGGGTTGTGCCCTTGTGTTTCGCTTTGTAAATCTCGTATCTAGTATAAACCTATATACTTGGTTCTCATGAGATGTTGAACAAAATATAAATTAAAACTCATGATTTGTCCCATAGACATAGTGTTAAGCATGTTATGTACTTATGAAATGAGGGTTTGCAACATAAGTGGAACCCACATCGTAAGATACCTATGTATGGAACCTACGGGTTTGAATTCCTTTCTCCTAACAAGTAGGGATGTTATCATGACAGGAGTGTTCTAGTTGTGTATAAGTTGTGGGGTAAGCATAATCATTTTCTATAGTTATCCTTTTGGTATGGTGTATGCCCCTTTTCATTGTAAATTGAAATTAATCGAATGTGGACCTCTTATAGGAGTTAGGATGAATCACACACACTAATATATTTTTCCAGTGAGAAGGGTAGTTGCAAAAAGATCCTAGGGTGTGTAAAATTATAATTGCATATCACCTTGTAATACACATCTAATACTTAAATTTCCCAGTAATAATCCAAGCTTGGTTAAGTGTGAAATGATACCCCTTAGGAGCTCTCATGACTCAGTAAAAGACAAATGGTATATGTACCTTACTTTTTTTAACAAGAAGTCACTATGAAGTCAAAGTAATGATGTAAGGGTTACAACAACACGACAGGAGACTTTGGAAACTGTTGTTCAATGTCACTTACACTTTTATGATGTCAACATTCTAAGATGACTAAGATGACTTTATAGCAAATAAAAGTAAAGTAATGTCTCCTTAGTGAACTTTTAACAAAGTAAATGGGTAAACTTGAGATTCATAACAAACGAACACAATCGCCACACCCCTCAACATGGTTTAATTAATGTTGTTAAATTATTAAAAAATAAGAGAAATGAAATTTGAGGATTGACCCCTTTGAATCAAGAGAAATTCTCTATTCCGTAGCATGATCAATGCAAACTAAGCATCTAAGGGAAGTAGTTAGAATATATTGCTAGGACCATAATAACTCAAAACAAAATAGGGTAACCCTAGTGATTAAATGTTATTGTAAAAGGAACATGTAATCTATTTACCTTTGAACTAATAAACTTTCTTTGTTCCATGTGAACCTCCCTAGTTGCATCTACGATAAATTGCAAAACCAAACGAACATACAACTTAGAAATCAAATCCGTAGGACAAACACTAGTCGCCTCATGTATGCACATATGTTCCTACCAACAATCAAGCTACATCATTTTATTATGAATAAGGGAAACAAACAAAATTAGATGGAATCGTCACCAGTGAAATGTTAGGCAAAATAAAGATGATGTAGTCTAGTTTGAAGAAAAATGAAGGACTGCATATCAAATGATTATCAAATGATTAAGGCCCATAACGAAATATGAATGAAATAAATATCTAAATCGGGAAAGTGTTGTGTCATGGATAGTGCCTATATGGAAGTTTATACTTTATTTGGATCATTATGTTGTGCCTTGTCGTTTGGGAAAAAATGGCTTTGTTGTGCATAACATATTTTTATGTTATCTATGTGGGTTAATGTTTGTGTAAACATATCATGTGTTGTGTGTTGTCCTAAGTAATCTCATGTGGTGTCATGTATACAACAACGTAAATAAAAAAAATTATTCCGTTATTTTGTGTGTTATATCTTTGTTTGTAAATATGTGGGCGTTTCATATCCATTAAGATATCAAATATTAGGTAGAAAAAAACATCCAATTGGAAGCCACTTAGAAGTAGAGCTAGCATTGCCAGTGCACAACGGTATGCACAACCCAACAAATATTCGTTTTAAAGGTTCTCCCACTTATAATTACAGTCAGAGACCTCATTCAAGATGTTCAAACAACTTGTATCATAACCTACAACTAAGATTTTGAGAACGATAGACATTTTAACCTTGACGCATTATATAAAAAATGTACCATTAGAGACTATATAGAAATGATCCAAGACCAAACAAACAAACATTCCCAAGTTGATGACAATAAAATACAATTGCTTACAAATGCAGCGCGCTAGATGGGGCGGTACCTAGATAGAGAAAAGCAAGAGAAAAGTAAGAGAAATAAAAAGTGCCCTCGACCACAATTTCCTTGAATGGTTGGTTTGCAGTAGGTATGGGAGATGTTCCACTTCATTACCTTTCCTTTATTTTCCATGTTAGTTGTTTTCCGTCGAGATTCCACCCTACGTTAACGTCACGCGATTTCACACTGCCAATCATTGGGATTTTTTACAGGATTATAAAAAATAACTCCAGTCTCCAACCATCAAAGTAAAGCGGTTGAAATTTACAGCCGGTGGCAGGTTCCCTCGAGTTGGTCGGCAGTACGAAGAAATAATCTTCTAGAATTTTACTTACTTATTTTCACATAAATTTATATTTTTATTAACTTATTAAGAGGTTTACAATGCAACTACTGAATGTAATACTGATATTTTTAATTAATTAAGATGATAAGCATTTATAAAGAAGACACGACATGACTGTATTTGTGATAGACAATTGATTACAAAGATTGGTTGTGTGGCGCCGTTAATACATAACAGGATCTCGACCATTTATATTGTAAATTATATTTGTAATTGTGTTAAAGATTGTTGTAATTTTGAAGGTCACTAGGAAACAATATTTGGATGAACCGATATGATGGTGAACAACTAGTGAGGTGCAAGACGAGGTAGGAAATGATATTTTGATGAATCGACATGATGGTGCACAACCAAGGAGCAAAGACTAGTTAGAGAATAGTTCGAGAAAGGAAAAAAGCGCGAGGCACTTCAACATATACTTACTATCTTCATATCTTAAGTAATTGTGAAGAAGAATCTCTACAACAAACAAGACTTTTTTCAACAATTTTTCTACATTATTTTTGTGGCTATAGAGAATTGGAAACATATAAAATGTAGTTTTGAATTTGTAACTAATCTACAATTTCATCTAGTTACTAGTCCACAATTTATTAGATTATTGATGCTCCACAATTAATTTAATTTGTAACTAGCCTACAATCTTTAGTGGTGTAGATTAACCACAATTTTTATGATATGTAACTTGTCCAAATTTTTTATGATTGTATTTATTCCATTATTTTTATAAATGATAGTTTTTCCATATATTTTAACATTTTGAATTTCTTACATTGCATACATATTTGTTTCATATCAATATAATATATGTGGTAATGTCCACAATTTTTTTTAATCAATATAATATGTGGCAATATTATAAGCCTTTTACGATATGTACTTAATATGTTATTCTTGCAAATATATCTTTCGAAACCACACCATCATTTGAAATGATGAGTGTACACATCGAACCTATATAGTGCTATATCAAAACTATGAGAAAGTAAGAAGGAAAACCAAAATTTAGTATTTTATTAGAACTATAAACACCCATCTATAAATTGACATGATCATATCATCACTAAATAGACAACCGTAAAATAAGGTTTCATGATCAACAAGATTTAAGAGACCTCTTATTTTTGGTAATATTATTATGAAGTATATCAAAACCAACTATTATGATAATGTTTTAACTCAATCTGGGTAACTACTTAAGATGCTTAAGATCCACCTGTCGTGTCAAAGATAAATATATATAAATTGGATGAGTTACTCTAATATCATGGATTATCAACAATTAAATAAAAATAAAAATTTATTCTTTAAACCTGCTCTATAATATTTATGTATTGTATCACTATTTTCCTTTTTTCACATGGTCTTTACTATCCATTATTTTTCAATCATTTGTTAATTTTTGAAAAATTATGATAAACGTGTTGAATTGATGGAATTCAAAACAATAATATTATAGTGATGTATATTGCTAAAATACATAAAACTCTCATTTGATAACTATTGTCTTATTTTCTACAAATAAATTAGTAGTAAATATAATTTATTTTTTAAATTTGAAATATGGATTTTAAATAATTAATATATAATGTTTCATTTTACACTCATACTTAATATCAAGCTCACTAAAACAACAACTACACATATTTATTTTGGAAACCAAATATTATAAATTATGGAAATATTTATGGTATGTAACACAAATCATGCTAAATTTTTTATGGGAGGGTAGAAAGCTAGCACTCCTAGTTGTAGTTGAGTGGAAAACTCTTCACTTTAATATTAACAATGTCATGATATGGCAAATCCTGGTAAAGAAGTATCTTGTATAGAAATCATGTAACATATTTATTTGCATTATTAAAATTGGGCTTGTTTCTAATAATACTGGCCCACAAAGAATCTTAATAGACCATACAAGAAAAATTTGACACCAAATTGCAAGCGTTGTCAAATCATTATGTAAAAATAAGATATAAATGTGAAATAAACACACATAAAATAATAGTTATTATTAAAATAATATTCAAATTATTATGTCACAATAGAATAAAAATGCAAAATAATTAATTATTATTGTGGTACATTTCACAATTTTTAAATTGTGGGCCCACCTCCTTTTTAAAAATTGAACTAGGATAAAATATTCCGAAATGAGTCCCTGAAACGAATCCCTAAAAATTGCATCAAATCCTAAAAATAAAAGAATCCCTAATCCTAGCGACAATGATGGGGGCACTCAACTCTTTGTAGGGTGTAGTTTTGAAATGTGTCAACTTGTTTGGTGATCCTTTCGTGGTAAGCGAGGATGACGTAGTCCTCAAGGGTAGGAAGTCTATTGACCGTGGAAGCGGAGGAGATGGATTTGGCTTGATATGTGGTAGAGTGTCTGGATCTCCCCCTATTCGCCTTGGAACCAGAGCCATGTTGGTGCAAAAAAATTTCAATGTGTGGTTGTCGATAGACCTTCTACTTTCCCTACTACTAATGACCTTCCTAATGATGGAATTGATGGTGGCTACGATATTATATCTCATGCCCTCTTTGGTTCTTTCTCGAAAAGTCGAAATTATACAAAAATAGAAGAAATGGGTGGTGGCAGATCCCCTTTCTGTCTTGCTATTTTTTCCCCCTATCTTCAATGAGTTGGTTGAAGTTGTTCAAAAGGAGAATCTCTCTTTTTAGTAAGTGTTGAAGGGGAAGTCTGGTAACAAACCCCTTAAGGTGGTTAATAGCTCTCCTTTGTTTACCTTTGGGGAGTAGGTGATTGAAGATAATTTTTTTTACCAGAAATGATATTATCTTCCGGTTTAATGGACTGTGGATAGGAATTCCACTGCTACATTCCTAGATTTCTTCATAATAGAGACCTATTATGGAAGGTAGATTCTATATTTATCCACGCGAAAGGTTTTTTTATTGTGGTTTTTAATCTGATTGAAGATAGATATAAATTTTATTCTATGCTTTGGGAACTTTAGAATCATCTTCTGCTCATGAAATAGTGGATTCCTTATTTCAACCTAATTTGTAACATCCACAAAAATGGTGTTCAAAACCACACCAAAACTATCAATTTAACTAACGAAAAATATGTGGATTTTTTATATTTGAAAGGTTGCTTGGGTAAAACATTAGCCACGATTTAATTAATTTATGATTACAAATTTTACACAATTACACGACAGTCTGAATTAAACTAATAACTAATTATTATTGAAGCATTCTCCAATTAATATTACGATTTCATTATTCATACTAATTTCCATTACTTCATTTTAATATTTCCTATCTTGACTCACATGACTTAGCCCCATTAATCTATTCAAATTTATTTACTTAAATGTTCCCATAAGTAAACTACAATATAATTAGAGAAGAATAAATACCCTATGGTTTAAAACCATGCACAATAATTTTGATTTATTACTCTAAAATGACAAGGGTACACAACTTGGTCTAACCCTCTTAGTGGCCTTATTAAACTAATACCCATAGTTTTTATCTATTCTCATTCCCATAAAAATCCCTATCACTTAAAGTTGTAGGGTTCATCCTAAACCATTGGTTTTTATTTTCTTTTTCCCTAATCCATCTCATTTTTGTTTTGTAGGTTTTGGGAGCATGGAGGCCAATAAAGGTTGCTCATTGGTCATGGATGGATACATGAAAATTTGGAGGGTTTGTTTTTTTTTAATCCCTCTCCTAGGGTTTGTTTGTATTTTAATGGATATTTGCATTTCACTTGAGAATAGTTACCCTTTTCGAGTTGTGGGAAATTTTCCCCCATTTTATTTCTGGTTTTATATGAGGTATATACTCAAATGCAGGGTTCGTGTGTGTGTGTGTGTGTGTGTGTGTGTGTGTGTGTGTGTGTGTCTTTTTGTGTGTGTATATGTATGATGTACCACCTTTGTAACACATTCCATATAACAACCTTGACACATTTGACATTGGTCAATCTAGCACTTCACAATCTCCTTCTACCACTCCCGGTGCTCAATCTATCAATAAAATAAAACAAGATGGCCAAAAGATGGGGGTTAATTAGTACATTCGTCACTGAGGAGAATTTTAAATTGTATTATGAGACTAGGATAAATAATGTCTAAAGTGCATGATTTTGTGACTATAGGGGATGTTCATAAAGATAGTGTGTGTGATGGGTGTTGAATGGAAAAAGTAAAAGAGGAACTATCATAGGTTTATATATAGAAGGTTGTTGAGTGTTTTGGTATCTCTAGGAAAGTGGGGCATACAAACTAGCTCTGTGAAACTAGACGGATCAATCCAGTGTGAAAATGAATTGGGATCTGATATGAGTTTGTATAGTTGTGTAAACACAAGGCTCCTATAAGATAACTTGCAGATTTAAGCTCGAGGATGTTCCTGTACTCTGAAAATGGTCTTCTTTCTCAACAATTTTGTAAAAACTTGAATATACAAATAGAAATTATTTTTTATCCACTGGAGATAACCTTATTATTTGGAGATCGCCTATTTGTTTTGGACTTTGGACATAGAGTTCCTTGTTTGGAGATGTCTTTGGTCCAAGGCTAGTTGTTAGAGAATGGGAGACTTGATTATTATTTGTTGTAAATAAAAAATGAATAAGCTCAATGGATTTTTATGGAGAAATGGAGAGGGTGCTACCATCTGGTATCATGAATTTTTCTACCGGAAGGTAAATTTTTTGCATGCTAACGGCTGACAAAAATATTAATGCTAGCAATAGAATTAAGTATGAATTATATAGGTCGGTAGTACTCTGAATGCTACCATCCAGAAACACAAAGAATGCTACTAGCCGATAGCATGATGAACACTACTGGTCGGTAGTATAAATGATGTAACCAACCAATAGCATACATAATGTTACCGGTTGGTGGCATTCTACGTGTCAGCATTCAGTAGCATTCTACAGTCATTCACTATGTTATTAACCGATAGGATGTAGAATGGTGTTGGCCAGTAGCGTGCAGAATACCACTAAACAGAAGCTTATAGAATGCTACCAGCTAGTAGCACTAGCATTTTGTATACTACTATCCAGTAACATTCTACATATTACCAAATGGTAGAATTTTTAATGCTTCCAGTCGGTGGAATTTTAGATGCTACCTTCTGATTGAATTATGGATGCTTCCGACTAGTTGCATTTAGGATGCTTCTAACTGATAGCATGTCGATTGCTACCATCTGGTAACCTATAGAATGCTACAAATCAGTACCATGAAGACTTCTACTAAATGGTAGCTTGTAGAATGCTACTAGTCACATGTAGCATTTTAGTTGTTACTAGAGATTATCATGCAATCTTGTGCTACTACTGCATTTTCAACATTTAAATCATTTTCCTCCAAAAATTCCATGCTCAGGAAAAAAAATTTCATAAGGTTCTCCTTACATTTGAAAGTCATTTTCATGAATTCGCTAAGTATTATCTACGTTTTTTTTATGGAGGTCTTAAAATTCACCCTAGTTTGTAATGGTTTATGATTTATTATTTTGGTTTTAAGATTTAGGGTTTATAGTTTAGGTTTTGGGTAAGTGCACGAAGTTGGGGGACCAAAAAGTGGACAAAAACCTGAAAAATAGACAAAATGCATATGCGTTTTGCAAAAATACGCCCGTGTTTTAATTTTTCTAGTTTGGTAATTACCGAACCAATAATGCATACACATTTTAAAGAATAGAAAATGCGTACGTGTTTTAGAGAATTCAAAACATGAACGTGTTTTAGAGAATGCAAAATGCGTACATGTTTTAGAGAATTCAAAACGTGTACACGTTTTAGAGAATTCAAAATGCGTGTGCATTTTAGATAATTCAAGACGTGTACGTGTTTTATAGAAGTCAAAACTCGTACATGTTTTATATAGTATGGACTACGTATGTGTATTTGGGTGTCTTATACTTACAAAAATAGATGTTTAAGTATAAGAAATAATTTAAAAAATAAGATTTATTTTATTATTTCTTATGCTTTTCTTATTTCTTATAATTTAAACTTATTTTAGTAAATATAAGAAATTAGGGTCACTTTGTACCTATTGGAAGTGGTCTCGTAGCTCCAACAGTTATAATCTAGAAGATAGTTTTTCAAAATCTAATCTGGTCAATACTTACTCATTTTCAAGATTTCAGTAAAGAACCTAAAACTTTCAGGGCATATATGTTGTAGTCGGTCTTTGTTTTGTGAAACCATATAGTCATTTTTAAAGGTTTTTTGACCTTCTAAATTGGATTTTTTCCCTACCACTAGTTGAATAGGTACCAATTTTTAAATTTGGTCCATAATTCACTTTAGTGACCATGAATCAACTCTATAATGCTTTTATACTTCTTACTAAGAAGATATCCTCACATTGTAGATAGAGGATTGTTCCCTGAATGGGATTCTTGTCCTATTGCCAAAATAAGGTGATTGTAGTGTGTCTCCTCCTTAAGGTGTGATAACACTACTAGGTGTTGAATGATTTTTTAGGAGTAGTACCAAGTGAATTGTATTAAGTGAACTTAGATGATTGCTCATTCTTAGAAACATGGTACTCCATATAAAGATCATTGCCTCACCATTCCTAGCTCTAAAATAATCCTTTCATGGAATCAAATTCATGATTCTCATACATGTTTTTTCTCATATGTTTCTTATGGAGATAAACGATGCCTTAATACTTCACACATGATGGTCCTTGATACCTTCGTGACATGACTAGCTCATTTTAGCTTGTTCTGAAGGGTGTTCAATTAACTACAAAATGGCCAAAAATGCCCTTTTAGGTCTTCAGACGAAGTAGTCTCTCATAAAAAATGAGTTGATCGATCACCTTAGACACTATTTTATACACACTGAAACATGTTGAATGATCTTATTAGGAATTTCCTTTGGGTTCTTGTTAATTATTTAGGGTTTAGGGTTTAGGGCTAAAGAATTAGATTTTAGGGCTCAGGGTTTAGGATGAGGAAGGTTTATAGTTTACAGTTTAATGTTTAGTGTTTAAGGCTCATAGTTCAGATTTTAGGGTTTGGGGTTTATCATTTCGGGTTTATGGTTTATGGTTTAGGGTTTAGAGTTTAGAGTTTATGGCTCAGGGTTAAGGGTTGAGGGTTTAAGAATCAGGGTTTAGGGTTTAGGGCTCAAGGTTCAGGATTTAGGGTTTAGGCATCAGGGTTAATGGTTTAGTGTTTATGGCTCAAGGTTTAGGATTTAGAGATTAGAGATTAGGGTTGAGGGTTTAGATTTGAGAGTTGAGGGTTGAGGGTTTAGGGCTTGGGGTTTTGTTTTTAGTGTTTAAGGTTGATGGTTATTGTTTGAGGATTCAAGCTTTAGGGTTTTAGTTTTCGGCTTAGGGTTTAGAGCCTAGGGTTCTTGGTTTAGGGTTTAGGTTTTAGGGTTTAGGGTTAAAGGTTAATGATTTAGGATTTAGGGCTAATGATTTATGGTATAGGATTTAGGGTTTAAAACTCATGGTTTACAGTTTAGGGATAAGGGTTTAAGCTTTAGGGTTGAGGATTTAGGGCTTACGGTTTACGATTTAGGGTTTACAGTTTAAGCTTTAGGAATTAGCGTTTAAGGTTTGAATGTCATGGTTCAAGGTTTAATGGCAAAGGGTTTAGGGCTCAGGGATTATGCTCACCCATTCACTTAATGTAATGTTCTATGTCTTACCCATTCTTATAAGTATTGAAAAAGAGTATTCAACTAAAAAGGGTTCATCTACTTCGTAGGAAGAACATTGAAGGGAGTCATCACAATTTAATGCCTTTTATCTAGTGATATTTTAAAGGAGGGAAATTACAGATATCCAACAACAATTTGGTTAAAATAAATGTTACCTAATATAACTATCTTCCTTTTCCCATTGGATGTGAGATATTTCACTCACTGTAATGTTCTATGTCTGACCCATTCTTATTAGTATTGACAGAGAGTATTCAACTAAAAAGGGTTCATTGACTTCTTTGGAGACAAATTCAAAGATATTTATCAAAATTTGATGTCTTTCATATTTTAATCTTTTGAAGGAGGGAAATTCCCACCTCTCATAAACAAGGTATTTGTAAAATCAGACATTATGATGGTTATAGGCACAAGACTAGGAAATATGGTCCTGAGATATTCAAAAAGGTGAACTCACTCATGAGACCTACTAGAAATATCTGAGGTTTAAGGGATAGATCTTAGGGATCTTGATTCAGTGTTTAGGGTTTACAACTCAGGGCTCAAGGCTCAGGGTTAAACGTTTAGTGTTTAGGGTTAAGGGTTTAGGGTTTAGGATTTAGTGTTTAGGGTTTAAGGTTGATTATTTTTATTTTAGGTTTTAGGGTTTATAATTTATGGTTTAGGTCTCAGGGTTAAGGGTTGAGCATTAAGGGTTTAGGTCACAGATTTCAAGATTTAGGGTTTAGGGTTTAGTGTTTAGGGTTTAGGGTTTAGGGCCTAGGGTTTAGGGTTTAGGGCTAAGGGTTTAGGGTTTATAGTTTATTTTTTAGGGCTTAGGGTTTAGCATTTAGGGATCATGGTTCAGGGTTTAGGGTTTGTGACCTTTAGGATTTAAGATTTAGGGATTAAGGTTTAGGGTTTATGGTTTAGGGCTCAAGGCTCAGGGTTTTGGGGTTAGGTGTTAGGGTGCATGTTTTAGGGTTTATGGATTAGGGTTTAGGGTTCATATTTATAGGTTTAAGGTTTAGGGGTTAGATTTTAGGGATCTGGATTTAGGGTTTAGGGCTCAGTGCTCAGTCTTTAAGGTTTAGGATTTAGGGCTGAAGGATTAGGGTGTAGAGATCAAGTCTTAATGTTTAGGGTTTATGGTTTAGGGTTTAGGTTTAATGGTTCATGGTTTATGGCTTAAGGTACAGGGTTTCAAAGTTACTAGTTTAAGGGTTTAAGGCTTAGGGCTCAGGGTTAGGGTATAGGTTCTAGGGTTTAGTGTTTAGGGTTTATGTTTTAGGGTTTAGGATTTAGTGTTTAGGGTTTAGGATTTGTTATTTTGGTTTTATGGTTTAGGGTTTATAGTTTAGGGTTTAGGGTTTAGCATTTAGGGATCATGGTTCATGGTTAAGGGTTTAGGTCACAAAGTTGAGGGTTTAGGGTATAGTGTTTAGGATTTAGGGCTTAGGGCTTAGGCTTTAGTGTTTAAGATTTTGTATGTAGGGTTTAAGGTTTAGGTTTTATGGGTTGGGGTTTAAAGTGTAGTATTTAGTTTTCAGGGTTTAGGGTTTAAGGTTTAACATTTAAGGATCATGGTTCATGGTTTACGGTTTAAGGGTTAGGGATTTAGGCTCAAGGTTTAGGGTTTAGGGATCATGGATAATGGCTTAATATTTAAGGATTAGGTTTTAGGTCTTAGGATTTAGGGTTTAGGGATCATGGTTTAGGGTTTAGGTTTATGGCCTCAAGTTTAGGGTTTTGATTGTAGAATTTAAATGCTAAAAGATTTAAGTTGAATGCTAAAATCCTTAAAATTACCTATGTACTGACCAAATTATTCTATAAAAAACTATCTCCTAAACCATGACTAAAGGAGTTGTGAGACTAGTTCCATAAGGTGCAAAGTAGCCCGAATTTCTTATATTTATTAAAATAAATTTAAAGTATAAGAAATAATAAAATATAAATAATTATAAATGAAAAAAGTATACTTACAAGTTAGAACGCGTATGACTTATAACATGTACGCATTTTGTGTTTTCAATTTTTCCAAGCCATGCCTCAAGGCTTGGGAATTGGTTTGGATCCCCAAGCTTGAGGCATGGACCTGTAAAAAGACAACAAACAATGGATTTTTGCAGGAAAATGTAAACCTGCCACTTCCTCCATGATAAATAAACATAAAACAATTAATTCGTTTAAAAAAATTATACCACAACGTAGAGTAGAGTTTTTTCTTTCTAAAAATATATTTTTTCAAATTTTCTCACTAATATAAGGTTTCCATAATATTTATTTTCTAACTATTCATTTTTATATCTATTTTTTGAAATTTACATATGTCTATCTTTCATCGTGTATCTTTTTTTTGGGTCATCGAAAGTGAAATTAAATTATACTAGCACAAACTAGTCCTAATTCTATACATATTCAAAAACAAAAAAAATATAATTTTTGATATTTTTTGAGGTAATTGGGGGGGGGGGGCATGATTGGAGCTCCATTATTTTTCAAAACAGAAACATTTTGTAATAGAAAAAATCATAAAAAATAAATATTTGCTAAAAATTTATTAAAAAACTTCTAGCAGAAACTAGATGCTCCTAGCTATCTTTCTACCAAATGGATTTCAAAATGACTAAATGGTGCTAAAAAATAGTGGGGGGGCATGAAAGTCACTTTGTTATGTTGTAAAACAAAAATAGGAGCACTTGTTTGTATTTTAGTTATTTGAGCCACTTAAACTTATCCATTTTTAATAAAATTTAGTAGCTTAGAAACTAGACTCGAAATGGTACGATTTATGTTTCCACAACATCTTCCAATTTTGAGTGTAACTATTTCAAAAAACTCGTACAATATGAAGATTTTTATTTTTCAAAAAAAATGTGTTCACTTAAGACCCCTTTTTGGCCACCCAACTTGGTGTCCTTACCCTATGGGCATAGAAATAATGGGATCTATGTGATAGTATTTGAATGGCTTTGTATCAACAGTCATAGTACGTTCATAGCCATAATGAAATAACTTTACATATTGGTGAATAGGAGATCGTACCACATGCATTGCGTGAATATAAGGCCTACCTAACAAGAGATTAAAATAAAATGAGGCGTTGATAAAATAGAACACAGTGAGAAAAGTATTAGGCCTAACCTGAATATGTAATGAGAAAGTCCCTAGGCATGTGTGAGTGGTAAACTCATAACCTCGAATGAGGATATAATTCTTAGAAACTAAATTATCATTAATACGGAATTGTTTTAAAAGAGAGTGAGCATATAAATTTATAGCTCATCCATTATTAATGAGGACTCGTTTAATGCAAGTAGTGCTAATAACAGTAGTAATGAGAAAAGGAGAACACAAATTTCTTTTAGCAATAGGTGATAGATCCTCATCAGTGAAAGATATGGCATGTGATAAATTATGAAGAGTCTATATGAGATGTACATAGGCCACACAAAAAAATCCAGTTTAAATATGAATGGAATGAAGGAAATATTCTTGTGTGTTACATAAATCTAGTTTATTATGCAACAAGTCGCAAACATATATCTTCGTAGGTGTATGTTTAAGTTGCTCAATAATGTGATAGCCATTAGAAGTAGTACGAGTAGGTTCCAAAGTAATGGGTGGAGGAAGAGAGGTGGTTGGAGCCGTAGGAGGATTAAGACAAGCACTACGATTAATAACTACTTTAAGGAATGGCTCATCCTAAGGTGTGATAAAGGGAGGAGGATGTTGGGTACACACACGCATGAAATCAATAGTAGTAGTAACTATGCCTAAGAACTTAGTTAAAGCAAGGTTAGGATAAGAGGATTGAGCCATAACTTGTTAAGGGGATGAAATTGTCAAAAGGTAGTGTTGAAATGACCGGGTTCACCAAAATGATTAAATAAAATTAACGAAAATGTGGAACAATAGTAATTAATCTAACCTAGAACAACATGCAAATGCAATAAATAAATTAAGTAAATGTCTATCGAAAATGGCCCTAGCAACTAATATAATGTAAGTAAAAACCATAATATGCAAGAAGAGTGAGGAAGTGACTCTGCTGATAAGAGGAGCTCACTGGATTGTGTTGCAGAATAATCTGGAAGCAGGAGCAATTGTGTAGACATCCTATAAAGGACAAATTTGGACTGATACTCTAGATTGTGCACCTAGAAAGGGACTAGGGCACCTGTGGGTACCATGGTTTGTAGAATGGGTGTCATGGTCTATGTGAAAGGTTTGAAATTGAATTTCATAGGTTCTATAAGTGGTTTGAAACCCTCATTTTCTTTTGCATCAGATTCATTGTATTGCATTGAGTGTCGTTGATAATCCAAGATGAAGAGAAGTCTTGCAAGACCCCAAAAAATCATCAAATCCTAAAAAAGAAAAAAATAATTGAAGGAGTTGGACTGAACTCAGCTATGACGATGGTGGACTTACTAACTCGGTTTTACACTACATCTCAGACCCAATGTAGTTCTATGTTCAAGTGTGCACAATCATGCACTAGGTGTTCTTGGTCCAGTCACACTTTGTGAAAGTGGCGAGAGATAAGTATGTGTAGAAAATTTGATAGAATGGTGGATGGAATAGAATAAAATTCCCTCTTATGATTGTGTAATGTAGATGAACAAACCTTGTCTTTAGTGACAGGGCTGAGTGAATGCTAATGATCTCCAAATGCCTTAGATGGATGTAACTCTAGATGGATGATAGTAGTGACTAGTGTTTGGTCACTCATTAGGGTCTCATAACTTTATATTTATAGGGTTCTCTTGATCTAATTTCGTAATAAACCCCGAAATGACCGACCACTAAAAATATAAGAATCTAAAATGGCTGGAAAGTGCCCAAAAAGTGGCAAGAAATTTCAAAAAGGATCAAGGTGCCCCTAGTGGGACCAAGGCGCCCATGGGCGCCCTACTACTAGCCCGGGAGCCCCTGTCAAAGCTAAAATAACATGAAATGACAAAAGATGACTAGGTATGTGGGTGCAAGAGGTCGGAAATGACGAAAGAAAATAAAGTAAGATCACCAAAAGATAGGGGTTAATTATTAATTTCTTCACTCAAAAAACTTCTAAATAGTATTATGATACCACGACTAAATAGTTTCTAAAGTGCATGATTTTTTGATTACATCTCCTTGTATCTACCCCTAGGTTTTTACTACCCATCTAAAGCAAAAAATAAAAAATATTTGTCTCCTTACCTTGAAATCAAGTCATAGAGCTCTATAATCACTTCATCACAGTCCCTAAAGACACATTTTAGTGTTACTCTACCCTTATTCATGATGTTCTTCACTTGACGTATTAATCAGTCATGATACTCTGTTTTGGCTACATCTCTTGGTGAAATATTTCTTATCTTCATACATAGGACTCAATCTTATTACATCCAAATATGATTCATCCAAAATTTTTACCTCATGGTCAAGGAGTCTCCCCATGTCTTGATAATCACCATACAGACCTATAGCTTCTTTTTTTAGTTCCAGTGATCATTTGGTACAAAGTAATAACAAACCATCACTGTTCTAAGTCATAACAGGCCCTCGTACACATAGAACCCTATTACAAAAAATCTTAGTGGACCCAACACCTCTTATAAAAAGTTAAAAATAGTCTTTTTCTACTTTAAAAGTTACTTTCAAAAATGAAAGGGATTCATTATAGAGAAATCATCTTACAACTACACCTTTTCTTACACTGATTTAAGGACCTACAGTCCTAAGCTTGGATATGATTTAGATTACACATATTCAATGCCACTTTACAGTTTATTCCTTCATGTTAATGAAGTTCATCCACTATCATGACATCATAAGTCACTTTTAGAGCTTGGTAACACACTTTTAAGCTTACACACATGGATTATCATCTAGGAAATAACAATATCTAACTTCATCATTCACAATAGTGTATGCATGAATCTCATACATCATATATAGTCATAGGATTATCATACACTTTTTTTTATTAAATAGCAATCATTGTGTAGCTCTCTCTCACATTCATTCAGACCTGTAGAATCATGACATCATAAGTCACTTTTAGAGCTTGGTAACACACTTTTAAACTTACACACATGGATTATCATCTAGGCAATAACAATATCTAACTTCATCATTCACAATAGTGTATGCATGAATCTCATACATCATATATAGTCATAGGATTATCATACACTTTTTTTTATTAAATAGCAATCAATTTTTAGATCTCTCTCACATTCATCCAAATTTCTTATCTCATGGTCAAGGAGTCTCCCCATGTCTTGATAATCACCATACAGACCTATAGCTTCTTTTTTTAGTTCTAGTGATCATTTGGTACAAAGTAATAACAAACCATCACTGTTCTAAGTCATAATAGGCCCTTGTACACATAGAACCCTATTACAAAATATCTTAGTGGACCCAACACCTCTTATAAAAAGTTAAAAATAGTCTTTTTCTGCTTTAAAAGTTACTTTCAAAAATGAAAGGGATTCATTATAGAAAAATCATCTTACAACTACACCTTTTCTTACACTGATTTAAGGACCTACAGTCCTAAGCTTGGATATGATTTAGATTACACAAATTCAATGCCACTTTACAATTTATTCCTTCATGTTAATGAAGTTCATCCACTATCATGACATCATAAGTCACTTTTAGAGCTTGGTAACACACTTTTAAGCTTAAACACATGGATTATCATCTAGGCAATAACAATATCTAACTTCGTCATTCACAATAGTGTATGCATGAATCTCATACATCATATATAGTCATAGAATTATCATACACTTTTTTTTATTAAATAGTAATCACTTTGTAGATCTCTCTCACATTCATTCGGACCTGTATAATCCTTCTTGGTCAGCAAACCCTTGATTTAACCATTTTTCACAAGACACTTGCCTTAATGACACCCTAAGATCCTTAAGAAAAAAATTTCCTCTCCAATATGCATATTGAAGTCATGTAGCAGTACCAACTCTTCATGATTTTGAGCATTTGACACCTTCACTATCCTATAGGGTCACATCTTACATCAGTGCCAACTGTACCATCTATTTGGATATTTATTACCTCTTCGTTACAACTTAATCACTTAACCAAGTCTCCTCTGTCTCAAGAACTCCTTATAATCCTACAGGTCTTCAGATCAAGCTTCTCAAGGATACTAAACTAGTCATGAAACTCTTTAACTGTTATCCAGACATTAGATAGAGACTTTGAATGTGAATTTCAGTTTCATTACCCCCATCTCAATTTACACCGACCCTTAGGATCTTTTTATGACTATAAAACCTTGTCATTTTAGACTTTTTGACCTTCATGGTAACTTTGAGCATTAACCATACCAATTTGAGACTCAAGACTAGCATACCAACCCATGAAAATGTATCTTGAAAAATCTTGTCACTGGTAGCTAACATTGAAGCCTCTAGAACCCCTGTTGGAACATTATCACTATCATAGTTAACATATAAACTTGTATCACATAAATTCATACTACTATCACTTTCAAACTTTGAACTTTCCTAAGATTTATCACCAATACAAAATTCAAGAGAAAAATTTCCATGTACATTCATACACAACTTATGAGTTGATAGTAGCCTCTTCTATCTGTAGACCATTCTTCATGACCAAAAACTTGTAAGAAACCTTGACCTTGCAAATAACATTCACCATTTACATGGTTCACCAAATATTTATGTCATTTAGTGGACTATGATAGTTCTACAAGTTCAAACCACACCTTTTGACTAAGGTACCAATGTAACACTATATTCAACCTTGTATTTTTCCACTATACCCTGTAATAAAGATTCGTCTCAAACAATCGTGGAGTAGAGTAACTACATCTAACCATACATGAGGACCACTGAATTACCAGACTAAAAATATACAATAGACCATATTAACACTTCCATACAACAAGTATATTCCCTTTGAAGATTATAATTCCTTTATTCACTTTTAACTAAGACTTGACTTCATAATGATCCATCTATATAGGATTGGAAGTTCAATATTTTACTATGCACATAAAAGCATGTCAAAAACTCTATAACACCGATTTGCATTCATGTAGAATAATATTTCATACCACATGGAATAATGTACCACTTCAAGATACTCCTTACACCACTTAAAATGATATCAAATTTCCATGACTTTAGCTTTGTTGAATTAAATCCTATTTCAAGGAATATAGCTCTTATATGCATTTAAGACTTCACTATCATACATCAAAGCCATACTTCAATTCTTTACCTTAAGTGAAATGTTAGACACATGTCTAACTTTTTATATTCTTCCATCTACTCCATGCTCTAAAATCCTTTTTCAAAGATATATGCACGCATTAGGTCTTCTTTAGTTTTGAGATCGATTTCCCTTATAGCATGAAAAGTAGGAGAAAGAGCCATCCTAGTTAACATTTGACTCTTCTTGATACCCAAAAAATATGTAAATCCTTCAAGCAAAGATCTCTATATTATATGAAATAGATCATGACTCATATAATGCACTGTAATACCCTTTGAGACCAAAACTTTACTTCTCTCACTTTTAAAAACTCTTAGTATCATTACACTAACATGTAGCTTTCACTTTCTCCTTGATATAGAATTGAAATTTTCATGCAAAATGAGATTACAGTGAAAGGAATATCAGCACATTCAAATTTGATTATTTTATTCATATTTTTAACTCATTAGACCTTTAGCAAGACTTGATGATGACAAAGACTTGAAAATTTTGCATAATAGTACAGACTGGTAGAGCATTCACAAACCACTAACCTTGATGATAATTAAAATTCTTCTGTTCAAAATAACTGTAGCACTTATAACATCTAGAAGCACTTTTAGATATGTGAATTCACTTACACATTCGTTCCCTTTTGACTTGAAACTCTGACTATGATATAATCTAATACAAAGCTTAGTGATTGCATATTAGATTATCAATGACCTTACACACCTTCACACTCAGATCATTATGAAATCATACCTTTAGGATAATCATACATTCACTTAGATCCATGCACAAACCTAAGGTCATATGATCATATAACTTTGCAATCCTAAGACCATGATTTATAATTGACTCATACTTTTGACAGAGACACACACATAGAAAATAAAAACTTATTTAACACTACTTGAAGTACAAAATAACCTTAAACACAGAAATATCCCCTTCATAAAGTTTGTTTTTAATCTACACTTCATTGATTCATAAAGGGAGATGGATATAACATACCTAAAAACATCTCAAGACATGTTAGATGAACCCATGTTGTATAATCACCTTCTTATAACTTAACACAAACTTATGAGCCTCAGAAACAAATATTGGACCTATATGTCTTTCTTGCACAAATTTGATAAGGGACCAACCACCCTAAGTAACAATGCATAATCCTTAATGACTTATGAAACCTCATACTTTATTAAAATCACTAGAGAACTTGATACAACTCTCAGAAGACACAAACATCTAACATGTTGATTCTTGTAAGAATGAAAAATATCTAGACAACTTAATGCTCTTCAAGGACTTTAACAATGATACCTTATTGATCCAAACTCGTCAAATATACTGAGATACATGCTATGATCATATTTCATACTTCAAGAGACCTCAGAAGTAACTCATTGTGACACCATATAGACTGTGACACCAATATATCACACCCTTTAGCATTGAGAAAAGGATTACATACTTACAACAGTCTAAATTCCTTTGGCTGAGACTCAAAGAAAACAAACACCTTAGAATCACTTCAACATGATGAAGACATGCCACTTATATTGGATCTTAACAAGACCATGAAAAACTATAGGATTGATAAATGAAGACATTGAGAAGCTGGGAACACTAAGAACACACATAAATTCATACATCTAGAAAAACCCAAGAACTTAAAGACTTCATGAAAATATCAATTAACATACCATATAAATTTTGATGTGTCCCATAGACCAAGTTTTTTCAATTTATCTTACACAGGAACTTGAAAACCATTCAAAAACATGTGATCTTCTTCAAAAATTGCAAACATACTCCCTTGAGGTGACTTGGACTTGTTGACCATGTTCTCAAACTTGATAGCATTGGAATATTCCTTTATAGGCTTAATACAATGTATAATATGTTGAGAACCAGTATTGTTGACCTCCTTCACTTAAGTAACCTCCCAATTACTCTTTGGATCAGTTATAACATTCTTAGACTCATATATGGGACTGAATTTCCTTTTGTACACCCTCCCATTTGATGCTTGAAAGATAATAGCACTTATTTTAGTTCCACCTTGGACATAAAATTTTGCAATATGCCCTTGTTTGTGGCACTTATGGCATACGACACCATTCTAGATTATCCTTGATTACAGAACTTCTAGATTCCATCCCTAATCCTTAACTCTATGCCTATACTCACAACATGAGTAACATTCACCCTTGAAGAACTTCTTTTACAATATCTAGCTATATGACAAAAATCATGAAAAACATAACAATATTCATTGAATGATGAATCATAGAAATAGGTTGTCTAATAAAGTGATATCTTCTCAAATCACTCCTCTTAGTCACCTTTACATCTGATTTGGAAAGTGAACCATCTTCATGATCATGATTACCTTGAAACCCTAAGAATTTTTTGTCAATTGAATCTATTTTCCCTCTAAACACTTATCAAGAGCCTTAAATATTTTCTAAAATATACCACACATCTTCAACTCACTAGATGCATCCTTCAAATCTGATTCAAGGTATTTCAACTTATCTTCATACCTAGAACAAGCATCCTCTTTCTCATTAAGAGAATTATAACCTTTGATGGCTTGATCATGCTCTCCCTTTATTATTTTAACCTAAATTTGATAGGCCTCCATACATGACTGAGCTATTCCATTCATTCTTCTCAATATTTCCTTAATATATGAAGACTTACCCATTGCTTATGCTTCAAAAGTTCTCCTTCATGCTTCTAAACTTGCTTTGCAAGGAACTTCTCTGATAATAATTGTTTGAAGCACACAAAACTGAGAGGGGGGTGTGAATCATTCCTTCAAATATTTTACTTTAATTTACCAAACCATACATTCGTTAATTAGATTTTTCATACAATAAACATCACCATGTGTGCTTATTAAGATTTACAACATCAACCGCAACAACAAGAAACAAAGTAGTTGAAACGAGAACACCATATGTAAGTGGGAAACCATCATGGGGAAGAAAACCCACTGAAACTATGCTTATATTACACAAACTAAATAATTTTAGTGAATCATGAACTTCACAAGGAGAACCAACCCCAAAAGTAGCACCAACCCTTAGTTTAGTAGAGCACCAACCCTAAAATGAGCACCAACCACTAATTTAGTGAAACAAAAACTACACAAGAGCCTACAACTCTCTATGATGACCAAACACCAACTCATTCACCTGTAGATGTTTTATCTCTGATTTTTCTTCTACCACAATTGAAGGAGATCACTTATTCTCCTCGAAAATCCTAGCTCATACCCTAGGCCATAAAACTTGCACTATCTTCTTCCTTCTAAAAATTTATTTCTTTTAAAATATTTCTCTCATGCTTTCATTCCTTCCTCAATATGAAATTCACTCTCTCAGTGTTCTATTAATGCCTTGATACCTATAAAAAACTTTCCTCTAGGTCACACTACACCCCCATGCAAAACTAGCTCCAAAAAGCACCAAAAATAATTCTTTTATAAGTTCCTCTTCATTTCAAATTAAAAATAAAACCTTTTCCCTCCTTTTTCATGACCCATACATCATAAAATCTAAATTTGTAATATAATAGCCACATGTGACCCAATTAGGTCAACCTAGCTAAAAACCTCGTTATATATGCCAAAAATGGCTCAAAACCCCAAAGGCACAAAGATTAAAATTCCCTTACATTGAATCCATACTTATTAATGAACCCTAAATAATTAAAAAATATTAAAAAATAATTTAAAATCATAAATGGTTGCAATTTATCTCAACCAATAAAATTATTTTATTTAATGGGCCTAGTGCTCTTTGTATTTCTCAAAACTAATGTTTCCTACACCCTTCAACATCTTCGAAACTTCATTATGCCACCAAATAACTTGAAATCAACCAAACCATTCCACATGACAACTTTATGGAATTTATATAACATGTATAACACTTATAATGAAGTTAAAATCCTTGAATCAACCACCTACTTAAACCACAACCACGTTTGTCTTCATAAAATCAACCTACCAAAAATTTTGTTTCCAAAGATTAGATCATAAAATTAATTTATATGAAAAAAATACCTCTAAGTGTGTTGAATTGAAGCAAAATGCATCCCTCTTAAAAATCCAAGTGATACAATGCATCACCCAATCCATCGTATGCTCCAAAAATCTCAAAACTTTCAGAAATTCACTCACTGTCCTAGACTGGCTAAAACCTCATCAAAATACATAATCATGAGATAATAATTATATCAATGGAAATATATTTTAATCCTATTTCAATTTTTTTTAATCATATCAAAATTCCACATTTAGCTCTAGTTGTGCCCATTTTACTAAACAATATGTTTTAAGGCCTGGAAACTGACCTTTGACCTTTCAACTTGAATGGGCCTTATTTGACCATGTACTTAAATTAAAATTTCCTAAAAAATCCTTGTAAATAAAGATAATCTCACATACATTCCATAACATCAATTTAGATCATACCTCATTTGGACAATCTTGTCCCAAAATATTCTTATTAAAAAATTGGCCTATTTGAGTGGGGCCAACTCATCACCATGACCTACACCATAAATCTATGGAAATATAATAGATTCATATAAATCATAAAACATCACTTTTGAAAAATAAATAAAAACTAGTTTGATACAAGATATTTTCTGCAAATTGCTCCTAACTAGGGAATAGCTAAGGTTTTAAACCACTTTACCTTCTTAATGATCGTTCATAAAAATGTGATGATCAAACCACCTATTTTTTTTGAAAGCTTAATAAATTAACTGATAATATACCCAAAATATTTTAGTTCCCAATGCAAAGAAAAAAATTCACAACGAGCAACAGAAGGTCGAACTTTACTTGAAAATCACACTGAAACTTACCCGGTTTCACTAAAACTTTCAATTCCTTAAAAATATTCTTTAGAATGACCTTAAATTTGGCATGAAGAACCACAACAGCCTTATATAACTATATATTTTCATCATCTACCTCAGACATGCCTCCAATTCTCCATCCACAATGACTAACCTATGTAATCCTTCCTGATTCTCACTTTTTACTTCCCAAGGACCTCAAATATGCATCTAACCTATGAATTATGACCTGAAACTCAACATACACCTTAGGTACACTATCATAATGCTGTAAAAATTCTTAAACAAGAATCAATAGCTCCAAATATCACACCTCTACCTCATTCTATATGTTCTAGGGCTAGAAACATGCATAGAGTGGCCCAAATCATGATGAACTGAAAACACTGACTCATTGCACAACCATGTACACTCTATTATTACCAAGTCACAAAACCCTAAGGTTTTCACAAGTGTTTTTGCTTGAGATAATAGTGTGATTGGATAACATGGGTACTATCTCCAAGCTGTGGGACTTGCTACTTGAGATAGATCTCCAAAGAAAGCTAGTTCTTGCTCCTAAAATACCTGCCACAATCTTCTTTGATGCAAGAAAAAATATATATCTTAATCTAAATTTCCAAGGGATGAGGGAGAGAGAGTTATTGAAAAAAAATCCTACACTAAAGAGGTGATACACTAGAAAAGGAGTGTGTGAGAATAACATCCAATGTGTGAAACATTGAAGAAAAGTGCATTCTAGAAGGGGTGATAACAGTTCTCCATAATATACAAAATGCAATCACAAAATATTTTATGCAAAAAAAATGAGAATGAATCCCTCCAATAGAAAAAGTAGACACAATACATTTGTAATGAGTTTGAAAGGGCAAGAAGAATGAAAACAAACACAACAAGGGAAGATACATCCACAAAGTTGCATCTATTGCTTCATGGATATGCACAATTCAATCTATTACAAGATAAGGTCCTGGATCACCATCCAAGGAGTCAACTACAAGGATTGTAGCACACTGGCTTAAAAATAAAACTGACAAAGTTTTGCTACCCCAAAATATCTCCACTTTATAATGATCCCAACACTCCAATTTATAGAAATCTGAGAGAGAGAGAGAGAGGGAAAATGAAAATCTTGAAACCTGTCCTTTAACCACTTGAAAGATGTAGTAAATGAAGTGAAATGATTTTTTGTTGCTTGCAAAAGGCTCCTCATACTAACCCATAACTATTTACAGTGAGAAATGTCAGGCCATGCTCAATTGAATGCTGTTAGCATCAGTTAGTTTAATACATTGTTGATTATATTTGATGATGGACAATTATAACTATCCTCTTTCCTCCAGTAGCCTTTATATGCCTATGCTCTTTTGTTTTACACACATATACATTGAATACATTGTTCTTTTTCTGCTATCATTGGTATTAGAGCATTTTTCCACCCTCAGGCATGTGTGAAGACCTGTCCCTGAAGGAGTGGATGTGTTGAAGGATTGGCTATCTGTCTGGAGACATGGACGTGACAGCAACCAACTAGTGAAAAGTAGATCTTCCCTGAAATGTTAGGCAAAACCACCTGCAGTGAAGAGAAAATCCTACAGACCTGTGAAGATAGACATGGATGTATGTGTTTTCCTTTTTGGCATTTTGGTATTTTCTTTGGCTACGACGTGTGTACTTGAGTAAATTGATGACAAAGTCTATTTCCTGGTACTTCCATGAAGAAGAATTTGTGTAGTGATTTCAGATTTTTATGGTCTGCGTTGTATTTGGCATAGATGTTGAATGCTTGAGTTGATATTCATTCAATAATACAACTCAAATTTCTCTAAAATACACGGCTGAAAATGTTTTGTCTGTTGTTTTTGTAATTTGGTAAAGCGTTTAGCGTGAGAAAGGGTATAAAAGAAGCATGTGTGCAGGAGTAGTGTGAACTCTACCACCATGTCTATGGCCCTCACTACCACTGCTTCCACCAGGACCTTCTTCCTTCACCTCTAGAGCCACGAGATAGGAGGAGAACAAAGGAGTGAAGAAGGACGTAGATTGGAGTGATCAATGCTAACGGGGACGATGTGGTCTATTCCGTAGAGAGCGGTTACATAACTGATTATCATTCTCTCCTTGCAAAAGTTAAGGGGAGGCTCATCATCGAAAAGAATGATATGAAAGATAAGAGCATGCCTTTTCCAACAGGAAAGGGTGTCAAGAAAATAGACAATGGAGAAGTGTGGAACATATGACAGAGAGTCTTGACTAGTAATTTACTTCCTACTTCACCATTTTTTTTCATTTCTTTAGTATTTATTATGGACATTCCCTTGGAAAAATACTCGGGATTAAACTTTCATACATGGAAGGTGAAGATCCAACCGCAACTTATGTATAAAAACTTATGGTGTATAGTAAATGGGAAAGAGAAAATTCCCACATACGCCGCCAAATTAGCAGAATGGAAGTGTAGAGATGATAAAGAAAAAGCCATTATTGGCCTTGCTCTCTCCGATTCTGAACTCCATCATGTTGATCTCAATAAATCTTCCAAGGACATGTGGGATAATTTAAATCAATTATTTGGAGCGAAAGTAGTGAACGCGAAGTTTTCCCTAAAACTTCAGTTATATCGATTCAAAATGGAAGAAAGAGTTTCTATTTCTAGCCACATTAATAATCTTCGGTCTCTTCTCTGAAAACTAACAAAAGTAAAATCCATGATAGAAGACGAGGATGCAAAAGCTATCATATTAAACAGTCTATCTTCCAAATACAGTAATGTTGTTTTTACTCTCAGTCAAATTCAGTCTAAATCTTTAGATGAAATGATCGTGGCTCTTCTCGTAGAGGAAAAATGCATAACTGACGATGCTATAGAGGTGATACTCAACAAGAAAGTGCACTTTATTCCAAAAATAGAAAATTTTGCAGGTGATTAGATAAAAATAAACAAAGGCCTAAACAAGAGATTGAATGCCACTATTTTTAGAAGAAAGGTCATACAATGTGGAACTGTCATAGCCAAGCAAGTGATGTTCTACAAGGAAATATAAAACACAATGGAGCTAATACTACTCATATAGAAGATCCAAAAGATTCTGACGAGAGTGAGGAAGATGTTGATGAGATTGGCTTCACATCATCTTTAGTACTGCAAGCAACAAAGGAGGATGGAGGAAAATTGAGGCTGGAGGAAATCCAGTGACCTCTTGCAAGCAGTAAGTGACAAGGCCGTTGAAAGATATTGTAGCGAATAAGGTATTGAGGACCAATTCCTCAATTTTAGTTTGTTTATTTCAATTTTGTGTTGGTTGTTCTGTTGTTTTTCAATAAAGTGTAGATGTTGCACAGTTTCCTGTTTGGGACCTCCTAGATTGAAAAGCATCGTGGGGAACAGAAAAGCACTGAAAGCAACGCATGGTACTCGCATTAGGTTCATGGTAAAACTGTAAAACCACCAAGGTAAAATCCTCTTGGTTCATTGTAAACCTGTAAAACCACTGAGGTATCATCCTTTTGGTTTGTGGTAATCTTGTAAAACCACCGAGGTGAACAGTCACAAAGTGCTCCTGTCCCTCTACGTTTATGGTCAGCCTTAGAAAAACCATGTGTATCGAGACCATGTAGGTGCATGCTCGTATGAAGATCCTCTTTGCGGTGTTCTCATTAAGGGGGGGACATCTAGTATCAGGAAATGTATGTTTGGACAAAGAATGTAATAAGGGGGGGAATGTTAGAATTAGTTAGTTCAATACATTGTTGATTATATTTGTTGATGGAAATTTATAACTATCCTCCTTCCTCCCACAACCTTTATATGGCTCTGCTCTTTTGTTTTACACACATATACATTGAATACATTGTTCTTTGTTTGCTATCAAATGCCTCCCTACTACCAAATAAAACATTATTATGAACCTAGGAACGTTTTCTAAAAAATCATCATAAATTATTCATAAAATTATGTATTTCTCAATTTCTATGGATCATAATCAGAACCATGATTCCAATGGTACCAATTTTTTGCATTTTAGTTGAGAAATGCAAAAGTTATGGCTTTCTGAGTGCGGACAGCTATTTTGGGTCTACCAGGCATTTCTGTCATTTGACGAGACTAAGCATTTACTTTACTTGACCTGAATATTTTTTGTAGAGGACATCATGATTTTTCCAGAAATTCAAATCTTGTGAAAATCAGAGCTCAGGGTCAAAAGTTATGGCCATTTGAAATTCAAGAGGGTCAGGAATTGAATTTTCCTTTGTATGCAGTTATTTCAGCTATATTGGGTCCTTATGTCCCGGGGTGTCCCTTATACGACTTGGGATGAAAATATCCACTTCACCCTTATCACACTTGACCCACTTTGAAAATTGGGCAAGTCAGATTTTGCTGTCCCGCTTGTCCCGTCGTTGACAAGGCTTTCAAGGCCGTTGACCGCCGCTTCATCCGCATCCCTTTGTGATCGACTATTTCAAAATTTTGGAGCCCAAACATCCCTATTTCCCAACTATCCCAAGTGTTTCCTAGGACATTTCAACATGAACTTACCCATTTTCTCTTGGTGCGGCGATTTTGGCCTTACAACGAACTCTTGTCCAAACGTCCTGCGGACCGCACGGGAAAAAAATACCAAAATTTTCTGATTCCTTCTAACTATGGCAATTTGGGCCATGTGGTTCTTGGCTTTCCCGATGTCCCACAGACTGCGTGGGAAAAAAATACTTGATTTTTCCGATTTGAACTTCCTGCGACCATTTCAGCTTTTCGAGTCTCAGATGTCCCGTGCTTACCTGTTCGGCTCGGGCCAAAAATACCTGATTTTGCCGCAATAGACTAGCAGAATCAAATTTTTCATATTTTTAAAAATGTTTCCAACTTCTTGGATTTTTCCTTGGATGGGGGTGTTAGAAAAGAGCCCAAGGGCACCCCCAAAAATCCAAATTTTGTCCTTCCATCATTTATGCCTGCTCAAGCCTGAGGAAATTATGCAAGTTATCCAAATTACCTTGAGGGCATAATTTGGGATAAAACACTCATGGAACATCACTTGGACTATGTATAATGTCATGACACACTCCAACCAGCTTGGGGCACCTCATACCATGATTCTTCTTAGTAAACCAAACAACAGGACCTCCTAGAATACTCCAAATCTTGAGATGACCAATCAACCTTCATGTTTGACATCTAATAAAAACTTTATAGGAACTCATACCATGCCATGACACCATTTTCCAACAATGGGAGTTGAAATAAATGACAACACTAATACAAAATGGCCAACAATTACCTCTAACATTTCCATCACATGAATACTTTTAAAATCCCCTTAAAATGGTGTGGCCTTTCTCTATCCTGAAATTAAAAGGGTTAACACTGCAAATTATATTTTTTGACATTGGGAGTATTGAATGTAAGGGAATCATTTTCATAGATATCCCACGAGTATGTTGTGCTAATAATGAGGATGATTCTTTCTTATTACAAAAATAAAAAATATTGTGGTTCATACATGACTCACAAGCAGAAAGTAGAGGATCACATTTTTTTCCCTTCAATAGTTTCACCAAAAATCAAAATCTTCTATGTTAATTCCATTTTCATCATCTTCTTCTTCTTATGATGCTTCACCATCATTAGAATTTAAAATTAACTATCCACTGAATGCAAGGAATAGATCTTCATTAAATTCTGTTAACAATATAATTCGACAAAAAAAAATAAAATCTCGTGGAATAATTTTATTCTTGTTTCCCAATTATATGTTGAAAATGGTCTAATGAATAATGTAATTTAGTAAATCATCCTCATTGTCTACAAAAATTGTGAAAAACATAGGAAAAAGTAAATTAATTTTTTATTATTAATTTGAAAACCTATTTTTGGCCCTCATAGAACATCCACTCCCTGTTCAATGTGTTAGTCTCCTTGATTATATGGGAATATATAGAAAATTATGGCTACAAATAAAATGAACTCTAACAATATACAAAGTGTGTTACTAAAACGTGGAAATAAAATAATTAATTATTTGTTATTGGGTTTTCCTTAGCATATCCCAACATCTATAACATGTTAACCTCACCCCCTCTATATAAAAACAAATATCAAACAACATATCATCTAAGAGTCATGAAAAATAAAGTTCCTTTCTTCAATTGGATGAATGAAATACTTTATCCTAGATCCATGCGAGAAAAAACATGAGACTTGATGAAGTTTAAATTATTATCCACCATGACAATGGCATCCACTATGGTTCGAATAAGAAAGATGTTTAACCTTTTCTTGTAATAGATTACACCTTCTTACATAGAGTTTAGTCAATCAACCACTCTTAGATCTCACAAAAAATTCCTCTCCAATTACAATTCATTTTTCACCTTAACAATAAGATGGATTTGATACGATTCTTCAATACTTTTTATACCAAGAAAAAAACCTTCCTTTATACCTAATTATTCAAGGCACAAATCGAATAGAGAAATTGTATCTCATCAATACAATCAAATTTTCACTTTGTTTTAATCAATGTGTAAATAAATGCTCTTTCCCCTTGTTGGTACCAATTTTCTTTTCCATATCACACACAAGCCTTTGACTTCATATTAAAAGGAAATAAAACAACTTGAATGCCAGTCACTGTTAGCTTTGTAGGACACTCTCAAATATTTGCAATATATTCTCATTAATGAAACAACATTTATATGCCCCAAATAACTTTTCCCCTATTTACTTGCTCATATAAAAGGCTTTCCCCATCATAAAACAACCCTACATGTAGTCAAGGATAACTACATGTAGTCAAGGATATACTAACTATGTATGTTGCCCACACATATGGGCCTATCCTTTGGAGGATCTTTCAAAGAATTTTTTCACTTTGCGATTATTCTTCACCCATCTACAAGACTACAACTACTGTTAAATTATCTAAACACCCATAATACATATTCCCACTTAACAAATGTAGGGCTAATTCCTAACCCTTGGATCAAGTCAATTGTGGCCACTAGATCTTAGAGTTTCATACTGACCCTAAATATCCTAATGAAATCTTATAAAACCTTTTTCTTTTCCCTAGCCTCCTCATTTGGTTACTTTTCTTTTGTTTAATTTGTAGGTTGGAGAAATGGAAGCCATGGGAGAAAGGAAAGGAAGAACCATGTAGTAATTTCACTAGAATCAAGCTTAGCTTAGTTAACATTATGGATTTTTTGGTGTAATGCCTCCCATTTGAAGATTTTAGATGTTTCCACTCCAAATCTAGAGTGTTATAAAGTTAATCCCTTTTTTGAGTTTCCTACAAGGGAAAAACCCTACTTCATTTTTACTCCATGAGAGTGAATGATTTTAAATACCTATTTAAATATTTACATGTTTGAAACATTGAATTTATTCCTTTATTGCTTGTTGGAGGTTTCCTCTTTAATTTTTCAGGCTTAAAGTTTTAGTTAAACCAAGTTTAAAATAACACAGATAAGGATTGTATTTTTACGCCGTCAATAATGGAAACACCACTCAAAGTAGACTGATGGTCCTGGGACAACCACCCTACTTGGGTGATGATTCAAAACCTCTATCTTTCCTGAGTGGTGGTTCAAAGACCACCACTCTGAATAGGGTGGCATTCCTGTCCTTCAAAAAAAGAACCATCATTTCCATAATTTTTCCAAAAACAAATTTTACTGGAGTTTTTAAAAGATTATCCTTAGCTTGAATTTATATTCCTAAAGTCTCCAGTTGAAAGGTTATTCCATTTATTCATTCCATGCCTAAAATTACTAAATTTAAAGATTTTGTATATCCATAGTAACAAGAAAACAACTACAAGATCATTTTCATTTTCTTTCAACAAAATGATTTTTTTTCAACACAATAACTTACTTAAATTTTATTTCATCTTTCCATCTCTACTACAACCATTTGTTCAAATGACCATAAGCAAGTTTATATCACATTCAAATTTGTAATAAATACACTACTAATGTTTTACAACTTCTATACTCTTCTTTTCATTTTTACAAAAATACAAACACTTACAATGGCAATGAACTTTTTTTTTAGCATGACTCATTCTCTTACAATGTAAAGAGATTTATTTCTACAATAAATTACAACTTAATACACAAAATACATAATGCAACATTTCTTTCGAATACAATACTACAAGTCTTCCACCTTAAGTGGAAATTACAAGAAATGTTTTCTCCCAAAGAAGGATTTATTTTAGGACTACAACAAAAGCTCCAAATTCAAAATATCCAACAAGAACTACACCATGTCTTCACTTGATCACAACAATAAAAATGGGGGAGAGACAACACTCTCCACCCAACATTTAATCTAATGAGGAGAAGAAGTTATCCTCCTCATTGGCCCCTGAGCCCCAACCACAATCCAATAAAAGATGGATCTAGCTCATGGAACTATTAAAAATATTTCACATCACAATAAAAATATTTCACAACCATTTCAAAAAAAAATCAACACAAAATAAAATCACAAGGAAACTAACAAAATATACAAGGCTTCAAAATGCAAGGCCAATGGAGCAAGAATCTATAGGGAGATCACTTATGTCTGTCAAATGGGATTAGGTTCCCACCTTAAAACCCTAAAATATGCATCTCAAAAACCCTACACAACTCTTATGCTTCCCTCAAGATCGTCTTATGCCTCCCACATTCTCTTATGCCTCCCTACAATCTCTTATATCTCCCTAAAAATAACCAAGTAAGAAAAGAAATATTTCTCTTATCCAAGGTGGGGCACCCAACTCAACTCCCTCTAAAACATGAAATAAAATCTCATGCATCCCTACATATTAGATCCCCATAGAATTATCGTACACCATACTTAGGAAATCTATCCAAGAACGCACCAAGAATGCCAAAATAGTCAATAACATACAAATATACATATATAATAGGAAACAATTAAAACAAGGGTGTAGCTCCTACCTTTCCATGGTAGAGCTTGATCAAAGAGTCACATACCAAGATCCTTCAAGACCAATCCAACTCCAACATGCTCCAAAAATTCAACAAGTACTCCAAAATCCTCCAACTCCAAAATACAAGAGCACGAATAAAATCAAGTAACCCCCAAAAAAACAATTAAAATTACATAAATAGCAAAAGGAGAGGAGGGTGAGACGGTTCCATGTAGGATCCCACATCACTTATCATCAACTCCACATCAAAAGTCAAACCTAAACCTAAATGCACAATAAATTCATGGTTGAGAGGAATGATAAGCCTCTTACACACACAATCTAAACCCACACCCCCTAAGGACAAAATTTAAAACCCATGTACAAAAAGTACAATAAATGCCACTTTTTATCTTACAGAAAACATAATGGGGTCTATTTTTAACCCCCAAATCCATAGGTAGGGTTGGTATAAGAAATTAAGAGGTGTGGGATAAGCTTAGCTTGTCCCACAAGCCTCCAAAAATGGCCCTTATGCCCAAATCCGAAATTCCAAGTTAGGGTAGAGTGTACAACACTCAAAGTCACTTAAACTCAATGAAAATCACATAGACCAAAAGACAAACAACTCTAATAAATGACTCCATTTGTCACATCCCCAAATAACTTAATAACATGATTTTTTTACTTAATAAAAGCACACTAATAAAAAATGATGAAATAAATTACTATTGATGCAAAATCAAAGCACCCTCTGAATGGCTTGATTTTGAATGAGGAATATGATGTAATCTACATAACATTGTACCATCTCTCATGTTGTGGGACTTGCGGGCTTGAGATGGTCCTCTGGATAAATCATACTTCTTCTACCTAAACTACCTTCCACAAGCTACTCTAATGCAGGAAAACTATCTAATCCTAATCTAACCTTCCAAGGGATCAGGGAGAGAGAGAAATGCATGAAAAAGGAGCCTACAAAAAAGAGGTGATACACCAGAAAAGGAAGTTGCTGATCACAAATCCAACTTCCTGAAATGCAAAGAGGTGAGAAATGGAGAGGATGGAAAAGATGCATCACAAGCCAAACATAAATTTCAAGCAGAACACCACTTCAAACCCATTAAACACAACTCTCAAAACCTACAATAGACATCAAAAATATGCACAGTATACCTTGAAATGGTGAGAGGAAATAAGATATAGTAAAATAAGTGAATGATGGAAAAAATGCATCACGGAACAAATTTTATTGCTCCATGAGTTTACACAATACATCATTAGTGGGAAAGAGGCAATAAAATGCCATTATAAAGCAAAGAGAGGAGACTTAAACTCCACATTTGACCCTAGAGAAGAAAGAGGGAGGGGGACAGGAGAGAAAAAATGACCAACTCTTAGAAAATTTCCCCCCTTTACAATATATAGAAGAATGAGACAAGGAGAGAGGGAGAATTCAAATTTCTACTCCAACCACCCAAGAAAAATGCATTGAATTCACCTACAACAATGATGGGTTCCACTACAATACCCATGCCTCTATGTGTTGTTCCTTGTTGGGAAATAAAGGAAGCCCATACTTCATTATGGTGGTAGGTGAGAATCCTAACAACCTAAAAAATGATAGATTCTACTTTTATTTTTAAGAACTTAGTCCCACTAATTTAAAGATATCCAGTTGTAGTTGAGTAGCAGACATCGAGAGATTTCCAAAAAGTCCTATCTTGCTCAAATCTGAGCTTCCATTCGAAAGTTATGATCAACTCCAAATTGCTTTGGGTTTGGAGTCTATCTGTGCAAGAACCACTTGGAAGCCCTGCGAATTCTTAAGATTTTTGCTTCCTTTTAGGGTCCTGGGAATGCGACGTGCCGACACTTGGTAGCATCCGCAAACATGTTGCTTCACTCCATTGGGTAAGTAAAGTGCCCCACTATATATAATGTCAAAACCTCTTTTCGGGTGGGACCTTTGTAGTTAGCTCCTGAAGTTGTGATGGTGGGACACTTGGCATCGTTCACAAGCTTGCTTTTCTTTCTTTGTGTTTTTGGCTTTTCTACCTATTTAGGAGATACTTTGTTGGACCCTAGACACGTGGAGGGCTCACAATATTTTGGGACCTACCTTTGGATTTTACCTTTGAACTTACACCGATGAGGCATGTAGAGGCTTTCACTGACTCTTCCCACGTTTAGAATTTTCAACAGCCAGTGTAACTTTCTTGAGCTTTGACCACATGGAGGGTCTACACTCATTTGGGGACCTTCCTTTTGATTTTACCTTTGAATTTGTGCTGATGAGGCACATGGAGGCTTCCGATGACTCTTCCCATATTTAGACTTTTCAATGGCTAGTGAAACTTTCTTAGGCTCTGACCATGTGGATAGCCTACACTCATTTGGGAACCTGCCTTTGGATTTTACCTTTGAAGTTACATTGAGCTGACATGTGGCACCTTCCGTGGTTTTGTTGCTTTGCTTCGAGTCGACTCACTCTGGGCTTGATTTTGAAGTTTAGGAGTCGGGCACGAGGCACGGAAGGAAAATAGAGGGAAGGCGCACGTGAGGAGGGTGTGTGGCACAATAGGGTGTACGTGGGTGCGTAAAGGGAAGAGAAGGGACAAACGATTTTAAGGCATGTCTGAAGAAGGTTGTACGGAGAGGGCACGCGGGGAAGGAATGGTAGGCGAGCTAAGAAGAGGGAAGCATGAAAGGGGAAAATAGAATGAGAGAAGAATGTGAAAGAAGATTATGGAAGCATGGCACGAATATCCAACTGAGGAAGGGCATATAATGGAATAAAGGAAAGAGGGCGCGTGACAAGAAAACCCAGAACTTATCCAATTTGGAATGCATCTACAGAGGGGCGTGTAAAGTGTGCGGGAGGACTACAGTCTCTGAAAAGTGCCAAATGAGAAATCTTGCTGGTGCACAACCTAAAATGTGATTCATCAGAGCCATAATGAAAGTAAAAGTCATACAAATAGCTAGGAGAGTTATTTTGATAACAATTACATAACAAATAAACCGCATACTCTACAATAAATAAAATAAAAGGGAACAATTGCACACATTCCCATGATCACAATTAGAGGTCATCACCCCCATGGGGACCCCCGTTGGAAAAATAAAATACACAAAACACAGCACAAGCTTTTATGGTGACCTTTGTTGTATCCATCTAGTATTCCGCTGTGGTTAGTATCCAATCTCACTTTTGATTGTTTTAATATATTCACCTACAAAATAACACAATACCTCCTTCAGCCTCATGGCTGCATCAAAACATCAAAGATAAATATACGCCCATAAATCAATAACCATCCCCATATAGATAACTCATATTTTCTACTAACCATGCTATCATTTGTCTAAAATTTCAACAACATCTCAATTTTATCTTTTCATCAATATCAACAAGATCACAAGATTAGTTCAAAAGCTATATCATAGTCAACATGATGAGAATTCCGAATGTCAGTAATATATATGCCAACAAAAAATCATCATCGTCAATATAAATTGTCTCTCAAAATCTCTAAGAAATCACACAAATCAACTATGAATCAAATTCCATCAATAGTCAGAATATCTCTATTAGCTAACATCATGCTAAACCAAAATGATACAGTAATCATAATTGACATAGAATAAGTATCAAAGAGAAGTGGGCACTACATCCCCCTCCCCTTAGACTTGAATTTATCCTATAAGTCACCTAAATAGGTGTGGAAATTAAACTTGTAGCAACATAACATCCTCGCATGTAGCAGTAGTCTCATCATACCTATCCCACTGGACTTGCTCCTAATGAATCTGTCAGCCTCGAAGGCATAAGGTCTTGCACTCTAAAATATGCATGGCCTCCACCATCATCTGTCCATGCACTTGCACATGCAATGCAATCCAATACATGAGATAGATCTAGGATATATCTCCTAAGAAGAAATACATGAAAGACATCATGCACCCAAGTCAATCTGGGTGGCAAGGCTAAAGGATAAGATAAGGGACTGATTCGCTCTAGTATCTCAAATGGACCCACGAATCTAGGAGATAACTTAGATCATTTTTCATAATGGATAGGAATCTTATCAGGTCTGAAACAAAGAAACACCTTCGTGCCCACCTCATAACTACGATCAAATCTCCTCTGATCCGCATACTTCTTCTTCCTATCTTGTGCCTCCTGTAACGTCTAACAAATCCAAACAACTTGCTACTCCATGTCTTGTAACAAAGTTTGTCCCATAGATACTTTGTCCTCAAGTCTATCCCAACTCAATGGTGTCCTGTACTCCCTACCATAAAGAAAGTGAAAAGGTGCCATCCCAATAAAAATTTAAAAACTGTAGTTTTAGGAAAATTCCACCAAATGTAAGTACTCCTCCCACTTCAACTGATGATCCATGTTGTACATCTCAAGCATGTCCTCTAAAATGTGATTCACCCACTTTGTCTATCCATTAGTCTCTAAATTATAGGTTATGCTTAAGCTGATACTCATTCCAAGGGCCTATTACATGGTAGTCTAGAAGTGTGATGTGTACAAAGGATCGTGGTCACAAATGATCTTCTGCGGAATCCCATGCAGTCTAACAAAATCATCTAGGTACACTCTCGCTATTACACTAGTTGTATAGGTGTTATTCACTGGATAAAAATGAGAAATTTTCATTAATCTATCCACCATGACCATGATGGAATTGTGGTGGTATCTCAACGGCGATAGACCTACTATGAAATCCATGGAAATGGCATCCCATTTCCACTCCAAGATAGCATGTGGGTAATGAAGGCCAGCTAGATGTTGATGCTCGGCCTTCACACTTTGACACTCGAAACAACAGAACACAAACTGAGATACATCTCTCCGAAGACGTCTCCAATGACCAATTTTTCTCAAGGTGGCATGCATCTTCTTCATCCCTAGATGGGCTGAATAAGGTGCACTATAAGCCTCTACCAAGATATCCTAGCTCAAACCTCCATCCCTCGGTACATAGATCTGACCTCTATGTCTGAGAAGTCCATCTGAATCTACTCCATATCCATCAAAATTCCCTTGAAGGGGTCTTTGAGACTTAATATCTACTCTAGTTGCACGGTAGAAAATGTCAAGTTGAAGTTGTCAGAAAATCTTGCTTCGTAAATCTGTACCCACTTAAGTAGTCCAAACTAAATGTCTCCATCTACTCAGAGCATCGGCAACAACATTCTCCTTCCCCTTCACATGCTCTATCTCCATGTCATACTCACATAGAAACTTCATCCAATGCCATTGACGAGAATTGAGATTGGGTTGCATGAAGAGGTGACATAATATCAAATGGGTTTTCTTGAGAAAACCTCCTGTCCAAAAGGAAATGTGTCCATCAAAGCAAAACATGCACAATTGCTGCACTTCGGTCACACTAGTTGGCATGGGATAATCCATAATAGCTCGAATCTTGGAAGGATGGATGGCGATGCCTTCCCTAGAAATGATTTTACCTAGGTATTGCACCTTTAACTGAAAAAATGCACACTTCTCCAGGTTCCCGTAAAGCTGCTGTTCACGAACACATTGTAGAACCCGGTGAAGGTGCTCCTCGTGATCCTCATGCATACATGAGTAAATCAAAATTTCATCAATAAAAATGAGCACAAAGTGATCAAAAAATGTCTGGAATACCTCATTCATCAAACTCATGAATACTACAAGGGCATTCGTTAGTCCAAAAGGCACTACTGTGAACTCGTAGTGACCATATCTCGTATGGAAGGCTGACTTATGAATATCTTCCTCTATGATCCTCAGTTGATCATATCCAGAATTAAGATCCATCTTGTAAAATACTGTGGCCCCTTCATCTGATCAAACAAATCATCAATATGTGGAAGGGGATAACGATTCTTAATCGTTACTTTGTTTAGCTGACGATAATTGACACACAACTGCAAATATTTGTCCTTCTTCTTTACAAAAATCACTAGTACACCCCAAGGGGATACACTAGGATGGATTAGGCCTTTCTCAAGAAGGACCTCTAGCTGCAACTTGAGCTCACAGAGCTCTGAAATAGTCATCCTATAAGGTGCTCGTGAGATAGGCTCCACTCTTAGAACCAAATCAATGTGAAAATATGCCTCACGTGGGAGACGTAACCCTTGAAGCTCCCCTGGAAAGAAATCTAAAAACTCCCTCAAGATATGATGATCATTAAACGACGGTCCATGAGAATCATCCTCTGATCTGTCATTAACCATGACAACATACAACTAGAAACCTTGTTGCGCACACCACTTAAGATGTGTAGCGGATATGGTATGTATAAAGGTGGGTCTCTGGACTCCCACTATCACTGATTCTACTCCCAAATCATCTACACATGATATTACCTTACTATTACAATCAACCCTATCCCTATGTGTAGATAACAAATCCATGCCCAGAATAATCCCATAGGAACCCAACGGAAGGATGCAAAGATCCAAGGTCAGAGAAAAGGGTCCTGGGTCAACTATGCACTCCTTGACTAAGGAGTGTACTATGAGCTTGGCTCCATAAGCCATCTGACATCCCAACTATGGCTCTGCCTAACTATCACCAACCTGGATCACTCTACTACAAATGGAGAAATAAAAGAATCTGAGGAACCTGAATCAAATAAAATAGGAATAGAAATGCCATCAATACTACCTCTCATCTCAATCACCGTGCTCTGGTTCTCTGCATAGCGGTTTTCGACCGCTGCATATATCCTATGACTCGTAGCCATGTCACTTACTATAGGCTCTGAAATTTTTTCCTTGCCCTTATTGTTAGGGTTCTGAGGGCACTCTCTCTAATGATGCCCAAGTACATTGTACCCATAATAACGACTAGGTCCCATCCAATGAGATGCAAATCCTACAGGTACTCTAGTGGTCTATGTCGTAGATCCTGATGATCCCACTATGGACTGTTGTGGTCACTGCTGATGAGATTGTAGTCCATTTCGGGTGGTTGAGTGAGCTTTAGGCGGTGCCCAAGTCCTGATTGGTACCCTAGGAGGAGGCCCCATACTACATCCCCTATGAGCATCGAATATCTGTTGAGGCCTAAATGGAGGTTGAACCTTCTACTGTTGCTATTGAGGTGGTTGTTTTTGTGTTCTGAATGAATACTGTGTAGAACCATATCCACCACAAGGAGAACCATATCCACCACAAGGAGGAGGAGCTGACTCCCTTTACCTATTATCCTGCATCTGTTGGATACGAATCCAAACTCTATCTATGGCATGTTGTGTGTTCCCCCTAGTCTCCTCCGTAATGTAGGCCTTCTCAATGGCCTCTGATAGAGTCTATGGGCAATAAATGTGCATTGCCCATCCAATGTCAAGGTTCAAGCCCTCGTTGAACCTGTGGATCCTCACTTGCTCATCCTGCATGTAGTCCATGCACTGAAGAAATTCTAGAAAGATACTCTCATACTCTGCCACTATCATGGATGTCTGACGTATAAACATAGGTTGTAGAACTCATCTATCCTCTTCTGAATGAGCCACCTGAACAAGTATATTCTCTTGAACCACTCCTCGAAGAGATCCCATGTCACTGTCTTAGAATCCACATGGAGATTTTACTCCTCAGTCCTCCACCAAATCCTAACTCTATCTCTTATAAGGTGGATGGAAAGATGAGCCTTCATGTTGCTAGTACACAGACATAGATTTAAGCATCCACACAAGTTGACCAACCATGCCTCTAACTAAAATCCTCCAATGTCCCCAATAAAATGAGATGGATGGATTTTTAGGATCTCTCTTATGTGATCTGTTGTTGTAGACTACCTGTCTCTAGGTCTCTGAACATGATCATCACATTGTCTTAGGCTCCTAGATCTATCCCTGTGTCCTATAGCCCTATCTCCAAGACCTCTTTGTGGTGAATCTCGTCTGAATGAATCTGTGTGGGAATTATCTGCCCTATGCTCATTATATATTAGGAAGGTACAAAAACCTCTACTGATGGATCTCTATCTTATCTATTGTGTCTCCCTCCTAAGTATCCTCCGTGTATAGCGACATTAATATCCTATAACGTCTGAAGTATCTAAGGCAATATGGTTGCTACTACCTGATCTAGAGGGGGTAAGTCTAGGACCACGTGTAAAAACCACTCATCTGGTCTGCACCTCCTGCACAGACCAAAGCAATAGTTAGTTTATTACTCTAGATTTTGTTTCAGTTTTCTAGGTTTTCTACATTTTAAAACATCATGCAATGTCATGTGATCTAGGTATAGAGTTACGCTAAGTTTTCCTTGTTATGCCTTATGTTTCAAAGTGTGCCTGGGATCTAAATGTTGAACCCATGGCTCTAATACATAGTGTAATGCCCACATTTTTTACGTTCTAAAACCACATTAATCCTTAAACAATTATCTAGAAAGTTGTGGCAATTTTTTTTTTTCCTTTGTTTTAAATAGGTTACAAGGGTGTCAAACCCCAATGTACGTTAAATTAATTTCTACCAATAAATACTACATTAGAAAGGATAGATCAAATCTAAATTAATGATTAACTATTCTTAATTTGTTTCCAAGGTCACCGTTAAATTACAATCTGCTATGAATGTGCCATAAATTATTTTACTTGGTTAAGTGGTTTTGTCCTTCTTAAATTAATATTCAACCTTATAATTAATACACCTTATACTTGGTTACTTTAATTCCAATATCTTAATATCTTTAATGTCCATTTAAATAATTACTAAAATATACTAGGAACTAAATAAATTTACTTAGTAAACAAAATAACATGACCTCCTAGAATACTCCAAATCTTGAGATGACCAATCAACCTTCATGTTTGACATCTGATAAAAACTTGATAGGAACTCATACCATGCCATGACACCATTTTCCAACAATGGGAGTTGAAATCAATGAAAACACTAACACAAAATGGCCAACAATTGCCTCTAACATTTCCATCACATGAATACTTTTAAAATCCCCTTAAAATGGTGTGGCCTTTCTCTATCCTGAAATTAAAAGGGTTAACACTATAAATTATATTTTTTGACATTGGGAGTATTAAATGCCAGGGAATCATTTTCATAGATATCCCAAGAGTATGTTGTTCTAATAATGTGGATATTATACATTCTTTCTTATTGTAGAAATAAAAAATACTATGGTTCATACATGACTCACAAGCAGAAAGTAGAGGATCACATTTTTTCCCTTCAATAGTTTCACCAACAATCAAAATATTCTATGTTCATTCCATTTTCATCATCCTCTTCTTCTTATGATGCTTCACCATCATTGGAATTTAAAATTAACTGTCCACTAAATGCAAGGAATAGATCTTCATTAAATTCTGTTAACAATATAATTCGACAAAAAAAAATATTTTCTCATGGAAACATTTTATTCTTGTTTCCCAATTGTATGTTGAAAATGATCTAATGAATAATGTAATTTAGTAAATCATCCTCATTGTCTACAAAAATTGTGCAAAACATAGGAAAAACTAAATTAATTTTTTATTATTAATTTGAAAACCTATTTTTGGCCCTCCTAGAACATCCACTCCCAGTTCAATGTGTTAGTCTCCTTGATTATATGGGAATATATAGAAAAGTATGGCTACAAATAAAATGAACTCTTAACAATATAGAAAGTGTGTTACTGAAACGTGGAAATAAAATAATTAATTATTTGTTATTGGGTTTTCCTTAGCATATCCCAACATCTATAACATGTTAACCTCACCCCCTCCGTATAAAAAGAAAGATCAAAGAACATCTCATCTAAGATTCATGAAAAAGAAAGTCCCTTTCTTCAATTGGATGAATGAAATACTTTATCCTAGATCCATGTGAGAAAAAACATGAGACTCGATGAAGTTTAAATTATTATCCACCATGAAAATGGAATCCACTATTGTTCGAATAAGAAAGATGTTTAGCCTTTTCTTGCAATAGATTACACCTTCTTACATAGAGTTTAGTCAATCCACCACTATCAGATCTCACAAAAAATTCCTCTCCAATTACAATTCATTTTTCACCTTAACAATAAGATGGATTTGATACAATTCTTCAATACTTTTTATACCAATAAAAAAATCTTCCTTTATACCTAATTATTCAAGGCACAAATCGAATAGAGAAATTGTATCTCATCAATACAATCAAATTTTCACTTTGTTTTAATCAATGTGTAAATAAATGTTCTTTCCCCTTGTTGGTACCAATTTGCTTTTCCATATCACACGCGAGCCTTTGACTTCATATGAAAAGGAAATAAAACAACTTTCCATTCCAAATCTAGAGTGTTGTAAAGTTATTCTTTTTTTTGAGTTTCCTACATGGAAAAACCCTATTTCATTTTTATTCCACAATATTGATGCTTTTAAATACCCATTTAAAAATTTACAAGTTTTGAAACATTGCCCACATTTTTCGATGTTCTATAACCACATTAATCCTTAAACAATTATCTGGAAAGTTGTGGCAATTTTGTTTTTGCCTTTGTTTTAAATAGGTTACAAGGGTGTCAAACCCCAATGTACATTAAATTAATTTCTACCAATAAATACTACATTAGAAAGGATAGATCAGATCTAAATTAATGATTAACTATTCTTAATTTGTTTCCAAGGTCAACGTTAAATTACAATCTGCTATGAATGTGCCATAAATTATTTTACTTGGTTAAGTGGTTTTCTCCTTCTTAAATTAATATTCAACCTTATAATTAATAAACCTTATACTTGGTTACTTTAATTCCAATATCTTAATATCTTTAATGTCCATTTAAATAATTACTAAAATATACTAGGAACTAAATAAATATACTTAGCATACAAGGGTATTAAATGGCCCCATTCACCCATCTACAACTACTGTTAAATTATCTAAACACCAATAATACATATTCCCACTTAACAAATGTAGGGTTGATTCCAAATCATCAGATCAAGTCAATTGTGGCCACTAAATGTTAGGGTTTCATACTAACCCTAAATATCCTATTGAAATCCTATAAAACCACATTCTTTGCCCTAGCCTCCTCATGTGGTCACTTTTCTTTTGTTTGATTTACAGATTGGAGAAATGGAAGCCATGGGAGCAAGGAAAGGAAGAACCGTGTAGGAATTTCACTAGAATAAAGCTTAGCTTAGTTTACACTATGAATTTGTTGGTTTAATGCCTTCCATTTGAAGTTTGTTGAGGTTTCCACTCCAAATCAAGAGTCTTTATAAAGTTAATTCTATTTTTTGAGTTTCCTACATGGGCAAAACCCTACTTCATTTTTACTCCATGAGATTGAATGCTTTTAAATACCCATTTAAAAATGTATAAGTTTGAAACATTGATGTTATTCCTTTATTGCTTGCTGGAGGTTTCCTCTTAAATGTTTAGTTAAACCATCACCACCCAAAGTAGACACCACTCGGCAGTTCTGGGACCACCATCCTACCTAGGTGACGATTCACATATCGCCGCCTTTCCTGAGCTGCTGTTCAGAGACCGCCGCTCTGTACAAGGCGGTGGTCATGTTCTTTGAAAATATAACCATCAATTTCGTAAAGTTTCCAAAAACAAATTTTACTAGAGTGTTTTAAAGATTATCCTTAGCTTGAATTTATATTCCTAAAGTCTCCAGTTGAAAGGTTATTCCATTTATTCATTCCATGCCTAAAATTACTAAATTTAAGGATTTTCTAATTCCATAGTAACAAGAAAACAACTACAAGATCATTTTCATTTTCTTTCAACAAAATGATTTTTTTTCAACACAATAACTTAAATTTTATTTCATCTTTCCATCTCTACTACAACCATTTGTTCAAATGACCATAAGAAACTTTATATCACATTCAAATTTGTAATAAATACACTACTAATGTTTTACAACTTCTATACTCTTCTTTTCATTTTTACAAAAATACAAACACTTACAATGGCAATGAACATTTTTTTTTGGCATGACTCATTCTCTTACAATGTAAAGAGATTTCTTTCTACAACATATTACAACTTAATAAAAAAAATACACAATGTAACTTTTTTTTCAAATACAATACTACAAGTCTTCCACCTTAAGTGGAAATTACAAGAAAGGTTTTCTCTCAAAGAAAGATTTATTTTAGGACTACAAAATAATCTCAAAATTCTTAATATCCAACAAGAGCTCCACCATGTTTTCACTTGATCACAAAAACAAAAATGGGGGAGGCAAAAATCTCCATCGAACCAATAATCCAATGAGGAGAAGAAGCTATCCTCCTCATTGGCCCTTGAGCCCCAACCAAAATGCAATAAAAGATGGATCCAACTCATAGAAAATATTACAAAGCTTACACATAACAATACAAAGATTTCACAACCATTTCAAAACATAATCAACATAAAATACAATCACAAGAAGGAAACTAACAAAATATACAAGGCCAATGAAGCAAGGATCTATGGGGAGATCACTTATACCTCCCAAATGGGATTAGGCGCCCACCTTAAAACCCTCCGATATGCATCTCAAAACCCATACACAACTCTTATGCCTCCCTCAAGATCATCTTATGCCTCCCACATTGTCTTATGCCTCCCTACAATCTCTTATGTCTCCTTCAAATGAACCAAGTAAGAAATGCAAGCATTCTCTTATCCAAGGTGGGGGCACCCAACCCAAATCCCTCCAAAACATGAAATAAACTATCATGACTCCGTACATATAAGATCCCCATAGATTTCTCCTACACCATACTTAGGAAATCTACCCAAGAACCCAAGAAGCATACCAAAAAATTCAATAACATACAAATATACACATATAAGAGAAAATAATTAAAATAAGGGTGTAGCTGTTATCTTTCCATGGTAGAGCTTGATCAAAGAGTCACATGCCAAGCTCCATCAAGCCCAATCTAGCTCCAACAAGCTCCAAAAATTCAACAAGCACTCCAATTTCCTCCAACTCTAAAATACAATAGCACAAATAAAATCAAGTGACCCCCAAACAAACAATTAAACTTACATAAATAGAAAAAGGAGAGATGAGGGTGAGGTGGCTCCATGTAGGATGCCACATCACAAGTCAAAAACCTCAACCCCAATGCACAATGAATTGGTGATTGAGAGGAATGACAATCCTCTTACAAACACAATCCAAACCCACACCCCCTAAGGACAAAATTTAAAACCCTTCTAACAAAAGTGTAGTAAATGTCACCTTTTGTCTTACAAAACACATAATGAGGTCTATTTTTGACTCCCCAATCCATAAGTAGGGTTGATATAAGAAATTAAGAGGTGTGGGGCAAGCTTAGCTTGTCCCACAAGCCTCCAAAATGGCCCTTAAGCCCAAATCCGAAATTCCAAGGTAGAGTAGAGTGTACAACACTCAAAGTCACTTACACTCAATCAAAATCACATAGACCAAAAGGTAAACAACTCTAATAAATGACTCCATTTGTCACATCCCCAAATAACTTAATAACATGATTTATTTACTTAATAAAGACACATTAATCAACAATGATGACATAAACTACATCACAAATAAACCATATACTCTACAATAAATAAAATAAAAGGGAAGAATTGCACACATGCCCATCAACACAATTAGAGGTCATCCCCCCATTTGGACCCGCCCTTAGCAAAATAAAAATCACAAAACACAACACAAGTTGCCATGGTGACCTTCCTTGTATCCATCTAGTATTCCATTGTGGTTGGTCTCCAATCCCTCGTTTGATTGTTGTGGTATAGTCACCTGCAAAATCACAGAATACCTTCTTCGACCTCGTGGCCGCATCAAAACATCAAGGATAAATATACGCCCATAAATCAATAACCATCTACACATAGCTAACTCATCATTTCTACTAACCATGCTATCGTTTGCCTAAAATTTCAACAACATCTTTTCATCAATATCAACAAGATCACAAGATTAGTTCAAAAGTTATATCATAGTCAACATGACGAGAATTCTGAATGTCAGTATTATATATGCCAACAACACATCATCATCATCAATATAAAATTATCTCTCAACATCTCTAAGAAACCACACAAATCAACTATGAATCAAAGTCCATGAATTATCAAAATATCTCTATCATCTAACATCATGCTAAACCAAAATGATACAATAATATCCATGTCTAGAGTCAACAGTAATCAAAATTGACATATAATAAGTGTCGAAGAGGAGTAGACACTACATCATAAAATAACCCTTTTTAGTAATTAGTCTATAATTCTACTCGGTGATCTTACCTAACTACATGTAGTCAAGGATATACTACCTATGTATGTTGGCCATTCATATGGGCCTATCCTTTGGACTTTTGGAGGATCTTTCAAAGATTTTTTTCACTTTGCGATTAGTCTTCCATCTACAATGTTTTAACCCACCACTTGTATGATTTTGCTAATTGGTTATCTATATTTGGAAGTCGAGACCTCGTTTCGACTATTGGAAAACTGACGTGCCCATAGAGTTTCTCTTTAGTTAATAATATGAAAAGAAAGAATCGCTTCCATCGGCATAGCTTTTTGTAAATAAGAAACTAGTTGAGCACAACAATAAGGAAATCATGTGATGTAAACCCCTCTCCACATTCCTCTCTAACTGATTTCATAAAGCAACTATACATTACTCCCTTTGAAAATAACACGGACTTTGTGAATCCACAACGCTTGAGGTCTCGTATTACACAAAGAAACTATAAATATTGGTTTTAGAGAACAAGAAGGCCTTACTTTGATAACTATCCCCAAGGTCATATCCCTTAACGTTTTGTACATTGCATCACCTTTCTTATTCTAACAAATCTCAAAGATGACTCTCATTCGTAAACTTCAAACTTGTAAAAGAATAATAAGATTGCCAACAATGACTCCAACAGTTTTGTGCCATCTACACTTCCACAACTCGCACAAGCTCTTCCAAAAGTCTTCATGCTCTTCAAATTTCCTTCGCACATCCTATTCCAGTTCTTTGAACTTATTGCTAGCCCTATTCAAATCCCAATTGGGCTGGAAGCCACTTACAAGTTAGTGTGATTGTTATTAGTTCATAAGAAGAACTATACTAAATGATCCAACAATAGAGATTCTAACCATTTAAATGTTATAAATCGCTGGATAGTGCAGCCCCTTCTTAACCCTTCCATGCTGGATATCCAACATTCTTTGATGGCAGTAGCACTATGGATTGGTGCGGAATCTGCGGATCTCATAGGGATTCCACATTTATTGATAAGCTTCGATTGTGCGCGCCGTTCGGAACATCTTAAACATGTGGTTTTTAAGACGAACACGTAACGAATCAATATGAATGGAATTGACAGCAACATTAATTCTCTATACAAAAGCGTTTTCAACTTGGGAGTTGCAACTTGCGATTCGCTAACCTACCATAAAGTAGATATAATTGTTAGCGACGTAATTCACAAAAAAAAAACAAAAAGCATTTTCAACCTGCCATAGATATAAAGCATTTTCAACATGCGGATAAAGTAGAGAGCGGGTTGCGGCATGAGTTCGAAAATATTTGATGCAAAAGCTCGGCAATGGCGGTTAACTATTCTATCTGTAATTAGCAGGATCGTCCATATCCTGCACGTTTTAAATATGCTGTTTGGAAGGGCCGGTTGAATGTATGTCTGTAATTTTTTATGGACTTAATTAGTTGATTCTCATAACTAGATAAGCATAGTGTTTTACAAATGCGAGTCGGAATTTTCGGCACCACATATTATAAAATGTGTTTCTCACGCTGTCGTCATCAAATCCGATTGTCAAAATATTATCACCGACTGTCCTAGTCGAGACTCGAGACTCGTGATCGCTTTGTTTTTTGGCTTTGATGCTTTAATACATTTTTCACTAAAACAATTTCTATATATTCCATTCCCTTTAATAAAGCTGTTTATCATGGCCGCAATTCCAACAGTATTTCTAAATTCCCTCGTGATGTGTTATATAGCTTTTGCCTTTACTTTATAAGCATTACCGTCGATGAAATCCCCAGTGGCTGATAGCTCTTTTTCTCGTGCTATAATTCTCCTTTTAAGGGCATTTTCTTCTACATCAACATGAACTTCAATGGAGAAAAAGGACGATTGCAGGAGTTCTCATTTTCACAAAATCAGAAAGCTTCACAGATCGAGTCCAAAGGCACACCAACGGAGGACCGAGAAGAAATGGAGCAATTTGTAGCTTTGATTGACAGAATTGAAGAAACTAAGAAACTTTGTAAGCAAAGGCGCATGAATTACAGTTCTGCAAAGGACGAGCTGACTGTAAAAAGTATTTCCCCATGGAAGCCCTCATTCCAGTGGGAGGATTTCTGTAGCAGTGGTATAAAGGATAGCTTCGCTGGACAAAGGGTTTTACTTTCTCCTACAACTAACAATCCAAGCATTTCTTCTAATTCTAATATTGATTTGAATGTAGAGGCTGCACCAGAAAGCAAAGATCCGCCATTGTTGCCGCTATTTCGTTAGGATGTTTTATACAAGTACAATAAAATATATACGTTGCTCGTTGCCCCGCAGATCAGACTCCAAGGGTATATGTGTTGTTACTTCAATGCTTATTGATTGCAGGTAAACCAGACGCCCCAACTGTGAACTGACATGATTGTCACCCTTTTTACGTGAGTAACAGGCAAGCAATAAGAAATTTATATTGTTATTATCATTCCATTTTCTGGGTAAGAATCTATCTACCCTATATTGTATATAAGACGTAGATTATATACCAGCAATTGAAATATGTTCGCGCTATGAGTTTGTTCATATTCTTTTCCTTTTATCTTTTTGCAGAAACCTGGTATGTTAAATCTCTGTATACCCTTGTGCCCCACATACAAACTCGGTACAATTGAATGCACTCAGCACGTTTTTATGACACGGTAATGCATAATTGTTTGTAACTCGACTGTAAAATGAACAACTCACTTATTGAGGAATTAATTACAAAATTATTAAATATGTAAATATTTTCATTGTTTTAATAGATTAATAACATTGTTTACTTGTAGAATTACTTTTAACCTTTTTAAAAAAATAAAAGGATTGGTTGTTAAGGAAAGATTCGGCAGGTTTGAATTAAACATGTAACTTCTTCATATTAATTTTACTATACCAAAATATATTTGTTTTATTTTTATTTTTTTTAACAATACAAATAACTATAATTTTGTTATTAATAACAGTAAACAGTGAAAAAAAATTAATATATTACGTTTTACTTCTTCCACTAACAAGTTTTCTAAAATTTTATTTAAATAATCTTCATTAAATTTTAAAGAACATAACTCCATTAATCCTATTTAAGGTACAAAACAAACTTATATTAAATCATACTAGGATAATAACCTTTCTTTGTTAAATACACGTAATTTATAATAAGTTCAGTTTTCTAATGGGGCAAGTGTTCAACTTATTCTAACCTGTTAGGCCCCCATATAACAATACACACCCATCTTTTATTTAAAAACATTCCCACCTAAATACCCTATCACTTAAGCGATGTAGGATTTATCCTACGCCATTGGATCTATTATTTCCTAGCCCTTAGGTTTAGGTTTGACAAAAGTAACCCTAAGAATCCTTATGGGTTGTCATATATTTTTTTTCTAACTCTACTCTCTTATTTCTATTGTTTTGTTTTGTAGGTTAAGGAAGGACGAGAAGGAAAAGAAGCCATGGAGGCCATTATAGACAAGGAAGCTCTTCTTGGCTAAACTTGTGCTTAACAATGGATCTATTCATTTCCCCTTTTGGGTATTGGTTTCTCTTTGGTATATGTCTATTAAAAAAAAATTATTTGCAGATTTAAAGTGTATATATTATGTGTATACCCATTTGGGTAGTATCTAGAAATTCAAGTCATTTATTTTCTCACATATTTCTATATATATAATTACTCATATATAAATTTATATGTTGGTATAAATATATTTCAATATATTTGATTTATTAAAAAAAAAAACTCTTTAAAAAAAAAAACTCACAAATTATATATATAACCTACTCATGATGTCGATCTCGGGAGCTAGAGGAAGTACATCTTAGGTTCACCAATTAGTAGGTTATATATATATATATATATATATATATATATATATATATATATATATATATATATATATATATATATATATATATAACCTACTAATTGGTGAACCTAAGATGTACTTCCTCTAGCTCCCGAGATCGACATTATATGTACTAGATTAAAAAAATCAGTCATCCTAGAATTTGGATTTATTTCTCGTCTTAAATATTCATTGGTAGCATGCCATATCTCGATCAATTGACGTAATTTTTCCACTGCATGTACATTCCCATAATCATGATGTTTTTCCGAAGATATATATATATATAATTCGGCTGTGAGAAAGAGAAAAGTGCACAAGATTAAACCTTGGTTCAGCTATTGCACAGGATACAAGTTTAAAAAGTGGCCACATTTTTTTTGTGTTGGGAAGGGTCGGTTTACGGTTTGGTGGGGGTGGATTAGGGCTTAGGGGGGGGGGGGGGGGGTTGGGGGGTTTGATTGTTGCATGGGGTAGCTTATGGGACTATGGTGTTGTGGGGGGGCATCGATCCCTCCCAAACCCCTTATAAAACATAAGGGTTGGGGGTGGGGCAGCGCCCCTCCCCCCAACCATTAAAATAAAACATTAACCTACTGGCCACATACATTTTTTTCTCTTACTTACTTTTTATATAAAAATTTGAATATATTTATTTAAACCAAACCTTCACCTTGGATCCTTCGTAAGGTATGCAATAAAACATTAATTATTTAATATATATTCCCTTTAAATGCATAGACAAGGAAAAAGACCTACTTTCCAAAATGCTTGAGGGGAAATTGTGGGAAGAAATGATTACAGGAGTTGCACCAAATGGATGCATTGAATCACCTAGAAACTTTCAAGAAAATGCAATCAACTTAATTAAATTATTACCCCATAGCCATGCAAACAAACCCACCCGTGTCCGATGATTCAATTGTAAGTGTGCTTACAAGGCATGAATGCAAAAGAAAGGACACATACACATGGCCAACCAAATGTTTTTCAGAATGCCTTAAGTGAAGGTAGTCTCATGGAATGAGCCAACGATCTGATATACACAATTAGTTTTGTTGAAACAACTTTTGAAACTTCCAAGAAAATGCTTCCTACAAATGTCCAAGTTGATTCATTTACCTTGGCCAACATCCTCCTTGGTTGTGCCAAAATAGACACCTTGGTATAGGGACTACTCAAATGGTTTTCATTAAATGGCATGAGAAAATTTCAAGAATTTTTTTGGAAGGTTTAAAACCAAAATCTGCAATCTTAATTACCCTCTTCTAAGTCGTTGTCAAATGGGGAATTTTGAGTAAGTCAATGAATCACATACCCATATGACCCGATGGTTGTTGGCGAGTGTAATAGCTTGTTGAGTGTTTGTGTCCACAATGGCTTCATTTTTGAAAACATATTTTGGTGTTTGAATGTGGAAACCATTATGATTGGAGGGAGACAATGTGTTGAGATAACAAATGTATATTTTGTGGAAAGTTGTTTAGTTGGAAATATAGCGATTTGGTTTAATTTAATGAATTTCATTAGTTTATTGGAGCTCATCGTGCTTAGTGATATATCACATATGTGGCCTTGGATGTCATATTGAATAGTACAAATGGTGCATTTTTGGATGCATGCGAATTGTTAGGCAGAATGTTGAGAGAGAGGGAGAGTTGGAGCTTTGTGGAATGCTGGTGAACCATTTTGGAACACCTCTTGCATTACAGATGTTATTATTTTATTTCATGGTATCCTTACCTTTGTGTTTTATAATTTTTGTTTAATTTGGGTCTTCATTTTCAATGTAATAGAAATAATAAACCATTAGATAAATATACAGTTGGGTATTTTTATTACAATGTTAGTGAGGAACAATAAAAATCCATCTGGTTATCTACTTTTCGATTTACAATTTGATTGTCAACCATGTTGCTACCACAACCTTATATGTGCTCGTGTCCATTGGTATTGCTGAGAGCTAGATGTTACATCAACTAAAAAAACTATTTCTGCTTAACTTGTAAAGTTATAAAAACAAAATTTCAGGAACTCACAAAACAACCTTCTATAAATCAGAAAAGAGATATTAACTTCCATTTATGTTTCTTGTTATGTGGGGGGTCATATCAAGCTTAGATTGTCCTTGATTGACCATATGTGCTCTTTTTTCCACCCCATCTAAGAGTCATGTTACACCATTTTGCACTTGTAGGAAGATGCTAAAATTGAAAAGTTGTGTTTCGTTTCATCTTGCCATTTGAACCCTAGCCAATGAACTGCCTTCCACCTTTGCAAACCTCAAGTATTTTTACTAGACAAATTCCTGGAACCATCAATTTGGGAAAAAACACTATTCGGGATATTTTGGAAAGGGCATTTTATAGGCCTTCAGTCACAGTTTGACTAGGTCAAACATGACCAATTACGACCGGTGGCTCCAGAAAACCCGTCACCGTTTAATACCCTTTTTTGAGTTCTCAGTCTCATCAAATCTGATCAATTGTACATATAAAGGGGAGCCTATAGGAAGTTTCTTATTTCTTGTTCATCCATTGAACGTTAGTTTTAGATGTGGTTTTCTGAGCCCTTAGGCTAACTTTTGATCGTTTACAACTAGGCCAATTATGATCGATGGCCTCAGAAAACTAGGCGTCAATTGTAAACCATTCCCCAGTTCTAAATTATATCAGTTCTTGTGAGCTATTGGTGTATATATGGACACGTACAAACTTATCCGTTATGTGTTTGTTCCTTAGAAGACAACGTTTGAAACTGGTTTCTTAGCCTTCGAGCCTAAATTGAATGTTTTTGCAATTTGAAGGAAAACGTAAAAAAAAAGTTATAGGACGCATGTCAGGTTACCAAACCATTGTGGAAACTTGTTGACACTTGTAAATAAATGCTTGGAACTCTATCTTTTGGCTTGTTATATAAGATTTGAATTTTTGGAAAATAACATTTTTGTCCCTCTCCTATATCTTTCTCTCTCCTTGGTTACGAAATGAGGTGAAATGAATACATGTCTCTAACCATTTCCTTTTGAATGAAAATTATCATTATTATAATGTAAATGGGAGACTAGCTAACATTAATTATGCTATATTAGGGTGGATACCATGCCAAGGATTTATTAATGACTTCATGCTCACATGATTTTGCAGGAGTGAAGTAAGATGGTGAAAAAGCGTGGTGTAATTCATTGCTTATTATTTTAATTTTTATATGTCATTGGAAAATGTATGCATGTATTTTTATGTTATGGTAAATTTTATTATTGCAAATTTATAATGTGTATGAGATGCTAGTTTTAGGGGTGCTTTGGAAAATGTGCATGTAACTAAAGGTGTTCTTGTTATTCATACTTACATATGGAAAAAATATGGTTGGAGATATATATGTTAAATGAAATTGTAGACGAAATTCCAACATTTGTAAAGTATGAAAAGGTTTATAATTAATTTTTTTGTAATATTTTAGATGTCAGGATTTAAGGGGATGTTAATCCACACATGATTTTTATTTTGATCCTCAAATTTTGTATCATAAAAGTTGGATATGTATGTTAAATGAATTTGAATTTAAAATATTGTAGTGCATTTCCAATGTTCAATAGACGATTAATTAATTAATGTGTTGTATTCTTACCTTCTAAATGTAATAAAGAGATCTACATGAAGAACTCAACCTTAGTATAAGACTCGTGTATAACTACCTTTCTTGGGTGAATCCTTTTAGTGTGGAAAATAAAAACCTTAAGATAATATTCTTTTTCTACACTCGATGTCTCCTTCTGGCTTAAGTAAATAAGACCAAAATTTTTAATTATCTTCATACTCGGTATGTTTAGCGACATTGTTGTAAACTCGACAGTTAGGAGCGACATGGTCAAACTAATTATGGTAAGTAGAGTAAACACTTCCTTAGGATCCTAGTGGGATTTCTTCTCTTACGAAGTTAGATCTAGAAAGGAAGTTCATGATCAAAATGAATTCCTTGTGGGATCCAAATTACACAAATGAAACTAGTGAAATATTTGTTCTATGACTTAAAATCTGGTTAATGATCCTTTTAGTTCCTCGGAGATAAATGTGTTACCTTGGTTACTAACAAATTATCACCTTGGTCTTTCATGAAGGTTGTTTAGCCTAAATATGTACTCTCACCTTAAAATCATATATATTTGGGGTATCAATCCCTATGTGCAATTGGAATTAAACAAAACCTTGGCTAATTACAAGATTAACTTGTGGGTAGAGAATGGTAAGTAACTTCTTATAAAAAAAATTTATTAGAATTATGTTGACTTTAGAGATCTCAAGGAACCAGAAACTTGGTCCCGTAATCCCTTGTTATGCCATTTTTGACATAAAAAATAAATGAAATTTCACAGGTGGAATCGTGAAATGTAGAAACATGGTATCTTACCTTGAACACAAATCACTTATGGGTCATGCGTATTTTATAATGCTTCGAATCATGTACTTCTGCAAGATGTTAGAAAAATAATTTTGTAACTTCTTTTATTATAAAAAAAATCTAATAATGATACCATAATGCGATGTAAGAGTAAAGCATACAAGAGTGAAACGAGATTTGAGGTTAGTAATAATATCACTCTTGGATTCCTTATAACTCAATTAGACATTTCCTTGTGTTAAAAAAGAATATGATTTACCTTAAAGAGACCAAATTTGAGAAAACAAAGGATATTTATAAATATATATAACATTTCTTGACTTGGAAATGTTGAATGGATTCAACAATTTATCAAACTATATTAACTATGGTAGGGAGATTGTCGTAAGAGATAAAGAGCCAACATAAAAGGTTAAACTCTAAGTGGAATGTGAAATGAATTTAAAATCTATAGGTGGAAAAAGGGATAAAATTACACTTGCACAATAATCTCCTTGGAATGTTAATCGCTACTAAGATGTAAACATGGTAATGACGTGTTGTGGGTTTGCCAACCATTGAGTCCTTTTATTTTTTTTGGGTAATTACTAGCATTCATTCATTGGGGAAAGTGTGGCATCAAAAAGTATATGGTGTAATTTTGTGTCTTTGTTAGTCTATGACTTATTTAATTTTCTTGTCTGATATTGAGTTTCTCTTCTTGGAGCCTTTGTGGTGTTGTGTAGTGAGCAATGTAAGTAAAAAAAAATGTTCTAGTAATTTAACTATTGTATTTGTGGGTGTGAACAAAATCATAAAGTTTGTGATGGTTAAATTTCATGGAAGTCAAGGAGCATAAATTCATTAAATTAAAAACTGGCCTGATTATGGATAAGTTGAGGGTTTCATGCAGAGGAAAAATGAGAGAGATAAATCTTGTAGAGATATAAGTGGCATGGTAGGAAAGAACACTTTTAATTACTTAATAAATATAACTACTTGAAATATAAATATAAAGAGAAGGAAAAATGAATTGGTAGAGAAAATGGTGCTACAAAGGTTACATTGTGTAACACCCACTAAAACACCCACAAAGAAAACATGAAAAATTATCGGATAAGTTTTTTTTTGAGTTGCTTGAATTTTATACGATACCACAGGTGATATCAAATGGCTACACCCAACTCACGATAATATTGACACAATAGTGACCCACATAGGAAACAAGGAAACATACAACACCCATCAAGACCAATATTCTATTCTTTTGACTAGGCACAACATAACAATCCAACGATAGTACACACATACAATTAGGTTCTTTCCACCGATTAATATTTAGGATTACATATTTTCTATAATCATATTTAAATTCTTAACTCAATTTCTAGAAGACTCATGTTATGATTCATATAACCCTTCTTATAAAGCTAGACTTCATTTTTTTTACTATTGAACATTAAGCTTAAGATATAACTCCCTTAATTAGGATCATCTATAAAATTTCATTTTCTTGATTAATCTTTTTGTTAATTAAATTGGAGGTATTCAATTACTCACAACAAAAAAGGATTAACCATACAAAAGAACAACCTATAAACACTCTTTTCCTAGCACACTAAAAGAGCTTACAATCCTACAAACCAATCGCCATTCAAAACGGAAGTATAGTTCACAAGTATCTCAAAATAATTATCCATAGAACCAAATGATAAATAAGTTGGGTATTGGATTTATTAATGACCCCAACCCTTAAGGTGACAGATAAGGTTAGTTGGAAGTCTTCGCCAATCAACAAGTGGTCTAACCAAGAGGGTTTTTAGAATAAGAAAGAAGTTTGTTTTCTAAGGACACTACCCTAGAAGAAGGAATTATCCATAATTCACAACCAAGAATCAATTATACAGGGGAACAACATATGCCAGGATAAGGTATAACTATGTCATTCCTAAATTTGAAGTTTACGATGATTTTACCAAACATACCGGCTATGAAAACCACACAAACTTATGCTCTTATAGATTTAAGCTAGGATTTGTAATTAAGCGTAAGAATAAAAATTTGTTAATGATTACAATTCAAAATTTATAATTGATAAATTAGATTTAAAGCTTTCTTGATCCTTTATCCTATTTAGCATGACCTCGTTAACTTTAAATAATACCAAACCTTGGTTTATAACTTAATATAATTTTATATCCCAACAACTCTAGAGAAAAAACTACAAGTATAGGATAAGATTAACAAGGTATATCTGTGACATAGGAATATAGTTTCCCCGTTTTCCCACTTAGAGACTCTTTACTTCATCGATTTTTTTACAACATCATACATACATACATACATACATACATACATATACATACATACATACATACATATATATATATATATATATATATATTATATATATATATATATATATATATATATATATATATATATATATTACAATAACATTCTGTCATACCTTGCATTATCTTATTGTTAAAATCTACTAATATTTACTAATTCAAAGTTAGAACTCAATTTTCTTACCATTATACTTTATGATAACTAGCCATGGATACAACATTCCCTATCCAACATGACACACAAACCAAAGGCGACAGAAAGATTCTAATTTACTTTGACTTGGGAACAAGTAGGTAAACCGTGTAAGTCTTATTAAAGCTATACTATCTTTCACAATTGCAATTATACCATAAGATACTCATAAGAATGTTGTGATAATTTTATATCATTCACAATAATATTTTACAACTTTATTTTAAGTCAGTTACAACAAAAATACTCCACAAATACAAAATACCAAGACATTGTGCCCTTCAAACTTTCGAACAAATACTGTTTGTGATACTTTCAACACATTTAAGAATTCAAGAAAAGGAAATTCATTAGAAAAATTGACATAACTTTCTACAAGTCATTCCCTTTTTCTACTCACGAAAGTAATCTGCACAATTATTAGGATGAGTTAGTTCATGAGAACTGAGAATGATAAGGACTACACATTGGAATAACATGCTACCATTAAAAATATCATGAAAGGAAACCTTCTATTTAATGAAATGGATCCAATCTCTACCCACTAACTACATCTTGTTCATGTTAATATTTCCACCATGTTAACTAAGAAAGAAGTTATATGCTTTAGTTATGAACAATGTCTCTCAGAACTACAAAAGTTTAACAATTAATAAAGTAGGGCCATTGGCCTTATAAGTCAAATGCGGGTTGTCAAGTGCATTAGGATTTCAATCATGTACTCATATAAATTATACAATTAAAATCTAATACTCCAACCATCCATAAAAAATTTCCTTAACTAACAAGTGACTTCACAACTAATAATGATAAAATGAAGATTAACAAAATGTCAGAAATAGTCATTACCTAGAAGCCAAGTTACTGCATATAACCAATAGATTTTCTAACAAGTATTGAAAAAATCACAACTCTCCAAAACTATCCAAGTCATTCATGCAAGTTATCATTGTAAATATCCATCAAAGCTTCATAGTCCTTTTAATTAATAATACGTAGTATTAATCTATAATTTCGATTAAAATAAAAAAAGGAACACCACTTTCTCATCACAAGTTATTTTAATGTAACTATCATTACCATACCCAATGCCACACTTATATATACATTTATATGTACCACCAAATTCCATTAACAGTCTAAACAACAATTTCCATCCTAAATCATATGTGTGTGTGTGTGTGTGTGTGTATCTATATATGTATGTATGTATGTATACCACCAAAAGTCATTAAAAAAAATCAAGAAAACCACGTACCAAACCTGATCATATTAATAGAGGGTTATGAGATAATCATCAACAAGCCATAATATTGCAAGGTTCATAACCAAATTAACAAAACTTAATTCATATTATAACAAAACATGTACCATACTTTAATCCTAAAGAAAATTAAAACTACTATTCACTGTTGATTAAAGAGTTTCATAACCCTAGCCATAATAAGAATGTTTGATACTTAATCCTTGTTTGAGCCTCAAAAAACAATTAAACTCGGAAAGGTTCCCTAATGAAAGTAACAGCCTAAATCAGTTATAACGGTTATGATGTGTTATATTCTAAGGTCAGAAAATCCATTTTGGACCAAGATAAAGAGAATTTGACTATTCTAAGGTAAATTACATTTACTTTATCCATTTAATAGTCCCTTAAGTACCTGTAATGGGTAATAATATTTTTACCTTAACCATGGAAGGCAAATCATTCACACTTCCATGAGGTAATATGATATATAATTCCATCAAGGGAACGATTTTAAGCCACAGTGGTAAGTTCGATATCCCAAGAAAATAACATAGCAGATCAAGATTATGAGGATAAATTGTTATTTACTTTTATTCTATCAAAGTCCTACATCCACCTAATCCAACAAGGTTCACATTTATGAACTTGGTTTTAACCTTGTCACCAAAGTGAGGAGTCAATGACTGATTTGGGAATTACTATTCCCTATTTATAAGGTGAATATGCACACCTTATGATAATATTAGGTTGATAAAATTTCCAAAAAAAAATCCATTAAATCCCGCAAATAAATTACTGGTTCAATAAAATAAAATTTCCAGATACCTGAATATAATATGGTTACTCAAAATAGTGGAGACCATGAAATCTAAGAAGCAATATTCGATTAATAAAATAAAAAATCAACAACCTACAATGTGTACCAAAAATAGCAAGCCATAGATTTTCTTATACAAAAGAAACTTACGATTTCCCAACATTTTAACCTGATACAAACAACCCCTGAGACATCCACCATTAAATTAATACCTCAAAATGGAGGACTACAAATTTTCTTCTTATGGTGGACTGCATGAGGATTTTGAGATTGTGGTCTCAGCCGCTTTGGTTGCATAATGTCTTTCAACATGCTACCAACATGCTACTAAGGCGACGAATTCAGATGCAGAACAAAATAAAGATATTCACATTAGATCTAGAGCTTGGGAAGATACTATTAAGGTACCTCTTGAAAAAAAAGTGGGCCCCCTTTCCCCTCCATCTGGACCGAATACTACTTTTAAAAGTAAAAAAGGTAAGGAGGGTGTAACCCACATACAAGTGCTTGATGGTTGTCTGCATAGAGCTCTTGAAAAAAAAAAAATCTTGCCCTTATTGGATAGTTTTTGGGAGCCAGACCCATTGTTGATATTATCAGAAAATGGGCCATGAGACGCTAGAAGCCAAAAGGGGATTCAAATATCACCACCATGGCAAAGGGGTTTTTCTTAGCCCGTTTCAATCAAAAGGTAGATGTGGATTCAATACTTCTTGGTGGCCCCTAGTGTATTGGCAATATAGGACTTTAAAAAAAAAATGGTATCCAAGGTTTAACCCTAATATAAAGAATATATATATCATCTCCATTTAGTGTAGACTCATAGTACCGCCCCTTCATCTTTGGGATGATGAAATCCTTATCCATATTGCTAGATCGATTGGTTGTCCAATCGAACTAGATGGGTCTACAAAAAATAGATCCAGACTTGCCTTTGGAATATTTTGTGTTTCATCTAAAATGGAGAAGGAGTTTCCTAAATACATCATTCTTCAATCAAAATTTGGGGCATGGAAACAATTAATAGAATATGAGGCATTTCAGCTAAGATGTTTTAAATGCCATAAATTAGGGCATTTTGCTGGAAAATGTCCATAGAGCAGGAAGAAACAACATGATAAAGCTTTAGATATTCCTAAAGAGCAATGCCAAAAACAGACAGCAGAGGCTGAAAAAGCCTCTCATACCGATATAAATACTATCAACAAGAACAAGCAAGATCAACATGCAAGGGTTAAATATCGATGCATGCAGATGAATTTTAAAATAAAAGGGAAAAAAAAAGGGTTTAAGACCATAATAAAGAGGCCACAAGTCTATAGAAAGTTTTGGAGACTGTAAAACCCTCCATTTGGAAAGGAAGAAGAAGTTTGAAAGGAAAAAGGAAATGATCAGACAAAGGGTGAAGAAGCTCTGAAGGAAATGGAAAAGGATCAGGCAAAGATGCTTGAGAATAAAAATCCTATAAAATTGAACATGGAAGTGGATGAAATAAATGAAAAAGTTTACATCCATCTAACCATTTCCAATGAAGAAGAGATGAAGAAAATTACTCCCCTCTCTCATCAAGAATAGGTTATTTAGAACAGTTCTTTGAAGAATACGAAATTGTACAAGCTGAGACAAGAAATGGATAAAGAACTTCTGGAATCCATAGCAAGAGATCTAAATGAGGATTCAAAGTTTAAGGAAATGGAGGAGCTCATAGAAAATGAATACAACAGAGAATTCCCTTTATCTCAACAACTTGAATTTGCTAAAGGAAAAGAAGAAGGAGAAATTACTCTACTTCGACAAAGATCCTTTCTGAATGTGAAAAGGACGGATTCATCACAGTTCGACGAAAGACATGACAATTGAAAGGCTTTGAAGAAAGCCCATAATCACTTTATAGTGATAAAAAGAAACAAATAGGAAATTGGGAAGCTTCCACTTCAAGAATCACAAGAGCTACTACAAAAAATTTTGTGAATATTGGAGTGATCTATAAAAAGGTAGACCCTCTAAAAGCAATTTGAGGAAAAAAGAGACTAAGCAAGAAATTGCAGATGGTACTCAAAGTCTTTTGAGCCACCTGACAACCACCTCCCCAATCCTTTTTTAATGAAATTTATATCTTGGAATGTCAGGGGACTAAATGGAGGTCCTAAACAAAGAATGCTTAAGGAATTAGAAGATCAAGTAGACCTAGTATCCTTGTAATTAAAGAAATGAAAATGAAAACTAAAGATGTTGACGAGTGCAAAAATATTTTATGGGAGAATGCTTCTTTTGCCACTTCTGATTCTCAAGGGGCTTCTGGAGGTTTAGTGGTCTACTGGGACACTAAAACTGTTCATTGTAATGTGCTTTTCTCCTCTCAAAATCATTTAGCAATAAATTTTAACAGTCTTGAGAACAATTCTAATTCGATCCTTTCAAATATCTATGCTCCAAATACTGTTACTAGTAGAAGAAATTTATGGAAAGAATTAACCTGGTTTAGAAGTAATTTTGAGGATTCTAACTCGCTGATTATGGGGGATTTTAACACTCCTCTAAACCTTGGGGAAAAATTTGGAGGGAACTCTGGTTTCTCTAATAGCATGGAAGATTTTTCTGACTTCATTTCATATATCAATCTTATGGACATTGAACTTCATGGTAATCAATACAATTGGTCTAACAGACGAATTGAAGAAATTTTGATTCAGGTAAGATTGCATAGAGCTCTCATTACTTCTAACTGGATCTTAAATTAGAATTTTCATCTCTCCTCTTTACCCAAAACTGTGTGTAACTGTTTCATACAATATTCTAGATCTGTGTCTTCATTTTGTATCTTGTTTACACTTACCTGGACTTCCCAAATCTTTCTATCACCTTCTTCTTATACCTCTACTCCTACAAAACAAGTCTTGTTGGACTTGGAAATGGATTATATCAACTCTTCCAACTAAACTTTACATTCAACCCTTATGTCAAAGTAGCACACAGGAATTTTACCATACTGTCAAAATTTTGGACTACCTTCACTTACCCATTCACATTAAAATTCCTTGCACACCTTTGTTACATACTCATGATGTTTGGTACAAAATTTGAAGCTTTCTCCGTGGATAAGAATATAGTTATACTTAACTTACTAGTTGAAACCCTAGTTTACTCAACTCAAGGCAATGAGGGAAATATTTGAAGTTTTTAATATTATTATTTAACCCTTAGGAGTAATGGCCACCTCTAAAGCATTCATACACCGGTATTCAACCTTTTATCATATTTTCAAAGTCTTTACCATTAATGTACTTTCTTGAACTTGTAAACCCTTCTCAAGTTTGCTTCCTCCATACTATGACAGTCCCTACTTCTCTGTGTTTTTCTTTCTTCTTGCTCTAAGATACCTTTTTAGATGTCTTATATTAACTTTATCCTCACTAAGACCTTTGTCTTACTCCTTATTTTTCAATTTATGCATTGTGAACCTTTAGTTAACCTTGATACTCATTGATAATAGTCTACTAAGGTTTGTCTTAGTCTCAGTCCTATATGGACTTCTGTGCATGCATGCTCAGTTTACTCCACATTCCTCCTCTTTCATCTAGAGAAACACTTATCACAAATTTATTCAAGGCTTAATTGGCTTAATTTCATTTTTTTCTAATTCAATACCCTCTAACAGTCAATACACACAGTTAAATGTATTGTCAGAGTTTCAAGTTATCTCACTTAGTCTTTTCACTCTTAAATTGATGTCACATCTTTGTCTTATGCCCTAGTTCATATCTTCAAAATATCAAGAAATTCCATTGGATAATTTGCAACTTACACCGCTTTTCCTTATATTCAAAAACCCTAGATAGGGTATGCACAAAATTATAAGGGTTTCAAACTTGTTTCCTTCTCTCCATGCATAGAACCTTTCAAGAAGAACAAGCTAAGTCTTGATTCCATTAACAATACTTGAAGAATACTTTAGAAATTCATTTCCTTTTCATATAATGTGTTTGATCTAAATTTCAGCATTGAAGTGTCTCAGTATTTACTCACCTCTCTCGTACATGCACAATACAATAGTCATTTTTCAAGATTTTAAATTGACAATTAAGGATTTCTCAATATTCCTTTCAATTTTTTATGTTCCCACAAAACATACCAAATGTGACTAAGCCTTTGCTAGTAACTAGTTGCTCACTAAGTTTACTAAATCATACACACTCTAATAATTGTTTGAATCTCTATCAATCTTTAAGTATCTATCATGATTTTAGGGTCTTCAAGCCCTTGATCACATGGAACACTTTAATCTCATTCTTCCACTATAGGTAATTGGTTTTAAGAGTCTTTTTCTTGACTTTTAACTCAACTTCTTGTCACAGTACAGGGAAAACCCATGAGGACAGGGTTAAGTCTTAGTTTTACTATTTCTTGCAAAAAAGGCGATGTCAAGAGTTAAATCTCACTCTTATACGTTGAGGATCATAAAAATATTACAAACATCCCACATGTTGAGCATTTTAACTTGTAAAAGTTTTTAGTAATCATTAGAACTATTTCTTACTTGCACAGTCAGGGCACAACACAGTTTTACATGCAAAGAAAATCCTCATTACTAAACCCCATCACTTTTCCATCAACTTGGGTACTTGATTAAACTTACCCACACATTTTTCAAGACCTTGGAAGTATCTTAGCCCTTGGTACTGTATAAACATTCATGACAACTTTAAAACTTAAGACTCAGGGTTCTTTACCTTAACTCACAAAGCCATTCATAGCCACTCAAAGACTATACACTCTCTTCTACCTACAAGATCATACATTTCAAACCTTTAAATAAGTTTTAAGCACATATTTGAGAACACCCAATGTAAAGCAAAATTTCTACATAAGAAGACCTGTTGGTGCAAAATCACAGCACCCCTAGATGTTGATCAGATTTCTAGGTTGATCATGCTAGCATCTAGTGTGATTGCACAACATTGAATCCTTTCTCTGAGTGTGGGACTCGCAAGAATGAGAAAGGAATATCCAGAGAAGGTTGGTTCCTACTCCTAAACTACCTGCCACAAGCTATTCCAGTGCAGGAAAGCTAATCTAATCCTAATCTAACCACCAAGGAGACAGGGAGAGAGAGAGAAGAGAAAAAGAACAAAAAGCCTACACTAAAACGGTGATACACCAGAGAAGGAGAATGTTGAACATCTATCAAAACTGCCATGGGACATGGAGAGGTGAGCAATGGGAAGGATGGACAGATGCATCACAGGCCCAAGGATAGATTTCACACAGAAAATGTCCCAAAACTCCATGAACACAGCTCCAACCCTGCAATGAACATTCAAACGTGCACAAATACCTACAATGAAGAGAGGCAAGAAGAAAACAAGCAAAAAATGAGCAAGGATGGATAGATGCATCATGAAACACGTTTTTGTTGCTTCAGAAGTTTGCACAGAACATCATTTCAATAGTAAAAGGCAAAAACGCCATTACAGAGCAGGGGAGGAGGTTCGAACTCCATTTTCAACCCTGGAGAAGAAAAGAAGGGAGCGGTAGAGCAGAAGAGATGAACAACCTGTTTTGAAAGAAGCCCCTCCTTACAATTTATAGGAAGAATGAGAGAGGGAAGAGAGAGGAAATCCGAATCTACCACAACCACTTCTAGATTGTATTTAAATCATCTCATTATGGCAAAAGCGGCGAATCCTGGAAAAATGGTGGACTGTCTAGCAGAAACGGCGAGCTGTCTGTTGTATTAAAGCTAGTTGTTGAAACGTCACTTCTGTCTATTACCACGCGTCAGAGATGTTTCTCAATTTTCTCTCTCCAAACTGAACCAAAATTCAAGATTGACCCCGGAATCATGTAGAGAATTTCTCCAACTTTCCATTTATATAAAGAACGTGAAAATCTGAGCTCTGGATCGAAAGATATGGCGATTTGAAGATTTAGGGCAAAAAACCAGGTCAAAACGGATTTTGAATTTTTTCCTACGCTCTGCCACTTGGATGACACGTGTTAGGCTTTGATTCGCTGAGAAATTATCTCTCCTCCACCTTTCTGTGGGTTTTCCTTTGAAAATTTTGACTTTTTATAACTTTGGAAAATTTTCCATTTTTTCCCCGCGCCCCCGCCACTTGGGACACGTGGCATGATCTGGTTAGAGGACAGGGGCGCGGGGTCATCCTTGTCTTTTAATTTTTGGCCCAAGACTTTTGCAAATTTTCCTAAGTCTTTCCCTGGCTCCGAACTCCCCCCGCCTTAGGACACGTGTCCTGTGTCTATTGGCTCGGGCCAACCCTTCAAACCTTGCCCTATGAAATTTTCAGCCAACACTTAGCAAATTTCCGTTGCGCTTCCCCTTGTGACACATGGCATGTTCTAATTCATTCGCGGGCCCCCTCGCCTTTTCGCGTCCCTCGCATACCTTTGTCCCGGATGTCCCAAACTGTCTGGGACAAATTTCTCCAAACCGCCCGATTCGGGCTTCCTTGTCCCTCTTTGCGGCGAAGACACGTGGCGAGATTCCATTGGCTCTTGGCTCTTTCGGCTTTTCATGTCCCACGTATACTTTTGTCCCGGATGTCCCAAACGAAAGTCCTCTGTTTCAGTCGAACCGGCCGGTTCACGTCCTCTGTGCACTTTTGTCCCAACTGTCTGGGACAAATTTCTTCGAACCGCCCGAAAAGGCTGACTGTTTGCTCTCTGTCGTGTGCCTTTTTACATCCTTCACGTCCTCACGGCCCAGATGTCCCAGCCTGCCCGCACAATAGTTAGTCAATTTTTTCCTCCTTTGGCCGAATCGGCTTTTCGCGTCCCGCACGTCCCCATGGCCCGGATGTCCTTTTGCTGCGCGGACCGTCTAGCGGCTTTTCGGCCGATTCGGGCCCCAACGTCCCAACTGTCCCTAGTGCTGCCTTAGTCGATTTTCTTCATTTTTTCGGCCCCAAGCCTGCAAACGCGAAATCCCTTTAACACATTCCTGTAACCTTATTTTCTGCATTTCATCCATTTTCTCAACCTGTTGGGATTTCTTCTTGGACAGGAAAGTTAGAAAGAAACTGAGGGGACCCCCAAAACATGATTTTGGTCTTCTGAATCAATATATTTGCCTGGGACTGACAATCTAATGCATGTTATCAAAATTACCCTGGGGGTGAATTTTGGATAACAGTTTTGGCGACTCAGCGGGGTTATTTGCCTGCTAGATGAATGATCAATAGCTTGAAGCAATCCATTGGGCATGGAGTCATGAGTAGTAACCTGCAACTGATCTAAACTTTGAAAACCTCCCTCTGAGCCACTTGAAAACCCATTGAAATGGAGTCATTCTCACCAAAATGCCACTGAAATGGACTGTGCAAGAGCAAAACCAGCACCACAAAAACTATGTACAGAACTGAAAATCATACATACTCCAAATGGAACATGCAGAGTGTGCACAAGCACTTCTTCTACTAAAAGCAAACCTACCTACTCTATTCTAACTGGAAGCAAAGGCAAGCTAAACAAACCCTGCAACTGGTTGTGCAAAATAGCTTCCTTTCATCAAAATGGGCAGCCATGCAAATGATTTGGCATTGAACATGGCTGATTGGATGGATGGAAAATCAACAAGAAGCTGGTCTTCCACCCAAATCATCAAGGTATCAGCTGAAGGCAAATTCAATACCTCTTTTAGTTGCTCTACATTTGGATTGAAGAGGTATGACAGCTGATCCTTGGTACTTTGTAGGTCACCCTCATGCTCAGAAGTAAGCATGACTAGTTGTGACTTCTCCTTTGGCTCCAATGAAGCCAAATACCTGATTGGGCAAGGTCTGATCTGTTTGATATGCCCATAGCTCTGATTTTCAACTCCCAAAATGGAGTCTTCTTGTAGACCCTCTTGAATGGATGGTGTGGAAGAAATGGTGAAATTTCTCTGTCCTTTCTCTTCCTCCAATGAAGGACATGAAAGATTAAAATCTTCCAATCTTGGTCCCAAAGAGCTGCTATAAGATGCAGGCTGCTGCAAATGAATGTTCTCCTTCATGACAGCAGACTCAAGTGTTTGGAATGTGGATGATGAAAGAGAGAATGGTGGAAACTCAACCGGCTCTTCTCCATCAAAACAGTCCTCCAAATCTGACAGATAAACTACCTCATTGTTGTCCTGCTGCAAATGCTCAACTTCCTCCATGGTGTCTTCTTGATCTGTAACTTGACCACCATGGTTTCTTTCACCCTCCAATATTGAGTTTGAGAGATCAAACTCCTCTTCAGTACTGGAACTTGAGAGAGGTGAAGTAGAAAGAAGAAATGAAGGTTCTCTTGTAGCCTGCTTTGTGCTCAAAGCCCTTGGATCTGCACTTTTCTCCTCCACAGCTAGAATGTGCTCCTCTTCTTTTGGATTTGGAGCAGCTTCTCCTTCCTCCAATGTTTGAAGACAATCTTGCTCTTGATTGAACTCTTCCTTTAGCATGAAGTTTGTCAAGTCAAGCTCTTCAATCTGCTACTCTAGAGGACAAGTTGGGACTGCAAGATCTTCTTCTAAGCTTTCTTCCTCTATGGCTGATTGTGCAACTTGAATTGAATCAGCGTTTCCTTCAAATAGAGTGCCAACATGGACACTACTTTCTGAGCAAACTGACTGCTGATCTGCTTCTTCTTTTTGCTCTTCTTCCGCTGCCAAAAAATCAGTCCTAACCACCATTTGTTCAACCTTAGCCTCTTCTGTAGGTTTAACCATCAAGGGGATCTTTGTCATCCCAAATTTAAGAGCCCAACTCTTAAGACTTTGAATTTCTTCATCTTTGTTGGGCTCCTCTTCTTACTATCCTTCATGGCCAATTTTTGCAATTTCTTCTTCCCCACATGGAATTGGGAATGCAAGAGGAGGGATGGGTTGTAACTCAAATGGCTTAGCAATTTTTCGTGGTGGTGGAGGTAGAAACTCTTGTTTCTTTGGAGGAGAGCGTATTTCTTTTAGCTCTTGTGGAGGGGATGACTGTTTGGAAGGAAAAAGGAAAGAAGAATTGAGGTGTGGTGGAAGACTAAGAAGTGGAGACATGAGATCAACATTTGGGACAGCAGATGGGGAGTTTAGAATTTGACATTCCAAATGAGATGATGTTGCTTGAGTAATGGGAAGAGAAAAACCAAATGATGGTGTAGAACTTACCCATTGACAAGGTTGTTCAACACCAAGTGTATAGGCCTCTATTTTTTCTGTCCATTGTGCAAGTTGGGGCAGCATCTTCATCATGAAGTCCAGCTTCTCCTGAGGGCTGAAGTGTCTTGGAAAAGGGCCTCCCCATGGACAAGGAGTCCTACAACCAATTTTGAAAGCTCTCATTTGAGCTGTTGCTCTGGACTGCACCATCTTTACCTCCATCTTTTGGATTTTCTCCAACAGACCAGCATCTTGCATTTGATGGTCTTCATTATATGCATACTCTTGCTCTTGGGAAGCTCCATAGCCAAACTGACTTTGGCACTGCTGTTCATATGAATATGCATGCTGATCTGAAGGATTTGTAAAACCTGTTGGAGGTGGAATATACTGCTGTTGTTGATATGAAATCCATGATGGAAATGAAGTCATGATTGCACAACTTCAAATAATGAGGAAGAATGAAAGAGATGGAAAGAAGGATGAATGGAAAATGAATGAAAATGAATGGAAAGGAAGGTATGCAACTTCAGAGATGGTTGTTGACCAGATGGAGTCGCCAGATGTGTTTGCAAGTGCCTCCAAAGGCTGAAATCTTCACAGGAACACATCAACCTGCAAAAGATGAAGTGAAAGACCTCTAAGCTCCCACCGGGCGTGCCAAAACTGTTAGTGCAAAATCACAGCACCCCTGGACGCACATCAGGCTTCTAGGTTGATGTTCAGGCATCCAGTGTGATTGCACAACATGGAAACCTCTCTCCAAGCGTGGGACTTGTGAAATCGAGAGAGGAATCTCCAGAGAAGGCTGGTTCCTACTCCTAAACTACCTGCCACAAGCTATTCCAGTGTAGGTAAGCTAATCTAATCCTAATCTAACCATGCCAAGGAGACAGAGAGAGAGAGAAAGGAAAAAACAGCAAAAGCCTACACTAAAACGGTGATACACCAGAGAAGGAGAATGTTGGACATCTATCAAAACTGCCATGGAACAAAGAGGGGTGAGCAATGGGAAGGATGGACAGATGCATCACAGGCCCAAGGATAGATTTCACACAGAAAATGTCCCAAAACTCCATGAACACAACTCCAAACCTGCAATGAACATTCAAACATGCAAAAATACTTGCAATGAAGAGAGGCAAGAAGAGGACAAGCAAAAATGAGGAAGGATGGACAGATGCATCACAAAACACGTTTTGTTGCTCCAGAAGTTTGCACAGAACATCATTCCATTAGTAAAAGGTAAAAACGCCATTATAGAGCGAGGAAGGAGGTTCGAACTCCATTTTCAACCCCTAGAGAAGAAAAGAAGGGAGGGCAGAGCAGAAAGAATGAACAACCCTTTTTTTTTTTTAAAAGAGCCAAATCTGGCTTTTACATTGCATGGGTCGAGCCCAGGGGACAGAAAACGTGGGAAAACGTGCAAGCCCATTCCTCATTGACTGCAGATGCATTAAATCAGCATGGAGGATCTTACCAACCCATACCCTGTTACTTCGAGCGATTTTGGAGGAGAATGCGACCCATTTGTATTAATTTGGCCACTAAAATGTCACTTCTGGCTGTGCAGAAGAAGAATGCGACCCATTAGCATTAAAACGGGTTGTTGAAAGGTCGCTTCTGGCCATTACCACATGTCAGAGCCGTTTCTCGATTTTCTCTCTTCATACTACACCAAAACTCGAGATTGATCCTAGAATCATGTAGAGCATCTCAACAGCTTTCCGTTGATATAAAGAACGTGGAAATCCGAGCTCTAGATCAAAAGATATGGCGATCTGAAGATTTAGGGCACGGAACAGATCAAAACGAATTTTAAAATGTTTTCCCGATCTTCGCCATCTGGACGACACGTGGCATGTGCTGATTGGACGAGCAATTCTCTCTCCTCCGTGTTTCGCGGGATTTCCTTTTGAAATTGCTTGTGGGCCCCTTAAACTTGGACACGTGGCACCATTTCATTGGTTCGGTTCAGCGCTCGATAACTCACCCCTTTGACCTTTTGAATTTTTCTCCTGTGAGGAAACATGGCAGTTTCTGTTTGGTCCTTGGCTCCTTCGGCTCCTTCGCGTACTTCACCTCCATTTGTCCCGGATGTCCCATTTGATTTTGGGCCCTTTGTGCTCATTTCGGCCGGTTCGGGCATTTCGCGTCCATTTGTCCCAGATGTCCCATTTGATTTTGGACCCTCTGGACTCATTTCGGCCGATTCGGCCGCTTCAGGCATTTTTGGCCCGCTTGTCCCACTTTTCTTCGGACTGACTTGACTCTTTTCGGCCGGTTCGGCCGGTTCGTGCCTTTTTGGCCTGATTGTCCCATTTGATTCCCTCTCAGCAGTTAGCCAATTTTTTCTCGGTCGAACCGGCATTTCGCGCCCGCTGCGTACTTTTGTCCCAGATGTCCCTGTTGCTTTGCGGGCTGTTTGTGCTTACTTCGGCCGAGCCGGCCGGTTCGGGCCTTTTTGTCCCAAATGTCCCGACTACCCCTAGGACTAGGACTTAGTCATTTTTATGATTTTTTCCTGGATCAACCTACTTGCCTTCTGCAACCTTTTTTTTCACATTTTCTTAGAGCTTTCTCTTTTCAGCCTGGACAGGAGAGTTAGAAAAATATCTGAGAGAACCTCAGAAACATGATGTTTGCTCTGAATCAATCAATGTGCCTGGGACTTGAATATTCTGATGCATGTTATCAAAATTACCCTGGGGGGGTGAATTTTGGATAACATACATATCACTCAACATGATAATAAGGATGAGATTATTTGGGTAGATTCCTTTGATGGAGAATATTCAGTTAAATCTAGTTACAAATATTTTTTTACTTCTATTAAAAGTGAAATTGATTGGCACAAGCTCTGGCTGCCTAAGCTAACTCCTAAGGTAAATTTATTCTAGTGGCTTATCATCAAAGGTAAGTTTCTAACTAATGAAAATCTTATTAGAAAGGGTTTTATCATGCCTAACAAATGTTGCGTGTGCCATGAAGAAGTTGAAGACATTAAATACCTCTTTCTGCATTGTAAGTATACTTCCAAAGTTTGGCATCTTACTTTTGAGAATTTCAAGCACAACTGGATTTTCCCCCATACTTGTCCATAAGCATGGGAACAATGGAACTCCCCATATAAGCATTGTGTGATTAGGAGGCTATGGCAACTGGTTCTCCCCTACACCATGTGGAGAGTCTAGAAAGCTAGAAATGATGTTATTTTTAGAAATACCAGAAGGCTATGTAAAAAATTATTTAAAGAAATTATCATTGCAGTGAAAGACAACATTGAAATATTTAAGCCTCAAAAAAATAAAATTTATCCCAAGGAAGAGGAGCACATTCTTGGTGCTTGGAACATTGGCACTCACAGAATTAAGCATAAGGATAACAACAACATTGATAGATCTTCTATACTTTGGATTCAGCCACCTACTACATGGTACAAAATGAACTTTGATGGAGCTACAAAATGTAATCCTAGGGATTCGGGAGGTGGTGGGGTGATCATAGATCATAGAGGCTGCTTTGCTGCTGCTTTTTCTGGTAAGATGGGTAAGCAAACAAATCATTACTCAGAAGCTTTGGCTACACTATGGGGAATAAGGTGGGCTAGAGATTGTAATATTTCTAATATTATAATTGAGGGGGACTTGTTGAACATTATTAATTTGTTAAATCAAAATCAATGCCCAAGCTAGTCTATCAGAGATTTCATTAATGAAGTTATTGAAATTTGCAATTGTTTTTCTAATTGGACGATTATCCACACCAATCGTGAAGGCAATAGATTGGTTGATAGTTTAGAAAATATTGGTGTCAACAACACAATGTAAACATGGTTAAGCGGCGACCCTCTTCCAACTAAAGTACTTGATGACATCACTAAAGATATACATGATTTTGCACACAATCATTAATAGTTACAAAGAAGGTGCCAAGGACGCGATTATTAATTTCAATGGTATGTTTAATGATGTTTTTTAAATTCTTCACACTTCAGAGGTCCCCAAAAGTAGAGACGGTGTAGAGTCGAACTGAATTAAAATTTCTACCATTGTATAGATCAGAAACAATATTAGCAAAATGGGGGAACTCCATGTAAGACCAAACCCATTCATGATCCATCTTGGAAAAATGACACAATTCTTTGGAATTATCTAAAAATGTGGGGCATTTCAAATCTCATTGAAAAGATGCAGGATTTTGACCAAGACATCTTGGTGAAATTCACAAATGGTTGGAGAAAACGTACTGTTGATTATGGAGAAGTCAAGGTCGATATCTCTGAGGAACTCATCACTCAGGTCATGGGGCTAAACCTGGATGGAGCCAAGTTTTTCAACAAAAGAGTCGACCATGAGGTTGAAGGTAAAAAATTTCTCGAGGAAGGGGCACACCTGGAATTTTCCATTGATGGAATAAAAGTGGCCATTATCCCTAAGCCATTTTCTGAGATAGCGCAGATGATGGTTAGGTACGTCACAGTTGAGGGAAGATATGACAACATTATTTTGAAGCATTTAGTATTTCCCAATCATTTATGTAGGGAATATAACCCTAAATTTCCCGCATTATCGTTGAATTCCTTGGAGAATTCTATTTTAGAAGTCTAGAAGCATACCCAGGTTACACCCCTATATCAGGGTCTGATTCTACACATCCATCATCATTGTATCTCTTGCTCTTGCCCTCTTCCTACTCCAACTGTTATTCTCCCTATCCCTGTTGACAAAGGTTTGGATTCTTCTAGCAAAAATATTAAAGGAAAAAAGGATAAGGTTTTCCTGCCTTCTTCGCAAAGGATTCTGCGTAGCCATAGGGATATTGAACTTGCTGAAAACTTATTGCATATCAGTAAACCTGTTGACGAATGTAGAGATGTGGATCTTCTTAGCAGGGTTAGAAAGCTTGAATAGGAGATTAAAGACCTTAAAATGCTCCTAGGAATTTGAAAAAAACAAAAAGAAAGAGGAAGTTACAAAATTTTGAGGAAAATGATACTAATATTGATATTTTTAAGAAGCTCCTGTCAATTGATGCTAGGTTGGGCAATGCCAAGGGCCATCACAACTACATCATCTCTGCACTGAAAGAGTTTTATAATTTTATGGAGCAACACGTGAGAAGTGTTTGCAGTCTTAGTGGCATTCCGGATGACATCTAGGATTCTAATGAGACTCGTGACCTTGCACTTTCTCAGGAGGACATGAATGATCCTTCTCATGCCATGACCATTGTCCTATTCACCTCTCTTCAGAAAATTAAGGGCAAGATTGACAGGGCAGTCAAATAGTGCAGTGCCCAGGAGCATTTTAGTTGCTGTGAAGTTATTGTTTTTTGGAGATTTTGATGTTGTTTTCTTACTGGGATGCCCTTTTTTGGATCCCTCTTTAAAATATTTTTGTCCTTTTGTTCTTCTTTGGATATCTGTTTGGATGGATCTTTTTGTACTCACTTTACAGCCTACATGTTTAAGGTGTTTAGCCTTTCTTAGTTGGGTTTTCTCCTTCTGGTATCTGGCTACTTGAGCCTTTTTTTACTCAGGGTATAGTCGCTTAAAAAATATTTATCCTTACTAAAAAAACATTTCGAAACTTTTCATTGTTATAAAAAGAAATTTTAAGGGCAAAGGAGGGGTTTCATAGAAAAGCTACAAACCCGAAATAGATTTTTAAGGAAAAATTACCCAGAAATACAAAACCAAAGAATAATCAAGGAATAACCAAGAAGGAATAAAAAAAGGACTGTACACCATCAAAAAAATCCCACTCGAAAATCCAAATCAGGAAAGAGAAATGATTCATTTTAGGAGATTGTTAAAGCTAGCAAATCTTAAAATGGGTAGTAATTATCATGCATTCTATACACTTCCAAAGTCTCAAATATGTCTACCAGGCCCCTGTAATAACAACGTCTGGTGAAATTCCTCTCTTCTTTATTTGTTGTGCACTCATGCTTCATTCTAGACTCACCATGATATGACACAAGATGAGAGTATGCGACAATATTCATAGAGGATTTACCCACATGTGTAAATCACATTTTCTTGGAAGTTCAATGCCTCTTTAACAAATCCAAACTACAAATCTTCCCCAAAAGAATCTCATGCGATCATTCCCCTCTTGGCTTAATTAAACCACCAAACACATGCTAGAGTTGGTCTTTAGTAAAACAATAAATGCAAATCAGGAGACCAACATCCCCATGCCCCTGGCCCACTTTCCAGCTAAAACAATATTAACCATGGAATTCAATGATGGAATAAATAAATCAGGATGAGAGTATGCGACAATATTCATAGAGGATTTACCCACATGTGTAAATCACATTTTCTTGGAAGTTCAATGCCTCTTTAACAAATCCAAACTACAAATCTTCCCCAAAAGAATCTCATGCGATCATTCCCCTCTTGGCTTAATTAAACCACCAAACACATGCTAGAGTTGGTCTTTAGTAAAACAATAAATGCAAATCAGGAGACCAACATCCCCATGCCCCTGGCCCACTTTCCAGCTAAAACAATATTAACCATGGAATTCAATGATGGAAGAAATAAATCAAGAGTTCCGAACAAAGATAATTAATGTTTTTTGTGCTTTCAAGAGTGGGCAAGGTCAGTGGTTGGATCTATTAAATTCACCATTAAATTTGGTATTAACAAGCAACATGTGTGGAGGACAGGTTGTTGAAAAGATGGAAGCTAGTGGTTAGAGCATTAACCAAACATTGGTCTTGTAATCCACCTCCTAAACATTTGCACAACCAAAAGGATTCTCCTTATATTTCATGCAAGTCAAGTCTAGGTCTGCGGGGATGGATCAACAATTACTTAAACTTAGCTTAAAATAATATTAGATCCCCTTTTTAAAAATAACATGCCCTAAATACTTTTCGAAAGGTTTTCAACATTCCTTCAGAGCTATTACACCAAAGCGTCATTACGTAACCTATTGAAATCGAGAACACGATTTTCCTTCAAAAGAATATTCATAAAAGATGCTACGAAGATCCCCAACAACTAGAAAGCATCAACAATGATACTATAATGTAATATGGAAAGAAAATACGTTAAAATAACTTCACAATAAGATCATAATAACCTAATGATCAAAGGGAGTACACACAAAGATTCAAATTTTACCAACAATGGTTGTTATCCAAAATTCACCCCTCAAGTCAGGACATGGGGACATCTGGGCGCGAACCGGACGAAAGGCCGCCAGGTAGTCTGCGCAGCATTTGGGACATCCAAGCTATAGGGGCGCATGGGACGCGGAAATCCGAACTGGCCGAAAAGTGGAAAAAATTGACTAAATGTTGAAACAGGTAGTCTGGGACATCTGAACAATTAGTACGCGGAGGATGCAAGTCAGCCAAAAATACTTAAGGCAGCTCAGAACAGTTGGGCTGAAGGTACGCGAAGTACGTGAACCGGCCGGATCGGCCGAAATTAGAAATTTCGTACCGGGACAGTTGGAACAAAAGTACGCGAACCGACCGAACCGGGCGAATCGGGAAAATTTGTCCCAAACAGTCCGGGACAAGTGGGACAAGAGTACGCAGAGGACGGGAACCGGACGGTTTGGCTGAAATAGAGGACTTTCGTACTGGGACATCTGGGCCAAAAGTACACGAGGGACGCGAGAAGCCAAAGGAGCCGAGAGCGAATCAGAACGTGCCACGTGTCTTCGCCACAAAAACAGTTGGGCTGAAGGTACGCGAAGTACGTGAACCGGCCGGATCGGCCGAAATGAGAAATTTCGTACCGGGACAGTTGGAACGAAATTACGCGAACCGACCGAACCGGGCGAATCGGGAAAATTTATCCTAAACAGTCTGGGACAAGTGGGACAAGAGTACGCAGAGGACGGGAACCGGACGGTTTGGCTGAAATAGAGGACTTTCGTACTGGGACATCTGGGCCAAAAGTACACGAGGGACGCGAGAAGCCAAAGGAGCCGAGAGCAAATCAGAACGTGCCACGTGTCTTCGCCACACAAGAGGGGCAGGGAAGCCCGAATTGGCCGAAGGAGGAGATTTTCATCCTGGACAGTTGGGACAAAGGTACGCACAGAACGCAAGGGACATGAAAAGCCGAAGAGCCGAAGGCAAAGAAGAAAATTCAACGTTTGACCCGTGAAACTTCAAACGGCCATAACTTCTGACTCCGAGCTCTTATTTTCAAAAAATTGTAATTTCTGGAACAAGCACGTCATTCTCTACGCCACATATTCAGTAATGAGGGTAGATATATTCAAATAAAATAAACATATTCGGCTCCAGTCAGTCAATGCTCATTCCTGTCAAATGACAAAAAGTGCCTGGCAGACCCAAAATAGCTGCCCACAGTTAGAAGGCCATAACTTTTGCATTTCTAAACGAAATCACACAAAATTGGTACTGTTGGAATCATGGCTCTAAGCCCGATTGCACAGAAATCAAGAAATAATAGATTTGATGAGATTTTGATCAAGATTTTTAACAAAACAAGGCCGGGTTCAGAACAGTGTTTTATTTGGTAGCTGGGAGTGCAATTAAGAGGCATGGTAATCATTCTTTCTCTGCTGCAGCACCTAGGATAGTATGGGGAGCCTTTTTCAAGTAATATATAATCATTTTACTCCATTTAATGCCTCTTACAGGTGGTTGAAGGATAGATTTCGGGATTTCCATTTTCCCTTCTCTTTTCCTTCTCATTTTTCTATAAATTGGAGTGTTGGGCTCATTGTAAAGGGAGAGTTTTTGGGTAGCAAAGCTCTACCAAAATTGCTTTGTGAAGCCAGTGTGTTGCAGGCCCTTGTAGTGGACTCCTTGCATGGTGATCCAGGCCCTTATCTTGTAATAGACTGAATTGTGCATATCATGAAGCAATAAAATATCAGTTTGTGGATGTATCTTCCCTTGCATTCTTCTTGCCCCTTTAATCTTTCTACAAGAATATTTTGTCTATTATTATGTTATTTCAGGGATCCATTATCATTGTGTATGCTTGGAATATTGTTGTGAAAGCATTTTACTAGATTATGGAGAACTGTCATCACCTCTTCTAGTGTGTACTTTGCTTCTGTATTTCACACATTTGGAGACTACTCTCACACCCTCCTTTTCTGGTGTATCACCGCTTTAGTGTAGGCTTTCATTTTATGCATTCTCTCTCCCTAGTCCCTTGGAAATTTAGATTAGAATAGTTATTTTCCCCTGCATTATTTGGAGACTACTCTCACACCCTCCTTTTCTGGTGTATCACCGCTTTAGTGTAGGCTTTCATTTTATGCATTCTCTCTCCCTAGTCCCTTGGAAATTTAGATTAGAATAGTTATTTTCCTCTGCATTAGAGTAGATTGTGGCAGGTAGTTTAGGAGCAAGAACCAGCTTTCTCTGGAGGTCTATCTCAAGTAGCAAGTCCCATAACTTGGAGATAGTACCCATGTTATCCAATCACACTGTGAGTTCAAGTATATGCACTTTTGCAAAGATAAGGGTGCGGTGATTCGGTGATAACAACGGTCAAGGAAGAAACAAGAAGAACCAACACCCAAAGGGGCATTAATTTCTCCTCCTCTTATGAAAGCATCATCCTTGATGAGACATAACGCCGAAGAAAGAAAAAGGGGTAAGTAATAAAGGAAATATAAAGATGATAGTTCTTCCCATGGTTAAAATTTCTATTATTAAAGAACAAACCTAGGAAAACCCTAAAAATTCAACTGTTTATTTAACTTGCAATGTTCTGTGAAGATTAGCAGTTCACCTTGAGTTAATTATTTAATTAATATATTTCCCTGCACATTATTTCTAAACACAAGCCCTTAAGATTTCATTGTAAAAATAATTAGTTTATTCATTCTTGTGGGAGCCCAACGTGAACTGTTATCATAAAAGCATACCAAGGTCATATGCAACACTAAAGATTCAAATACATAATTGTACATACTTTTACAACCGTACCACACCACAAGAGCTTAAACAAACCATGGAAGATAATATAACTAGTCCACATAACATATTACTCATCACACATATATGATTGACACAATAATACTCAAACTTAGGTGTACCATAACAACCATAATTTCCCCAAAAATTCACATATTAAGGTTTCACACAACTCAAAACAATAACTATAGATACATAGTGTCAACAACATAACCAAAACCATATCCAAAACCTCACAAAACATAACCAAACTCACATGAGTACACATACATCACAACACCACTCCCAAAACATCACAAACAACTCTATATACCTCCCTAAGCATCACAAGACAACTCCATATACCTCCCAAGCACTAATCATGCACACAAATCTTTTATGCCTCCCTCAAATATTTAATGCTTCCCTCCAATCTCTTATGCCTACCTCAAGTAGTAATATAAAGTGAAATTTTTATTTTCGCTCCACAAAGAGGTCGGTCACCCTATGGCCCTAGGCACATAGAGTCTAGACACCCCTAACCCAAGTGACACAATAACTCATGGTTCAACAACCTGCTAGTCATATGTAACTCCTTGGGGAATACCCCGATACAAAGAAGTGGGTCCATAGGTTTAACCATTCTATGGTGCATCCCATTACCCTATTCAACACATTACAACACTAGAACCAACATAAAAATCCATTTCAAATGCTAATTGGAAAAAACACAAGCCTTGGGCTAGGCTATAAAACTTTGTAATTTAAAAGAAAACATAAATCTAATAAAATAGATGGCTAAATAGCCATAGAGAGTGTAAAAATCTGCATGTTAGTACAATAACCAATGAAAATTCCCAAAATATAAAAACATATCAATCAAGAAAATTGTCAGTCCTTGCAGAAAGAAGAAAAAAAGTTCAATTTACAAATAAAATACATCTACATTAGTAGCACATTCCGATGACTATGTGGCCTTATATGGCCAGCAAGGGGGTACTCAACAAGTTTTTGGCACTCATAACATTTAGCCGAGAAACATGTAAAATAACATATGAAGTAATACAACTATCATCATCTCCATCTAAATCATCCTATCACCACTTCGATAAGGATCAACATAGTCAAAAATACACTTAGGATAAATCCATATGATAACCACATAGGGAGAGAGAGAAAGAAGTAGAGGTAATCATTTACTAAGCCTAGGGTTAGCTCGAGTGACTAACCCATGGTACAAATTTCCTCACTCTAAACATACACTTTTACCAATATCCCTTATATTCAGTTACTGCAAGGTTCACACCATAACATGTAACTATATCACTAACATAATGTTGATTCACATGTACAGTAACCATAAAGTCAACACATGGTATCTATATAGGTTATATCACAATCATTACATTCATGGTTTACAATACATCAGATTACCATATGTTGCACCCAAAGTGCAAAAAATGCACCATAGGGGTCATACGTTCACCATATGCCCCTAAATCGTGACATGAACCATCATAGATCACACAATTTCTACTTATGATGAGCATGATGTCTAACATTACAACATACAGTCAATTGCAATATAATATGATGATATACACGTTTCTTCACAACATGGTGACGACATCACTTATACAATCCAATTCACTATACACCAACCTTGTCATGCAACACACCAGCACACCTATATATAAAAAGTTCCAAAATACTCTAACACCCCGTAATACATAATACATTACTTTCACACAAAATAAGATAGTTCATCAAACATGAATTCCTCATTGAATCTGCAAAGAGGAGAGAGGTTACTTTCATCTTCAGCACATCAACATGCCAACAACCATGCACTAAGTGACATACACAACATGTGTGTTCACAATATCACAAATATGACATAGTTCACATAATGTTTATATCACATTACTCTTCCAATATCCACCATGAAAATGGAAAAACCACCACGAATCCAATCTGTCTTAGAGGTTCGAGAGCATGAACCTCCACTTTGATACCAAGTGTAATTCACACTATAACACCGACACAGACAACACGAAAATTATCAGATAATGTTTTTTGACTTGCTTGAAGTTTATATGACACCACATGTGATCTCAAAGGGCTACACCCAACTCACGATAAGCTTGACACAACACTAACCCACATAGGCAACAAGAAAACATACGACACCCATCAAGACCAATACTCTTTTCTTTTGACTAGGCACAACATAATAATCGAACAACAATACACACATACATGTAGGGTCTTCCCATGGTATAATCTTTAGGATTAAGTTTTTTTAACAATCATATTTCAATTATTAACTTAAGTTCTAGAAGGCTCATGTTATGATTCATATAATCTTTCTTATAATGTTTCAATTCTTTTTTTTTTAGTATTGAACATTTCTCTTAAGATATAACTATTTGAATTATGATCATCTATAAAATTTCAGTTTCTTGATTATTTCATTTTTTGATTAAAGGGTGGGAGTATTCAATTACTCACAACAAGAAGGATTAATCATAAAAAAGAATGACCTATAAAAACTCTTTTTCTACCACACTAAAAGAGGTTACAATCCTACAAACCAATCCCCATTCAAAAGGTTAGTATGGTTCACAAGTATCTCAAAGTAATGATGCATAGAACCAAATGATAAACAAGTTGGGTATCGGATTTATTAATGACCCCAACAGTTAATATGTCATAAAAGGTTAGTTGGCGGTCTTTTCCAATCAATAGGTGGTTTGACCAAAAGGATTTTTAGAATAAGAAAGAAGTTGGTTTTCTAAGGACACTACCCTAGAAGAAAGCATTATCCATAGTGCACACCCAAGAATCAATTATATGGGGGAACAACATACACCAGGATAAGGTATAACTATGTCATTCTTGATTGTTGGGGTTATGGTGATATTACCAAGGATAATGGCTATGACAACCACACAAACTTGGGATCTTATAGATTTAAGCTAGGAGATATAATTAAGCATAAATACAAAAATTCGTTAACGATTACAATTCAAAATTGATAACTGAAAAATTAGATTTAAATTTTTCTTGATCCTTTATCCTATTTAGCATGACCTCATTAACTTAAAAAAATTCCAAACCTTGGTTTATAAATTAATATAATTTTATATCCCAACAACTCTAAAGATAAAACTAACAAGGTATATCTATGACACAAGAAGATAGTTCCCCATTTTGTCATTGAATGACTCTTTACTTCATCAATTTGTTTACAACATCATATATATATATATATATATATATATATATATGTGTGTGTGTGTGTGTGTGTGTGTGTGTGTGTGTGTGTGTGTGTGTGTGTGTGTGTGTGTGTGTGTGTGTGTGTGTGTGTGTGTGTGTGTGTGTGTGTGTGTGTGTGTGTGTGTGTGTATTTTTATAACCATTATAAGGATTGCAATAAAATTATGTCATACCTAGCATTGTATCATTGTCAAAATCTAGTAAATTTATTAATTCAGATTTAGAACTCAGTTTTCTTACCATTATAATTTATGATAACTAGCCATGGATACATAGTTACCTATCCAACACAACACACACACCAAAGGAGGCAGCAATATTTTGATGTACTTTGACTTGGGAACAAATAGGAAAACAATATTGGTCTTATCAAAGCTATGTTATCTTTCACAATTGAAATTATACCGTAAGATACTCATAACAATGTTGTGATCATTTTATATCATTCACAATAATATTTTTCAAATTTTGTTTAAGTCAGTTATAATAACACTACGCCATAAATACAAAATACTAAGACATTGTGCCCTTCTTACTTTCCAACAAAAACTATTCCAGAGCCTTTCAACACATTTAAGCATTTGAGAAAAGAAACTTCATTAGAAAAACCGATGCAACTTTCTACAAGCCATTCCCTTTTTCTACTCACAAAAGCCATCTGCATAATTATTAGGCTGAGTCATTTCACGAGAACTAAGAATTATAAGGACTACACATTGGAATAGAATGCTGCCATTAACAATATCATGAAAGGAAACCTTCTATTTAATTAAATGGATCCAAGATCTACACACTAACAACATGTTGGCCACGTTAAAATTTCCTCCATGTCAAGTAAGATAGAAGTCATATGCTTTAGTTATGACCAATGTCTCTGAAACTACAAAATTTTAATGATCAATCAAGTAGGGCCATAAGACTTATAAGTCAAACACGGGTTGTCGAGTCCATTAGATTTTTAATCACATACTCAAATAGACTATATGATTTGAGTCTAATACTCCAACCATAGATTAAATATTTCCTTAACTAACAAGTGACTCCATAACTATTAAGGAGAAAATGAAGGTTAACAAAATATCAGAAATAGTCATTGCCTAACAACTAAGTTACTGGATATATCCAATAGATTTTCTCACAAGTAATGAAAATGAAAAGTCTCTAAAACTACCCAAGTCATTCATGCAAGTTACTAGTCTAAACATCCATCAAGGCTTCATAGTAGTTTTAAATCATAATCCTCTGTATTAATCTCTAATTTTGATTAAAATAAAAAAAGGAACACCATTTTCTCATCACAATCTCTTTTAATGTAACCATCGTTACCATACCTAATGCCACTCTTATATATACATTTACATGTACCAACAAATTCAATTAACAATCTTAACAACAATTTCCATCATATATCAACAAGATGTGTGTGTGTGTGTGTGTGTGTGTGTGTGTGTGTGTGTGTGTGTGTGTGTGTGTGTGTGTGTGTGTGTGTGTGTGTGTGTACCACCAAAAGTCATTAATAAAGATGAAGACAACCATGTAACAAACCTGATCATATTAATAGAGGGTTCTGAGATAATCATTAATAAGCCATCATATTGCAAGGTTCATAACCAAGTTACCAAAACATAGATCATATTATAACAACACAATAACCATACTTTAATCATAAAGACAATTAAAACTACTATTCACTATTGATTAAAGAGTTTCAACAACCTAGCTGTGATAAAAATGTTTGATCCTTAATCCTTATTTGAGCCTCAACAAACAATTAAACTTGGAAAGGCTCCCTAATGAAAGTATCAATCTAAATCTGTTATAACAGTTATCACGTGTCAAAGTCTAAGGTCAGAACAACCGTTTTGAACCAAGAAAAAGAGAATTTGACTATTCTAAGGTAAATTACATTTACCTTATCCAATTAATAGTTCCTCAACTACCTGCAATGGGTAAAAATATTTTTAACTTAACCATTGAATACACATCATTCACACTTCCATAAGGTCATACGATATAGAATCCCATCAAGGGAAGGTTTTTGAGCCACAGTGGTAAGCTCGATATCCCAAGAAAATCACATAGTAGATCAATATTATGAGGGTAAATTTTTATTTACTTTTATTCTATCAGAGTCTGACATCTGCCTAATCCAACAAGGTTCACATTTATGAACTCAGTTTTAACCTTGTCACCAAAGTGAGGAGCCAATGATGAAGTTAGGAATTACTATTCCTTGTTTATAAGGTGAATATGTGCACCTTCCTTATGATAATATTAGGTTGATAAAATTTCCAAAAAAAAAATCCATTAAATCCCGTAAATAATTTAGTGGTTCAATAAAATAAAATTTCTAGATACCTAAATATAATATGGCTACTCAAAATAGTGGAGACAATGAAATCCAAGAAGCAGGGTTTGATTAATCAAATCAAAAATTAACAACCTACAATGTGTAGCAAAAATAGTAAGCCATTGGATTGCTTATATAAAAGCAACTTACGATTTCCCAACATTTCAACTAGATACAAATAAACCCTAGGAAAACCACTGCTAACATTTGGAAAATTTTTATTGCTAAGACAAGAAATTTCAAGGGCAGTGGAGGGGTGTCATAGGAATGCTACCAACCTGAAACAGATTTTGAAGGAAAAATTACCCAGAAGGGATTTCTGATAAATGTACACATCTATAGCAACCCAGAAATACCAAACCAGAGAATAAACAAGGAAGAACTAACAAGTAAGAAGAAGAAAGGAATGTAAACCATCCATAAAATCACACTTGAAAAGCTAAATTACGAAAGAGAAACGATTCATTTTAGGAGATTGTTAAAGCTAGCAAATATTGAAATGGGTAGTACTTATCATACATGTTATATGCTTCCAAACTTGCAAATACATCTACCAGGCCCTTGTAACAACAACGCCTGGTGACATTCCTCTCTTCTTTGCTTGTTTTGCGCTCATGCTTCATTCCAGGCTCCCCCTGATATGGGATAGGTTGAGAGTATGCGGCAGTAGCCATGAAGGATGGCCCCGCACCTGCAAATCAAATTTTCTTTGAAGTTCAATGCCTCTTCAACAAATCAAAACTACAAATCTTCCCCCAAATCAGCTCACATGGCTAGTCCTCTCTTGGCTTAATCAGACCACCAAACACATGCCAGAATAGGTCTTTAGTAAAATAACAAATGCAAAGTAGGTGGCGAACATCCCCACACCCCCACTTGCCAACTAAAACAATATTCACCATGGAATTCAATGATGGAAGAAATAAAACAAGAGCGCCCAACAAAGAGAATTAATGGATGTGGTGCCTTCAAGAGTGGGCAAGGTCGGGGGATGGATCTATTAAATTCACCATTAAATTTGGTATTAAAATGGAGCATGAGTGGAGGCCAGGTCGTTGACAAGGGGGAAGCTGGTGGTTGGAGCATTAACCAAACATTGATCTTGTAATCCACCTCCTAAACATTGGCACCACGAAAAGGATTCTCCCCTTCTTTCACGCAAGGTAAGGCTAGGTCTACGGGGGTGGATCAATAATTACTTAAACTTAGCTTAAAATAATATTAGGTACCCTATTTAAAAAAAATACACCCTAAACACTTTTGGAAAGGTTTTCAACATTCCTTTAGAGTTATTACACCAAAGCGTCATTACACAACCTATTTAAATCGAGAACATAATTTTCCTTCAAAAGAATATTCGTAAAAGATGCTAGGAAGACCCTCAACAACTAGAAAGCATTAACGACGACACTAGAATGTAAGACGGAAAGAGAAAACGTTAAATTAATTTCGCAACAAGATCGTAATCACCTAACTATCAATGGGAGCACACGCAAACATTGATCTTTTAGCAACAGTGGTCAAGGAAGAAAGAAGGAGAGTCTACGCCAAAACGGGCATTGCACACTACACCCAAAAGAAACATCTCCTACGCCTTAATCTTCTTTTTCTTTATCAGAATACATAAACAAAAAAATGGCACACAGTAGTTTCTTCTCAGAGAGAATTTAACCTGCTTGAGATACAGATACAGATCCAAATAAATCAATTTGTATATAGTAAAATTACGACATATTTATCTCCCTTTGCAGGGCTGATTTAACCCATAATGGTACTATTTTAAGGACGGCTATCAGAGAGATCCATAACGTTCTGTTTATTTAATTATCAGTGCATACGACCCTGCTTTACCATTATTAGTAACGAAAATCGCCGACTTCCACATTCGCTGCAACTATCCAATTACTGCTAATTTTACAACGTTACATAGGGTTTCAGCGTGGTTAATAACTTTGGATCTCAAATAAAGTGCTTGTATTCTAATGTAAATGACAGGTCTAAAAGTCCGTTTAGGATGTTTCGCTATCCATGTTTTGCTTTGGGTTTTGAACGTATACTATACGCGTTGAACTTATGGATTCCACATTGTGGCTTGGTTGGTTCTCTTAGCATTATGCAGGCTCTGAGTACAAGTTAAATACCGGTTGAGCCAACAGAAAAGGTGACTGTATACTGTATAGCCTTTGAATTTTCATTAACCATTAGTTGGTGCGCTTAAACATTGGTCTATGGAAAAAAATTATATTTGAATTGACAGCCCCACTTACCCTACTCTTAACCTCTTAGATTGGGCTTCCGTGTGGCCGCTGAGGTAGCAGCTTAGCTTTAATTTCCCATCATTACGCTCTGTAGTGTGGGAGTTAGCTCCTCCCGCGGTTTGAGTTGACTGTGTGCATTAAAGTTGAACATGTCTTCGATCGCATTTGTATTTTCTTGGCCACCTTCAACACTTACATTATTCGCTATGTATTTTTTTGTTATGGGTTTAATGCACTCTATTTAATATTTGCATTAATTTTCTTCATTTGATAATAAACATAACAATAGTTTTAAAAATCATTTTTAATTAATTGTTTTTTTCGTATCTAACATTTAAAAATAACAATTAAGCAAATTATTATGTATTAGATGAGTATTTTTTGTTCGTTTTTGGATAATTTAAATATAAATGAGAAATAGTGCATTGTGTTAACAACAATCAAGTAAGTTCTATTGTTGCAAAACTAAGAAAAATTAACTTACATTTAAACCAAATATGCCTTTTAGTGAAAGTAATATATTTTTGTAAGTATTCATTTGATAAGTTAAATTTCGACGTGAAAAAAGGAAAAATCATCGAAGTACAACTGGAATATGCAATTGAATGACATGGGGATTGTTTCTAAATTATTTTTGCAATGTTTTTCCTCTCTAGAATGTAATTTATTATCGAAAATTTGATCATACAAATTATCGTAATAATCATGTTTTTTTTTCACAAAGAGTTGTTTTTTCTCAATTTTAAAGGAGTAAGTTATAAATTGGGCTTTACATTGAGGGGCACTGCCCCTTGATCCTGTCATGTATTGTGACAGGGAGTGCATCGGGGGCATTGCCCCTCAATCCCACTGAGCGCTGTTGCCCCCAAATCCCCACTCCTTGATCCAGTGTTCAGTACCTTTTGTGAGCAAAACCTCACCTTTGTGTAGGTAGTGCTTTTTCACACATGATTTAGTTATCTTTTTAGATATGTTATCTAATAGTCTTATCACATTTTTTAAAGGCCTAAAATAGATAATGTTTATGTTTAATTGTTTATTTATTAATGAATTTATGTTAATTCCAATTACAATTTAATCATACCCCAGTAACTTAGTATGTTCATGAGCCATGGGGTCATTTAAATATGGTCATGGATCATATTTTTTTCACCAGGAGTGAATCAAGAGAAAAGTAAGGGAAGGAGATTTACTAGACTGAAATTTTTTCTTAGATAATGAAAATATATATATTATGTGGTTTTTACCCCTCACAGTTTTCCACGTTAAATATTGCCTTTGTGTCATTTCTTTTACTGCGTTTTACTTCCTATTTAAATGTGTTATATTGTTTAGTTAATAGATATTTAGTAAACTACTTTACACCCTCAGTCTTGACAAAACAGATCCTTACCCCAAAGTCTTATCAAGGCCTCACATTAGCATTTAATCGACAGCAGATGACATTCTGACATCAATTACTAATCCCCTTCACACAATAGATGATTCCTTGGATATGGTGAATATTTGTACCTCCATATAGTTCTATAATAATGTATTGACCTTAAATCCTAAGACTCCTATTTTCAATAATAATGAAAATGCATAAAAATTTAAAATAGAATATCATGTGTCCTCACAACCTAACCCTACGCAATAGAAATTCAAGCAAGTGACTTAATCCTCACCTCATGATGTTATTTATACTTTAGTAGGGAGGATTAGAAAATTGGATAGTGCCCAATCGTTACAATCAACTTATGCAATAAGGAACAACACGAGGTATCTTATTGAAAAAATAGGGTACACCCCTACCAATGCACAACCAATTCAACATCATGTGCAACAAGGTTATCCCGTCTAATCGAATCCGATTGATCTTCTCATGAGTTTTAGCACATCAAGGATTTGTCTTCATGCATCTGACGCTCATCCTACGCATGGTTTTGCTAGAAGTTTGTTGTCAAATGTCGTTCCTTAGAGAAATGTGACGCTCCCTAATTTTAGGTTCACTAGCCCATATCCTAATGTTGTTCCTCGTTACATTCATATGTACTCAAAATACCCTTGATGGAAACGTATAATTTATCTACTCCTTATACACCATATCAAGGAGCTCCATACATTTCGGTCAATGCTTACATTATAGCTTATACATCTCCTCATCCTCCTCATTATGGGGGGTCAATGGTGGAATATTATCTGATGGGAAATTATGCTACATATTTTAAAGAACCCCTTAATTTAAAAATACGAAGAGTCATGATTTCACACCCATTTCCTAATCTTCTTGTCTTTGAGATAAAAGGAAAACCGAACGTTCATATCAAGGCCTATGTTACTGTAGTTAGGGAATGAATTCCTTTGGCTGTTGAAGTAGCAAAATTATTTATGAAGAATCTTTAGGTAATTGTGTTAGATTGGTACTATCAAATTCCATAAGATTTTATATATTGATTTAAACAACTTCTTTCTTAATTCAACATATCATTTGACATGAATAAGTTTCTATGTACAAGGATTAGGAATTCTTTACATATTATGTAGGAATTAAATGAATTTTCTTCTGATTTCACTCATAGATGGCGTCAAATTCTATACTCATCTGAAATTGCACCTAACATAGACCAAATGGAAATTGCAACCTATTACTTCACTAAATTAAATGAGAGACCAAGGAGGAAGTCAAAAAGTTTCCTTTCTGTATCTTTGAGGAAGTGTCGCAAGGCACACTTCAAATCAACCAACTTGCTATCGATAATGGGTGTAAGACTTAGGGTTTTAGTGGGAAGTTGGTGTTCCCTAAACAAAAAAATTAAAACCATCAAAATAACATAGCCAAAATCTAAGGACCCAAGGTTTTGAATGTCAAGCACGATGTTACCAAAGATTGTGTTAACGATTAAACAAATAATATTTTCTTTGAAAACAATGTTAACACTAACAATAGTAACAACAATATGGTAAATTATGGAGGCACTAGTTTTATTTCCGATATTAAAATGGTTTATGTCAACCACCCCCCTCCTCTAGAAGCTCAAACCCAAGGCTAGAACCAATACCAACATCCTAGGTAAGGGGAAACAAATTACCGCTATAACATCCAGTTTCAATACTACAACTAGGGTTATAATAAAAAATAGAACTTAATTCAAAGGCCAATAGATTACGATCCCAATATTTACTATGGATTTAATTGTGTCATTGGTCATGATCATATAGTTGTTTATAAAACTACAAATGATATTGTTGTTTTCCTTTATGTTTTTGTGATTCATATGTATATATGGTTTTGGAATTATACTTATATTCATTTTGGATGTTTTGATGCGGCCATGAGGCTAAAGGAGGTATTTGTATTTTACAGGTTAAAAATATCACAGAAAACATCAGGGGATTGGAGACCAACCACATTGGAATTCTAGATGAATTCAACAAGGTCACCATGACAACTTGTATTTATTTGTGTCTGTTTGATTGTTGTTAGGGAATCCCATGGGGGGTCACCTTTGAATGTAAATGTAAATGGATCAATTCAAGTGGAAGTTGTGGAGCTCTATTAGATAATTTTCATACTGGAAAATATTAATCAGTAAATGAATAAAATGACCCTACGAACTATAAAAGGAAAATGAAATATAAATTTGAATGTAATGTGATCAAGAAGTTCCCAAACAAGCTAAAATACTTAAGAAATTTCCTTAGAACCTTTCAAAATTAAGCTCAGACAAAAAAAACTTAGACTTTTATTGTATAAAAATGGGTAAATTTGAATTACAAATCAATTAAACGATTTAACCCTTGCAATCCATCCCAAATTCTTTCAAGTGAAACCCTCCATGTCTGTTTTCCATGTTGAGAAAAAATTCATGGTGGATTTGAACAAAATTTATAAGTTTAAAAAGACCAGTTTACATTTTAAGTGATAGGAAAATGTTTTCTCAAAAATCATCCTGCAAAACTTATCAAAATCAAAATCTTTAGTTTCCTATAAAAGGAGGACTTCGAGAGATTTCAAAAAAGTCTTCGTTTTCCAAAAACTAAGTTCCCAATAAAATGTTATAGCCTTCTGAATTCTTCACTTCATTTGGGCTTCAAAAATAATCTAACTATAAAATTTAATTAATAAAATATTTCTAGGCAGACCTACTAGCCAAAACTTACCTTTTTCACTTTTTTTTCAAAAACGAAAAAGTCACGAAGTTTCCCACCACCCTGCTATCCTGAAACCTTCTTTTGGGTGGAAAAATAATCTATGTTAAAACAAAAATTGGGAAAATTTTTTGATTTTTCCTAGCGTCCTCGCCAGCCCACAGCCAATCATTGACTAACACATGGCTTAGAGAGGCATTGGTGGAGGTGCAGATCCTTTTTCTATGTTAGCACTTCAAAAGAATTTTTTTCCAAATTTTCCTAACTTCTCCCATCAGCCCACTAACCTGTAGCCAATGGCTCACTGACACGTGTCTCCACAATGCGTCAGTGGAGGCGCGAAGTGTTTCGAAGCTTTACACTTGAAAAGTCAACTTTTCCAAAATCTCCTTTCCGACCCGCCGATCCACAGTCAATGAACATCTGATATGTGGCATAGTGAGGTACAGGTGGAGGTGTGGGTGGTTTTTAATCCCATGCACTTTTTTACCCCTTAAGGCAAAAAGGCTTGTTTGTCCCTGCTAACCTACTTCCCCACATTGGTTTAGAACATTCCACATGTCCTTTGCGGCCCGAGTTATAATTTCATTTTTGGACACAGAGTCCCACCATAGAATCGAGGGAATGAAAGGGTATAGTGTGCTTTTTCCCCCAAGCACCAAGAATCCAAATTTCCTCCCCAGCTGCGCTGACCTGATTGTCTTTAGGGAAAATTTTCCTCTCAAAGTTCATCGGCCCATAACTTGAGTTTTATAGGGAGTTAGAAGGATTTATTTATATCACCAGAAAGTTGAGGAAATTTCCTATCTAGTGGAAGTGTTTTCTAGAAGTTTTAATTGTGTTAATCATGTTAAAAAAATCAAATTGAATCCTTAACTGAGTTCTAGGAGTGGGTAAGTAATAATTTACTCTTATAATTTTAATTATGTATTTTTTCCCCCTATTACTAATCCTTGCTCTTGTCTTGGATCTTGTGGAATTAAATACCTTGGGTATTTAATTGTTTTGGTCCCTTAAATCTAATGTTTTAATCAAGGAATTTTTAGCTATAATGTCAATGTAATAAGCAATTAAATTAATACCCAAGGAGAGTTTGAGCTAGGTGTGGATTTATTATACTTATTGTTTTATAAGGTGGATTTATTAATTGTGATAATGGGAAAAGTTATTAGTTGAATTCAATTGTCCTTGAGACTTTGCTTATTAACACTTAAAAAAAAATTTATTCCTGGGTCTTAAGTGGGGAGTTTCAGATGGGTGTTACATGAGTGATGGAAGAAGATGTATCTATAAATGTCAACTCATAATATAATATAAAGAGTAATATTTCCCTTTTATAGTTAATGCATGTACGGGTTGAACACTATCCTTATGGGGTTTTGAACACACATTCCTTTACTTCGTAAATGTGAATTCATCCTAAAATATAAACCTAATTTTTTTTACAACTTATGTGAGTGTTTATTTAGTATAATCGAACTCAAAGATCAATTATTAACTTGTTTATAATTTATACATATGCCCAATCATGTGATCAATCTTGTATTAATTGAATTATAAATCACAATTATTGTGAAGCATCAAAATCAGAAAAGACACCTACAACATTAATTTTCAAAATTATTGTTAAATTTCACTTTCTTTATAAATTCCTTATAAACATAAAAGTTTTCTACTCTTTATTGATTTATTTGAGAATGGTCGAGTAAGTTAACATTTCCAGCTCAAAGATATTTTTTATTTTAAGAATAATACCTCTTCTATTTGTTAATGTGCAGCCTTTACACTAATTTAGGCCCTCCATAGTCATATTTAATGAATTAGAACACATACCCTGGAGATTTTATCCATTGAGCTTGTAATTTCTGTTAAAACAACCCACTTGAGACCCAATAACAACCTAGGATTATTTAGGAAAATTATGGAATATTTTTTTTTTGTTTAGAAGAGTCTACAACCAGGTTACAAGAGAATAGTGGTCACTAACAGGTTCCATAACAACCCTAATCCACTAGGATATACTTTTATTTTATTAAAAATTATTAGAGGTCACAAGGTCCAAATTTAGGGTTAGACAGTTCAATTAGGTGCAGAGGGTAATTCCTCACCATACCCACTCTCCAACAGGCTTAAAGATTCAACTAGATTTTTGCCAAACTAATACATTCAAAAAATTCCCTAAATTATTCCCATTGGATAAGAAATTTCCTCACCTTTTCATTGATATAAACAAGTCCTCCTAAATCCTCATATTTCTTAAGTTATGGGCCAGTGGGCCTTGTGGTGAAAATTTTCCCCAAGAGCGGGGCCTATGGGCCCACAGGAGAAATTTTTCCCTAGAGGCGAGTCTGTGGGCCGTGGGGAGAAATATTTCCACACAAGTGGGTTTGTGGGCCACGGGGAGAAATTTTTCCCAGAGGATTTGGGTCGGGTCAGCGGGGCGGTAGGAGACATTTTGGAAAATTTCCCGTGCGGGGCGAAAAGTTGATATTGCACCCACGAGTTCGTAAGTCCACAAGGGACATGTGGTGCCTCCTCAGCCAACATGGGGAAATCAGGGTAGCAGGGAAGAAAATTTTTTAATGCCTTGAAGGAAAAAGGGATAAAATTCATCCGCGCCTCCACCGACGCCTCACGATGCCAAGTGGAAGCTCCTTATTGGCGGCGGGTCGGCATATATGAACTTAGCAAATTTTCTAATTTTTTTTTGAAAATGAAAAAGGAAAAAAGGAACCCACTCCTTTATTGATGCCTCGTGATGCCACGTGGCTCCTCCTGATTGGCTATGGGCCAAAGGGGTAGGAAAAATTTAGAAAATTTTCCCAAAATTTTCCATAAACAAAAAAGGCAAAAATGAACCCGCTCCTCCACCGATGCCTCGCGACGCATCGTGGTAGATCTTGATTAGTTGCGGGTTGGAGGGGTGGTAGGGAAAATTTAGAAAATGTTCCTAAAATTTATTTTTTTGAAGCGCTAAGTTTAAAAGGGGTCCGTCCATCTGCCAACGCCTTGTGGTGCCATATGGAAGGCTTTGAATGGCTGCGGGTTGGCAGGGCAGTGGGGAAAATTATGAAAATTTTCTCAAAAATTTTTCAAACCACCAAGGGAAAAATTTGGGCCCATAGGCCTGCCAAGGAAATTTTTCCCAATTTTTATTTTGACGCCAAGTGAAGGAAATAATTGAGAAGGCCATAACTTTTAATAGAAAGCTCAGTTTTGGGAAAATGAGGACTTTATAGAAAGCCCTTGATGTCCTCTATACTTAGAAATCATTAAATTTTTGTTTTGATAATGTTTGAGGGGTCAATTTTGAGAAAATGATCTGTAGGATTTTACAGTGCAAACTGATAACAATTAAATTATAAAATTTGTTCAATTTGATCTTCTTCGTCTTTCAACATGTCAAATAGACATGGAGAATTATTAATAGGTGGTTTTAGGATAAGTTTTTGAGGTAGAGATATTTGATTGAGTTCTAATTTGAAATTTTACAACTTTGACAACAAAATGACTGTGAAAACTTTGAACTCGGTTTTGCCAGGTTTTGAAAGATTTCTTGTAAGTATTTTTGTCTAATTGAACTCATTTATATCCTGGCATGTTCAATTTTAATGTTTCATTTTTTATTTCTTGATTGCAAGTTCGGTCTGTGCATTTTGGGATTAAATAGAGTGCCTATTTGAAAATACAAAACAAAGATTGGATTTTAAAGGGTTTATTTGCCATTTTATTCTTCCAAGTATTATAATACATTCCAATTCTAATCTAAATCATTTTGTTGATTCAATTCAACTATTCAAAAGCTAAAATACATTTCTAATTTCCAATTTTCACATATTTCAAAAGACAAAGTATTCCACTTCTTCATACGTTTTTCTTTCTTTCAATTAGAGATTATAATTCACATTTAGATGATTAAATTCAATACAATGATGAAATTTGAGGAACATAGTGCAATCCTTTATTGATTTCAAATAAAAATTTCCATATTTTCTTTCATTCTTCAATTTCATCATACAAAACACAATTTCTTGCTTTCAAAAGATTAGAACAGAGTATGTCTCTTTCACATTTCGGTATACAACTTAAAAATAAATAAAAAATATTTCCATTACAAAACATATAGAAGTTCATCCACTTAAAGTGTGAAAGGTTACAATAAGATTTCATTTCACAATTGACTAACAAACTAGCTTATCTCAACTCTAGAATAGCAACATGCCTGCTTCTCATTCTTCCAAATTGTGATCACAACAAGAGTAGGGGAAGGGAAACGATCTCCACCCAACCAAGACATCCAATGAAGAGGAGAAGTAGTCCTTCTTCATTAGCCCCCCGAGCCCCAACCATAATGTAATAAAAGATGTGATCCAACTCATGGCAACAATAGGCGTTCATAAACACACAAGCACCATTTTCACATTAAAAAACACAGTCGAAAAGAGAATGTAGTTTACAACTACATTAAAGCATGAAAAACATTACTGAGGCTTCATCAAGCAAGCCAAAGGAGCAAGAACTATGGGGGATACTTCTTATCCATCCCAAAAGGGGAAATGGGTATGGCCACTTGAATTACAAACCTCCAAAATATAGCATATAAAAACCTTGACATTCCTTATGCCTCCCCAAAGTAACCCTTATTCCTCACATTTTATTTTTCCTCCCAAACCTCTTATGGCACCCCATAACAGGTAAAGAAATGTAAACTATTTCTTTGTAAGATGGATCCCAAATCCCAACTCCCTCCACCCGTATACCTCCCTACAACACACTTGTGCCTCCCACAATATAAACCCCATTGTCTACTCCTACACAATTCCTAGGCCATCTACCCAACAACCCACAAACATGCCAAAACATTCACACATTAACATTTACATTCATAAAAGAATAGCATTTCAAGAGCCAAGCTTTTACCTCTCTATGACGGAGTTTTCCAAGTTCCAAACAATAGTTATTTCCAAGAAAACAATCCAAAAATCCACCAACCGACAAGCATGCAACAATCTTCAAGATTTTCCAAAAGAAAGAGCTTCAAAAATAATAAGGAATTCACCCAAGAATGATGTTTCCAAAGTGAAGCAACCCAAAACAAGGAAAGCAATTCATATTTTATAGAAGAGGGGAGAGAAGAGGATGAGGAGGATCCATGTAGGATGCCACATCACACATCCTCAACCCCAAACCAAAAAGTCAACTTCATTCTCCAATCCATAATAAATAGGTGTGTGAATAATATGATAGTTCACTTACACACTCAAATCCAACCCACACCCCAAAGGACTGAAATTATAACATGTAAGAAAAGTGCAATTAAAACCTACAATTTTTCTTCCCAAAATGCATTATAAAAGTCTAATTTTAACTCTCCAACCATAGGTATGATTGGTAAATAAATTTAAGAGGTATGGGACAAGTTTAACTTGTCCCACAAGCCTCCATAAATAGCTTCCAAGGACAAATTTAAATTTCTAGGAAGGTGGAGTGTTTCAAACTCAAAAGTTAACTTACACATCACTTACACATCTCTTACAACACTTTAATTCAAGGCCAAAAACTCTATTAATTAATTTCTTATGACATATTTTAATTAATTAACTTAACAACATGATTACTCATAATATTACAGACCATTTAATGAATAATGAAAGGGGTAAAAGCACCACAAATTAAACATATGCAAACATTAACCAAGGGACCAAATAAAAAAATACATAAAACCCCTTGGTCACATTTAAAGGTGCTTCCCCCCATAGGAATCCCTAACAAAATACAAACACACATAAACAATACATGTTGCCATGGTGACCTTGTTGAATTCATCTAGAATTCCAATGTGGTTGGTCTCCAATCTCCCGATGTTTGTTGTGATATTTTAACCTGAAAAACACAAATACCTCCTTCGGCCTCATGGCCATATCAGAACATCCAAAATAATATAATTATAATTCCCAAAATGATTTAGATATATGAATCACAACAACATCAAAACAATCTAAGAATCTCATTTATAGTTTTATCAACAACTATATCATCATCCAATAATTTCCATTTCTACGTCTACTCACAATATCAAATATCACAAGTCTGAACAACATCCATAATATAACCATGTCAAATAGTATATCATCATCGACATATAAAATGTCTCTAATAATCATCATGCATCATAACTGAATCAAGTCAACAATAATACATGATCTAACATCTATCATCATACTATAATAAGGTCCATAATATAATCAGCAGTATCATGATTAGTATTAAAAAGGTGTCAAAGGGAAGTGGGCACTACAGAGCTTGTTATTTATATTTTATTTTTGTAGGTTTTTTTAAAATTATTCTTGCCAAGCATATAATGAAAGAGGTACTATTACAAGAGAAAAAAAATTGAAGTTAACATTTTTATATGTCGCTGACATGTTTACAATATGCAGTGCTCTCTTATTTTCACAAAAAAATTTGTAAATAAAATAATAGTAAGAAATATTAGAAATTATTTTCTTATTTTCTATGAACAAATCCCAGATTAAGAAAAACTATGAATTTATTAGACAAAATATATCCGTTATTAATCAAAATTAAAATTTGAATGGATGAATAACTCAACTTCTCAATTGTAAGGGAAGATTTAAACATATTTAGTGCAATTTAATACTGTAATGAAATTCCTAAGTGGGGTTCTTGGTTGTCCCCAACTTTGTCTACAACTCTTAATTTGTGAAATTAGTTTCCTCATTCTATTTTTTTATATTTTTTATATTTTTGCTTCTTTGAAATGAATGTTAGGAATAAATTTTCAAAAGGAATGAACTGGCTAGAAGTAGTGGAAAGATCCAAACAATAATTATTATTCTACCAAAAGAAATTGACAAAGGCATCGATAGCTATATTGCAAGTTAAATGAGCAACATGGAAGAATATTTGAATTCTTGTTTCTTTTAAAATCATATTAATGGAGCTTGCAAAGTTTAAACTTCTACATATGAAATTTTGATTACCACATTGATTAGAGATAATGACATTTTGATAGAGATAAGGGTAAAAGGAGGAGTACAATAATCTGAATACGTACAACTAGATTAGGTTGCTGCCTTCTCTGATTCCAAGTGCTCCCTTGTTATATTCTTGCTATTCTACTCACTTCCTCCAAAAAAATTCCCAGATGTCTTCTTGCTTCTAAATTTTCCTTCCCTTTAAACTATTATAATTTTAAGGAATTTTTTATTCTTATGAATTGATATTTTATTTAAAACCTTATGGTATACCATAATGTATTAAAGCATGCAACATTAGACATTTATATTTTCCTATATTATTTATTGAAAGCCACACCTCCCAATCCCCTTTTTATCTGAGCAACCATAAAACTTTAATTTAACTTTTTTTCTCTTCTTAATAGTTAAAGTTTTTTTAAATGATAACCATCTATCTTTGTTAAACAATTTATATCCTTTTTTTTAATTTCTTTTTATTAAATTATTAGTGACATTAATTTTTCAATGAACTTCTCCAAAATAAGGAAAACACCATTAAAAGGAATAATTCATTTTAAAATAACTATGTATATGTTTTGATTTATTTTTATGTATAATTAATAATATACATCTAAATTTATATTATAAATAAATATCATATTTTAAATTCACAATTCAGAGGAGACAGTTAGTTTAAATTTTTCTAAGTATATTATGGTTAAAAACATGAAACATACACAAGATTTAAAAATGTATTTGGGTTGCACCTATAGAAGACCTATGTCAAGATGGGGATTCAAAATGTAACGAGGTCATCCAAATACTCTTTGGAATTGTTGCATGTTAAGAAGGAAAACAAATTATTAATAAGGGGATTCATAAAATAGCAAGAAAAATCTTACCCTATTTCCAAATGGTATACTACGCAAAGTTACTAAGTTTTAGGGGTACAAATTTCCCTCTCTCGTTTAGTAACATAACTTTGTATCTACTCTCCTCTCTTTGATGATGCTCTCCCTCTACTTGAATTGAAATATATCCTGCAACCAACTCATAACAATAAAACACAAGTCATTAATCATATCATGACATGAGATCGACATGATCTAATATAGGAAGTGTTACTCATCCAGATCACATTTTGATAAAATAAAATAAAGTACTATAGCATAATAATAATAATAATAATAATTCATGGTTCCACATAATCAAAAACTTATGCCAATTATTACATCAATAGTTCAATTCTATGGAGAGGGATGTGACATCCCTGCACTGTTGGAAAAGAAATCGACTTGATAACTGTTGAAAACAAAATGAAACAAATAAATATGGAAAATTATTAAATAATTCATCATATTCTTCCCATGTTGCACTCTCCTAAGAGACTTCCCTATTTCATAATGTGATTTTGCGAGTATCAATTCCTCGAAGGGGTTCTACTAAAAACACCCCTAAATCTTGTTGTCCTCTCAAAATTTCCCCTCTTTTGAAAGAAAAAAAAATTGAAAATTTTGAGTTAAACAAACTTTTATGATATTTTAGTGAAGTGAAAAGTTGAGCAGTTAGTGAAAATTCACGTTTTTGGAGTCATTTTGGTGATTTGCAGGTCTATGGAACATTCTTGTCTCGTATGTCCCAAGTTCTGTTGGACCATCTGTTCTTCGATCAGCCACTTTCCTCAAAAATATTTTTACTTTCGGTTATGTCAAAAAATTTTGGTCTATTTGTTCCAAGTTCACTCAAGCTTTCTGTTCCCCGATCGTGCACTTCGACCACATCAGGTCTATCACGTAGTTTTGTCCCATCTATCCCAAAAGTGTTCATGCCCTTTGGCCCACTTTTCCTGCATCGCCTACATCAGTCGCGTCGCATCTTTGCGTTCCCCATGTCCCAAATGTACCAAAGACCATCTGGGCCAGTTTTTGCTACTCTTCCCAATTCTTACCTTTTTGAGTTGGTGCATATGAATTTAATGCGCATTTATGAAATTCTCTCTCCTAAAAGGCTCTTTAATGGGAATACCCTCTACACATTTGGCACACTACTCAATTGTTATCATTCTCTCAGATCCTTACAATTAAGACCGTCTGCTCATGCTCCCATTCCCTTTGCATTTTTCACTATGGATTCGATCTATGAAGGTTTTCTTTCTATACATTGGAAATATGAAGATTAAATTATAGAGTCAAGAACACATTTCTCCATTTGAGTCCTCTCTTCCCGATATCGGGGATAACGAGGTTCGACACTTGGATTTTGGTGATTTCTGGAATAGATTGATTAGCCCTAATCCTTCCCCCATGGCATAGATGATCAATGACAGTGGCCTTTCATATGCTACAGGTTTCCCAATTTTAGTATAATGTGCCGACACCGTGGTCACCTGCAGGGCTCACTTTAACCATGAAACCATGGAATTGTCTACTATACATGGGGAACTGATTGCTAAATTAGATACTGTTGCCATTGCTGCTACTTTGAAGACTCCATTTTTATCACTCAGGCTCAAGCTCAGACTCTATTCAAGTAGGACAGTGATAAATATAAAGCAAGGATAGAAAAATCATGGTTGAAGAACCGTAAAAAAGGGAGCATCCCAACTTTCCAAGATGTTATTTAGAGCTAATTTTAATGAAGAGCTGTCTAATTTCATTATCTTGCTAGCTCATGTCATGGAATTTCCCTCTACTAATGAATTTCACTTTTGGATGTGCCCTCTCACAAACATCCTTTGCGAGGGCAGTGAGAACATAAATTGGGCAGAAATCATTTGCATAAATTTGATAGAGTAATTGTCCAATGTGCAACAAACTAGGAAGTTCTATATGACCTCCTATCTCGTGTATACCCTAGCATCATCCTGATAGTGGTTTGGATTCACTTACATAAAGGGTTAGAAGGATGAACCTATTTGTGCATACTGCCCTAAATTCACCCTTGAAACTAGCAACCACAAGTTCAGGAGGGTCAATGATGCCTTTACCATGTATATTGTGAGGATTTTAGAAAGTGATACCAGTAGGATATTTTATGATGAAGCCATGAACCTAATAGCAAAGTATGGGGATTTCTTCATTCAGTTCAGGAGGTTTTCATATATCAGGTTGGCTGGTTATGAGAACACACGTCTGGAGCTCCCCATGTTTTGTAATGAAAAAATGGCTTTGATTGAAGTGTGCAGGAAAATAGATAAATTACATAGAACCTGTAGGGACAAGAAGATCTCTGGTCTACATTTCCCTATTTTCTTGAGTAACTATGCATACAAAAAAGCCTTGGGTGCTCAAAATATAGAAAGGGCCCTCACTCCCATCACTGTTCAATTTTTCAGGCCTAAGACCTATTTTGATTTGAATAGGTTCATTGAGTTGAATCTTAGGATTAATTATCATCACATGTCAGATATTGAAGACTACTTGGCCAATTGTGCTGATGAATTTGAAGCAAGGCAGAGGCATTATGGCAGATTATCTCTGTAGCTGATACAGGAGCTCAATCTCTACCAAATTCCTGAAGGGTTCCAGGATGATACTGAAGACTTGTTGTCTTATGAATATGAGACATTGATCAAGCATACTCCCTTGGAATATTTGGACTGGTACAAGAGGGAGAAGGATGACTTGGCTAAGATTTTAGCTCCTGTCCTTGTAAAAACAAAGGTATGGTTTTACAAAAAAGTTCGCAAGCTTAGGAAGAATCGAAATGGATCTTCCTTCAAAGATACTTAAACACCTAGGAAGGAATCACATACTCTTGGCATGGAGGTACCTGCACAAACCCCTCCTCCTTCCTCAAACAAAGATCCTTAATCATCGACTCCTTCTTCTACTCAAGTGTACCAAAAGAAGGTAAAATAGGTCAAACAAGAGCCAATTGAAGAATAACCCCTTCTTGAGCATTCAGAACTACCTTTAGGTCCAGAGAATGTTATTTTTATTAGTGAAAGTGATGATGGTGAGGTACCAGATCCTACAGGAACTTTAGATGTTAAAATAGAAAAAGAGAAGGAAATGCCTAGAACTGAACCTCCAAGTGCCACCAGTTCCTTTTCTCAAGAATCTCTAGATACCTCACTCACATCTCTACTAGAAGTGACAGTGGTAAATAATTTGAGTGCCATGAGTTCACTTTCTCTTGGATCTCTTGCTCCTCCTTCTTCTTCCTCCACTTTTGCATTGGTGCAACCCCTGGTTAACAAAAAGAAAATAAAAATATCTTCTCAATTAATAGGGGAAAATTTTGATGCTATGGAAGCCTTGTTGGGCACTATTCCTCCTGTTCAGGAAAAGAGAGCAAAAGAAACTTCAAGGATAGTGACAGATGCTCAGGGCCAACAATTTCGAGAGGTTATAAAACCTAAGGTTGAAAAGGCAGAACAATATCTAATAGCCTCTGATCCAGAGCTTTCAAGGATTCCAATGGGAGAATCTACCCCTGAGAGTGAGGTGCATAACCTCCAGGAAATAGTAACCAAGGTCATTGAAAGAGTAAATAGGGGTAAACAAATTATAGAACAACTAGAAGAACAAAATAAAGTTTGTTATAGCTTCATCAAGTCATTGTTGGATAAGGACAAGGTTTTGGATCCTACTCCATTGGTTGCCCTTCTGCCCCCTATGATTCTTAGTCAAGATGAAGTTCAAAGCATCAAGGATATACATAGGTATTCCAATTATGCGAGGGCTATGGAAGCCATGGTTGATAACATGATCATTGGAGGCTTGAATTTCATTGTAGAGGCCTTTAAACTCAACAAGAAGGTGACAAACCTGCAACAAAAACTCTCCTCCTCAATTTCCAATATGGACAAAGAGTTGAAGCTTTGGAGTAATTGCATTGTAGATCTTCACCTGATGGGAGAGGTTGATGAAAATATATTGATGGCCAATAAGGTATTTGACGATGCTAACGACAACTTGTCAAATTCATGGGTTTTTAGTGTGGAATGGAAAATAAAAGTTCTAGAATTAGCCTTGGGAGAATTGAGGAATAGTTGGAAAAAGGGAGAAGCCTTCAAAATTTTTGTTGTGTTTGCCTTCAAAGATATTCATTATCATCTTCACCATGAAACTTCCGATGTTCCTTTCTCTCTCCAAGAAATTAAAACTCAATTCAGGGCATTTGTTAAAGAAAACTTGTTCAAGGAGGAATCAGTTACTAAAGAGAAGATAAAGGAGATTTTATCTCTTCAATCTACTATTAAAGAGGCTAATAAAGAATATCATACACATATTGAGTTCGAAAAGGACATGGAGAAATGTCTAGGTACTTGGTCTCAAGCCACTGTCAACACATCAATTCCATGAGGTAGAGAGATAATTGAAGTATTGAAAAGATTCAGGCAATGGATCCTCAAGTCAGTGGGTCCTCCTCAGCAATAAGAAGATGTTTTCACTTGTATCTTCTCTCCTCCTTATTTTTCTCAAATCAAGGTCGTTGTAATTAATTAAGGCTCTTGTTTCAAGAAATTCCTTGATTAAACATTTTAGTTAAAAGAAACAGTTACCAAGTGTAACTAATTTGTAAGTTATATAATGGGATCTTTGTGCCATTTTCAGGGGCTTAAACTCTATTTATTATTGAAAGTGTAATGGAGTAAACAAGCTATTAATGCAAAAAGATATCTATTTCTACTTCCATCTTCTCTTGTTCTTTCATTGTTATTTGTTTAAACTTATTGAATTGTTAAGTCTGTTTTAATTCAAGAAGATTTTTATTCTTATGGATGTCATCTCTTGAAATTTGTGTCTATGAAATAGCATCTATGTTCTCAAATGCAAATGATTTTGTTCTATATGATTTCCTTCTGGCATGCGTAAAGTATTATTTTGTTATCTATATTTATTAAGAGTGTTTTTCTGCCTCCTCCCCATCTATGTTCTCAAATGCAAATGATTTTGTTCTATATGATTTCCTTCTGGCATGCGTAAAGTATTATTTTGGTATCTATATTTATTAAGAGTGCTTTTCTGCCTCCTCCCTTCCTTAGTTCTTCTATCCTTTTATATTGAGGAGTTGTTATATTATAACACTTCCATGATATCAGAGTTCCTCATTAAAACTACATGGTGTACATTTGTAAATAGGTTTTTTCCTTTCATAAGGGAACCTCTCCCATTAAAGAGGAGGGACTTTCGATCCCCTGACTATTGCTTTCAATAAATTCCTTATTTAATGGCGAACAATTTTTGGTGACTCTACTTGGGATTCATTTTGAACGTATTCTAGTTTTATGAACAATTTCTTAATCATTATTTGATCTGGTGACTCTATGGTTTACTTGTGGCAAAAGGGCCCTTGGTATTGAAGATTCTTAGTTTCATCTCTTAGAGCAGCAAGGTTTGCATCTTCCTTTAATAGGAAGAAATAGAAGAACTTGTTATACAAACACTCCTCTTGTCTAAGATAGAACCCCTATAAGTGGTATCCCTCCAGAGAAACCCAACCCTAATCTCCACTCTTTGATTATTGCTGGTGTTTCAATTCCCCTTCTAGTAGTCTTTCTAAGGATGGCAGTTCCATTACCTTGGGGCCATTATTGTTGGGCCTCTCGCTCTTCCTCAGCCTTTGCATGAGTTACCCAGGGGTAATAGAAATAAATTCCCCAAGTTCAGAGGTAACGGTAAGGTCCATCCTTATGAACATATTGTAGCCTTCATAGTTGTGTGAGGAGTGCTAGGAGTTGAACATGAAGATGTCTCGGTGAGGATTTTTGTAGAAACTTTGCAAGATAATGCAGTGGATTGGTTCTATCACCTTCCTACTTGGGCCATTACTAGTTGGACCAAAATGAGAACAAGGTTTGAGAACTGTTTCAAACCTAGAGAGGATGTGCATGTGTTGCTGGCCTAGATTTCTTAAATAAAGAAAGAATCACAAGAGCCCATGAGGGAATTTCTGGCTAGGTTCAACAAGTTGACTAACAAAATCCCACCAAATTCTCAACCTATAGATCAAATTCAAAAAAATTCTTCCTAAATTCTCAATTTCCTGAGGTTAGTTATGCACTAAGAAGGGCTAACCTTGTAACATTGGCTGAGGATTAGAGATTATATGTTAGCATTAAAGATGACCTGATCATGTATGGTAAGTTGAAAAGAGATCTTTCCAACTATAGAGCTTCTTCTTCCTCTTCTTCTATCCCTAGAGATAATACAGATCCATTGGTACAAAAGCTTTCTAATGACCTCATTGCCATCAAGAAACAATTGGCCCAACATGCCCCTTACGCAGATGTTCCAAGGAGGAATTTTCAGCCTAGAAGTCATTTGCCTTCCTCTTAGACAAGGCTGGAAATTGAGTGGCCACCCATCAAGGTCCCTGTCAATGGAACTTGTGAGTTCAAAGAGCCTAGAGATGAGGAGATTAATGAGGATTGTTTAGAAATTGAAGAAGAAGTTGATAAAGAACTGGAGGAACTTGACGGATCTTGAGTTAATTTCTTCACCACTAAAGGTGTTGATGAAGAGGATGATTGTGATGAAGTAGTAGTAGATATGAATAGTGACTCATATGTTGTCATGACTCAAGAGCAGACAAATAAGAAAGAGAAAGTGATACATCCCACTAAGAGATCCCAGGATCCTCCCACGACTATCCCTGTTGTTGTAAGAAGAGGGTTTCCCATTCCCACTGCATCAACACAAAAGGTGAGTTTTGCTAACCCTTTTTTCCTAATGCTACTGCTAAAGTTTTTTCTTCTCCAACTCTTAAACTTGATAAGCTTAAGATTCCTAGTGATGATAGCCCATCCACCTCTAGATCTTTTGATATCATTGATCACCTTAAGAAGACAAAGGTTCAAATTTTAGAGGCTGAGTATTATCAAACCCATCCTAAAGCCTTTGCCAAAATGATCCACTTTTTCCATTCCCATTCCAAAACCACCTCTAAAGGCCTTTTTCCTACTCCACCCTCTACACCTAATGAGAACATCGAACCATTTTATGTGACTCTTGTTATAGCAAGCCATAAACTCAGTAACTGTGTCATAGATTCAGAAGCATCAGATAATGTAATACCTGCCAAAGTGGCTCATGCTTTAGGTCTTACTCAAACACTCACTTATGTATCTTTCTATTCTATGAAGAGTAAGGAGGTGCCCCTGGTCAGAAGGATTGAAGATACACAAGTAGCTTTTGCCACTTTACTAGAGAAGAAGGTTTTGGCTACTATTCTAGTAGCAGATATTCCTCCTTCATATGGTATGTTGTTAAGTAGGAATTTTTTTAAGGATGTGGGAGGAGAGATTCAAATGGATTGGTCACATGCCCTCATACCAATCAATGGAAAGATGAAGAATCTGTTGCTTGAGAAGCAATCAAAGTATATTGTGTAAAAAATGGATGATTACAAAGCCTAGATACTTTATGATGACATTAGACATGATAACTATATGATTATGTCTCTAGAGCAAACTCAACTTCCCAATTAAGTACTTCATGATCCTAATGGTTTTTGGAATTTAGAATTTGATAGAAGCTGCTCTCATCTAGTTCTAGAGTAGGTGTGGTGTTAATATCTCCTGAAGGAAAGATTCATCCTTTCTCATTCAAGCTACAGTTTGAAAATACCAATAATATAGCAGAGTATGAAGCCCTCATTCTTGGACTTAATGTGGAAAAATAAAAAGGTGTGAAGAATCTTCTGGCTCATGGAGATCTAGAACTAGTTGTTAAACAAGTCAGAGACCTTTTTCAAGTAAAGAATAGAAGATTGAAACATTACCAGAATCAAGTTTGTGATTCTATTGAATTTCTTGACACCTTCTCCATTAAAGCTATGCTGAGTGAAAAAAACACTAGGGCTGATTCGCTAGCAGTCTCATGATTGTTGCTGATACCTCACCCTGATTTCTCTCAGGATAAATTTACCATTGAAATGATTCATAGGTCCAGTGTACCTGATAATGCAATTAATTGGAAAATATTCAACGATGATCAAAATTTTTTCTCTGTCTTGGAGCTCAGGGATAACTTTGAACAATTATACTTTGAAGGTAGTGACAGTTTACCTTGTGAGAGTGTATCTCCCAATGAGGTGGGTGTTCAAGAGGAGACAAATCAAGATGGGTGCATCAAACTCAAAGGTAACAAGATTCCTAAGGGGCTGGTGAGTTTGAAGGAATTGTTTGATAAACATGACATGTATGTTAATTATAAAGCTTCTACTAGAGTGCGACAATCAAATGAGTATGAAAAGGTTAACATTGGGAGCGCCGCTAACCCCAAAATGGTCAACGTTGGAAAATGTTGTACGTAAGAAGAAAAGAAGAAGGTGGTGAATCTCTTAAAGAAGTATAGGGATGTTCTTGCATATTCATATGAGATCTAAAAGCTTTCCAACCAAAGGAGATGGAACATTTCATTCCTCTCAAACCTGGGATTAAACCCTTCAAGAAAAAGAAAAGGCAGTACAATCTGAAGATTGCTGACACCATTTTTCAAAAAATATAGAAGTTATTAAAAGCCAAAATTATTTTTTCCATTCACCATTCAACATGGATTGCAAATATTGTGCCTTTTAGGAAGAAAAATGGTGAGATTTGTATCTTTGTTGACTTCAGGAATCTAAATCAAGCCTCTTTAAAAGACAACTACCCTCTACCCATGATGGACCAAGTTTTGCAAGCTGTTACAGGATCTAAAATTTTGTCTATGCTGGATGGCTTCTCAAGGTATAATCAAGTGGAAGTTAATACCATAGATCAGCAAAATACTACTTTAAACACCACTTGGGGTACTTTTACCTACAAGAGGATGCCTTTTGGACTCATTAATTCCGGTGCCACATTTCAAAAAGATATGGACTTGGCTTTTGAAATTTTGAAAGGGAAATGTATTATTGTGTATCTAGATGACCTGACTATGTTTTCCAAAACTAGATTAGATCATTTTCATCATCTAAAAACAATTCTCTTGAAATGCAGAGAACATGGGGTTTCTTTGAATCCCAAGAAATATGTCTTTTGTGTTATGGAGGGAAAATTGTTGGGACATTTTGTCTCTAAAGATAGAATCCAAATTGATCCTAAATGATTTCAAGCTATTCGGTAGATTCCTCTTCCCACAAGTAAGAAGGGAGTGCATTCTTTCTTCAGTAAGATCAAGTTCCTAAGAAGATTCATTCCTAATTTTTCAGAACTAACTTTGAACATCTCTCAAATGATGAAATGAAAAGAAATGTTTGGCTAGTCCTCTGAAGGAAAAGAAGCCTTTGAAGGTATTAAAAAGGCTATTGCTAAAAATCCTATCTTAGCATGTATATATTTTAGCAAAATTTTTATTATTTATTGCTATGCCACGAAAAGCACCTTGGCTGTTGTCTTGACTTAGAAAATTTTTGATGATCATGAAATCCTGATTGTGTTCATGAGTTACATTCTTAAAAATCAAGTTGAAATACACGATGATGGAGAAACATTCTTTTATAGTGGTTAAAAATGTCAAGCAATTTCATTTTTATATTCTTAACTCTCACTTCGTGGTGCTTGTGCCTGATACAACCGTCAAGTCTATTCTTACGTAGTAAGAATTTGGAACTAAGATAGGAAACTAGGTAGCAAAGGTTCAAGAATATGATATTGACATCAGACCAACCAAACTAGTTTTGGGTAAAGGCTTTTGTGAACTCATTGCTAAACGAGCAAGTCTTGAATTATCCAAGGAGGAAGTTGATATTCCTATTGTTCTATTTCCTAGCTCGAATGATGAATGGTATGCTGATATTGCACATTTTCTCACCTATGGTGAGTGTCCCCCTAACTTAACTACCAAGGAGAAGAGAGATATCAAGCTAAGATCAGCCCAGTACGTATTATGGGAGAATTCATTGTTCAAACGTGGAATGGATGGAAGATTTTTGAAATGTGTTGAAAAAGAACAAAAAAAGAAGCTTTTCTTAGCTTTTCATGATCAAGCATGTGTAGGCCATTACTCATCTACGGTTACTTCCCACAAGATTCTTCGTGCTAGATACTATTGGCCTACCTTGTTTAAAGATGCATCAAAATGGGTTGATAAATGTGAAGCTTGTTAGACCTTTGTAAGCAGACCCAAGTTGGTTGACTTGCCACTTAATCTAGTTGTCATTGAAGAGACATTTCGACAATGGGGTTTAGATTTCATTGGAACACTCAAACCATCTTCAAGTGTAGGGCATACTCATGTTTTGACTGCCACATATTACTTCACTAAGTGGTGTATGGTGTGGAAGCTCAATTACAAATCATAGTGGAGCTACCAGATTTGTATTTAATGAAGGCCATTGAAGACACTAGCTTCAATGATTCTTTAGATAAAAGGATCATGTATCTTCATAAGCTGAATGAAGACATACTGCAGGTTGTTGATAGAATATCTTCCCACTAGCAGAATGTAAAATATTTTTTTGATAAGAAAGCTAAGTATAGGTATTTCAAAGTTGGAGACATTATTTTTCTGTGAGATAAAAGACATGAACCTCAAGGAAGCCATGGTAATTTTGATTCTCTTTAGCTCGGTCCTTTCAAAATAGGGCACTTTGCTAGTGAGAATTCTTTCTATCCTGATTACATGGATGGTTCTTCTCTCCCACTTCCTTATAGTGGGAAGTACCTGAAATTGTTCAAGTCCCAGGTGGATAGGAGGTCTCTTTGTATATTATGTATAGGGTGTGTCCTTTCTCTTGCTTCTAGTGTGTTTCCTTTCTCTGATTGTGAGTTGTCTTCTATATTGGTTTACTTTCTGACTCCATGGCCCAATGGATAAGGCACTGGTCTTCTTACCCTAGTTTTCCAAGAGTTCCTGCCTTGTCTGATTCTTCTAATCTAGCCAAGTCATCCCCAGAAAGAGCCAACTATTGTCCTCTCAAAATTTCCCCTCCTTTGAAAGTAAAAAAAAATTAAAATTTTTGAGTTAAACAACCTTTTATGATGTTGTAGTGAAGTGAAAAGTTGAGGAGTTAGTGAAAATTCACGTTTTTGGAGTCATTGTGGTGATTCGCAAGTCTGTCAGACATTTTATTCCTATATGTCTCAAGTTCTGTCAGACCTTCTATTCCCTAATCAGCCGCTTTCCCTGAAAATCTTTTTACTTTCGGTTATGTCGAAAATTTTTGGTATTTTTATTCTAAGTTTGCTCGAGCTTTCTGTTCCCTGATCGCGTGCTTTGGCCACATTGAGTCTATCGCATACTTTCATTCCATCTATCCCAAAATCATCCATGCCCTTTAGCCCACTTTTCCCACATCACCCACGTTGGCCATGTCACGTCTTTGCATTCCCCATGTCCCAAATGTACCAAAGACCATCTGGGCCACTTTTTGCTGCCATTCCTGATTCTTACCTTTTTGAGTCGGTGCATATGAATTTAATGCGCATTTATGACTTTATCTCTCCTAAATGGCTATTTAATGTGATTACTCTCTACACATTTGGCACACTACTCACTTGTTATCATTCACTCGGATCCTTGCAATTAAGATCCTCTGCTCGTGCTCCCATTCCCTTTGCATTTTTCACTACGGATTCGATCTGTGAAGGTTCTTTTTCTGTACATTGCAAATATTAAGATTAAATTCCAGGGTAGAGAACACATTTTTCCACTTGAGTTCTCTCTTCCTGATATCAAGGATAGTGAGGTTCAACACATCAATTTTGGTGATTTCTAGAATAGATTGATTATCCCTAATCCTTCCCCCATGGCATAGATGATCAATGATAGTGGCCTTTTGTATGCTATGGGTTTCCCAATCTCAGTACAATGTGCCAACATTGTGCTCACCTGCGGGATCACTTTAACCCTAACACCATGGAATTATCTAATGTACACGGGGAACTGATTGCTAAATTAGATAATGTTACCATTGTTTCTGCTCTTCGGATTCAAGAAGTTGAAGACTCCATTGTTATCACTGAGGCTCAAGCTCAGAATCTATTCAAGCAGGAAAATGATAAATATAAAGTGAGGATAGGAAAATCATGGTTGAAGAACCCTAAAAAGGGAGCATCCTAGCTTTCCAAGGCATTATTTAGAGCTGATTCCAATTAAGAGCTATCTGATATCATCATCTTGCTAGCTCGTGTCATGGGATTGCCCTCTACCAATGAATTTCACTTTTGGATGTGCCCTCTCATCAACATCATCTACGAGGGGAGTCAAAGAAAATATTGGGCATAAATCATTTGCATAAATTTGACATAGCAATTGTCTAATGTGCAACAGATTAGGAAGTTCTATATGACCTCCTATCTCATGTATACCCTAGCAGCATCCCAGCAGTGGTTTGGATTCACTTACAAAGAGGGTCCGAAGGATGACCCTATTTATGCATATTGCCCTCAATTCACCCTTTAAGCTAGCAACCACAACTTTAGGAGGGTGAATGATGCCTTTACCATGTATATTTTGAGGCTTTTAGAAAGTGATACCACCAGGAGATTTTATGATGAAGCCATGAACCTAATAGCAAATTATGGGCCTTTCTTCATTCAATTCAGGAGGTTTTCATATATTAGGCTAGCTAGTTATGAGAACACACCTCTCAAGCTCCCCATGTTCTGTAATGACAAAACGAATTTGATTAAAGTGTGCAGGCAAGTGGATAAATTACATATAACTTGCAAGCACAAGAAGATTTGTGGTATGCATTTCCCTATTTCTTTGCGTAACTATGCGTGCAAAACAACCTTAAATGCTCAAAATATAGAAAGCGCCCTTGCTTCCATCACTATTCACTTTTTCAGGCCTAGGACCTATTTTGATTTGAATAATTTCATTGAGTTGAATCTCAGGATTAATTATCATCACAGGTCAGATACTGAGGCCTATTGGGTGAATTGTGTTGATGACTTTAAAGCAAGGTGGAGGCACTATGATAGATTCTCGTTGCAGTTAATACATGAGCTCAATCTCTACCAAATTTCCTGAAGGGTTGAGGATGATACTGAAGACTTATTGTCTTATGAATATGAGACATTGATCAAGCATACTCCCTTTGGTAGATTTAGAATGGCACAAGAGAGACAAGGATGACTTGGCTGAGATATTGGCTCATGTTCTTATAAGAACCAAGGTTTGGTTTGACAAAAAAGTTTGTTAGATTAGGAAGAATCAAATTGGGGCCTACAATCAATATGGCTTCTACAAGCACAAGAACTGTCTTTCCTTCTACAGATCAGCATGAGTTGATCTCTCCAGATGAAACCCAGAAAGTTGTTTTCTGGTACCAAAGAGCAGTGAACAAAGAGATAGAGCCCTCAGAAAGCTCTAAAATGTTGAATTGGACCAACAAGGCCCTCTTATCTGTTCACGAGGAAGTAAGTACTCATTCTGAAAAGCTCTCTAATCTGGAAAGAACTTTAAAAGCTATTGAGCTAAGGAAAAAGGGAGACACTGCAGGAGCTCTTAGATTATTAAATCAGAAAGTTGATAGTATAGACAAATCTGTAAAGCATGTAGAAAGTCTTGTTCAGAATATTTCTACTAACTTGCCTGAATCAGTATCACAAAGAGTTACAGATTTTGTGCAGCCATTGGTAGACCATACTATTGGTCTCAAAAGTACTATCATCTCCAGATCCACACAGACAAATGAGATTATAGAAGCAGGCATCTCACAATTACAAGATGAGAATGAGAAGACTCATTCCCGAATCGATGAGATACAAAAGTGTCTGTCAGCAGAGCTTCCAAAGATCCTTCCAAGGATCCAAGAATTGAGTCACAAGATGACTCCTAGAAAAGAAGGAGATTGGTCAAAGGCTGTCTCATGGTCAGAAGTTCAGCAACTAGCCAATCCATCTCCTCAGAAATCATATAAAGAAGTACTCGAGGAGTACAAACCTCTATTTTTCAAGGACAAAGAGGTTAATATGCTGAGCATACAAGGAGCTGAATCTCATGTGGATGATCCACAGTTTGAACCTCCCGTCTTTGATGCACATATGGGAGAACAAATGGGTGAATCCAGCACTCCAGGCTTTCAAGCAGCCACTAGAATTCAGACTCTGCAGCCCAACTTCTACAGAATAGAATGTAAATCAGTTGCAGAAGTTAAAGAACTTATTCATGCTATGATAGGATGGGGTAACACCCAGCAAGAAACCTATGGTAGAACTCCTAAGAACATAGCAGCCACAATATTCAATGGCTTTGTGGGTATTTTGAAGGAATGGTGGGATCTTCTTCCCAATAAAGCAGCAATTCTAGAAACAGGATTCACAGGCCTCACAGTAGCTCTAATCAAAGAATTCATCGGCAATATTGACGATGATAAAATGATGAACACAGCGATGTTCCTCCGTGCCCGCTTATGTGACATGACTCGGATCAAAGAGTACCAGTGCTTCATGCAGAAGCTCTACTATAGTTCTGGCAACATCAACGATGAAACAATGCGCCTCAGGTACATCGAGTCCTTTCCACCTTTCTTTGCTACTCAATATAGAAAGGCTATGCACGGTATGAAAACTTCTGACCTTAGTTTTGGACATATTAATCAAATTATAGATCAGTGCAATGCTAAGATGTGTAAAGAAAAATGGGAACGCAAACAAGCGTTCAAACACCAGAAAGCTCTGAATAATACTTTCTGTGAACAATATGCACTGGAACCTTTTGGGTGTCCAGATCTTGAAATCCAATCTTCCCGCAAGAAATCTTCTTGTAAAGATTGTCTTTTTTCAAAGGGGAAGGGTGCCTGGCAGCAGAAAAAGAAAAAGAAAAGGAGCAAATACAAAGATAAATACAGAGAGTTCAGAGAAGGAAAGCCCAGAAGAAAATTCAAATTCAGAAGTTATAAGCACTTAGGCAAGTCATCAAAGTTCAAGCCTACTTGCTACATCTGTAAGGAGGACCACTATGCAAACAAGTGTCCTCAGAGGCATACAGCTAAAGGTAAGGCCAAGGTAAACGCCTTATCTCTCAAAGGCATACAGGATGATGAATATGCTTTCATTTCTGATACTGACAGTCTCTCGTCAGACATCTCCTATGCCTCTATAGACGGTGAACCTTGCAATGCCATTCAGCAGGCATCTGAAGATAGCGATAGTACTGAAGACAGTGGGTATAGTTCTGTTCCATCTTTTACTCACTTCAGTATTAATATGGTGTCTAACTTTGTTCACCCAATGATTCCACCAAGCGCAGATCTTCTGAGAAGACAGGTAGAAAGTCTTACGTCAGTTTATGAAAGTTGTCCCCCATGGGATACAGCCAGAAAACTGTCTCTACACAAAGAACTCAGAAATCTACAGGATAACTACATCAGACAACAAGAGCTTGAGCAAAGTCAAGCACAGAGCAAAGCAGAGCAGCAGTCTGATGAACCTTTTGAAGCATTTCCTATCAGGCCACCTTTCCAGCAAAGGATCCGGCAAAGACAAATCCCTTGCAGAGGCAGAACAGGATCTTGGCGTGGTCGTGGAAGAGGAATCAGTCCTCCAGTCTACTCTTCATATGATACAGGACAATCCTCCATTGATCCAGCTTCAAAAGAAGCCTACAGAACCTGGAGAAAATCCAGGATGGAGCTACTAGAGAAAGTGCTTGCAAATGCCACTGAAGAATACAGCAAGCTGGTAGCTGAGGAAGAAAAAGAAGAACAAGATTCTACAGTTGGATCTTGAAGAAACATACCACAGCCTAGCAGCCCAAAAGATCTACAGATCAGGCAAAGGTATGTACTCTAAGCTGCACCCAGAATCCGTTTATTGCAATCACAATATGCATCCCTCATATAAAGCCATACAGTCTTGATGCTATGATTGACACGGGTGCTGAAATAAGCTTAATCAGACAATATGCTATTCCCAGTGACTGTTGGGTTAATACCCATACAAAAATCAAGTTTGACAAGAGGGAAGTTGTCTGCAAGTTCATGGCAAAAGTCAGATTAGATGTTGAAGGAAATTCTATTGATATAGAATTTTATCAACATAATATGGAGAACTATGACTGTCTTCTTGGGGTTGATTTTCTTCAGAAATGTCATACATTTAGTATTTCCCAAGAAAAGATAATGTTGTTTAATCCTCCTGTTCAAATTCCCAGGAGATATTCATATCAGTCCATAGTTCCTTTACCCCGTAAGGTAAAGACTGTTAACAATGTCTGGATACATAAAGCTATTTCTAATTGTCTGTCAGCATTGATGAAATTGTATCCAGAATCAAGCAGAATATTTGCAGCGATGATCCGCATGCTTTTGTTAACAGAAAGAAACACTTCTGTTCCCTAGATCTGCAGCTAGTCAAGAGATAGACAATGGAGTTGAGATTGTGCCTAAATTCAAGGCGCATCACAGAGGTATGCCTCCTGCAGAAAGAAAAGAATGTCAAGGTGAAATTCAGAAGCTGCTGAAAGCTGGTTTTATTCAAGAATCCAACTCGCCCTGGTCATGCACTGCCTTTTATGTCAATAAAAGGAGTGAGCAGCTAAGAAACAAAAAGAGGCTAGTAGTGGACTACAAACCACTCAACAAGTTTATTGCTGCTGTTCAACACCCAATACCTGCCAAAGACGACATTCTCAGAAGAATCAAAGGCTCAAAGATCTACAGCAAGTTCGATCTAAAGAGCGGCTTTTGGCAGATATTTCTTGAAAAATGAAGACATGTTCAAAACGGCATTCATAGTGCCAGGAGGACAGTATGAGTGGAAGTACTTCCATTCGGTTTGAAGACAGCCCCATCCATTTTCCAAAAGATCATGGATAGAATATTTGGTGAGTTGTCAGAATTTCTTATTGTATACATAGATGATATTCTAATCTTTTCTAAGTCTCCGAAAGAGCATATTAATCATCTAGAGAAATTCTATGACACTGTGTATAAGAATGGGATCTGTCTGTCCCCTACTAAAATAGAAGTCTTCAAGGAAGAAATTGATTTCCTCGGCATAAGAATCAGTTCTGGAACCATTGCTATGCAGAAACATGTTGTGACCAGCATCCAGAACTTTCCTGATCAAATCCTGGAGAAAGTGCAGCTGCAGCGCTTCCTAGGATGTGTGAACTATGTTGCTGGTTTTTACCAGAACATAGCTACTGATAGAGTACTGCTCAACAAGCGGTTGAAGAAAGAAGCTCCTGGTTGGACTCAGGAGATGACACAGGCAGTACAAAGAATTAAAAAGCAAGTCCAACAGCTCCCAGCAATGTCCCTTCCAGGACCTGGCCAAAAGATTATTGAATGCGATGCCAGCGAACAGTTTTGGGGAGCGATACTCAAAGAGAAAGCCGAAGATGGTAAAGAGAAAGTTTGCAGGTATGCTTCTGGAGCTTTTTCAGGCTCTGAATTAAACTACCATTCTTCTCATAAAGAAATATTGGCTGCAAAGAAAGCAATCAAAGCTTTCTTATTTTTTGTGCAAAATGAAGCATTTATCCTTAGATCTGATCTTAAGGACTTTCAGAAAAAGGTTAAATGGCGGAGATCCAGCCAATAAAACTGCTTTCAACAGACTCCAAAGATGGGGTCTCTGGTTTGACAATTTTGAGTTCTCTGTAGAGCATATTTCGGGGAAACAAAATGCTTTAGCAGACTTTGTGAGTAGAGAACTCAATCATCCTAAGAATATCAGTGTAACACAGGTAATCCATGAGTCCCATGGATCCATATGGGATCACAGGCATGCAAAGATGCAAATTGATACATTGGTTCAGAACGACAATAGAATGTCCCAAGAAGCTGAAGAACTTCTTGTCTCAAGAGGATTGATAACAGCACAAGGATCTGCTATGACTGAAGCAGAATGCAAATTTTATGATCCTGACATTCCGGGACGTGAGTTTCACTCCCTGCAAGAACCAATTGTTAAGTGCTGTCTCCAATGGCAGTGGAGATCACTGTATACTGTAGAACAACCGGATTTCCTACCAGTCGAGGGTCTCAGGCTTAGACAACTGATACCCAGAAAGGACACTATTTGGTGATTCGAATTCTCAAGGATGTGGACTGAAGAACATCCTTTGCATCTATGATCTTTGGAATCGGCCTCCCACTCTTGGGGATAGGAAGTATATTTCTAACCACTTCAAGTTTTTCTTGTCAAAATATCTTCCTACTAAATTGTCTAACTCACCCCTTCTCAATGTGCATCCTGATATGGTAAGAAACATTCTCATCCAGTGTAAGATACCCTGGTATGTTAAAGCACATTATTATGTTAAGATTAATCACAGGAATTTTGTGGAACGCCCAAATGCAACCCTGTGGAGAAGGATATTGCTACACCATACTATGGTGGTCAGACCGCCTACACCTGATCAAGACCTCCGGTTATTGGACCACTATCTGTTTCCCACCAGACCGCATCTCCAGCCCAACAACGATGGAACTGCTCACCTTTCACGTGTCTGGCTAGAACAACATGAACGTCAACTTCCTGGAGCACCTCAGCGACATGATAGCTCATCATCCTCTGACGATGACACTGACCATCCGGGTCCCTCTGTCCTCTTTGATTCTCCTTAGTGCGCTCCGCACTATCTGCTATGTGGCAGGCATGTTGCCACTCTTGTCGGATAAGATTCCTTCTTATCCTTGCTTTTTCCGTGTGCGTTTGCTTTTTGGCTATCCGACAGGCCTGTTGTCGGTTGTCTCTTGATAAGATTCGTTCTTATCCTTTCTTTTCTCGGTGCGTGGTGGGCCCATGTGCCTTTTAATAAAGCTTTTGTGAGTGGGCTGTACTCACGGGTCAGTTTCATGGAATCTTACGGGTTACCTCCGTTTCCGGTTTCCGGTTTCCCTTCTCCCGGTGAAAAGCCTTAGAATGCCTATTTAATAGCGCATCTCTAACTCATTCACTACACCGGTGAAGAGTGAACTTGGATAGATCAGACACACCGAAGAAGAACGTACAGGAGAGGAAGAAGTCCTTTGTAAGAAAGATTTCCAAAGAAAAGTATTCAAGTCTTCTGCTATAGATTCTTGTAAGTTATAATGTTTAAGTCTGTACATTTCTAGTTCGAATTAATGGAGAACTAAAGTTTATCAATATTGATAAGTTTGATGAGTTTGAGAATATCTTTGAGTGTGATGATGTTTTCGAAGTTGTTGTAATGATTTTAGTAGATCTGTTTGGAGAAGATGCCGTAATAGATATTCTGTTAATATTCGGAACTAATTAGATCAGTATGGTTGATACTGTAAGTGCTATTCTTATTGTGGACAGTGAGTTAAGTTAATGATTGTGAAGAGTTCAGTTTGTTTGAAGACTATTATGAAACAGATGTGGTGTTTGATATTGTAGTAAAAGTTGTTCAGCGAATTATGCCTAATTCTAATGTTACTATACTACATATGTATGTTTGGTAGTTGTTTGTTTAAAGAAATGGTATCAGAGCCAGTTGTTTAAAGAAATGGTATCAGAGCTGGTTAAAGAGAATCGGAATCACAGAGCTGGATAAAGAAGACTGTTTATTGAAGATTGTTGTCTGTCTGCACAAATAGATTCTTTGTGGAACTAAGTCTTTGCAAACGCAAGTTTATATAGCAACTCCATAGATTGGCGGGTGTGGCTATCGCAACCGTAAGACGCCGTGTGTTAGGCGCAACAGTAAGACGAATTATTGCCCGACGATTTTGGCCAATCTCTGCTTCTTTGCTTGTCAGTCCCAAATGGCTGAGACTTCCCCTAGATCAACACCTAGGAAGGAATCACATACTCCGAGCACAGAGGTACTTGCACAAACCCCTCCTCCTTCCTCAAACAAATAACTTAAATCATCCACTCCTTCTTGTACTAAAGTGTACCAAAAGAAGTTAAAATAGGTCAAACAAGATCCAATTGAAGAAGAAACCCTTCTTGAGCATTCAGAACTACCTTTAGGTCCAAAGAATTTTATTGTTCTTAGTGAAAGTGATGATGGTGAGGTACCAGACCCTGCAGGAACTTAAGATGTTACAATAGAAAAAGAGAAGGAAATGCCTAGCACTTAACCCCTAAGTGCCACCGGTTCCTCTGCTCAAGAAGCTCCAGATGCCTCACTCACATCTCTACTGGAATTGAAAATGGTAAATACTTTGAGTGCCATGAGTTCACTTTCTCTTAGATCTCTTGCTCCTCCTTCTTATTCCTCCACTTTTTCATGGGTGCAACCCCTGGTTAATAGCAAGAAGAGAAAACCTTCTTCTCGATTGATAGGGCCAAATTTTGATGTTGTGGCAGCCTTGTTGGGCACTACTCCTCCTTCTCAAGGAAAGAGAGGTAAAAACACTTCAAGGATAGTGACAAATACTTAAGGACAACAATTTGTAGAGGTTGAAAAAACTATGGTTGATAAGGCAAAACAAGATCCATTAGCCTCAGATCTGGAGCTTTCTAGGATTTTAATGGGAGAATCTACCCCTGAGAGTGAGGTGTATAACCTCCAGGAAATATTAACCAAGGCCATTGAGAGAGTAGAGAGGGGTAAAAAAACTACAGAACAACTGGAAGAACAAAATAAAGTGTTTTCTAGCTTCATCAAGTCATTGTTGGCGAAGGACTAGGTTTTGGATCTGTCATCACCAATCCGGCACTATGATAATATTTCACTGGGAACTCCACGTGCTATGATTATTTACTAATGCATAGCCTTTAGTTTGGTGGATGTAATCTGGAAACAAAAAAACAACATAACATAAGAATACCATCGACTATGATAAGACAGAATGATGACAAATCTGAAATATCAAAATAAATTATAATATTAACATGAAACTGTTACAATCTCACCCATGAGGTACTTCAGGTGTTATTGACTTCACTTGCCTTTCACCAAGACTATGGGAGAAACTTTACAATTACACCTCTTAATGGCTTCTTCAACACACCTTTAAACTGATGGCTTCCTTCGCACACTTCCTACAATATTTCTCACTACTTCCTTCTATGCTAAATGAGGGGGGTGGCCTCTCTATTTATAGAATTTCCAAGCTTATCCATCTTATCTCTAAGATAGGATAAGAAATCCACTCTGACGAATCATATTCCATACCTTAACTCTTATCTGTACATGTAAGCTTATCTTTTAAGATAAGATAAACCTTATCATTTTACATGGGTTCCACATTTTTAGAATTTTTACAAATAAAATATACAAAATATTTATGACCTCACTCCTTGTCCTTATTACCAATATAATATTTCTAATTCCTAATCACGTAGACCCTACTTCTCTAATTACCCAAACTTTGACATTTTAACATTACCGGAGTACTTACGACAAATATTTACTTTTTACAACATTCCTATTGTACTTTGACTATTACCGTACTCCACATTATTGGCAGCACCGTACTGACGGTGCCGTTATCTTCTATCAGATGCTACTACTAATTATACTTAACAACATATATTAATGAAATAGAAATTACAGAGGAAAATTTTAGTGTCGACATGTTCCCCCTTCCTAGCTTCTACTCCGTCCTCGGAGTAGACTATTCTGGTGCTTGGAAAATCTTCAACTTGTCGTGGTTGACCCATTTCGTAATGGGAGTGCCATCCAATTCCTCCAGTTGGTACGTACCATTTTTAGGCATAGCTGCTATTTTTTAGGGCCCCATCCATTTTGGAAGAAATTTTCTCTGTCTTCTTTTTTTGTATCTGGAATCATATACTAGAACCAAGTCATTCACATGAAATGGAGACCACTAGATCTTTTGATCAAAGTATTCCTTCTGCTTCATTTTCTTCTTATGGCTTGTATCCTTTGCTATTTCTATCATTTCCTCCAACAAATGAAGATGTACCAACCTTTCATTTACTGAATCACTTTCATCCATCCTTTCATTTTTCATAACTCTCATAGTGGGAATATCAAACTCAATAGGAAGAACTGGATCAATGCCATAGGCCAACTGAAATGGGGAGTATCCTGTTGCTGACTTTGATGTTGCCCTATATGCCCACAATGCTGCATGAATCCTTTTATCCCATTTATGTGCTTGCAAGGCTGCATATTTTGCTAGAATTTGACACAACACAAAATTTGTTCGTTCCACCTGTCCATTTGTGCTTGGCTTGTATGTTGTTGTCTTCCTGTGCTTAATAGAAAACTTATTGACTAGGGATTCTACCACCTCATTAATGAAGTGGATTTCTTGATCTGTTACAATTTCTAATGGGCAACCAAATCTGGTGACAATGCGTTCATACATGAACCTTGCCACTTCTTCCATGGAAGTTGTTTTCAATGGCCTAGCTTCAAACCACTTGGTTAAATAATCTGTGGCAACTGCAATATACTTATTTTGGAATGATGTAGTTGGAAGTGGACCTACAATGTCTATTCCCCACTTTTCAAAGGGACCAAGGGGAAGAATAGGACATAATGGAGCTTATGAAGTCTTACGGTTACCATGTGTTTGACAAATATCACATGTCTTACAATAATTATAACAATCTTTAAAAAGAGTGGGCCAGTGATAACCTGCATCTAAGATCCTTCTTGCTGTAAGTTGTCCAGAGAAGTGCCCTCCACATGTACCATTGTGGAATTCTTCTAGCTGTTCCTTCCCTTGATCATGTCCAACTGCCCTCTTGTACTGTCCATCAGGTCCTATTCGAAATAATACTTCATACATAATAGAATATGGACGACTGGCTTGAGTAATCTTTCTCTTAGTCTTTGTATTGGCACCATCAGGAAACTTGAATTCATTCAGATAATTTCAAATATCTATGTATTCACTAGGGATTGTGTCAAGGGATAACAATGCTGCATCGGGGAAATCATCATCATCACAAGATGATCCTAAACCATCATAGGCTCGAGAGAGTGCATCTGCATTGACATGCTTCTTTCCTGGCCTATCTATAATATCAAATTCAAATTCTTGTAGCAAAATTATCCATCTTGCTATCCTCCCTGATGGGTTAGGCTTCTTTACAATATATTTTAGAGCCTGATGATTTGTTACAACTAGAAATTTTTGCCCTAGCAAGTAATTTCTAAACTTCTTTATAGCAAAATGATAGCCAGAGCTTCTTTTTTAGTTACAGTATAATTTACCTCAGCACTGCTCATTTGTTTGCTCTCAAAGTAAATTGTATGTTCATTCCCATTTTCATCCTTTTGGCTCAAAGTACTTCCTAGTGCTGCGTCTGAGGCATCAGTGTACACAATGAATGGCTTGCTCCAATCTGGATTCTTCAAAACAGGTGAAGACACCAGGGCTTCCTTCAATTGTCCAAAAGCTTCATGCGCCTTATTTCCTGGTTCATAAGTAACATCCTTCTTCAAGAACTGGGTTAGTGGCTGTGCAATCTTTGAGAAATTCTTGATGAACCTTCTATAGTAACCCACATGGCCTAAAAATGATCTCAAATTACTTCTATTAATAGGAAATGGTAAATCTTTGATTTTTGAAACTTTATCAGGATCAGTACCAATACCATCTCTGGATACAACATGCCCTAACAAAACGCCTTTAGAACATCCAAAGACACACTTTGTAGGGTTTAGTGAGGCTTGTGCTTCATCTAACCTTTGCAATGTTGTCTCCATTTGGTGCAGGTGGTCCAAATTGCTCCCATAGATGCAAAAATCATCCAGAAATACTCTGATGAAGGTCCCAATGTAGGGTTCGAACACCCTATTCATCAAACGCTGGAATGTTGCTGGAGCATTACACAACCCAAAAGGCATAACTCTATAAGCAAACGTTCCCCAAGGAGTGGTGAACGTGGTCTTCAGCTGATCTTTCTCTGCTATACGAACTTGGTTGTACCTGCTATATCCATCAGCAAAACTATAACACTCCTGGCCAGCTACTTCATCCAAGATCTGATCTGAAAATGGAAGAGGGTAATGATCCTTCTTTGTTGCTTTAATGAGCTTCCTGTAATCAACACAAATGTGTAGCTTCCCATTCTTTTTCATTGAGATCACAATGGGAGAAACCCATTCTGAATTCTCCACAGCAAATATGAATCTTGCATCAAGTAACTTATCTATTTCTTCTTTTACAGTCTTGGAAAAAATAGGATTCATTCTATATGGCATTTGCTTTATGGGCTTAGCACCATCTACTAGCTCAATAGAATGTTCTACCCAACTTACTTGACGGAATTCCTTGTAATCAAAAGTGAATAGGTGTATGTACCTTCGAAAGAGCTAGAGGTAGGATTCCTTCTCACTCTCCATCACAGCATCACCAATCTTTATTTGTTGGAGACGATCATCAACTTCTTCTTCAGATAATTTTATGGGGTCATGAGTTGGTGTGACTGGAAGGATATCCATGACTGAAACATCAACCTCACTTTCTTCATCTTTAGTGTCCATTTCACTGATAATAGAGTAATAAGAGGATTTCTAATCATCAGTTTCATCACTTGAATCCACAGGTTCTGCCTTATGATGTCGAGGGATCACATTTATCTTCACCCCCTCTACCACATTCAAGTGTCATGAAACCTTCATTCCAGTAGTTTCTTGCATGAACTCTCCTTAGCCATGGTCTCCCCAGTAGCATTGGGTACGCAACAGTACCATTTTTCATCACTTGAAAGTCTACTACACATACCAAACCCATAACAGATATTGCCTCATTTGAAACTACACCTTCTGGTTTAGTTTTTCCTTTATTTAATGACCTTAACATAAGTGTTGAAGGGCGATCAATTTTTAAACCCAACATATTCATTACAGACTCGGTCATTACATTAACTGCAACACCTCCATCATCTAAGACATCATGAATTGAAATACCATTACATAATACCTCAACTTGTGGAGCATAGGGATCTGCCTCTGCCTCTAAAACAAGGACCTCAACCTCCTTCCTTCTTCGAGCATTGAGTCCACCTAGCAACTCCCGCCTCTTCTCAGAAGACATAGCCAAGAGTTGACCATATGTAATATTTGCAGGCCTTTTGGACAGATCTTCCAAGATGGAGTATGGTCCTTGCCCCTGTGAAATTAGAAAATCCTGCACACCCAACTTTCTTCTCCTATGTTTCTTACTAGTTTCTTCTTTCATCTTCTTAGGATCATTTCCATCTTGATTATCTTTTTCTTTCTTTCTTTTTGTTACAAACACATCTACTTCATTATTTCTTCTCTTATCTACTACATCACAAGAATTCACAGGTGCTTTTCCTTTATCACTATCTCCTTTACCAGATGTAGAAGCTCTATCTGGACAATTATACTTATAATGACCCTTTTTATAACAACCATAACAAGCAACTTCAGAAATATTTCTTTTTGGACCTCTATGTCGTCCCTGAGAACTAAATTCCTTTCCTTGAAGAAGATTAATAGTTAACTGACCCATCTTTTTGAGCAGATCTTCATACTCAGTAGATGTACTAGGAGAAATATTTGTGCTCACCGGGACTGGTTATGGATTCAGGACCAAAGGCACTGGTGTAGGCTCTACTTTAGCAACAATTTCTTTGGGCTCCTCTTCCATGCTTTCTTCTTGCCTTCTTGCAATCTCCTTTGCTTGTTCAATGGTAGCTAGGTGGTCATACTTCACTCATTGTCTGATCTCTGGCTTCATCCCAAGAATGAAGTGCTTACAGAGGAGATTATCCACGCCATTCATCAACCCATCCGCTAATCCTTCCTTCCAGATCTGGGCATCGAGCTTCCTCCTTAGCTCTAGAACATGAGCATGATAATCCCTTATCTTCTCCTTCTCTCCTTGGGATAGCTTTGTGATCTCGATCATGAGATCTACATATTTCTGTTGTTCACCAAATTCTTCAAGAAAACTTTTAGTTAATAAATCCCATGAAATTTTCACATTATCACCTAGTGTTTCAAACCACCTAAGTGCTAAACCATCCAAAAAGGTAGGAAAAAATTTAGTCCATTGTTCCCTTCTTATAAGGCCATTAAAAATACAAGATCGCTTAAACTCTTGAATGAAAGAAGAAGCATCTTCATTAGATTGAGCTGAAAAAACATGAATCTTTCCCATTTTCAAAAGTAACCACCGTGAAATACCAACTCACAAGTACAATCAACAAGACTAATGTGTACAAATAATTGGAATCACTATACTAGAAAGTGACTTTATAGCTTTCTACAGTAAAATAGAAATGACCATGGTAAACTATGGTAAAACTTGACTTACTGCGGTAAAAACTGACTTTACTGTGGTAAACACTATTCACGGTAAAAAGTGAAGTTACTGCGGTAAATACTATTCACGGTAAAAAGTGACTTTACTGTGGTAAATACTATTCCAGCAAAAATGACTTTACCATGGTAACTACTATTCATGGCAAAAATGACTTTACCATGGTAACTACTATGCACAGTAAAAACAAGGTTACCCTCCAATTGATTTTTGACTAAGTGGGAATATCTCTCCAGAAAATCCACCAATGAGGAATGGTCCCGGCAATGGAACCAAAATGTCATCACCAATCCGGCACTAAGATAATTCTTCACCAGGAACTCCTCATGCTATGATTATTTACTAATGCACAGCCTTTAGTTTGGTGGATGTAATCTGGAAGCAAAACAACAACATAACATAAGAATACCATCGACTATGATAAGACAGAATGATGACAAATCTGAAATATCAAAATAAATTATAATATTAACATGAAACTGTTACAATCTTACCCATGAGGTACTTCAAGTGTTATTGACTTCACTTGCCTTTCACCAAGACTATGGGAGAAAATTTACAATTACACCTCTTAATGGCTTCTTCAACACACCTTTAAACGGATGGCTTCCTTCGCACACTTCCTACAATATTTCTCACTACTTCCTTCTATGCTAAATGACGGGGGTGGCCTCTCTATTTATAGAACTTCTAGGCTTATCCATCTTATCTCTAAGATAGGATAAGAAATCCACTTTGACGAATCATATTCCATACCTTAACTCTTATTTGTACATGTAGGCTTATCTTTTAAGATAAGATAAACCTTATCATTTTACATGGGTTCCACATTTTTAGAATTTTTACAAATAAAATATACAAAATATTTATGACCTCACTCCTTGTCCTTATTAGTATGATTCTTATTCAAGATGAAGCTCAAAGCATCAAGGATATACACAGGTATTCCACTTATGGGAGGGATATGGAAGCCATGGTTGATGACATGATCGTTGCAGGATTGAATGTCATTGTACAGGCCTTCAAACTCAATGAGAAGGTGACCAACCTGTAACAAAAAATCTCCTACTCAATTGCAACTATGGACAAAGAGCTGAAGCTTTGGAGTAGCTACATCGTGGATCTTCTCCTGAAGGGTTTGGCTGATGTAAATATATTGATGGCCAATAAGGTATTTGATGATACCAATGAAAACTTGTCAAAGTCATGGGTTTTCAGTGTGGAATGGAAAATAAAAGTTCTAGAAGAAGCCTTGGGAGAATTGAGGAACAATTGGCATAAGGGAGAAGCCTTCAAAATTTGTGTTGTGTCTTCCATCAAAGATATTCACTATCATCTTCATAATGAAACTTCTGGTGTTCCTTTCTCTCTCCAAGAAATTAAATCTCAGTTCAGGGAATTTTTTAAATAATTTTTTTTCAAGGAGTAATTGGTTACCAAAGAGAAGATAAAGGAGATTTGCTCTCTTCAATCTGCTATTGAAGAGCATAATAAAGAATATCATGCACATAATGAGTTTGATAAGGACACAGAGAAATGTCTAGGTACTTGATCTCAAGCCATTGCCAACACATCAGTCCTATGAGGTAGAGAGATAGCTAAAGAATTGAAAATATTTAGGTAATGGATCCTCAAGTCGGTGGGCCCTCCTCAACAATAAGCGGATGTTTTCCCTTCTAGCTTATCTCCTCCTTATTTTTATCATATCAGGTTCATTGTAAATAATTAAGGATCTTGTTTCAAGAACTTCTTGATTAAATGTTTTTGTTAAAAGATACAGTTACCAAGTGTAACTAATTTGTAAGTTATATAATGGGCTCTTTGTGCCATTTTCAGGGGCTGCAACTCTGTTTATTATTGAAAGTGTAATGGAGTAAACAATCTATTAATATAAAAAGATATTTGTTTCTTCTTCCATCTGCTCTTGTTCTTTCATTTCTATCTGTTTAAACTTATTGAATCATTAAGTCTATTTTAATTCAAGAAGCTTTGTATTCTTGTGGATTTCATCTCTAGAACTTTGGGTCTGTGAAATAGCATCTATGTTCTCAAATGAAAATGATTACGTTCTATATGATTTCCTTCTGGCATGCATAAAGAATTATTTTGTTATCGATATTTCTTGAGAGTGCTTTTTTGCCCCCTCCTCTTCCTTAATTCTTCTATCCTTTTGTATTGATGAGCTGTTAAATTATAACACTTCCATGATATCAGAGTTCCTGCTTAAAACTACATGGTGTACATTTGTAAATAGGTTTTTTCCTTTAATAAAGGAACCTGTCCCATTAAAGAGGAGGGATTTTCTATCCCTCAACTGTTGCTTTTAATAAAGTCCTTATTTCACAGCCAACAAATCCTAAACCTAGAATAATCTCCAGTCAATTACATGTGACATATTAGCATCATATCATATTAGCAAAGATACATGAAAAACATTATGGATTCAAGCAAGAGATGGAGGTAAAGCAATCTTGTATGCTATTGGGTTCACAACTTCTATGGCAGAAAAGGGTCGTATATAATTTTGAACATGTTTGGATAAAATAAAAAAATTGATAGAAATTTTATTGGGTTTGACTTGCAATAAAACCTTGTCTTTTACTTCAAAATTTCTTAGTGTGTTTTTTCTATTTGCATAACTATTTTTTCTATGGATTTGAACAATCTCTTTCTAATTATCTTTACTTTCTCCTTTATTTGTTGAAGCATTTCAAGACCAATCACAAAATGGTATTCTTTCTTGTCCCAACTCATATGTGTATGAAACTTCATTCCATAAAGTGCTTCAAATGGTGAAATACCTAGAGTGGAATAGTTATATTTATTGTAATCATGTTTTACTAAAGGGAAGTACTCCTCCCACTTGAATTGTTGGTCCATGAAGTACATGCAAAACATGTATTCTGTTATTTTGGTAACTCTCTCTGTTTATCCATTGGTTTTATGGTGATACACTATACTAAAGTTGAGATTTATTCCTAAAGTTGCGTGCAAGGTCTTCTAGAACCTTGACATCATGCAAGTGTCTCGATGTGAAATAATATTTTCAAGTACTCCATGAAACTTGAATATCTCCTATACAAACCTCCTTGCTCAAATTGGTGAATCATCTTTCAAGTTCCCAAGGATGAAATGTATAACCTTGGTAAGTTTGTCAATAAATACCAATATCACATCATGCTTATTCTTGTACATCGAAAGACCTTGAAAAAAATCCATACTAATAACTTTCCACTTCCAATCGGGTGCATCATGGGGATAAATTAAACCTGCTAGATGTATATCCTCAGATTTCATTCATTGACTCTCCAAACACCTTGTTACAAAGCTAGTAACATCTCTCTTAAGCCTAGGATAATCATACAACTATTTTATATCAACCCTCATCTTTGTCACACTAGGATGACCTTAGTAAGGAGAATAATTTACTTCTCCCCAAACTTTGATTCAAAAATCACCATGGTCACGAATATAAATTCTTCTATTAAACCTTAAGAAACCTTCTTTATTAATCTGATAGCCCTCATGCATATAATCTTGACTATCATCTTCAAGGGCATCCTAGACATGTTTATAAAGATCATCAAATGGTAATTGATCTTAAAAATTTTTAAATTGGGTTCTCATTGTGGCCATGGTAGTTATATAGAGAAGATGGATAAGGGCATCCATAAATCTATTTTCCTTCCCCTTTACGTAGATAATTTCAAAATCATACTCACTTAAAAATTCCAACTAACATAATTCGAAGAAATTTAGGTTTGGCTAGGTAAATATATACTTGAGTCCTAATTCATCAGTATTGAGCTGAAATGGCTTTCCAATAAGGAAATGCCTCGACATTTGTAACACATGGGGAATTTTAGCAAGTTCCAAATTATATGGTGCATAATTCAACTCTCCTTTCCAGATTTTTCGACAGTCTATGACACCACATGGTCATATTATATGAAAACACCCCTAAAAACTTCACAAGATGCATCTATGATGAAAATGAAATTTCCATTTGGATCGGGTACCATTAGGATGGGTGTTGATGTTAAATTTTCCTTCAAAAAATGGAAATTATTTTCACAAATGTTGGTCGATACATACTTTTTACCCTTCTTCTACAAGTATTTGATTAGACTCTCTATCTTAGAGAATCCTTCAAAAAAATTTCTATAATATCTTGCAAAGCCCATAAAACTTCAAACTTCATGGATATTATTTTGGGAAGGCCAGTCCATAATAGATTTTACCTTAGTTGAATCAAGTGATATACCTTCTGCTTAAAAAATGTGGTCTAGATAATTTTTTTTGTTGGAAAAATGAACATTTTGACAACTTTCCATAAAGCTTATGTTGCCTAACATTTCCTACACTAATCTCAAATTCCTAATGTGTTTTTCTTCCATGTTTTAATATATCAGAATATCATCAAAAAAAAATTACACTAACTTATCTAAATAATCCTTTAATATACTATTCATTATATTCATGAATGCTTCTGAAGCATTCATGAGTCCAAAATAAAGTTCAATGAACTCGTAATGCCCATAACGATTCTGAAAAGTTGTTTTTAAAATTTCTTCCTCACTAATTCTAATATGATGGTAACATGATATCAAATAAAATTTTGAAAACATTGTTTCCCCTTATATTTGGTCAAATAGATCATCTATACATGGCAATGGGTGTCTATTTTTCACAGCAGCTTTATTCAACATCATCTAGTAAATGCATAGCCTAAGAGTTCCACCTTTCTTCTTAAAAAAAGTCACTAGTGCACCCTAAGGGAATACAATTGGGAAAGCAAAACCATTAGATAAAAATTCTTGTAATTGTGTCTTTACCTCAAAAAACTCACTTTTTATCATTCGATAAGGTGCCTTGGAACATGGTTTTGATCATGGCACAATATCGATGGAGAAATCAAATTCTCTATGAGGTGGAAGTCCTAGTAACACATCAGTGAAAACATCACTAAAGTCTTGGAGGAAAGGGTAATCCTCAAGAGTTGGTTATGTTTTAGTTTCTATATCATTGATATGGAATAAAATCATTACACACCCTTTCCTCTTTATATTTTTTAACTCCATTGCTGAAATTTTTCTTAGAATCACTTCCCTTACGATTCCATGAATATGCATAGGGTAACCCTTGTCATCAAGATGGTAAAATTCCTTAGAAAAATAATAAAATTTTATACATTGTTTCCATAACCAGTAAACTCAAAGGATAACATCATAAAATATGAAGGGTGCAACATATAAGTTAACTGTAGTCACAAATTATGGATGTTCTAACTCAGCAAAAAAAATACATTGATCTACCTTTCTCTCTTCTCGGTTCCCATACTAAACTTAACAAGATTTTTACATATGTCCAACTTTTCTAGAAATTTTACCAAGAATCTCAGGATCTACAAAACATTCAGATTCTTGTGTATCAATAAGAATAGAAACTGGATAGCCAAAAAGTGTACCTATTGTTTCACTTGAAAATTAACTTGGGGGTTATCTACTGCTACATGAATCTTCTATTAGAACACTTATTGTTGTCTTAGAAGAGGTGCCTTAGTATTTCCGCTAGTTATTTTACAAGGGAAATGATTGTCGAAGTGATCACCTCCACAATTAAAACATACTCCCATTGGACCTTTCCTTTATATAGGATTTCCTCCATTGTTAAACATTCCATTTTTGTTTCCATTTTTTTTCCTATCCTTAGGTATGCCATTTTTATTGAAGGAGTTCCTAGGTTTGAAATTCCTTCCAGTCCATATGTTCCTTTTCCCCTCATTTTTGTTATGCTTTCATTTTTTAGTTTAAAATGGAGTTGAATTTTTATGTCGTTGGCCTCTTCCTCCTTCCTTTAAATCTCTCTGTATTTCAATTAAATATTTTAGTTTCAGCTCTTACTTCATGGCTTCTCAAAAACTCGGTTCGTGGAAGTGGGTCCTTTGATGTCAACATTTGTTCCAATTTGAGGGTCCAAGCCTAAGATAAACTTCTTGATGCAAAACCTTTCATAATTTTGATACTAAGACATGTAATTGAGGAGATGTGAGAACTTCTTGCAGTAAGTAGTAATGGACATATCTCCTTGTCTAAGGTTCTAGAATTTAATCATTTTCCCACCAAATTGTATTTGAGGTATCCATATCTTCTGGAAGAAGTAAACAAAATTTTCCCTTATTGTGTTCTCAAAAGTTAATTTTCTTTTTGATTCCAAATTCTCTAACTATGTTGAGGCTTCTCCAGAGAGTTTATATACACCCCAAACTTCCTTGGTTTCCTAAGAGAAATTACGAAGATGAAAATATTTCTCGATTTAAATGAGCCAATATTTTGCACCATCTCTGAGTGCCATCCCATTTGTACTTTGGTGGGGGTATTCTCTTTAGGTATCTTTCTATTTCTATCTCAACCCGTGCCCTCTTAGGTGGGGGTACATTTTTTTCATTCAAGCTTTCTTAGTTTTGATTCACCTGACTCATATTTTATTCATTCATATTTCAATTTTATTGATGGTGGTATTGATATTGTCTATTCCTTAGTTCATATTCTTGTGTTAGGTCATATATCCTCTGGTCGAGGACACCAATCCTATCCTAGGTGTTGGATACCAAGAAAATAATTTGATTGACCTTAATTTGAATTTCATCTCCTTGATGGTCCTCCTCCCCATTTTCTCTAATCCTATCCATCACTACCAGAAGGGACCAATGAGAAACAACATAGAAAGTAGTTGGTCCTATTAGGCCTGAGTGTTGAACCTATGCTATGATATAAAAATAACCACATTTTTTATTATTAATATACATTCCTTCATGTGAATTTCAATAACTTTTCTAGAAGAAATGAGAATCAAATACCTAGTTCTTAACCTAAACTATCCATTATGTAGAAACCAAAGGGAACAAACTAGTGCTTGTTTATTGAAGAGAAAGTACAATAATCAAAGGGAATCATTTATTTGTAATTGAATCAATTCAATCATATATTTGAAATCAGATAAGATAATTACATAGGAAGATGAATTCATTCCACATTTTTTAGTTCACTAAGCAAAGAGATAATTATATCATATGAATGTAATGACATACGAACAAATTTTTTAACCACTTAATTTTATAATAAATATTGAAAGATTTTTGTGTTTTCAACTTTTTACATATTAGTTTTCAAGTACACTACATCATCATTATGTTGAAGATGATTTTGATTTATAATACAGATTACAAATCAGAATGCAACATTTTGCTAAGAGACACTAATATGGAAGAACATAAGGATAATTCTCAATACGACCACCATCGAGATAATACCATTATCATGTTGAGGTCACAATAATGAAGCACGAGAGGGAGCGCATCATCATAGTACTTTTCTTCCAACCACAAAGGAAATTTGGTTCCCCTGTGCAACTATCATATCCTTAGAGTGGCCATACCCTTCATGAACAAGGTAGATATAAAAACAAATACCAATAGAGTGAGTTGTCTATGTATAAAAATCCCTATATCCTATATCTTGTATTACGTCATTACTTGTTATTTTCTTTTGTAGTTTTTTTCATTTTTTCTTGTCAAGTACATAATCAAAGGTACAATTACAAGATAAAAACAATTGAAGTTGAATTTTTTATATGTCGGTGACCTGTTTACAATTTACACTATTCTCTTACTCTCACATCAAATTTTGTAAATAAAATAATAATAAGAAATACTATAAATTGTTTTTTTTGTATGAACAAATCTTGGATTAAGAAAAACCATGAAATTATTGGAAAAAATATATCCATTATTAAAAATAAATAAAAATGAATGGATGAATAACTCAACTTCTCAATAATTAGGGAAGATTTAAATATATCTAGTGTAATTTACTACTATAGTGAAATCATTAAGTGAGGTTCGTGGTTGTCCCAAACTTTGTCTACAACTCTCAATTCATGAAATTAGTTTCCTCTTTCTATTTTTTAATATATTTTTATTTTTGCTTCTTTCAAATGAATGTTGGGAATCAATTTTCAGAAGGCATCAAATTTTTGGAAGTAGTGAAAATATCTAAACAACAATTATTATTTTAAAAATTAAACTATCAAAGGCATCAATAACTATGTTTCAATTTAAATGAGCAGTGTGGAAGAATATTTGAAATCCTGTTGCTTTAAAAATCAGACTAATGGAGCATGCAAAGTTCAAATTTCTACATAAAAAAATTTGATTACAATGTTGATTATAAATAATCATAGTTTCAGAGGGACAAGGGTAAAAGGAGGAGAAAGAGAACCTAAATAACTATAGTTATCTCAGGTTGCTACCTTATTTGATTCCGAGTGCTACCTTGATATATGCTTGCTCTTCAACTTAGAACTTCCTCCAAAACATTTCTCAAATATACTCTTGCTTCTAATGTTTGTTTCCCTTCAACCATTTATAAGTCTGAGGATTTTTTTTAATTCTTATGAACTGATATTTTATTTAAAACCCTACGGGATCCCATAATGTATTAAATCATGCAGCATATAAGATTTATAGTTTCCTAAATTATTTATTAAAATAAACACCTTCCAACCCCCTTCTGTTCCAAGAAACCATAAAAGTTTAATTACATTATTTTTTTTCTATTCTCAATAGTTAAGAAAGTTTTAAATGACAACTAGCTATCTTTGTTAAACAACTTATATCATTTTTTTCTTTCTTTTTAAAAAATTTGTATTGACATTCATTTTTCAATAAAGTTCTCCAAAATGAGGAAAAAAAAAATGAAAAGGAATAATTAATTTTTAAATAACTATATACATGTTTTGATTTATTTTTATGTATATTCAATAATATACATCTAAATTTATATTATAAATAAAATTCATATTTTAAATGCACAATTCAAAGGAGACAGTTAGTTTAAATTTTTCTAAGAATATTGCGGTTAAAAACATGAAACATACACAATATTTTAAATTGTATTTGGACTGGACCAATAACACACCTAAGTCGAGATGTAGGTTCAATCTCTAATGAGGTCATCCAAATAATCTTTGGCATTGTTGCATGTTAAGAAAGAACAAAGTGTCTTAATAAGGGTATTCACAAAATTGCACCAAAATACTTACCCTATTCCCAACTAGTATACTATGGAAAGTTGTTAAGGTTTTGGGATAAACATTTCCATCTCTCTTATAGTAGCATAAATTTGTATCTATTCTCCTCTCTTTGTATCCAAGGGAAATATATCTTGTAACCAACTCATAACAATAAAATAAAATTAGTTAATCGGATTAGGATATGAAATCGACATGATATAATATAGGAAGTGTTAATCATCCAAATCACATAGTAATAAAAAAAATTAAATACTCTAGTATAATAATAATAATTCATGGTTCCAGATAATCAATCACATTTTCCAGTTATTACATCAAAAGTTCAATGCTATAGAGAGGGATGTGACAAACTAGGTCAAAAGACTATACTAAAAATAACGGTCATAAAGGTAAAACAACTGATGATGCGAAAGAGAAACATAAATCTAATCACCTTGGCTGATAAAATGTCACATTATAAACCAACCAAAACTATTTTGGATGATGTTCTATCTAGTTTAAGTAATGCTCGATATCAGCCCTATAAAGGTAAAAAATTTATAAAATGTTTGATTTTTACTTCTAGGCATGATATTGTAGGTAATATGAAGAAATTTAAGACCAATATGAATATGTTCTAGAGTCATGGATTTTATGGTCAATTTGAAAAAGTGAAAATTTGAAGGAACATGTATGAAAACATGTTATAGAAATTTTGGCGAATATGTTTAGAACCAGACTCGCTGGGTTAGTGAATTATCTAAAATATGCATTTGTGACATTGGCGAAATATAATATATATTTTTTAACAACGTTATAGATGAAGTGGAGAATGAAGGATATTTATTGCAAAAAACATATTTTAAGTCCAAATGGATGTATGCCACATGTTCCCGAATTGTCACTCTGCCTTGTCTAACCACAAAATTGAAAATTTATTTAATTGTTTCATTTTGTGGCCTTATAGTCCATTGAATTATTTTTCGTTCATGATTCCTAGAATCTCGCCACATTCTACCCAATTTTTAATTCCGTTCTTATCAAAAGTTTTAGTGGCATCATAGGAAGTTAATAGAGTCTTTTTAATTTGGTGGGTCTTCTAAATATTTAACAACTTCCGATCTAGATCTGTGTGTGTGTGTGTGTGTGTGTGTGTGTATGGAGAATTTAATAAAAGTTCAACAAAATCCTAAACATGTCACTGAATGAGACCAAATGAACAATAATGCTCCATAGATTTCCTGGAAATCCAAGAATGGTTTGAATCACTGACGCATATATCACATGACGATTCCATAAAAAATATATTTTGGGATTGGATATCATTTATATTTTCACATGGGACAAATTCTACAAATTCTTGTTTGCCGAATTTTTGATGAAACGTGGTCATTTTTATGGTTGTATATATAGCCAAATTAATAATCCAGAATTCATACTTTTGGCAAATTACATATATTAGCCACTAAAATTTTCCCTAATTTCAAAAATTGTAAGATGCTCAAAAAAATAGATCTGAACAAAAATCACTAGTAGATTTCCAAGAAAATGAATATGAATGTGAATAAAAAATGATGAATACCAAGTAATGAGTCAATCCAATTCTGCACTTGATTACATTCCACTTTTCTATGTGCTAGTTAAAATTCAGAATAAAATTGTTCATAACTACATATTAGAGACAAGTTCTTCAAAGAACATTATGCCGAAATCTATTATTGATCAATTGGGTAATCCATATGAACATGAAAATAAGAAATTGACTAGTTTTGAAAATCGTCAAACCAATTTTTCTGGTAAATTTAGGGACAAATTAATTAAGATAGCACAAGATGAAAGAGTTAGATTTATTTAAAATATGCATATCTTAGACATACCTTATAATTATGATATGTTGCTAAGAAGGGATTGGTCTTAAGCCACATGTGATTTTTTTGGAAATTATCTTAGTTGGACACTAGTTGGAAATTCCATAGCATTCATTTACAAAGAAGAATGGTTAGGAATACCAATCATGTGAATTTCATCATTTGTTTCCTTTGTAAAAACTAGTATGGGAACTTATGGTTTAAATTATTTTGAAATTAATGCTTTTGATGATGAAGAATATCAACATGATAGATTATTACCACCTGATGATGTTTGGGAAATGTTCTTTTATGGAGCTAGTTCTTAATTCCGAAATGGTGCTAGTGTAGTCACCAACTAAACCATAGGAAGATACTTTAATAACACATTTCAATTGGAATTTGAAGCAACAAATAATAAAAATGAGTTTGAAGCATTATGTTTAGGATTGCAATAAGCCTTAAATTTGAAAATTAAATAGTTAATTATTTTTGGATACTCTGAGAAGGTTATCAAACAAGCTAAGAATATATAAAAAACCAATCAGAAATGTCTTCATCATTACACTCAAAAAGGTTTTTTTAATTTTTGAGAAATTTGAAGAGTTTAACATTAATCACATATGTCAATAATTCAATTCCAAGGATGATAAATTTTTTTTTGTTTCTAATCCTAATTTTACTGATCAAATTAACTGCATTTTTACTGATTAAATTTACTAATTAAATTTTTAGGTTATAATATAATATCCTTTAATCGTATGACTCCTAGCTTAATAAATATAGGTGCCACATTTCAAAGAGCAATTCATGTTTCTTTTGATTATTTCAATTAACTATGTATTCCAATAAAATGAAGAATCATTTGGACCATTTGTATGAAATTTTTATTTGTTGTCATAAATATGGTATATCTATCAATTTATAGAAATATGTTTTTGGTGTTACTAAAGGAAATTGTTGGGCCATATCATCACAAAAATAGGTATTTCCATTAATTCAGAAAGAGTTAAAGCTATTATGGAATTACAGCGTTCGAAAAACCAATGTAGTTTACATTTTTTTGGAAAGATCAATTTTATTCATAAATTCAAATCTGATTTTTCTAATAAGGCTTCCCCATTACATATTTCTATGAATATGAATCACAGTTTCACATGGTATTATTATGCAGATTATGCATTTTCCAATGTTAAAAGTGTTATTGCTTCCATACTATCTCGGATAAACCTGACTTGTCAAAACCTTTTGTCTTGTATTTAAATTCTACGCATAAAGTTATGGGTGATGTCATAACTCAATATTTTGAGTCAAATAATGAAAAAACCATAGCTTATTTCAATCAAACCTAAAAGATGATGAATTTAGGTATCCTTTTATTGAAATATTTATTCTCAGGATAGTTTTAGTCATAATAAATTGGAAATATTTTCTGATGGGAAATTAAATCATTGTTCTTTCTAATGTTTTTGTTTTAGCATACTAGTTTAAGCATCCAGTGATTGATGAAAGAGTATCCAAGTGGATTTTAAAATTCCTTTATGGCATTCACACGCCTCATTTAGTCTCTCAAAAAAATTTCACATGCTCTATCATTTACTAATGAGGACATCTCACCATTTCCTCTTGACAATCTATGTGCACATTTTCTTATCACTCCTATTATAGGCACATCTTTTATCAAGTGTGTACTTAATTAAAGTGGCTTGACTGTTAATTTATGTGCTTATTCTCTTCTCAAATAACTTAGCATTGTAGAAAATTTAATTTCTAAGAGTTCTACTCTTATTTTTGGGTATGATTCAACTACTCATAAATTCTTAGGAACTATCACACTATATATCAAAGTCAAGCCTAATATTGTCCACAAAAAACCATTCATTATAGATACCTTGTTTCAATTCAATCATTTATTGGGTAGACCTTGGATCCATGAAATGCTCGAATTTCCATCCATTGTTCATCAATGCATCAAATTCCTACATGATGGATATTAACATAACATTACTACGGACCCTTATCCATTCAAAATCTATCGCATAGATATTATTACTGCTATGTGTATTTATCCACCACAACCTATTTCATATAATTGTATTGATACATATGACATTGGTCAATCCAATACTTCAAAGACTTCTTCCAATCCTGCAAGAACTCTAGCTATTTGTACTCATACTACTACCATCATTTCACCCATAGTGTATTCTCCCATACACAATAGTCCTCCACTTGTTGAGGCTCCTCTCACTCCTACAACTAGTTAACCTCATACCAATATAATTGATACATCTAAACAACACTGCAATTCCAACATAAATGATTATATGATTCTTATGATTGTTAGGAGAAATTAGTGGAGGAAGAATAGAGATCATATATTTCTCATAATATTTTATCATAAGAAAGTTACAAATATATAGGTGAGGATCATAACAACATTCCTCATAATTATAGGAGAGGTTACAAAATAGACTGAGAATAATATATAATTAAAAAAATAAGCCTAAAAATATATAATTATTTTCTACATAATCTATGTCAACATTCCCCCCTTATTACATTATTCTTGCAAATGTAACCCCTGAAAAGTTCAAATTTCAATTTTCCAAGAGATTTGGTGAGAATATCAGCTACCTATGTTTCTGTAGAATAGTACTAGAGCTGAATGTGATGGTTCAAGACGTGCTCTCGAATGAAATAACAATCAATCTCAATATGATTTCTTCTTTCATGAAAAATAGGATTTTTCACAAGATTTAGCACACCCTAATTTTCATGCAATAGAAGCATAAGTGTCTTTTCTTTTCATGGAATGCCCATGATTATCCAGAATGCGATCGTAACCATATCTCCTTCACACACAGCTCCACATATAGCATGATACTATACCTCTAGTCGATGAAAGAGAAAAAATAGTTCTGTATTCTTTACTGATCCACATGAGATCGGTCCAAATACGATGATTAAATATGTATCCATTGATGGTTGAATTTATATCCTTAATAGATCCAACATAGTCTGAGCTCGACGTATCCCTGTAATAAGAACTGAGTTTTTCTTCTTCATATTATAGACCATATTTAAGTGTACCTCAGACATATCTTAAAACATGCTTTACTATAATCAAATGACACTTCTTTGGTTCTTACATGAACCTGGAAGAGATAGCTAACAACAAAGCATAAGTCAAGTTATTGTGCAATGTTAAGTTAGATGAGACTTCCAATGAGTTATCTATAGAGAGTTGCATCCACTTAAGGTGAGTCCTAAAATCGAGAGAGTTGTAAACCTTTCTCCATTGGTGTTGAAAGAGGTTTACAATACAGACTTTCTGTATTTTTGCAGGAGTCTCTTTGAATAGTTTATCTAGGAGATAAAAATAAGATGATTATGTTTCTACCATATCTCTTAGACCAAGAGAGTAATGAAGTAGCCCTAAGTTAGTCATGTTGAAAGGATTATTCTGAGGATCATTCTTTACAATATCAACATCACATTCTGAACTTACAATTGATGAAAAGATTATCCACATACACAACAATAATAAAAATTTCGTTACCCCACCCTTATTTATGTACAAATTTGGAGTCCGAGGGACTATGAGGTGAATACCTTTCTACAAAAGGTGGTCGTCTATCTTTATGTACCATGCCCTAGGAGCTTGTTTTAGTCTATACAATTATTTTATGAGATGAAATACCTTTTTAGGATGTTTTTCATCAACAAATCCTTCCAGTTGGGTCATGTACACTTATTATTTGAGATCACCATCGAGGAAAGTACTCGTGATGTCCATGTATACTAAAGTTTCCATCATTTCATGTGCTACTCAGTGTTCATATAGCCCTGATAGTTTTGATCTTTGCAGTGGTTGTTAAGGTTTATTCATAGTCAATTCCTTCTTTCTAAGCATAGATACCTTTACTACAAATGATGTTCTTTGTGCTTGTTCAATGGATCCTGTTTGCCTTATATTTCAGTTTTGAAACCCCATTTATATCCTATGGGTTTCTTTCCCAGTAGGTAGATCGATAAGTTTACCAAGTAGTGATTATGCATGAGTGAGTCATACTCAACATCGAATGGCTTTCTTCCACTAAGGTTGATTTAGTTCTTCGTCAAACATTATTAGGCTTCAGAGTTATTACATCAGTTATACTCGTGAGTGTAAAATTCACCTCATTTCTTGTCTGAACTCTTTGTTATGACTACAAAATAAAGTAATCTAGGAGTTGATTGCACACGAGAAAACATAGATGGTACTTCATACCCACATCATGGACGAGAAATCAGCTTCTATGATCGTGTAGAACTACCTGGTTGACGTGAGGATGGATATGGAGTAACATTTTGTAAGTTCTCAAAGATCAACATACAGTATCCCCTTGTAGGATCATCATTTTCTGTGAGAAGTATCCTCTGGCTCTCATCATCTTACTTGGAGATCAATTGTCAGTGAGATGTGGTTGGTATTTATTCTTCTTTTGTGAACTTACTGAGTCAACTGTTGACTCATAAAAAACCATATCTAAATTTTTGTAGATTTTGTTTATCTCAGGATCCGTTAAGATATATTATGCCTTACAAGGTAGTGCTATAACCCAAGTAGGATTGCACAAGAGTGTCTTTTTGACTCAATCTTATTACTCTTTTGAGATAAGTACATGAATATATGATATGCATCCAAATACTTGTAGATGAGAATGTGATGGATTTATACCAATCCATACTTGTTCATAGTGTTTTATTCTTGTAGAATATTTGTACATGCCTTTTTGAGAAGATAAACAACCATATGGACTTCTTCCACCCAATATCATTCCTCCAACTTTTGCTTTTCACAACATGCAGTGAGCCATCTCCATTACTAGTTTGATTGTATTGCTCAACAATTACCATTCTGCTATGGCATGTGTAGGGAGTATTCAAATTATTTTTGATACCTTATTGTGTTGAGGAATGCCAATAAATTATTTTACATGAATTCCCCCTCATTCCGAGAATAGTAGAAGAAGTAGTTATAACCCAGTCTCCTTCACAAACACGTTGATAGAAGATTCGTAGAAATGACGAAGAGAGCCTCACTCTTCTGCTCCAGGAAAAAATACCCACATATCTTATGAGAGTAGTCATCCATAAATAGTTAGAAGTACCTGTATCCTGAAAAATGAAGAATGCTAAGTGATCCATTCAGAGTAGTATGAACAACCTTCAAAATGATTCTTTCAATGAAAGGTGCTTACTTCTCTTAAATAGACCCCTGTGTTTTTTACGTGTAAGATATCCATGTAAAATGCGTAAGGAATTAGACATTTTGGGAAGTTCAGTGCAAAATTTCCTTTGAACTGAGATGGTACAAATGATCCAAATGAGAGAGATGGCCACAATGGTAGTGCCATAAGGGTAGTAGATTCTACCGTAGAGGAGTAGATAAAGATACTACAAAAGATGAAACAACATATAAAGCAAGTAACTTGTCTCTTTAGAAAATACTCTATCAAGAACCGTACCTTATCGTGAGATCAAGCATGATTTGATGTCCATTATGAACAAGAAACTCCATTCCTTCAGACGACGATTCAAAAGATAACTAGACTGATAAGAGATTTCTATGTTAATATAAGAACCTATAATACCTTTGTGAGTGTATATTTTCGTGTGTACTGAGAGGAATGGTGACTTGGCCTATTCATTTTGCAACATATTCTTTATCGTCTACTGATCCTGGACCTGGTCTTTAGTGGGATGGTTTGTTCAGTGAATCAAATATAGCTACATGTCACCTAGACATGTGTTTATTGGCACACTAAGTTTTATCAACCAAACATCTCTTCATGGGTTGTGAGGTCTTGAGAGAGTGAGCACTAAGATTGTATGTGCACCATAATTTTCTTCTTCACGTGTCTCATCATCAGAGTCCATCATATTGTTGAGCTGTGCAGATGTCCCTTTTACTTTCTTCGGCAGGGACGGGACATCTTTTCGAATTGATGAGAATTTACACACCCTGATGTTCTTGGATCTCGGATTGATTGACTTGAATACCCTTGTTTCAAGCCATTATACCAGCACTTGTCTGTGTCATGGGTGTTAGTTCAACAAATGTTGAGACCACCTCTTTGAATTTTGAAATTGTCTGTAATTGATGGAGATATGTTTGTTGTTGTTGTTCTCTATGGTTTATTCTATAGGGGTCCAATTCCGGAACTTCTAGCCACGTTGTGGGTACGAGATAATGAAATTTGTCTTAGTAACTCATTCTAGAATGTGAATTGATGGTTTCTTCTTTACTGTAACAAGGTAACACAATTTCTTCGAAATGTAACTATCTACTTGGAAACATTCAACGTCGCGTAATGATCACTATGGATATTGGGAAGGGAGATATCCCTCAAGGTGATCGATGACCAATATTATTTCCTTCTAACTTGTCTCACCAAGTGACTAATAACTTCCATTTGTCAGCTCATCCACGTAACACAATAATTCCTCAACTTTCTAGTATGGACCCCATTCATAGGGTGTGAAGCCTAGAACTGTAGATGGAGTGATCTTCATTCTGAGTCTATCACCTGGCATAGATGGTTACCAATTTATCCTACATTGCCTTTAATGTCACTTTATTGAAGACATGTGGTTGCACGTCATCACTGATGCTTAACATAATCAACATCAAGGCTTTAACATCTTCCCTTACATACTTCATTAGATTATTTAGGTCAGTAGGGACCATCTTAGTTCTGGTGACGATGCCCGATAGTCCCTCAAATTGAAGGATGATATGCATCTTCATTTTCAAGGTGGCATAGTTCAACCCTTTGATAAGTTAGGCATATGATATATATAATTTTAGAGAATACATTGTAAAATAAAAGGTCGAATTTCAGGGTTGCTTGTCCACTGGCTCCTCACGTCTCATCTCACTTTAAGATTTTGTGCCAAAAAGAAGTGCAAATACATGTTACAAGGGCCACCATGTGTTGCAGGGTTCACTGTATTTAGCTCCACCCTTAGCTCAGTCTCCCTTTTACAAAGATATGATGGCTTAGTATTTAAAATTGATATCTCGTTGTTGCACACAGGTATTTCCCACACAAAAGTAGAGGTATTTCCCATGCACAAATAACTTAAAATATCTTATAGCTTTAACAAAAAAAGTCACCTAAAAGTTATGCCACATATTCTGTACCTTCAATAGATAAATTCCAAAAAAATCAAAAAACAACCAAGGAAGGGTGAATTTAACAAACCACTAGACACGTCCTCTCCCAAAATGGTTAAAAATTCTATTTCCCATGAAATAAACAAGTCATTAACTTTTATATAGGATCATAACTTGCTTCAATGGCTCACTGGTGGTGTCCAGATGGCAAAGATGTATGATCTGTTAATGAATGGCCCATGTGTAGGTTGGATGTTTCCACATAAACAGGTTGTTGGAAATAAGGTGTCTCAACCTTGTTTGGTTTATTCTTTTAATATTTTCGTACAACCGTTTCACATTGTCTATGCTCTAAAAATAGAAATAAGAGTTGTCAAAAGATTCCCATATGATAGTATATCATGGAGGGAATCTTTTTAGAGATATTATGACATCTGTAAGGGTCAAAAATAGGGGAGAATATTGTGGACGTGGGAGCCTAATTTAAGACCGAAATCTTGCTCTTTAATGCTATCCACCTCATGAGAGGTTTGGCACATGGTTTTGTAAACCATAGATGGTTTCTTGTATAACCGGAGGTCTATAAATTAAAGGCTTGGAGAAGCAATTGGGGTATTGAGTTTTAATCCTCCTAGAATTGTTTCTAGTGATACTCCTGTAAGAAACTTGCTCTGCAAGTGTATGTAATATTGTTATTAGATTTGAAATACATTGAGTGGGATTTTGGAGTGTGGGGTTTTTTATCCGAAAGGATTTTCCCCACATATATCTGGTGTTTGTGTTTTGTTATGAATATGTTGGTGATATTTTTGTAACTATTTTACTATGTTGAAAGTTTTTGCATAATATCTCTCCTCAAAGATTAGCATAGGAAGTTGTTCTGTTACTCTTAATTTCCTATCAAGTGGTATCAGATCCTGATCACCTTTGGTAAAAGTTGTGGGTTGTTGGGTTTTTTGTGCTAATCCAGTTTTGAGTGGGAGCTTGTGCAGAGAATACTTTGTTATCTGGTTGCATATATTTTTCAAATGGAGAGCACATTTGGGAGGATTGACTTAGAGAATTTTTCTGGCACAAACTTTGAAATGTGGAAGCTGAAGATGGAAGATCTGTTGGTTGATTGAGACCTAGGGATGTGGTGGATGAGAAGTTCCATAGGCCTATGGATCCAATTTTGGCTGCACAATATGATGTAATGGATAGAAAATCTAAAGGTCTTATTGGACTATGTCTTGCAGATTCGATCCTAATAAATGTACATGAAGAATTCACTTCGGAGAAGATTTGGAAAAAGTTGGGTAAGATATACCAAGCTAAGTCTCTAGTAAATAAGATTTTCTTCAGAAAGAAGTTGTTTTCCTTGAGAATGGAAGAAGGTGGACAAATATCTAAGCATCTGGAAACATTCAATATGTTGGTGACTTAGTTGATCTCGGTTGGGGTTAAGATGGATGAAGAAGAAAGGTTCAAAATGATGTTGGTTTCACTACCAGACTCATGAGACAGCCTAGTCATGGCCATTGGGAGCACTTCAGTCACTTTGAAGATGGAGGATGTTGTTGGTTGTCTACTCTCCAATGAGATGAGAAGGAAGGTCTCTCTGAACACCAAAGAGGCTTTGAGTGTTTTAGGAAGAACAAAAGAATGAGGCAAAGATGAGAAGAAGCATTGCCATTCCAAGAATAAGGGGAGATCAAAATCCCCTGGTAAGTTCAAGGTGATATGCTGGAACTGTGGCAAATCTAGAAACTTTTGAAGGGAATGCAAAGAAGAAAAGAAAAAGAAAAAGAAGAAGCATGATTCTGATTTTGAGTCTGAAAAAGAAGATGGATATGCCTTTATTGCAGCTTTGGCCACTCGTGTAAGTGATAATGCATGGTTGATAGACTCAGGTGCATCTTTCCACATGAGTCCTAACAAAAATTGGTTTAGTAAGTATGAAAACTATGATGGTGGTAAGGTGTAATTTGGGTGATAATTCTTTCCTTGAAATTGTTGGTCATGGTAGTATTCAGGTGAAATTTTCTAATGGTAGAATTAGAAGATTTGATGGTGTCTTGCATATCCCAAGACTAGTAAGAAATTTATTATCTGTTAGCAAGCTAATAGATGCGGGTGTGCATATACAGTTTTATGAAGCAGGTGTGAAAATGGTGAGAGGTGCTATGGTGATAGCAAGAGGAAGTAGATTGGGTACATTGTACCAACTTGATGCATGCACGATTGAGTGTAATAGCACTTCGAATAAAACTAATCTAGTAACTATTTCACTGAAAAAGGAGAGGGTTTCCTCCTCTGCGGATGGTCGTGGCTTTTGGTTACCCAAGGGTGATCTGTCTACTGAATCAAAATTACATACAGAAAAGACCATGTTATGGCACCAAAGGCTTTGCCACATTGGAGAGAAGGGTTTAAAAGCCTTGAAAAATAAGAACCTCGTTGAGGGATTAAATGATTGCAATCTGGATTTTGATTTCTGTGAACATTGTATATATGGCAAATAGAACCGCGTTCAGTTTTACTCGTCTGCTCATAAGTCTTCATGTATCTTGGATCTATTCCGTTCAAATGTATTTGGTCATGTTAAAGTTGATTCTATTGCTAAATCAGTTTATTATGATACTTTCATTGATGCTTTTAGTAGGAGAACATGGGTATATTTTTTAAAGAGTAAATCTTAAGTTTTTAGTCATTTCAAGGAATTTAAGGCTATGGTTGAAACTCAAGCTGGGAAGAAAATTAAGTGTTTGAGATCTGATAATGGCGGTGAGTACTGTCTTGCAGACTTTGACAGATTTTGTATAGATTACGGGATTAAAAGACAAAAGACAACTTCGTATTCTCCCGAGCAGAATGGAGTTACAGAAAGAATGAATAGAACGTTGATGGAGAAGGCTAGGAGCATGCTTATTGGAGCTGGTCTAGAAAAGAGGTTTTGGGCTGAATTTGTTACCACTGCTTGCTATTTGATAAATAGATCTCCTACATCAATGCTTGTTGATAAAATTCCAATGGAGGCGTGGTCGGGGAAAAATCCTTCAATTAGACATCTGAGAGTTTTTGGCTGTGAGGCATATGCACATGTGCCTAAGGAGAAGAGAACAAAGTTGGATTCTAAGGCTGTCAAATGTATCTTTATAGGATATGGCTATGGTGTGAAAGGATACAAGCTTTGGGATCCTATTGCACAAAAGGTAATATACTCTAGAAGTGTTATTTTTAGAGAGATTAAATCTTTCCCTATTAATTTTTCAGCCAAAACAACATAAAGAAAATCAACAAAAAAAGGATGTGGTTCAACTTCGTTCTACACCTAAGAAAGTTGAATTGAGAACCCAAAATAGACACAAAGTTGAGGAGAGCTCACCAAGCTCTGAATCTTCAGAAGAGGAAGAAGAAGAGGAAGAAGTGGAAGAATCTCCACCTCAACTTGTTCGAAAGTCTAGAAGGCAAAGGCAACCACCTGAAAGGTATAGGTATTCTCCTGATGATTGGAAGTGTATATTTGCTTTGAGGACTAACATTGATGAAATGAGATCTGTATAAGAGGCTCTGGGTATGAATGATGTAAAGTCCTGGAAAATAGCCATGGATGAAGAAATGGCATCCCTTAAAAATAATGATACATGAGACCTTGTACCATTTCCTGAAGTTCGGAAACCTATTGGATGTAAATGGTTGTTTAAGAAAAAGATTGGTTCAGATGGAAATGTTGAAAAGTATAAGGCACGGTTGGTTGTGAAGGGTTACTCTCAAGTTGAGGGTATTGATTATGGTGAGATATTCTCTCCTGTTGCTAAAATGACATCCATTCAGTTTTTATTATCTATTGCAGCAACTTATGACCTAGAGGTTGAACAAATGGATGTGAAAATTGCTTTCCTTCATGGTGATTTGGAGGAATAAATCTATATGACACAGCCAAAGCACTACCTGGTGAAAGGTAAAAGCAATATGGTTTTAAGTTAAATAAATCCCTATATGGCTTAAACAAATTCCTAGGATGTGGTACCAGAAGTTTGATTCACGTGTGTTGAGTTTGAGGTTTGTGTGGTCTAAATCTGATCATTGTGTATATTTTAAATATGATGGTGATTGTTTCCTAGTAATTACTTTATATGTTGATGACATGTTGTTTATTGGGAAAGAAAAAGGTTTGATTGCAAAATTGAAATCTTAGCTCTCTGCGAAATTTGAAATGAAAGATCTTGGTGCAGAAAAACACATACTTGGGATGGAGATTAGAATAGATCATGAGAACAGAAAGCTATCACTTGGCCAGAGTAAGTATGTTTATTCTATTTTGCAAAGGTTCAATGTGCAGGAATGTAAACCACTTTGTGTTCTTTTTACTTTGGGAATGAAGCTCTCCATTTCACAATGTCCATAATCCCCATTGGAGATGGAAGAAATGAGCAGAGTGCCTTACCAGAGTGCAGTTGGAAGCTTAATGTATGTTGTGGTCTGTATAAGACCAGACATTGCCCAAGTAGTGGGAGTTCTTTCTTGTTTTATGTCTAATCCTGGAAGAGTGCATTGGGATGTAGTTAAGAGGGTGTTTAGATATTTGTGGGGTAAATTAGAGTACTCTATATGTTTTCATGGAAGAGGAGATCAACATTCCCTACGCATTCATGGTTTTGTGGATTCAGATTGGGCCAGTGATGTCGATAGCAGAAGATCCACCAGTGCATATGTGTTTACTCTTAATGGTGGTGTAATTAGTTAGATGAGTAAGCGACATGCTGTGGTCGCTTTGTCCACTACTGAGGTAGAGTACATGGAAGCTACTCATGCCTGTAAAAAATCCATTTAGCTGAAGTGTTTGTGTTCGAATATTGGATTAAAATAGGGTGCAGTTAAAATATACTATGACAGTCAGAGCACAATCTGCCTTGTGAAGAACCCGACTTTTCATTCCAGGACCAAACACATTGATGTTCAGTATCACTTCATGAGAGATATGCTTGAGGATGGAAGGGTGAAGTTAGAAAAGGTAGAGACAGTTGCGAATGTTGCAGATGCATTAACTAAGCCTATGAGCACAATAAAATTTAGGTGGTGTTCTAAGTCTATGGGCCTCTTAGCCCCTAGAGGTTGATCCATGATGGTATCTTTCCCTTGGCCCTTGCAAGGTATTCGACAAGTGGGAGTTTTTTGGAAATGAGGTGTCTCAACCTTGTTTGGTTTATTCATTTAAGATTTTCCTACAACCATTTCACATTGTCTAGGCTCTAAAAATAGAAATAGGAGTTGTTAAAAGATTCCCATATGATAGTATATCATGGAAGGACTAGTTTTAGAGATATTATGACAGATTTTATGACATCTGTAAGGGTCAAAAATAGGGGAGAATATTGTGGACGTGGGAGCCTAATTTTAGATGGAAATATTGCTCTTTAATGCTATCCACCTCATGAGAGGTTTGACACATGGTTTTGTAAAACATAAATGGTTTCTTGTATAACCAGAGTTCTATAAATTGAAGGCTTGGAGAAGCAATTGGAGTAGTGAGTTTTAATCCTCCTAGAATTGTTTCTGGTGAAACTCCTGTAAGAAACTTTCTCTGCAAGTGTATGTAATCTTGTTATTAGATTTGAAATACATTGAGTGGGCTTTTGGAGTGTTGCATTGTTTATCTGAAAGAATTTTCCCCACGTATATCTGGTGTTTGTGTTTTGTTATGAATATGTTGCCGATATTTCTGTAACTGTTTTACTATGTTGAAAGTTTTGCACAATATCTCTCCTCAAATATTAGTGAAGGAAGTTGTTCCGCTACTCTTAATTTCCTTATCATCTCTCATCCTCACATGTCACTCCTCTTGATTCTCTTTGAAATCTTTGTTTCTTTCCCACAGGCCCAGATAGAATAAGCACTTTGATACCTGATTGTTACGAGAAATTAGTGGAGGAAGAATAGAGATCATATATCTCTCATATTATTTATCAAAAGCAGGTTATAAATATATAGGTGAGGTGCATAAAAACATTCCCCATAACTACATGAGAAGTTATAAAACAGACTAATAATAAGGCGATAATATTAAAGAACTAAGCCTAATAATATATAATTATTTTCTACATAATCTATGCCAAAAATGATGAAGTCGATACGTTTGAACTTACTAAGGAGTAGTTTTGTAATCTTAATTTAACTCCTATTGATGTAGATGAAAGATATTTCAATGAATATTTCATGACCAATGTCTCTGGTGAATACAAATTCTAAACTCCTCCTACAAATTTTATAGTTATTTATTAGTGGTCTATACATATGTAGGATGCTATTTCACCTTCTCATGGGATATTTACATCCATATGACTTCATTTCTCGTGAAAAATTTTCATCAATAACTCTTATTGGCATTATATTCCATTAGATCATACTTTCTCTCATACTATTACACATACGAAGTCTTTATTAGGCTGAAATTGAAACTCAATGATATCCTACTACCACCTTACTCACCTCATCTCTATCATTGATATGTTGACATTACGAATGCCTATGATCTTCACATTTTCCATTTAATAGTACTCATTGCATGAACCCTGTGTGTTTCTCCACTGATGTTTGGGAAATTTTGGCTTGATAAAATTGGGGGAAATTTAGTCTCTAGACACACCTCTATAAATTTTCCTCTATTGTTTGGTTGTGTTTCTATTGGTTATAATTCTTCTCTTGGATTTTCACAAAATCTCACTCATTTCTATGCACATGGTAACTGTTGACAATTTTTCACTGATGCAAAATGGGAAACTCGAAACATCATTTTTCAGATGGAAGGAATTGATGTGATATACCTAACTAAGGAAAAGAATGAATGTTTCTTAATGTTCTGAGTTGCAACAAACTAAAAAGCAATGCAATATACAACTATGTATGTTGTTGCAGAATGTAACAAATCACATGTGTTGCCATTCACATTTGTCTTCAGCAACGAAATACAAAATCCCCTAAGGACTATCACATTTCCTTGATGAAGTCAGGAATCACAACAGATGAGGGATATTTCATCTCATTAAAACAAAGAAAGTTGTTAATTGCATGCAAAAGAATTCATTATTGAGTTACAATTACATCAATTTTATTATTTATTTAAGTGTTATTAATTATGTATCATGTTTTTTAGTTCATTATATAATCAATATTTATCATAAAGATGAATGCAAAAATAAATAAACAACTCAATTACTAAAATTAATGTCATTTATTCATAAAGAAATTCATTATTTCCCACAAAAATCATGGGATGTAAATTATGTTTAATTAATGTAAAATATGCATGCACATAAATCCGAAAGTAAAATAATATAGAAAAAACACATCATTTCATTTTGGGTCTTCTTTTGTTCAACAACATCTCCAATTGTAACTTCTTCATATTTATCTTGTGCATTTTCTCCACCAACTACATCATTATCCCTAGAGAAAAGAAAGAAAATGGTTTTCAATAATTGAGCTCCATATTTAATCTGTATGCTTGTGCTATTAGTTTTAGATAAATAATTCTTTTGGAGCCAAGTATGCATAAGGTACATCAGAAATGTTTTCAGAATCAATTCAGACAAGAAAAAGTAAAATCGTCATGTTATAGAAGAGAGGCTATAAGCCTGTTATTTTCTAACCATATTTCTTAAGTGTGTAGTTATATGTAGCAAAGAAGGAAAGCAAAAGTATCTTTGTGTGATTTAAATATTGTACTAATAGGTATATATTTTCTTAAATTTGGTTCAAAATGAATATACACGGAACAAAATAATAATTCTTCTATAAGTTGTTACACATTACAATTGGCTAATATATAGCCAGTATAATAGGAGAACTACTTCCTAGAAAATAGGAAGTCAAACAAGTAACTTACCCATTTATTATTTATGGGTATGATAAGAATATATTGCTATTGTAACAATATATTCTATTAATCATAAAATCGTAAGTTATAAGATTTACCAAATAGTAAATCACCTAAAAAACTAATAACAATGTAAATATTAATTTTCCTAACATTCCCCCCTTAATGTTTTCATGGTAGAAAAATAACTTTCACACTTGCTCTATATCCTGTCATCTCTATGTGCTCATGATCTTGACACACACTCAAATTGAAGGTATAAGAAGGAACACATCAAATTCCTATTAGCCATGCATTTTTGGGAACACATCTGACCGATGACGATGGGAACACACTCATGAATCATCTGCTTATCAGCCAATCACTCTTGGAAACACATCTGACCTAATAGTGTGGGAAATCAAGTAAGAACACATCTGAGAAGCCTCCAATGGTTTTCAAGAGGCTAGCCACAAACCTAGGTATGAACAGGGACAAATCTGACTGTTCTACCTCATCTAGACTCATGATGATGCCTTTAACTATGCTATACGTTCTTCACTATGTTTTTGCATTAGAGAAATAGGAATAATCAAATACAAAACTGATAAACATGAAATGGAACATTGTATCAAGTTGATCATGCTCCCCCCTCAATGTGAAATTTCCACTTATTGAAAATTACAAACTATAAAAAGTGAAGTGCATAAAACCACTAAAAATCATATACTCACACTATATATATGCCACAAAAGGTTTTTATTTGACCTCCAGCCTCTAGTGCCACCATCCTCTAATGATAAATGAATTCATTGTGCTCCATATTTTGGTCTTCACAAGCTTCTCCTCTACCATCAAAATAAGAAGATTTGAACCCTCAACCTGCTTATCGTTACACAAGAGATTTAGTGGCCTTTGGAAGATTTGTGAAGTGTTGTATGCAATCTTCACACTAGTACAATATTGATCAGGAACCAACAACACATGTTTAACAACACAAAACAATAAAGTGCAAATTGTATTTAATTTGAGTGCCTTAATTTACACACCTACACCCCTCTACTATTCAATTAATCACACAATCCTAAGTTATAAGATTTAAAAAATGGTAAATCACCCAAACAACTGATAACCATGTAAATATTAATTTTCCTAGTAGATTTCTATCAGTTCAGAAGAAGAAAGTTAAGTGACAGGCTATAAACAAACATTCAGAATAAGACACTTTACAATGAATAAAATCCTAAATTATTCAAAGGAACGACTGCATTTTACAGTTCAATATTTAAGTTACCAAGTAAAAACCATGAGATAAGCAGTTAAGGAATGTAATGTTTAATACATTAGACAAATGTATCCAAAGAAGTACAGGTTGAATAAACACTTTCGATATTTAATTACAAAGATCTAAAAAATGAAAAAACACAAATTTTATGCTTTGAAATAATATGGAGTTCAATCTTCACCTTGCATGAGATCAAATTCATACACCTAAGAAAAGAGAAACTGATTTTAAAGTCTTTGACAGGACCCGAAGGACCAAAATAGGGAGGTAGCATGTATAATTTTATTAATCTGCAAGACCATTAAAATTACATAGCAATGGATGACTACAATATATATAGGTATTGCACAGTCATATCCATACAACCAAGTTGTTAAACAGCTATAACAAAATACATACAAGAATGAATAAATACAAAATATAGTTTCAACAAATAAACCATACGAATAAACAATATAACAAAATAAGATTTTACCTACGGTAAACACAACCAACTAATGTAAAATTACTTACACTAAGTTTTCCCTAACATTCCCCCCCTTAATTTTACATTTCCTCAAGGGATGAGGAGAGGAAATATCTTAACAACTCAAACTTTTCACGTGCAAGTGACTTTGTGAAGATATCTGCTCGTTGTTCAACTGTTGGGAAAAACTGAAGCTGTATATTGTGTTTCAAGACATGTTCTCGGATGAAATGAACCTATACCTCAATGAGCTTCATTCTCTCATGAAACACTAGATTCCGAACAAGCTTGAGAACACCTTCATTGTCAACATACATGGTGGTAGGTTTCTCCTGTGGTACTCCAAGTCCTTCCAGTATGTGACATAGCCATATTGCTTCACAGACAGCTTCTCCTGCAGAACGATACTCAGCTTCTATGGAAGAGCAAGAAACAAAGTTTTGTTTCTTACTTCCCCATAATATTGGTCCAGATCCCATAAAGAATACAAATCCGGAAGTGGATTTTCTATCATCAATGTTACCTACATGATCTGAATCCGAATATCTAGTCAAGAAGAAGTTTTCATTCTTCTTGTATTCTAGACCAAGATCCACTGATCCTTTGAGATATCTCAAAATGCGCTTTGCTGCTTTCCAATGACAAACTTTGGGTTCTTGCATGAACCTAGATAGATAAATTACTACAAAGCTGATATCTGGTCTAGTGTAAGTTAGGTAAATGAGACTCCTGATCAGCTGCCGATAGAGAGTGGCACTTACCTCAGGAGATGGATCTGAATGAGATAACTGTAATATGTTCTCCATAAGTGTAACAATTGGTGTGTAATCCATCATCCTAAACTTCTCAAGCGTATTATTGGTATATTTCATCTGAGAAACAAAAATATGATTCTCTTTCTACCACACTTCTAATCCAAGACAATAGTGCATCAGCTTGAGATCGGTCATGTCGAACGATCGATTAAGATCTTTCTTCGTTGCATCGATCATCCTCACTGAACTGCCAATGATGACGAGATCGTCGACATAGACAACAACAATCATCATCTCCCTCCCTTTCTTTTTGAGGTAGAGATTGGGATCGTATGGATTTCTAACAAATCCATGTTGTACGAGATGCTCATCAATTTTGATGTACCATGCCCGGGGTGCTTGTTTGAGGCCATACAGAGATTTCCTGAGTTTGCATACCTTTGTTTCTTGACCAGGTACAACATAACCCTCAAGTTGAGTCATGTAGACTTCTTCTTGTAAATCTCCATTTAGGAAGGCACTTTTTACGTTCATTTGGTGAACTTTCCATCCAAACTGAGTAGATAGAGCAAAGATCATCCTGATCGTTTTGATCTTAGCTGTGGGAGCAAATGTCTCCTCATAGTCAATGCCTTCTTTTTGTGTGTAACCCTTTGCTACAAGTCTTGCTTTGTACTTGTCCACTGTCCCATCTGCTTTGTACTTAGTTTTGAATATCCATCTGCATCCAATGGGTTTCTTCCCTGGTGGAAGATCAACAAGATGTAAAGTGTTATTCTTCATCACTAATTGATATTCAGAATCCTTGGCATCTTTCCAAGCTTTTGACTGTAGGGATTCCTGGACTGTAGAGGGCTCATCTGATTCAATAACTCTACTCATCAAAGCAAATTTAACTTCTTCTCTTGCTTTACTATGAGTCTGTGGTCCAGGGGTGGATGTATCCGATGGAGCATCCAATCTTACATCTCGTAATGTACTTGTACACCATTTAGGCATATGTTGAGCTATTCCCATGGGTTGTAGTTCTATTTGATCAACACCATTATCCCCATCATCACTTTCATCTTCTGAGGGAACATTAGCTTCAATTTTTACAATAGGTGAAAAAACTACATCTTGCGAGTCCAGAGGAGGAGACTCTGCTTCCTTCTTCTAAAAAAAATCAACATCTCTACTGGTGTAGACTTTTCTGGTCTTAGGATCGATCAATCTATACCCAAGAGTCTCTTCATTGTACCCAATGAAGATGAGTTTTTGTGACTTCATGTCCAATTTCTTTCTGTTCTGTTTGGGTATGTGCATTCTTGCTTTGCATCTGAATACTATGAGGTGTGCAATGGATGGTTTCCTTTTTGACCATGCTTCTTGTGGTGTAATTCCGTCAAGATCAGTTGTGGGCGCTCTATTCAACAAATACACTGATGTTTTTGCTGATTCTACTCAAAATGTCTTTGCAAGTCCGGAATCATCAATCATGCATCGTACCATTTCCATGATAGTACAATTTCTTCTCTCAAAAACACCATTTTTCTGCGGTGTGTGTGAAGGAGGCATTTGTGACGAATCCCATGAGTTTGTAGGTATTATGTGAACTCATCACTGGTGAATTCCCCCCTCGATCTGAGCAGAGGGTTCTGATGTGACAACTAGTTTCTTTCTCAACTGCAACTTTGAACTTTTTGAAGGTTTCAAACGCTTCATATTTCTTGCGAAGACAGAAAATCCACATTTTCCTCAAATAATCGTCAACACAAAGCATGAATTACTGGAACCTAGAATGACATGGTTGCATTGGACCGCAAAGATCGGTATTAACCAAGCCAAGTTTACCATGAGCTCGAAATGTACTCTTTTGGAACGAAGCTCTATGTTGTTTTCTTGCTAGGAAGTGAGGACACTTGTCTATATCCTTCTGAAGAGAAGGTAGTCCATGTACCATATTACACTGGCAAAGTGTTTCGAGATATTTGAAACTAACATGACCAAATCTCCGATGCCACAGCTGCGCTGAGGTGTAATTTTTAGCCACAAGTTATTGATCATCTCTATACACAAAATCACGTTGGAACATGCATCCCACATTGGAGCCTTTTGCAATTATTTTCGAGCCTCTTGATTTATCTCGAATCAAACACGTTTTCTTGCCAGATTGACTAAAAAAGTCAATTTTTAGGTTATGATCTAGGAGTTGACTAACTGAAAGAATATTCCTTGTCAACCTATGGACATATAGGACATCTGATAGTCTACATTTGCGTGGACCAAGGGGTAGAGAGATGTTCCCAATCTCCTGAACTGTATATGAAGAATCATCTCCCAACGAAACATGATTTTTCGATGGTGTGTCCCTCATTGAAATAAACCAATCTCTGTGGCCAGTCATGTGTCAAGTGGCTCCCAAATCAACATACCAGACATCACTAGATGGCGTGGATGGTTCACTTGATCGAACAGTGAACAAGAAGTTTTCATTGTCTGATTGTTCTTGTTGCTCAGCAATATTACCTTGCTGGTGGGGTCTTCTTTTCCAGTTCCCCTTTTTCTGCCCATGATAGTTGTTGGAATGTCCCTTGTAAGATTGTTGTTGTTATGGTCCAGAGTTCCTTGATGAACCTTTCTTATAAGTGTTATACCAACAATCTTTTAAGTCATGTCCTCTTTTGCAAATTGGACATTGCTTCTTCTATTGATTGTCCCCATGATACTGATTCTGATGTTGGGACTTTTGATAGGATTTAGATTTTCCTTTATCTTTTCCTTTCCATTTTTGATGTGAAGACAGTGCCTACTCCTCTTCATCATCCTTATTGTGCATTGATTCCTCTTGTTGCAGTAAGTTTACTAGCTTGTCAAAACTAATTGTCGTATCTGACAAGTTTAGAGTTGTGACACAAATGTGGTAAGAAGAAGGGAGAGATCTCAGAAAAATGGGGACGAGAGATTCATATTTGACCTCTTCTCGTAGGGCTAGAAGTGAATCCCTCAACTCTGCAACTCTTCTTAGGAAAGCTTCAATTTTCTCATTCTGCTTGAAATTCAATGTATGTAACTGACTCTGCAAATTTATTATGACATTCTTGTTCTTGGCCTCATATATTGTGCTCAGCATATCCCATGCTTCTTTTGCTATTATGGCATCTCGAATGTGGGCTTGCACATCATCAGAAACTCCAAACAAGATGATGAGTTTTTCTTTCTGATCTGCTCTATCAAACTGTCGTTGTTGTGTTGTATCAGTTGTTGATCTGGTTAGAGTACCAGTCACAACAGGCCAGATTTCTTCAAACTCAAGTTGTGTCTTTATTTTTGTCTTCCATGCAGCATAGTTGCTTCCTCTGAGCAATTATGAATGTCGAAGAAAAAATTTGGGGGCATTGGTGCCCATTTTGTAGAGATCACTAACAGGGTTTGGATCTTATCACTCCAGGTATTAGGTATCCCAATCTATATACCATCAGTCTGATATACCGAACCTTTCTATATATGCGCCCTTTCGATATACCCGTTGGTGCGTGGAAGAAGCTTTCCCTTTCTATATACCCGGCGGTACATGAAAGAGGCATTAACATACGTGAAAGAATTCAATATGTGGTACTAAGACAGTACTGATGGGGTCTGTGTAATTATTGACACTGGCTCAAAGAAATATCCTCATACGCGCGCGTAACTTCACTATATACTTGGATAATTTCTCAGTTTGGATTTATGTTTTGCAATCGTTCACAGACGGATGGGATGGTTCATAGTGTGTGCACTGTGACCTTATTACTCCCCTTCGATTTATAGGGACGATGCCCAGATGATGTTGTTGCAGCTATATTAGGCGTTAAGTGCAGTAGTAGTCGCAACGACTTTACCCGTAAGTGCTTCCCAGAGGCACCGTATATACCGAACGCTGCAAATGAGATCTAGGATCTCGTGAGTGTTACAGAACCAATTTTTTATTGTTTTTTATTAAAATTATTCCAGTTTTTGAGCAATTACAAAGTTTTCAGTTGACTATGAAAACCTGTAAATTAGTACAATATATAGCAGTATATAATTTACATTCAAAAAACTAGAAAATTTGAATGGCAGGAAAAAATTTCTGTTTTGCAGGTCCTAGTGGCCTCCTGAGCCCAATACGACCCAAAATGCTAAAAATTGCAAAAAAATAGCTGAAAATGCAATTTTTAGATGGGTCTCCTTTTGCAAAAAATGTCCAAAATGAAAAACCAGGCCGAATGGGAGAATTTTTTTTACCCTAAATTAGGGATTTCTCTGCTAAATTTAGTTAGTTATAACTAAATTTGAATTTCTTGCTAAATTTAGCAGTTCTGCTAAACTTCCTGCCAAAAGGTTTGAGAGGGGGGATTTGACCCCTTGACCTCCTTTAGTGAGAGTGTGTTACAAAATAATAGGCTAGCCGCTTGGGCGACCTAGTCAAACTAAACATAAAGTGATGACATTTTATTTAAACACTTGTAAACTATAAAACCTTACCTCTATGAACCCACGGTTTGCTCAAACGTGGTTTTGAGTGAATTTTCCAGCAAAGAGAAAAACGATCAGTTGTTTTTGAAGGTAGTTTTGCGTGAATGAAGGTGGTTTTGACTGTGTATAGCACTTCTATCAATTTTATCTCCTCCTTTGAGCTTGCAATCTCTTCCTTGGCAGATTCTATCCTCCTCGTGCTTGAATTGCAAAGACTATACATAGTTTTTCATAGATTTAATGGCGGTTTTGAAGAATTTGATGGTGGTATAGCAAGGGATGGGGTTGGGAAGCTGCAGGAGGCAACTCTGGCTCTCCTTTGCTTGCAAAAGCTTCTCCAATGATCCTCAACCTCTTCTACAATCACTATGCACCTTCATTTTATACAGGTCTCTCAAAATTCCTCCTTTGATTCCAAATGACAGGACCCGAAGGACCGAAATAGGGAGGCAGCCTGTATAATTTTATTAATCTGCAAAACCATCAAAATTACATAGCAATGGATGACTGTAATATATATAGGTATTGCACAGTCATATCCATACAACCAAGCTGATAAACAGCTATAACAAAATACATATGGGAATGAATAAATACAAAATATAGTTGCAACAAATAAACCATACGAATAAACAATATAAAAAAATAAGATTTTACCTACGGTAAACACAACCAACTAATGTAAAATTACTTACACTAAGTTTTACCTAACATTCTTAACATTGATCAAGGGAATAAATAACAAGTCTTATAAAAAGTTTTCAAGATGATTCAAATACAAATTTAAGATCTCAAGATAAGCTACCAAGTGAAATGAAATGAAAAATCATGGTTATAGTGAAGTATACAATTTATAGTCATGAACTAACATTCAAACTTTCATATACATATGACAGTCATGATTACACCATAATCATCTAATCATATTGCAAGTATTGAGAGTTTTAACTTTTTATTAGTACAAAAATACATTTCATTTTGGAAAAATACAATTATTCAGGTTCACTTAAACAAATTTACTAGATTACAAAGATATTTTCCATGTTGAAACGAATAATCTTGATACAATAGGAACTCATTCAAGCTCAAAACATTCCATTTTATTCAAGAACATGTATTTCTAGAGATAAAGAAGTAAAAAAATTTCAAGTCATGTGCACCTGCAAATGGAAAATGTAAACAAGATCATAATCCTTTTATAGATTTCAAATGAGCTTACAAAGAATGTGAGTAAAGAAAAGGAAAAAATATCTATAAGAAGCAAATATTAAGGAAAAATTATACTTACAGTAGTAATGATAAGGAAATAAAAGGTTATAGAGATGATTTTAAGCTACAGACATGAAAAACAAATGTCACAGTCTTTCAAGTGACTAAAAAAAATCAATACTATAACTTTGAAGAGATCAAATTCATCAAGACATTATTCAAAGTCTCCCTTATGCATCTCAAACAAAATGCATTACAAAGTGTAGAAGAAAGAGAAAGAAAACTTTTCAAGCCTAAGAAATTAATCAAGTACATTTGTATAAGGAACACATCATAGTAATGAGTTCCATCCTTATGATAAATTTAAGTATTCTTGCAGAAGGAAAACTATAACAACCGGAAAGACAATAAAATTTTTCCAGGAGTATATATTGCAAAGCTTCCAGAATCATAAATTAAGTAAGACCTCATTTAAGTAAAAGTGAAATATGCATCAAGAGCTAAGTGAAAGAATCACATCAAGATTCATACATTCATCAAAATTCAAACTACAACAAGGAGATAAGTCTTCAAGAAATCAACTCTAGAAGTACAATCCAGGTAGGGAATTTAAAATCTTGCCATGATTTCAAAAGGTTAAAGTGAAGAGTGATGCAAAAGAAAAGTATACTTGAAGAGCATAAAGCTAAGGGAAATCTAGAGTATGAGACAGACATAAATAGAAAATATTCTCATTATACAAGATACAATGATAAAAAAGAGTGAAGTAGGATTCCAAATGCCAAGTCATAAAGATACATATCTATTTTAAAATTTTATAATTAGATTTGGAATAATAGTTGTCAATTTTTAGTTCTTTACAGTGAAATCAAACTACAAGTAAAAGAAAAGATGCTCTGGAAGTACAGGATCAAAATAAAATATTCAAAAAAAAATCATAAAGAACATAGTATGACATACATGAACAAACTACTCAAATAAAATTTTACAACATGCATTAAATCATAGCTATGATAATGCAAAAATAAATTACCAGAAGAGAAATTCCATAATGTACCAATAGTAATGAATTTAAGATACATGTTCAAGATAAAATCTAAGAACACCTTTAGTTATGCAAGTATATTACAATTTCACAGAAATAAAGGTATGCCCCAATAGGGATGATAATAGTTGACCATGGAAGTCATCTTCTTCTACCAAATACAACTAGTAGAGATGTGAGAAATGAAACCCTTAGTTATATAATGGAAAAATGAGAATCTAGATCTGTGAGGACAATGTTCATAGGTACGAATGAGGTGAGAAAATATATAACTCATCTTAAGGAGAGATAATTTGTGCAAATAGTCCAAGGATAAAACCATTTTTTTGAGACTATGGTGATAAAATCAAGCCATTATCATCTATCTATATCAATTACCAAATAAAATATTCAAATACCCATTTCATTTGCAGCTCCAAATTTATGCATTTTCGAAAAAGAAAAGGAAAATCAAATCTGGTTAGAATCTCACACAACTCAGAAATGACCTTTAGCCCAGAAATTAAACAATTTCAAACTCATGGAATTACAGACAAGTAGAAACAAAAAAAGAAAATCATGGATTAAGGTTCAAATCACATAGTAGAAACAAAGTTCATAATTCCCCCATGGTGGCCATATTCAGGGAAAACCAACAAAATACAAGAATGAAACAAAATACTGATGTCACCATTTTTTCCAAAATGGGAACAACCAAGTGAAGCTTCATATATAAGATTGGAAAAAAATACAAAGCTCATACATCAAAGAAGCTATAGTTAATACAAGAAAAGATTCCTAAAATTTGAACATGGTGGTCTTATCAACTTATTGTTCATAAGAAACCTCCAAATAACCAAAGAAAAGAAAACCAAGATGTGGGTGGTATCAAAATAGTTCAAAAAGGATTTTATTTTCCATGACCATTAAAGATTTTTTATTTTTTCTAAAAATATAAAGATGGAGCAAACTTTCCATTTTTTATAGTCGAATCTGAAGAAACCGTCAAGAGTAAAGTCAATGGAGTAAAAACCCAGGATTATTTTCAAAGCTTGAAGGTTCCAATGAGCAAAAAATCACAAAATAAAAGATGTTTTAATAATATTTGGTATCGAAATGGAGCCCAACATTCAATAAACAAAATAATGAACAGATTATAGTGGAACCAAACCAGAAGCTCACCTTTATTGAAAATGGATGAGATATGGCTCAAAATCTTGCAAAGAAAGGAATAGACTAGAGCTCAAGGGTTTGCAAAAATGGTAGTCACCTCTTAAGATATCTCACAGAGCCTTCATATCCACACAAAATACAATATTTCATGATTTGAACTTCATAGAACAAGAAAAAATGAGCTCAAAATATTACAGTAATGGCGTTCAAAGAAATTTTTTCCAGGGATTTACAAGCCGCTTGGCTCAACAATGGAAAATGATCAAATTATTAGGTCTCCAAACATTTTACCCTCCAAACCTAAAGGTAGAGTTAATATAACTCATTTTATATCAAAGAACAAGAATCAATGGTGCACATTGAAACCCTAACTCAATCAGAGTTATTATCTTTTACCAAAAAAATCAAGGGTCAATCCATCATGAGCGGGGAAAAAATTATTTCGTAATAATTAAATCTTCAAGTATAGTCCATGCCAAAAATAAAATATGCTAGGTCAACAATATGATTGTGATGCCATGGTTAACACTAAAAACCCAATCATCAGTCAAGACTGATCCACGTGACCCAGGCCACATCAGCAAAAGAGGTGACAATTAATTAGATGGACAAAAAATTATAAGGTTTCAACCTTATAAAAAACAAAATAATCATGCCTTGATCAAATATAGTCAGGTCTTTTAGCCCATAACTATTAAAATTTGGTCAACAATGATTAAGGTCTTTAACATTAATACCAAGAAAATTATGCCCAAGAAAACATAAGGGGGTTCATTGATCAAAAAAAGACAAGGAATTATTGTCTTGCATGTACACAGGTGGCCTTTCTAGGACAAGAAAAAACTATACCATGCATGCAGATAAAACAAAATAGATGTCACATCAGGATGCATGAAAAAAGGCAAAATGATATGACTATTTTAATCATTCACTAGATGAAAGAATTAAAGATGAAAACAAACTTAATGCTTTACATGCCTGTTAAGGATTACTTGTAATTGAAGATAGAATAAAATAACAATTATTTATTCACCCAAGTACTTTATTTTCTCCAAATTGAGACCATACTATTCATGTAGGAGTAAAATAACTTTGACTTGGATTTTTTTCAAAGAAATAAGACTATTTTTTACATTGCATTAATCTTGCATTTTTTTTTCATTTCATTATTTAATCATGTTTAGGGCTATTAATATCATACAAGTGGGATTCTAGACTGTAGTCTATTTTTGGGGCGTGGGGGTGAATAGTTTTGCTATATATTGTGTTCCTTGGCAAAACATAAGCGTAAAATTTTTAGAGGAGGACATTAATTGTACTAAGAGTTGAAGTCATTTGCCATTTTACCCTTGAATAAGAACCAATTATTGCCTTTACACTACTTTGCAGTAGTGTTTATTATATTATTAACTCTTGTAAATTTTATTCCATGACTTATTAATCTTACCTTGGTGCAAATTGGTGCTTGTGCATAGTCTCAGTGTGTAATAATCTATAATGTTATTGTGATTTATCCCTCAATTGTTGATCGTTTTCCTTAGGATAAAGCTGAAACCAATTGGATCGTCCTTCATTAATTTGATCTCAGTATATTGTGCATGTTTATTAATCAAATAACTCATTAATTTTTGTGTATCAGCTCATTTAAATTCCATTTTCAGCCACCTTTTACCCTTAAACCCCTAAAAATCAGTTTTATGATACATCAAAAAGGAACCTACGTTCTAATCTTGGAGACTTACCTTAATATAGGGATACCGAAAACCCTGAGGTGTTTCCATTGTATTTATAGAAGTGAGGGAAAGGAAACCTTAGAACATCTGTTATCCCTCAATCACAGGGTGCACTTTTGAGAGATAATAGTTTTTTGCATGCTCGATAGGACCCTAAATTGTATTTGTAGAAAATATACATAAGATTTGTAGCAAATAAAATAACAATTTTGGAAGGGAAAAGTTGCGAACATCCATTGAAAATCAAAACAAAATTATTTAGTGATTTTTTAAGGTTGATTTCATACCAATTTTTCAGCATGTTCCATGCCTAAGTTGACTAAAAGATCCACGGTAAGAGGAATTCCTCATAATTTTTTTTCGTTTCCTATAAATTGAGCAAAAAGAAGAAGATTTGGCAACACCTTACCCTATAACAGGCTTGGTTTTCATAACCCTCCTCTGCTTACTTCACCACGTATCAATCTTATTGTTCAAATCCCAGTGATTCCAATGGCTCAACAACCACTTATATATATTTTTTAACTTTTAATAATGAGAGCCCCTTAATAATTCATGTTTATCATGACATACCCACTCCCATATTAAAGTGTTTACCCTTATTCACTTGTTAAAATCATATTACCCTTTCTAATTATATTAAAGACATTGTAACTCTTTATTCTGTACATAACATCAATCATGAGGATGTAGCATTAAAAATCTTAGCTGCATCATTTAAAGGACATGCCTTACAGTGGTATATAACTTTACTAGTAGGGACTATAACAACTTCAGATGAATTGGGGAATCAGTTACATAAGTAATTTCAAGATAATTATGATCATTTTCTCTCATAGAGTATTTGTCTACAATTAATCACGCCCCTCATGAATTTATGGCCATTTTTAACATCAGATTTGCTAGAACATGAGAAATAATTCCAGCCATTGTCAAGCCTCAAGCTGATCATGCATTTATATATTATCTTAGACCCTTAATAAGTGATATTGTAGGCATTATAAATTCCATCAGAGGAACTAAACTTCTAGAAACTTATGATATCACTATTAGAGTAGAAAACAACCTTATTCAAGCTGGTAAATTAGCCCCAACACCCTCAATGCCTATTATAGTATATTTGGCACCAATTCAGTAGCCTATTTCCATAATAGAGCTTGTTGTTATAGTACCTCAAGATTATATATAAAACCTTGAAAACACTTTGGAATAAGCTAACATCATTTGAGAATAAAATGGCCCAACCTAGTAGGTGTTATACAACACCTTATCAACAGAATAGGAAGTCATACAAAAAAAATCAGAATTATAGGTAGCCTTATCAATAAATAAAATTTGACCTTAAAGTTTGTAGCTCATCTAGTGCTCGTGTACAAGCTAGTATGGCCTCATAAGCATGTTGTTCACATTGCAATCCACCTCATCAATCTGCTAGTTGTCCAAATTTCTTCTTGAATTTAAGACTTTTTTCCCAACCATAATCTGGAACATTATTCATGCCGCAAATGGAGGGTGGGAAGCAAGATTCTCATAGTTAAAAACCAGCTAAATAGAACTTGTTAAGTTTTGGAGAGGAATGTTGTATTGTGGTTACAACTAGAGCTCAAAAGAAGGCCTAGGATGAAGAAAAACAATAGAAAGGACTTATTTTACGTACCATTACTGGAAAAAAAAAACATTCCAAATGCAGCCCCTGAAGAGTAGTAAACATATCCACAAACATATCCTAAATAGTTAATCATATCTCATATTTCTAAAGCTGCAGAATTAGAATCAATATTTGCTAAAGCTTATTCTAAAACTATTGAGTTTTATTTAATGTTGTTGAGGTTATGAAAAAGCATTATATCAGTATTTCTTTATGGGATGCTTGCAATAATCTAGGACAACAAGAGTTACTTGGTCACAAGCTTGCTAATTTATAAATTTCTTCCAAACCAACAGAGAAAGAAGCTCAGAACGTTGATATGGTTCTAGTATAGTTGATCAATATCATATGAAAGATGTTAAATGCATGGTACAAAAAGTGGTGAATGCTCATGACATAAAAAACCACCTCCCTTTTATCTTTCTCTTATTATTGGTGATCATTTAGTTCATAACTATATGGTTGAAAATGGTGTAAGTAACACATTCATGCCTAAAGTAATTGTAGAAAAATTGGGCTTGCAGTATAAACCAAAAGAAAAGAGTGTATTGCATCTTGACGGGACATCAATGAAAATAGTTGGTGTCATTAAAAATTTGGAGGTAACATTACAAGCTTGTCCTAATGTTTCAATTTGACAAGATATAACTTTGGTAGATCTACCTCCCTATTTTTCTCTTTTCTTGACAAGATATTTTACAGCAAAAATAGATGGTTATTTTTCTTTGGATTGGTTTTTTTTGTTCATCACCATGAGGTATGGAACTAAGGGTACAAATTATTCAGATCCTTTAACTAGATTCCACATTGAGCCTCATGTTTCAAATGTTGCCATAGATAAAACAAAGTTTGATGTCAAAGGATAAATTTCTGCATTAGATTGTTTCTTAAAATTGTTTATGGATGAAAAAATTCAAGAAGAACATTCTTATGATCCTTACAAGGAAGTAAAATATTATTCAGTGTTTACAATATTTGTGAGAAAAACAAATGCATCCCCTTGTTGTATCAAATAGGAAGCATTACAGAATTCTTATAGCATCTTCATTTTGATGGAGAAAAGAACAATAAAAGAAAAGGTATAGGTTTGATGTTGACTTCCCCTTCAAAAGTGGTGTTTTTTAGCTATAAGTCTATAATTTTCATGTCATTTTAACGTGGCTAAATATGAAGCATTGATTCAAAGCCTACAATGGGCCAAAAAGAGAGGAATCAACATGTTACAAATATATGGTGATTCTAAATTAATTATAAATCAAGTTTAGAACTATAATGTTTGTAAGAATTCATTGCTAAAATATTACAAGCATAGAGTTTTAGACTTGATGGATGATTTTGAAGCTATTCACATTTAATCAGTCCCAAGAGCTAAAAATAAACATGTAGATGGACTTATAACAGTTGAAGCTAGGTTTGAAGTGCTAGAAAACGTTGAAAAATATAAAATATAGCCACATATAAAGCTGATAATAAGACCTTCAGTGCTTGTTAACGAAGAAAATTGTCAATTTTTTGAATATGATAAGAAAGTATTTAGATTTCTATAGCAAGAAGATGAATTTCATATAATTAATCAAGAGAAATTACAACACCAATACGGTGATCAAATTTTTTATTTAAAGTCCAAAAAATTACCTCAAGGGTTTGTCACTTTAGAAGATAATTTAAGTTATGATGACTAGCTCAGAAAGTAAAAAGAAATATCTCAACACATTTTGATAACTGCGAATAGATTGCAGTTGATTATGGAATGTAATTAAAAATTTGAAAGGTATGTTCCTTAGCTGAAAAAAAGTATTTTATTAACTTATGCATGGAATTCAAATATTTTTTTTCTTAGAAATAGGAAGATCTTAAAAGTTTTGATTATAGTTTCACACAACATAATATAGAGTTAAAGCTAAATTCGAAAACTGTTAGGCAAAAATAGTGGTCTATTAACCCCAATATTGATCCATTAATGAGAAAAGAACTATCAAACTTACTGTAATCTGGAATTATTTTTCCCATCAAGCACTCATGATGGGTTTCCAACCTTTTTCCTATTCAAAAAAAGAATGGAGATATTTAGTTGTGTGTGGATTTCAGACATCTTAATAAATCTTCATTAAAAGATCCATATCCGCTGCCTAGTATGGATCAGATTTTAGGAACAATTTAAGCTTAAAATAGGCTATCCTTACTAGATGGTTATAGTGGATACAATGATATTCTTGTGTTGTGTGTGTGAATAAGATAGATACAAGACAACCTTCACCACAAAGTGGAGCACCTATGCGTACAAGAAGATGCCTTTTGAACTTTATAATACTAGTGCAACATTTCATTGTGCAATGGATATGGATTTTCATAGTCTCTTGAATAAATTAATATTTCTATATTTAGATGATGTTACTATATTTTATAATAACTTTTATGATCATCTTATGCATTTAAGGAAAACTTTTCATATTTACAGGAAGTTTGGAATCTGATTAAATTCAAAAAAGTCCATTTTTTCAGTGCATGAAGATAAATTACTTGGACATATCATTTCAAGAGGGGCTTATCTATTGATCCTTTCGGAATTGTTGAAATTTTGAAATTTTCCCTACCTCATCATAAAAAGGAATTATAAAGTGTTCTTGGATAAATAAACTTTATTAGAATGTTTTTTCCATATTTTGTTACCTTGGTAAGTCCATTAACAACTACGCTAAAGAAGAGTAAATTCTTGTCCTTGACCAGCGAAGGAAGAAGAGGATTTGAAGCCATCAAGTTGGATATTTATAAGCTCCTGTTTTGGAAAATCCCAATTTTGATAAAGATTTCACAATGTATGCACTTGCATGAACTGAAACCATTTTAGCCATTTTGACTCAGGTTAATGATGGAATTATAGAACACCTAATTACTTTCTTTGGGAAAATCTTACATGACTATGAAACAAGGTACACTTTTCTTGTCAAATATGTAATTTTAGTAACTATAGGATTAATGAACTTTAAGTACATGGTCTCTAATAAAAAGATTCATGTTTTAGTTTCTCACCCAAGTGGTAAAGCATTCCTGTTGAACAAGGAACCGGATGAGAAATGAGTAGATTGGATTAAAAAACTTATGGATTACGATGTTGATATCCATGTTGCTAAAACACTCCATAGGAAAGGACTATGTGGAAATTGGATTGCTTATATGGAACAACAACATGCTGCAGATTCATTACAACAAGTTGTAATTTCATACCAGAAACCTAAAATGTAAGTACAACCCCAAAATAAGCAACCAAAACTCAATCCATAGGTTATAGGATAAAGTTGGATGACTGATTTGATCAATTACTTGTAGGATGACACCTATCCGGACGGTATGGAAAAGATAAAATGAAGTTAGTTCAGATTATAGGCCATAGCTTATGCTTATCTTGATGGTTTGTTTCTCAAGAAAGTTATCAATGGAGTTTTATTGTGTTTTGTTGATTATGATAGAGTGCAACAATTACTCTATGAATTTCATGAAAGACCTGTAGGAGGTCACTTTTTAGTAAGTACTACAACCCTTAAGATCTTGAAAGTTGGTTGCTTTTGGCCCAACATATTCAAGGACTATTATGAGTGGGTTTAAAAGTGTAAAAAATATGCATTCTTTATCTGGAAAGATTAGCTTCACTATCGTTGCAACCTATTTTAGTGGATTAATCACTCATGTAGTGGGGTCTTTACTTCATTGGCATGATTAAACCTACTTGATCTCAGAGACACAAGTGTATTTTAACTTCCACAAATTATTTCACTCACTTGAGTGAAGCAGTCACTTTGAAATAAGACAATGAAACTTCAATCTTATCATTCAATGAAGGTATAGTCTCCAGGTTTAGTGTTCCAACCACTATCATTTCATATAATGATTTACCTTTTCCTTGTGCAAAGGTAACATATTGGGATTTCAGGCATGGTATTTATCTAAGTACTTCATCTAATTATTAATTGAAAGGTAATAGATTAGATGAAATTAGTTATAACTTTTTTCTCAAGCTTATCTAAAGAACACTAAATGAAAAACAAAGAGCTTGGTATCTGATATTAAATTAAGCACTTTGGGCTGATAGAGTGACTCCTAAAAGATTATTTGATAACTCACTATACAATCTTGTTTAGGCTGATCTTATAATTATTTATTAGAGTAGGAATTCCTTTTCAATAAGTGCATTTCATGCATATTGTATCTTTAAATTTCAATAAGTGCATTCATGCACATGATCTAGTTTACTATATATTTTCACAACTTTAGTTTTTTTTTCCAGAAGGGTCAATTTTTAGAAAAGAAAAGAATTTGATTATAGGATTTTGACTCCATGACTAATGGAAAAGAGCAAGGCATTTATCTTAAATGCTTGTAGGTAGCATTACCCCACATGATTTTGAGAAATTTTGACAATTTTTCACTCATGTAGAAAGGGAAAATCGAAACTTTATTTTTCAGATAGAAGGAATTGATGTGATATACCTAAGGAAAAGAACTAAGTTTCTTAATGTTACGAGGTTTAAAAAATTGAAAAGCAATACAATATGTAGCTATGTGTTCTATCGCTGAATGGAACACCTCACATGTGTTGTCATTCACATTCATATTCAAAAAAGAAATACAAAATCCCTAAAGGAATAGTGCATAACCTTGATGAAGGAGGGAATCACAACAGATGTGGGATCTTTCCTCCCATAACATAAAATAGAGTTGTTGATTGTATGCTGAAGAATTCATTATTGAGTTAAAGTACATCAATTTTATTATTTCTTTATGTTTAAGTGTTATTAATTATTTATTGAGTTGTTTAGTTCATTATACATTAAATATTTATCATAAAGTTAAATGTAGAAATCAATAGACAACTCAAATTGAGAAATGAATTAAATTTATTCATAAACAAATTCAATGTTTCCCACACAATCCGTGGGATGTAACTTATGTTTACTTAAAGTAAAATATGTATGTACCTAAAGATAAAAGAAAAATAATATAGAGAAAAACCATCATTACCTTTTAGGTCTTCTCTTGTTCTTAATCATCTCCAATTGCACCATCTTCATCTTCATCTTCTACATTTTTTGTACCATCTACATCATTGTACCTGGGGAAAAGAAGGAAAATGGTTGTCAATAATTGAGCACCATGTTTAATATATATGCTTGTGCTATTAGTTTGAGGAAAATTAATCTTTTGGAGTCAAGTATGCATAAGATACATCAGGAATACTAAATTCAAAGTCACATCCTTCTGAAGCACCTGAAATATCCTTAGAATTAAGTTACAAAAGAAAAAGAAAAATCACTATGGTATACAAGATAGGTTGCAAGCCTATTATTTTTCTAACTATTTTTCTTAAGTGAACATGTATATGTGGCAGATAAGGAAATAAAAAGTATCTTTACATTATTTAAATATTGAACTAATAGGTACATATTTTTATCAATTCAGGAAAAAAAAGCAAACATACATGCTATAAAGAAACACTCAAAAAAGACACTTTACAGTGAAATAAAGACTAAAATATTCAAGGAACAATTGCATTTTACAGTTCAAGTTTTAAGTTACAAAGTAAAAACCATGAGATCAACAGTTAAGGAATGTAAACTTCAAGACTCAAGACATGCGTATCCAAAGAATTACATGTTAAATAAACACTTCAGTTATTTAATTATGGATATATAAAAAGTGAAAATTTACAACTTTTATGCACTAAAATAATATGGAGTTCAATCTTCATCTTGCGTGAGATCAATATCATACAGTTAAGAAAAGAGATAATTTTCTTTTCAAGTATTAACATTGATTAAGGAAATAAATAACATGTCTTCTACAAATTTTTCACACTGATTCAAATACAACTTTCAAACCTCAATTTAGGCTACCAAGTGAAGTGAAATGGAAAACTATGGATACAATGAAGCATACAATTTACAGTTATGAAATAGCATTCCAACTTTCAAATACATATGACAGTCATGATTATAGCAAAATCAAGAAAGAATGTAATATATAATATATCTCCAAGTAGATGAATAAATGATCAAAGAATATATGCATCTAATCATATTACATGTATTGAAAGGTATAAATATCTATCATTCTCAAGATAAAGATCAATTTTGAAAGTACAGTAGTTCAGTTTCACTTAAACAGATTTACATGACTACAAAGATCTTTTCTAGGTTGGCAACAATCATCTTGATACAATAGGAATTCATTAAAGATCAAAACATTCCATTTTATTCCAACACAGGTACAACTAGAGATAAAAAAGTAAAAGAAATTCAATTCATGTGCAACTATAAATGGAAAATTTACACAAGCTCATAATCCTTTCATATATTTAAAATGAGGTTACAGAGCAGGTAAGAAAAAAAGACAAAATTCTACATCTAAAAGAACAGGAACAAATTTCTAAGAAGAAAATATTAAGGAATTCATGAGGCCATGACACCAAGAAAAAGTCAAGTTATAGTTGTAATGATCAGGAAATGAAAGGTTAGAGAGATTATTTTAAGTTACAGAAATAAAAAAATGTCACAATTTTTCAAGTGACTTAAAAAATATCAATACTATAACTTTTAACAAATCAACTCCATTGATAATTTATTCAGAGTCTCCCTTATGCATTTAAGAAAGAATGCATTACAAAGTGCAGAAGAAAGAGCAAGACATCTTTTCAAGCCTTAACAATTTATTATGTACATTGAAAGAAGGAGTAGGTCAGAGTAAATAGTTGCATCGTTACCATAAATTTAAGTATGCTTGTAGAAGGAAAGCTACAACAACTAGAAAGGGAATAAAAAATTTCAAGAAGTATATATTCCAAAGTTTCCAAAATCATCATTTAAGCAAAAATGAAATCTTTATCAAGAGCGGAATGAAAGAATCACATGCATATTCATACATTCATCAAAGTTTAAAGTACATTAGTGATATCAGTATTCAAAAAATCAACTCTATAAGTACATTCCAGGAAAGGAATTTCAAATCTTGCCTTTGTTTCAGAAGGTCAAAGAAAAGAGTGATGCAAAAGTAAAGTAGACTTTAAGAGCATAAAGATAAGCCAAATCTAGAGTATAAGAGAATCATAAATATAAAATATCCTCATTATACAAGATATCGTGATCAAAACAAGTGCAGTACAGATTACAAATGCCAATTCATAAAGATACAAATTGTTATAATTGTTTTATAATTTAATTTGAAAGAACAATTGTCAATTTTTAGTCCTTCCCATTGAAATCAAAGTACAAGTCAAAGAAAAGATGCTCTAGAAGTACATGATCAAAATGAAGTCTTCAAACAAATTTCATTTAGCACAAAGTATGAAATACAAGAACTAATTAATACTTAGGTACTATTTTAAAACAAAAAATACTTCATAACTATGATAATGCAAAAATCAATTACTAGAAGAGCAGGTTCATAAAGTGCCAATACCAATGAATTCTAGATATCGACTTAAGATAAAATCTAAGAAAACCTTAGCTATGTCATAATATTAGGGTTTCACTGAAATAAAGGTACGAACCGACAAGGAGGATAACATTTGAATATGGAAGTCATTTTATTATACCTAATACAACTAATAGAGATGTTAGAAATGAAACCATTTGTCATATAATGGACAAATGCAATCCCTTATCTATGAGGAGACCATTCATAGGAATGATTCAAGTGAGAAAATATAAAACTCATCCTAAGGAGAGATAAACTATGCAAATATTCTAAGGATAAAACAATGGTGTTTGAGACTGGAGACAAAATCAAGCCATTATCATCCAGCCATATCAGTAAAAAAAGAAAATATTCAAATACCCATTTCATTTACAACTCCAAAAGTAAACACTTTTGAACTCATGGAGTTATGAAACAACCATAAGAAAAACATGCAAAACATGGATTCGTGTTCGAATCACACAGTAGAAATAGAGTTCAAAATTCCTCCATAGTGGCCATATTCAAGGTAAAAAAAACAAAATACCGGTATGAAATAGAACACCCATGTCGCCATTTGTCTCAGAACAGAAAAAATCAAGTGAAACTTCAATTCCAAAATAGGAACAAAATATGGCACTTAGAATTCAAAGAAGCTACATTCAATACAAAAATTGAGCCCTCAAAATTGAAAAATGTTGGATTTATCGAATTGGTGCTCATAAGAAACCTCCAACTCGCTAAATCAAAGAAAACCTAGATGTGGGTAGTATCAAAATAATTCAAAAATTCTTTTACATTTCCATGGCCTTTAAATATTTGCCAATGTTTTGCAGAAAGATCAAGATGGAGAAAACTTACCACTTTTTACGGCCGAATCGGAAGAAACCCTCGAGAGAAAAGTTGAAGGAGTAAAGACCCAAAATTATTTACAAATCTTGAAGGTTCCATTGAACCAAAAATTACAGATAACAATATTTTTCAAAAATATTCAGTATCGAAATGGAGGAAAAGATTCAATAATAAAAAGAATGAAAAAATTACAGTGGAACCAAAACAAAATCTCACCTTCAACAATAATGGTTGAGATAGGGACAAAAATCTTGCACATAAAGGCATAAATTAGAACTCAAGGGTTTGTAAAAATCATGAACGCCTCTTAAGATATCTCACAGAGCATTCATATAAGTAAAGAATACAAAATTTCATTCTCAAGACTTCACAGAAGAAGCAAAAACTTCACCACTGCTTCACCTACCACTGGGCTCAACAATGCAAAATGATTGATTGATTATATCTCCAAACCTTTTACCCTCTAAATCCAAAGGAAAAGTTAATCTAACTCATCTCAGATCAAAGGACAAGAATCAATGTTTCCCATTGAAACCCTAAGTCAATCGAAGTTAGTAGCTTCCACCGAAAAAAATATAGGGTTAATCTATCATGAGAGGGGAACAAAATTATTTCATAATAATTATAGCTTTGACTATAGTCAATGCCAAAAACCAAATACACCATTTCAACAATATGATCATGATGTTAGTGTTAGCAATCAAAACCCAGTCATGAATCAAAGACTGAGCCACATGACCTAGACCACATAAGGAAAGGAGGCGACGATTAATCAGAGGGAAAGAAAAATTATAAGGTTTCAACCTTAGGGAAAAAAAAAAAATCATGCCTTGAACAAATATAGTCCAGTATTTTAGCCCATAACTATTAAAAGGTGGTCGAGCAAGACTAAGGTCTTTGACCTTAATACTAAGACAATTATGACCAAGAATAATTAAGGGGGGTCATTGGTCAAACAAAGAAAAGGTATTATATTATTACATATACATAGGTGGTCTTTCTAGATCAAGAAAAAATTATACCATGCATGCAGATAAGACATAACAGATGTCAAATTAGAACGCATTCAAAAAGGTAAAAGGATATGACTATTTTAATCACTCACTAGACGACCAAAATGAAGATGAAGACAAACAAGGTGCTTTGCATGCACATGAAGGATTACTTCCAGTTGAAGACAAAGAATAAAATAGCAATTATTTATTCACCCAAGTACCTTATTTTGTCCAAATTGAGATTGTATTATTCATACAAGAGACAACTTAGTTTGACTTGGATTATTTTTACAGAAATAAGACTATATTTTACATTGTATTAATATTACATTATTACTTTTAGTCCCCTTTTATTATTTAATCATGTTAAGGGCTATTAATATCATGCGAGTGGGAGTATAGAGTACAAAATATTTTTAGGGGGTCGTGGTGAATATTTTTTCTATATATTGTATGCCTTGGAAAACCACAAGGGTAAAAATTTTAGAGCAGGACTTATGTACTAAGAGCTAAAGCCATTGGCAAGATTTTCCCTTGAATAAGAACTAGTTATCTCCTTTTCAATACTTTACATTGGTGTGTATTATTTTATTAACTCTTGTGAATTTTATTCCCTGAATTATTAAGCTTACCTTGTTGTAAATTGATGTTTCTATGTAGTCCTTGTGTGCAATAATCTGCAGTGTTGTTGTGATTCATCCCTCAATAGTAAATTGTTTTCCTTAGGATCAAGCTAAAACGCATTGGATTGTGCTTCATTGATTTGTTCCCAGTGTATTGTTCATGTTTCTTAGTCAAAGCCCTCATTAATTTTGTTTTACCACCTCATTTAAATTTCATTTTTAGCCATCCTTTACCCTTAAAACCTACAGAATATCAGTTTTGGGATACATAAATAAGGAATCGGCCTTATAATCCTAGAGAATCACCACAACATAGGGATACCCACTGCCTTGATTTGTTTCCATGGTATCTGAAGAAGTGAGGGAAAATCAGGCTTAGAACACTTGTTATCCCACAATCACAAGGTGCACTTCTGAAAGAAAATAATAACTACCAACACCTTTCATAGATGAAGACTACGAAATGACCATTTACACTTTATGTCGTAATGGCTCTTTATATCATCCACCTCATACTATTTCTTATCAAGTATCCAGTGCATCTCCATTTGGTTTCAATTAGGAAATTGATTATCCTTTAGAAAATTTACTTGATCACTCTCATCATCACACACTTGAAGTGGTGTCCCACTTATCTCCCCATGTCTGCATCGACATGTATCTTATATCATCATCATTTCGCATCTAGTCTCAAACACAAAATATACACATCTTGATACATGATCATATTTTCATTACCTGACCACGTACTCTTGTGTTGAAGTTCACACTTGAATATTGAGGGAATCCTATGAACATGAACCTTACACTCTACACAATAAAAAAAATTACAACACCTTATTCCTAACACTCATTTTACATAACACTTGAGACACTTATAGTACATACTTCTCACACATATCTATTAATACAAAATCAAAGACAATAGTAACACACAATATTTACACAATCAACTCAAACATATTAAAAAATCTACATATTAGCACACATCCAAAACAACTGACACATTCACGACACCTTTCTCTCAGACACAAACAACACTACACATTGCACATCTAACACATTCAACAACACACTATCCTATGTGGAAATCTAGATATGTGGTTCATACTCATCTACTGGTTGTCTAAAACTCATATCGACCTCACAACATTCATTCACTCAATCACACATACAATGTACATGTTGTATACTTTGGCAAACATATATTTCTTACATGCTTGTTCAAAAATAAATTACGATGAAAAAATCTTCCTTTACAGTTCATTCTTGACTTCTAAGGGGCCATATATAAATGAACCTTATCTCATACATACAAATACACTAAGGGGGCACGCTACTCCTATCACTCACTCTACATTCAATTCTATCTCATCTACAACATAATACATATCTTTGATGAATTTAGTCTTGTCTGCATTTACATGTTACATACACACTTTACTACACATGTTAGTCATATATCTTGTATGTTATTATATTTATTATAAAGACATGTGAATTCACTTTATTTATAGTTGTGATCAAAGATTCTATAGATTCACACATGCGTCATGGATGTTTAGTGCAATACCTCTTACCGGTCCCAAAGTGGCTCTCAAGGGCATTTAATTTCATGCACATTAGATGTTGTATTGTTTTAGTTTTCATAGAACACTACTATATTATATCATACAAATTTTGACATACTTTTTTATCTTTCTAACATGCTAACAGGTGTTCATGTCCAACATTGTATTGAATATATAGGTGTTTCTATGCATCTCTATTACATTGCTTTCTTGTTATTGTTTTGCACTATTTAAGGGCATTTCCCTTTGTCTTGTGTCCACACATGTATTCTTTTGGCCTAGTTGGCCTTGATTGTCTTGTGAAATTGTGAGTGATGTCCCATGTTTGAAACTTGATTTTTGTGGTCTACATTATCTTCTTACGTCTTAGACTACACATTGTCTTCTTGTTTGCTCATTTAAATTTTACATGCATTATTTTCTTATTTTTACTAACACCTGTCTCTTAACCACGTTGTTTTCATGTGTCTTAGTTTCTACCAAATACACTCCCTCACTATACAGGGCATACTTTTAGATAGCAGTCATTCTTACTTTGGTCCCCATACTCATCAGTTATGTTGCATGCACTCCAAATGAGGAGGAATCATTTGGGTGAATCTGTCATCCCACATATCAGTTCATAGTCACCACACAACACAAATCATTACTGGTAAGACACAATCACGAGTCTTAGACAGTGATTAGAACTTTACTTGGGTCCTTATCACAACACAAACACTAGCCCCAAGACTAGGATAGTAGCACTGGGTGCTCCTAATCCTTCCTAGATGCATGTGACTAGGGGATTGTTACAAATCATTTTTTACTTCAGCACAATATTCATTACTTCACACAGTAAATTTAATAGGGCATATAGTCATGAGCCCTTAGCGTACATACAATACACAACATTTTATACTTTAACATTGGATCGGAATTCATTGAACTAGATTGGATTCTAACACACCATATGCAATGGTGTTTACATTGTGGAAAGAAATTAATGGTTTTTGGATGACACCAGACTTTTCTCCCTACACTTCTTCAATGTCTTAGTGTGATATCATAAAAAAAATTGCATTCTTCGTAGATAATGCGAGATCCCCGAAAAAAATGTTCTTCTACATCATCTAAAAGATCATCTCTATCTCTTTTCCTCATCATGGATCAGGGGCATATGTTCCTTTTTCATATTTTTCACATTTTACATACTTTATTACATGTTTTTTACTTATATACACACATATTTCATTACTTGTTCCTTCTTCTCTTTTGTAGGTCCATACTTATGGGAAGCACTAGTCACATCATCCGACATCAACAACATCAAAAAAATCAAGCACATCACCTTTTCCAGGAACAACAGGTAGGAAGCTGACATATATAGATGTTTTTCTGCCCTAAGTTCATCATTCATCATTACTTTTTGTATCTTCTCCTCAATAGTTTCCATGCTTCACATTTTTTTAACTCCACACATTATCTTGTATGTTGACATGATTTCATAATCGATATTCATGGTTATCAAGTATGAATGTCTTATCAACTTTATGTTATTGTGCATTCTCTCAAAAACATAAATTTGAGGCAAATTTAAACATAAAATCGTGCACTTTGGCTAATTATCTAGTCCTGATTGCATACTACTATTCATATGATTCCTAAGTAAGATAAGTAATAACTAACCCATGTTCTTGTTAATCTTTTCTTTCTTTTTTTATTAACTTTTGGTCTTACACTCTTTATATCTTAGTATTTCTTTTCACACCTCAGAATTTGTCATCCTAGATGCCATCACCTAGCCAAGATACTAGCGCAAGGAGATCCTATCCTCTTTGGGTACTCCTAACCTCTTTAAAATTTATTCACATGTTTTGGGTAATTTCTATAAGTTTGAGAATATTATATTTTTGGTAGTTTGAATTTTTAGGGTTAATTAGGAAATTCAAAAAAGGGAATCTTATAAATATAAAGTTATGAGACCAGAATAAGGGACCAAACACTAAGCATTAACTATCACCACTTGAGGTTACATCCAAAGGTTATTCAAGAGCATTTAAACATACATTAAAGGGAAAGAGAAACATTCTTCTACATACACTTCATAGGAGGAAAATTTTATTCTATTCTATGGACACCTCTACTTACATCTTCTACATCTAGATATTTTCTCACTTTCAAGTGTGACATACACAAGAGCCACGTAGGGAATATTATTCACACACATATACTTACATACATATAACCACATTGGGTCTAAAATTTAGTGCATCACTTAGTCATAAGTTCACTTGTTTGACAATTTAGTATAGTGTGACTCCTCATTTGCATTATTTTCCTTTTATGATTTATGCATGCTTAAGGGTTTAGTAGGTACGTTTTTTATTGCAACTTATCAGTTACATCGTTGATCATTCTATGACATACTATCAATAATAAGCGAAGCACAACCAACATCTTGTGACCTTGCGAAGGAGGTTCCTTGAAGATTTGAGAAGTCACATGCACCTAGAGTAGTTTTGTGGCACCCACAAGCACCCCTGACCCATTCTAGGTGCCCCAGTCCAAGAAAATATTCTGGTCTGACATTTTTGTAAGGATCTATGTGATACTTATCCCTCTCTATTATTTATTTCATCATTACAAGAAAGTCTAGATTTTGTTGTGAATTATCTTAGTCATTTTGTCTCCTCTTTGCAACTAGGGTTTTATAATTTCTATCTTAATTTTATTCGGTCATATTTATTCATATTCCATATTCATTGTAAAGCTACATTGTAATTAGAATTATGCATCTATTTATTCAATATTTTCTTAATCACTATGAAATTTCAAATTTCACCTTAAATATGTAACTTCCATCTCATGCATAGTCATTTGGAATTTCACCCAAGGACATTAAATATCTCAGAGGACTATCACATAAGGATGTGGATCATGTCACTACGAAGGTTGTTTTATAATATGAATATTTCAAGTATTTGGATTTCCACTTTGAATTATCTATTGATACAAATGCAACTGCTACTGTTTGTAATTTTAATTTTAATTTTACAAAATTTTGATTTTGATTGTTTTCAATTCTACATATTTTGATTGTATTTTTAATTAAATATTAATAAAAGTTTTGTCTCCTTACATTTCTAGCTTCCAAAAACCCTTCAAATATGGGAATTAAACTCATCAATTTAGGTCATCCATTTCTACAGGTCATGGTGCATTTCTTCCAAGACAAATTTATATTACAAGGTCTATATAAAAATATTTTGTTGTGGGCTTTGGCTTATATCGTTCACACCCTAAGTGGGAAGAAATTTTATTGGTGTAATATCTTATCCTCCATTATAAGATATCATTTGTCTAAAATTCATTTGAATGATAATGTTACTATCACCTCAACATATTTTATTCTTTTTTTATATTATGAATCTCTTTATAATTTAGGTGGCACCACTCCTCTAATAATGAAGCATGCAAAGCCATCAGATTTTTCGTTAAAAATTCAAGTGCAGGAGGTGAGTTTGAAATTTTTCTTATTATTCTTTATTTTTAATATTTATCTATTATATTCAAGATTAATAATTAGTTTAGTGTGTAATTATAACAAAAGATAGCTGATGCCATTATATCATGAAGGAAAGTTGCTATCAGAGGTGATTTTCCACTAGGTTCCATAGATTCAGATATTGTTTCAGATGATCAACACAAAGAGGAGAACACCACTCAAAAAATTGTCAAATGGATGAGGAGTACATTAAAACTTCAAACTGACATGTCCACCATACCACTTCCATTAATAATAGGTATTTATGATGTATATATGTTTCAAAATCTTTGAAGATAAATGTGATTAATTATTTAAAAAATGGATATGTTTCAATATTAGTTGTAACTTATATTCCTTAGTTGTAGAAACCTCTAGTAGCACAAGATTATATCACCAGGCTCATTTTAGGCCAATAAAAATATATATATGAATTTAATCAAATATAGGATGTAAAAGTATATTGGGTACCTCACTCTTTGGCTCCAGGTATGAATCTCATTCTTGTATATTTTTCTTATTATTTTAAAAAAAAATATTCAACAAGATAATCAATCGTTAATACTTAATTATTTTTTAGTTCAAACCTAACAGTACAACACCTGAAATGTTTAGACTACTTCTGTCCAACAACCACATCAACTGCAATAGGCTGCATTTGTACCTCATCTACAATCAGCTCAAATAAGTATTTTTTATGATCATATATAATATAAAGTTTTATTTATGGTTATTTATTTCCTATTATGTTTTTATTTTTAAATTTATCTTGTTATTTCATAAATTACAATTGAATGTTACAGGGCCTCTTCCACATCGAATTCAAAATCCATCCACTACTATGAAGAGCAAGTGTAGTCACAAAATCATGCAATTTAGACCTTATTTATCCTGGTCTCATGCTACGATTTAAAATGTTCTTGATTGAATACAATAATAATCAACCCTCGTCCTTATTTCCATCTTATTTTATTTTATTTTGTCATAAGCAAAATCTTACACTTCTCTCCCCAATCATATTTTTTATTATCACATTAATTTATCCTTAACTGAGGTGCCCACATTAGTATTGGGGTATTCGTGGGTGCCCTGTTCCCACTAGAGGCACCCCGGTCCCTGTTTTATTTTACCACCTCTTTGGGATCTTTATATCCATTTAAGATATTTATCCTTCTTCCAGTCAATTTTTTCGGGGTTAATTACAAAATTAGATCAAGATTACCCTATAAATATAAATTTACAAGACCATAATGAGGTACCTAACATCATTCACTACTATCACTCATCTAAAGTTGCATACATCTATTGTATTAAAAATAACTTGCATTCACATAGCTCCATCATCAAGGCACAAGGCCAAGACATCTGCGTCACACCTCATAGGGGGAGGGACTCTATTATATTCCATACATGCATTCTATTACATTTTCTACATCTACTTATTACTCGCCACTTCACAAAGTGTGATTACGACAAGAGCACCTAAGACACAATATCCAAACACTAACTAGAACTACATTTGGTTCTGAAATGTAGTACAATACTCAGTTACTAAGCCCACTTTTGTGGCAACTGAGGTCATTCTGATCCATTCATTTCCATCTTTCTTCTTTTTAGGGTTTTAATACTTCTTTTTGGTCTTTTGTAATTCTTTACATCATCTTGGAATATTGGATACATCTGGTACGGGAAAATGAAATTGATGTGATAGAAAGCAAGGGTTTTAGACCACCTCTCAACCTTGTAGAGATCAATTTTAGATATTTTTCATAGACCATGGTGCTCATATTGGAAACTAGAGTTCTCGCAAGCACCCTAGTCCCTATTAAGGTTCTCTAGTCAAACTATATCCTCTATATCCATATTTTATTTGGACTTCTGCATAGTCGTTCCTACTTCCAGATTTTCTAGTCATCACTATGACACTGTCCTACAAGCATCTTCCATTTAGCTGAGTTATTTCCTTTTCCTTCTTCAAGGTTAGGCTTAGCATTTCCTTTTGCATAGTTAATTAGATCATTTACATACTTTATTTATTGTATTTATTTACTCTATTTCAATTGTTCATAACTTAGATTAACTATCCCCATATACTACATATCTTGTTAAATTTTAACTAATCATTTTTGTGAACTAAACTCGATAATTCACACTTCTAGATTGTCCCTTCATTTTTTATCACCCAAGAATCAATATTTATTTTCTTTTCAATTTTGATTCACTATATAGAGTGCAAGATTTTCTTCCTACTACTTGCATTCATGCTACCATGCATCCAGATATGGTTTGTCAAGCCTACGATGATGCATTCTCATTTCATATCGTATTCAAGTCTAACCTTACCTCTCATTTTCAGACTATAATGATCAGAACTTAACTCGTGTCATATGTCATTCCTTGAGGTATCAAGTTAGACCTCTCATGATTTGTGTCCATATAGTATTTCATTACATGATTATGATGGTTTTATCTGTCCTTGTCTCCATCATATTGCATTACCTATCACTATTGGTCCAAATACTATCCACACTGTCCTTTTTGTTGTTGATTTCCTAGTCTCCTGTAATTTTCTACTTGGTAGGACATGGCTCCATCCCATGTAAATTGTCACATCTACTATCGATAATTGTTTAAAATTTTTAAATGAGAGCATTGAGTACACTATTTTTTGTGATCATGATTCATTCCATTTTTTCGACTAAGCTCATAACACTAATATTCCTATCCCACATATAGATATTATAGATGAGCCCCAACCTATGGAAGAAGAACCTCACTTACAACACCTTTATGGTACTATTTATGTGATATATGTAGTTCCTTATTTGCCACCTACTACCATTACTACTATGATTCCTTATCAAGGGCCTTCCAATTCTATGGAAATCACTCTATACATCCAAATTCACATGCACCACCTACGTTAGCACACCCACCATTCACTTGCAAAGTTATCATGAATGACTCATATTGGGAACATATTATATTTGATCCTATATGCGATGTCACTATATTTTCCCATGATGTTTTAGCTCGTCTTGGTTTCACCTTTGAGTATCTTCGTCTTTTTACTCATGACTCTCATCTCTTATATGGCTTTATCAATATTATTGGCAATTATGTTTTACATGTATTTCATCTTCGATTTTATTTATCACGTACCCATCATTCTTCTCCACTCACATTAGTGAAATATTATCATATTTATCTTGGAGGAACATTAGATTCTATTTATACATACATTTCATTTCTTATGCCCCTTGGTCATGTTTTTATTTCTAATAGTTCTTTTACTGTATATTCACAAAATCTCACTTGGTATGCACATGGTTTCCCACTTCCTCCATTTACCAATGAGGATTACACAATCAAAATCTACAAATTACGCCTTATTGTCTCATTGAATGATCAACATGACACGATTTCATACCAAGTCACTGATGCTTATACATATGACTTTGACCCAGAGGATGAAGATCTTCTCAATGAATTTACATGATCTTCTTACACAAACATTTTGGGGGCATAACACTCAATACATCTTCCCCCATTGATTCTAGTATACTTACATCATATTGTTCACATTCATGTATTGTATCATCTCATATTACATAACAATACAATGTTCGAGTTTCATCATTACTCGATGACACACTCTTGTGCTTTGGTTCACACTTGACTATTGAGAGCTTACTACACATGAAACCCACACATTTCATTTCACACAATCTACATTTATCTATATCATTTCAATATTTGCATATATATACATCATACATCATACTAGTCTTCATCACATGCATCTAAAATTGCATACTACACATAATATATGCTCTTAGGTGTACTACACAAATTTCATTCAATACTATATACTATATAAACATAACATGGTCATTTATCATCTTCATTACCTATTCTACATCATTTTCTATGTATTACACTCATTACCTAATGATACACTTTAGTTCCCTGATCTATACTAAACTTTCGAGGGTTCAAAAATCAACTGGCCCTTACACAAATCACACATTTACTGTTTCACCTTTCATCATGCAAAATTCCTAGCCTAGTGACATATGATTTAGGTTGAATCATCACCTATTCTATTACTTTGTAATGGTATACACCTAAGGTTACATCACCACTCACTCTTTTTATCTTATAGTGATATACGCTTAGGGTTAAATCATCACTCATCCATTCATCTTGTAGTGATATATGCTTAGGGCTAAATCATCACTCATCCATTTATCTTATAGTGATATACACTTAGGATAAATCATCACTTATACGTTCGATGTAGTCATGATATATGCTTTAGTAGTAGGTTTCACGCAAACATCGTTGCTAGGTTGCATCTCATTAATACACATACACATTCACCACAACGTAGTAGACACACAACACACTCCAACCATTTCATGATGAATCACTCTCAATCATGGTTAATTGTTGACTACTGAGGGGGAAAAAAATTAACCTCACTACATATATTTATATCTACTAGTGGGGCACACAGTTCTTATCACTCCATTTTGCATTCCATTCCATCCATCCACAACATACTACATATTATGGTAGCTTATACTTTTTCTTACTTGTTCTTGTTCATGGTAACTTTATTACACATGCTAGTAAGATCGCTTATATGTCATGTATATATACCCTCTAGAAATGATCGTAGATAGAAGTTTCTTACATGTAATGTAGATGCTCACCTTCTTACATTCCTACACTACTCGTTCGAGGGAATCCAAATTCATCTCTTCTAGGTGTTATTGTTTCATTTTCTTCTTGGCACTTTACATTACTTTCTTATACATTCTCTTGACATGGTGGTTATCATTCAAATATGTTAGCGGGTGCTTCATGTGCAACATTTTTTATGCAGGGGTAATTTTTTTTCCATACTTGTTTGTTAAATTGTCTGCTATTTTTTGTTTTTGTTTATGGGCCTTGACCTTTTCTTGGTGTGCACAGTTATTTATTGTTTGTGACGCTAATGGCCTTGCATGTCTTCTGACATTGTGAATGATGCCCCATGTTTTCTATCAGGTTTGTGCAAATTACTTGTCTTCTTGTGTATTTACATTACTTTCTTGGTATCATACACACTGTTTGTCTAGCTTACACATTGTTTTCCATATGCATGCATTTTTAAACATGTCTTTGCCTAGCCTAATGTTTTTTGTGTTCCTTGGTGTTTACCAAGAAATTGTTAGAGTTAAATCATACATGTTATTGGTCCTCTTTTAATGTTGAATTTATCCTATCTATGAGATCAACTGTTCCCTCAAAGAGGGGGGCATCATTTTGGGGGTTTTTAAACAATAAAACCAATATTCTACACTAGTTTGGTTCAGTTATATACATTAAGTGGGTTAAGATAGGTGTGCGAACCCCATACATAGTGGAATTTACAAGACATGGTTTCCTTAGAATGTTGGGAAGTAGTTATAGGCTTGGAGGTTATAGTGGTTGTGCCTCTCTACACTACTTCAGCCAGTGGCATCGGATCACCCAAAATAGTAGGATGATATAAAGACCTATTCGAACATATTTAGGGAAGTAGTTAGATCTTATAAGACACATATCATTTCCTCCCTACACTTCTTTAGATAGGATGACATGAGATCACCCAAAAAACTTGCAGTACATGATATCCTTATATATTCTCTTTCTCGACATGGGTTAGGTGCACAAGTTCCATTTACACTTTTCCATTTGTCTATTTTACATTATTTTTACATTCATATGCATGCATATTTTACATTACATTTTGACACATATGTACTCACATATTTTAATACTTGATAATTTTTTGCTTGAAGGTTTGGTCGTATGAGAAACAAGCAGCCAAATGGGGGCAACAACAACAACAACAGCATTAACAACAACACTTAGTTACATCACACACTGCATCAACTACACATGCTTTTCATATTAGGTTCAATTGGTCCTCAAAAATAGTCTCGCCCCATTTTTCCATTAAAAATCTATTGAATTACGGCCTCTGCCATTTTTTATCCCTCATGTTGTGCCTAAGAAGTTGCTACTTTCATTTTACTGCCATAATCAATCCTTCTTGGGTCGAGGATCATGTAAGGATCAATAGTTTTTCCTTGTTTCTCTTTTTATCTAGAAGGGGTCTGTAATTAGGGTCCCATGTTCTCTTTTCATCTAACCAAAAAACTTGGGCTCTCCCGTTCTTTCCATTTTCAACAGTTAGAATTTGTTGTCCTTGTCATTTTCAACCTAAATACTTGAAGAAAAATTAATGGATGTAGCTTATAGAAATTTATTTGAGCCTTCTAACATTTCTAAATTCTCTTTCTTTGGAGAAAATTTCATCTTCGGGCTCAAATGGTCATTTTTCTTCAATTCTACTGTTTGACAAGTGTTTCTCCCAGTCAAATTTAAATCCTAGCATCAACAAGAAATGTGGCATCTTTTGGTTGGAAACTACTCAACGGGAGACACTCTAAAATTATATGGATTTCCTTGACCCAAAACCTTTTTACGTGGAAGAGTTCCGCACTCATTTGAATATTTTCTTTTTGGTTTGGCCTTGGAGTTGCACCAGGAGGACAAGTGGAGGTTTCTGTTGCTTTTTCCGGACTTAGAAAACATTTTGATGTAACTAGTATAGTTTTTTCGTGGAATAGGGACATGGCGGTGAACCCGTCACTCATTCAGGGTCTGTGCTCTTGGGCACCATTTTGAAAATTGCACCATGAAGACATGTGGAAGCTTTCATCGGGGCTTCCCATACTCAGTCTTTTTTCAAAAGGTTTTGAGAGGCCTGGGACACATGGACATGGGGCCGCGCATGTTTGATGACTGGCCTTCAAATTTCATTTTAAAGAAGCACCAGGATTACACTTGGAGGCCTATGCTCACTTTGTATTTTTCTTGGAATTTTCAATGGCCAAGGAAGATTAGCTCGGACCCTGACATATGGGGCCTTCCACTGAGCTTTAAGCCTTCAAACAAATTTTGTCGGGCTAGGACACGTGGTGAGCCCGTGCTCATTCAAGGTCTCAACTTTTGGGGACCATCTCAAGGTGCGCCATTGTGATGCGTGGCAGTTTGAAAAGTCAAAGGGCAGGGAAGCAGACCATCAAGGGAAAGTTTGATTTTTTGTCTCTTAAGGATTAAAGTATCAAAATGGCCTGTAATCCCAACAGAAGGGAGGTCAAGGTTGGCTTCGAACAGTCGATGGGACGAGGAAGAAGACAATCAGAGGCAACTTAGATTTTTTGCCTCTTGTTACTAAAAGGATTAAAACATCAAAATGGCCCACAGTATCGATAGAGAGTAGTCAAATTTTTCCCTGATCAACAGTGGAGGTGTGGAATTTCGATAGTAATTTGGAAAGTTTTCCTTTGTGGAGAAAGGAGTCAAAAGTGTAAAATAAAGCGTGGTTACCACATCAAAAACTAAAACTTGAAGGGCGGAGTTGCGAGGAAAACTTGAAATTTTTTCCCTTTTCTAAAAAAGAGGTGAAATAGTAGAATTTAGTAGTGGCTTCTTTGGGACACACCTTAGGACACGTGTCAGGCTCATTTCTTAAGGACAGAGCTTCAGATAAAAATTTAAAAATTTTACATGTTTCCAAAAGTTGTAAAATGAAAAGAGGAACAAACAAGCCTGATCTAAAATGGATCTCCCATGTGGACAGTCAGAATTCAAAATATAAAACAATGGAAGTTATGCATCTGTATTTGATTTTTCCACCATTTTCACTCTAGAGCTCTAGGGGATGCATATTTTGATGGATTTTATCATTTCTTGGATTCTCCTGCATGTCAAATGAAGAGGAACATTAATCTAGTATCTTGGTCTAGTGGTAAAGGTCTGTAAATGTATCTCACCATTAATATGCAATTTCACTATCAGATTCAGCTTGATTTTTCTTTCCTTGGTATGCAAAAGACCTATTGATATCTTGGTTGGGTGAGGAAAATATGGGGATTTCTTTTACCATTAAGATGGGATCTGACTTCTAGGCTTGATCTAATCTTCCATTTCTTCTTCTCGAGCACACAAAGAAGCATATTTGATAGATTAGGGGCATAAGTGGTTGGTGAGTAAAGGGAAAAGTGATCTATCAGATAGAGGAGTTGAATGTGGGAGATATTTGAAGAAAATTACCCCTTGAGAACCTGACAAATTTTTATAGATTTGATTGTGGGAATCACGATCGAGATCATTGGTGAGCATTGGTACACTCAATGCCTCTGGTTTTGGGGGAAAAAGGCTCTATTGTAAAATGTTATAAATAGGCATGATTTTTCCGTGAAAGGGGTTGGAGGTTGGAAGGTTTTAGTTTTAGAGGTCAGAACTGATTTTCTACAAAGGTTGATAGAGCCCATATTTTTGAGGGACTGTTTGGGAAACCTGTAGGTCTCTTTTGTGTTAAACTTTATCGTGTCAAGGTGGTTGCGAGTGTACAACCATTGACAAGCTTTGAGACTATTCTAGAAACTTTCCCCTCCTAATAAGTTTAATCAAATTTGAGTTATCCTGTATTGACTCTGAGAAATTAGTATCTCCTTTGTTTCAGAATGTCTACAAATATTTTTATTCGTTCCTATTGCAATCTTATACTGATTTTTTTTGTTAAATCACACACAATGTCATCCATATGACAGTTTAATGGTATTTTCAATTTCATTTCTAGAAGAGCCTTCATCTTGGATGAGATAAAAAAATTTAAAATCAATTCACTGTCATTTGTTTATAAATATTTTATCTAAGTATTCAAGTGTACCTTAGACATGGTTAATCAGAAACTATAGTGTTTAATTGAGTCTTCTAATTCAAGCCTTCGTATTGGATTCTTAAAGATTATAGACAAAACATGCTGATCTGGGCCTCCATTGAAGCACACCTTCTGGTTGAAGGAACCTCTTGAGTGTTCTAAAGCTTTCTACTGTGAAGTCACCCATTATTGTAAAGTCCCTCCAAATATCTTGTGTAATCAACTTTATCCTTCTTCACCTCCCACCAATAATTGATTTAAAAACAACCAATCATACCCATACTACCCATGTTTGTCATGTGTGTATACAAATGCATAATTTTTACTACCACATCATGCATAAACAATCGGGTTTTCGTTGTCTTTAGTGGCCTGAACCTTGCTTAGAAAATATCTCCATTATCTAGAGTGACAACTCATGAGAGTTAGGTTTTGTTGCATTGATCATATTTTCTTCAAGGTCTTCTTAAAAAATTTCACAAGGAAGGATATCTCCATCTCCTTCACAAACAACAGGCTACAAAAAGAGTCCTCTCACCCTGGTTGAAAGGCACAACCATAAATTAGTGAGGATAGGTCAAATATTCTTGAGGGTGCTATCCATTTCTCCACATTTGAGTGATAAAGAGCAAGCTCCATCTCATCCCCATCTACAAAATGAAAGACTACATGCTTTTCTTGTCTTTAAGCTTCCTACCAAACCTATGATGTTGCTCAGCTTCTAAACAAAAATTATTTTGGGTACCAACGCCTTACTAGTGTCGTTTCTAGGGAATGTATGGTTATAGTTCATATTCAGACCCTGGTAAACACTTCTTATACGATCTAAGTGCTAATACATTTTTTAAACATCATTTTGTGTTTGGACTTGTAAGAAGTATTTCAAGGTTGTAAATGATATGTGAAATTCTTTCAATTTCCACACATATTGCACTAGCTTTCATTGATAAATATGGGTGAAGAAAATTCAGATCATCCCATTTCCAATTTATAGTATTGATAGAAATTTGACAGATCATATTTTAGTGCATTTGCAAAACTAAGGTGGAAATCCTTAGTGGCGACTCCCAGTTGATCTAATTCCTGATGAGCACCAGTGTCTTAATCTCTGTCAAGTGAGATTTGTTACTAATCTTTGCAAAGTTGGAAGGAATAATATTTTTCTTCACTAAGGATCCATCTAGGACATTATTTCTAGAGCTAGGAAAAACAAAGTCAAAAGGAATAAAATCCGGGAGAGTTATTAGAGATCAGAAAACAAGAAAATTGATCTCCATTGATGAAAGTGATCATCTTATCACTGAAGACTACTATTCAAGTAATTTTGAATCAGGTAACCTCTTTGTGGAACTGAATTCTCCAACTGGAGAGGAGCCTTCATTTGATTTTGAAAATTTTACTTCTCATTCTACCCCTGTCTTTTTAGAAGCTGATAGGGTTTTCCAAGAAACAAGGACTTTAGGGGATATCCATTTTGAAATTTATACTCCTGTGTTTCAAAGACCCTCTGCTCCTTATCAATTTTTCTCCCCTCCAACATCACCTCCTCAAAACAACATGGCCCTTCCCCCACCCAGACCTCCATTTGTTGTAAACACCTTTGGTCCTATAAATTTTACAGGAATGGACGGTTATCCAAATACAGTTCCCCAAGATGTAAGAAATAGATAACCAAAGTTCCAAGGAAACACCGCTATAACTGGTGATCAACATCTAAAGAATTTTATGAATATGATGGAAGACTGAGATTGAACATGAAGATGTATATATCAAATTGCTTATCCATACTTTAGAAGAGGATGCAAGGGACTAGTACAAAGCTTTACCAGATAACTCAATTGACTCTTGGAATGAGACGTACAATACATTTAGATTGCAATATGGTGATAGAATTGACCCTAGGTTTTTTCTGTCAAAATTTGAAAACATCAAGAAGAATCCTAATGAGTCAGTACATGATTTCAACACAATGTTTAACAAGACCTTGAGGATATTTCCTGTTATCTTAAGGTCGTGTGATGAATCATGTTTGATCAAATATTCAGATGCATTTGATAAAAAGGTTGCTTACTACTTGAGGGACAAAACCCCTACTAATTTGAGGCAGGCCTTCACCATGGATTTGCAAATAGAAAACAACATCAAGGCAATTGGAAAGCCTCCAAAAATGGAGGGTGTAAAATTAATTAACCCAGAAAAGCCTAATATAATTAAGGCTGCTGATTTGGAGGAAGTTATGAAAAATTTGGCAGGGGCTATCAAAGAAGTATCATAAAAGTTAGTCATGGTAGAAACAGGAATTAGGAAGGGCTCACAAGGTTAGTACAAGCAACATGGCCAAGACAGGTTTAAAAATCATCATAGAAATGATCAGAGGTCTGATGACAGAGGCAATAGACCTATTGGATTTTGAAATAAATAGTTCCAGGCCAGGGAAAATAGAATGGTACCTGATCCTTTGGCTGTCAGAGTTGTTGTTGTGGAGGAGACAAATGTCATTGATTGGTGTGACAGAAGAAGAAGATAGACAAGAAGATTGTCATGCCCCATGCTCCATGTGAGGAAGATCAGAGATAATAATAAAAAGTTGGTGATGATAATGATGATGATTTTTGCATGATGGGTTGCTCCACAAGCTCACAGTAAGGAGAAACTTCCACTAAGGTAATAAGTGCTAGAACTGCTGATTTTTTGGATTACATCCACCGGGTACCATTTCTTCTTCCCTCTCATAATTTAGAAGTAGATACTATACAAGATTTTGAATTTGCTAATAATGAATTTGAATATTTGAGAACTTTAATGATAAAGAAATATGATGGAGGAATCCCATCTGAGGAGGATAGGCAGTTATTGATGAATTTTGTTGTGGCTCAAGAAAAGGAATACAATAAAAGAAGTAGGGTTGTCAAAGGTACAGGGCCTCAAGCAAAGCCAAAAATTCCATTGCTTTCAAATATTCCTAAAGAGGCTCCTACGAAAGATGCATCTACCAAGGGCCTTATTGTCCTAAACAAAAATCACACCCCTCCTCATGCCCAAGCTATTAAAAATCCTGTGCCATCTAATGAGTGTGTCAACCTTCCTTCCAATGTTGCCTTGCCAAAGTCTATCCCTTATGATATTTCCCAAGTCTTGAGTCAGATCAAGATCTCAGTTCCAATTGTTGAGTTGCTTAGGATTCCTAAGAACAAAAATAGGGCTCTTCAATACTTGGGGCTGAAAGAGGAGAAGACTGCCCTAGGTAGAACTATAAACATTGTGGAGACTCCTGCAATCATTGAAGAACTAGAAGAACCACTAGCATTAGAAGATCTATATGAACTACATGAGGTTTATTTGGGGAAATCCTTGGTATATTCCAAGCTGAATGTGAATCCATTCTTCACCATTCTGATCATTAAGGATAGAATGCTACACAACTGTATTTTTGATTCAGGGGCATCATGCAATGATATGCCTCTTGAAGTTATGAATGAACTAAACATCAAGGTAACAAAAGAATATGGGAAGTGCACTACCATGGATTTTAGGGAGGTTCCAGTGGTGAGATGTGTGAAAGGTCTATTTGTACAACTTGCAACCTATCCAGGCAGGAATTTGAAGATTGATGTAATTATTGTTGACTACCCAACCAAGTGGGGTATGTTGTTGTCTAGAAATGGGTTGCAATTTTTGGTGGGAGTGTTTAAATGTAAATTTCCGACGCCACCATCCCAATTAAGTGTAGCCTTGTCAAATTTTATGGAGAAAATAAGATGTTGCACCTTATTAAGGATCCCAACAATGCATCTTATGAAGTATTGTACACAAGTGTTGATGCTGATAACTTTGTAGGATTTTTTGATGTAAAAGAGACAAGATTGAAGAAGAAAAGTGTCTTGAACAGGAAGGCTTTCGTTGGACTTTATTGTTTGATGGATCTTGTTCCAAGTTCAGAAATGGTGCTGGTGTTGTTATGATCTCCCTAGGTCAGGAAGAGTCTATCTTTTCTTTCAAACTCAACTTTCAATGCAATAATAACATTTATAAATATGAGGCACTATTTTTGGGTCTGAGGATTGCTTGGAAATATGGTGTTAAATACATCATTGTCAGAGGAGATTCAAAATTAATTGTAAAGTAGGTTAGAAAAATTTATGCCACAAAGAATTAACGAATGAAACAATACAAGCATGCAGCTTGGATCTCATTGAGATGTTTTACTCATTCAATATTGTGCATAATGATAGGAGGTTCAATGATTTGGAAGAAAAGTTTGCAGTGTTGGGTTCTCGGTTTGATAGTTTTATAGTATCGCCATATTGTGAATATGATGTTGAGGTGTTAACTAGGCCATCTATACTTGACAACATTAAACATTGGAAATTTTTTGATGATGATGCTCAGGTCAGAATATATATGTAGAACAAAGGGGAGTTTGCTGATCAAAATATTGACTGGGAGCCCATGGTGTGTTTAGTAGAGGGTAAAGAAACCTTGTTTGGTAAATGCATCATCCAACTAAAGACTAATACCATTCCTAGAGGGCTGGTTACTTTGGAATCCAACTTTGATAATGTTGATCACATTATTACTAGATGATAAAATCCTCAAGGGATATTGAGGAGCATGACTTGGAAACAGAGGAGAAACCATGGAGGATATGGTTGGGAGTCAATCTTAGCAAGGAGGAACAACAGTCTTATGTCTAATTACTAAAAAAATATCAAGATTCCATGGCTTGGACTTATTCTCAACTAAAGACATATAGAGAGGATCTATTTCAACATGAGATTCCCTTGGAATCTAATGTAAAACTATTTAGCAAGAAATAGAGGCCAATAAATCCACTCCTATCTCTCAAAATGCAAGAGAAACTGAAGAAACAGAGGGATGGAGGGATTTTCAGCCTACAAGGTATTCTTCTTGGGTTGCGAACCTAGTACAAGTAAAAAAAAAGAATGGTGACATTAGGCTATGTGTGGACTTCAAAAATCTGAGTAGATCATCAATGAAGGATAATTATTCCTTACCAAACATGGAGAACATGCTGCAACTAGTGAATGGTTCTGAGATACTTTCTACGCTGGATGGTTTGTCTGGTTATAACCAAGTTGTGATGAAGGAATAAGAAAAAATTAAAACAACCTTTACCACTCCTTGGGGGACTTATGTATATGTCAGGATGTTGTTTGGTCTGATGAATGTGGGAGAAAATTTTTAGAGAGCAATGGATGTTGCTTTTGTTGGTTATATCAATGATTTCATTGTTATTTACTAAGATGATGTAACTGTGTTCTCCAAAAAGAGAAGTGATCATTTGCAGCACTTGGATAAAATACTGATAAGATGTAGAGAATATGGAATTTACCTCAATCCAAAGAAGTGCCATTTTGGAGTATAGAAGGAAAAATTACTTGGTCACATTTTGTCACACAAAGGGGTGATGATTGATCAAGAAAGGGTAGAGGCCTCATCAACAAGGTCCCAATTTCAAGAACTAAGAAGGGGATTCTGTCCTTCTTTGGGTAGATAAACTTCATCAGAAGATTCATATCAAACTTACTGAGTTGACCATTCAAATTATATCCATGTTAAAGAAGGACCAGGTCATCAAGTGGAAGGAGGATGCCATTCAATATTTCAATGGGATTAAAGAGGCATTAAAGTATGCACCTATTCTAGCATCTCCATATTATAAGAATCCTTTCCAACTATTTTATTTTTTCTTCAAAGAACACTATTGCAGAAAGATGATGAAGGGGATGAGAGGCCAATTGCCTTTTTCAGTAAGGCATGGCAGGGGGCTGAGCTAAAATACACTATTATGGAGAAACAAGCATTTTCCTTGGTGAAAGAAGCAAAGGTTTTCAGGACTTACATTCTGAGTTCTAAGATTATTTCTTATGTTCCCCACACCATGGTGAAAGACATCTTATCAAAAATGGAAGTCTCAAGAAAAAGATGCAGATGGGTGAACAAGTTGCAAGAATATGACATTGATATCCAAACCATGAATTTGGTGAGAGGTTTAGGCTTGGGTAAGCTTATGGATGAGAGAAACTTGTAAAATATTGAGGTAAATGAGGTAGTAGAAGGAAGGGTAGATGTATTTGAAAAACTAATGAGTTTTGAGTGGTACAAGGATGTGATTTTTTATCTCAGAAATTTATACTACCCTAAGTATTTGAGTAAGAACTAGAAAAGGGCCCTTAAGTTGGCTTCCATTACTGATTATGGGTTAGCTTGGAAGAACCCTGAGGGAATCCTCTTAACATGCATTACTGAAGATGAAGTCCCTAAGATAATTGTTGAACTCCATGGAGGAGTTTGTTCGGGGTATTTTGCTGGAAGGGTCACAACACACAAGATCTTAAGGCCTAGTGATTGGTGGTGAAATATCTTCAAGGATACAACTCTTTTGGTTAGAATATGTGAGAGTTGCCAGCACTTCTCTGGAATACTGAAAGCTTCAGGCTCCCTACCTTTGCAGCCTGTATCAATTGAAGCTCCATTCAATTAATGGGGAATGAATTTCATTTGTGAGATTTCATAACCTTCAAGTGCTATCCATAAGTGGATTCTAGTAGCCATTGATTACTTCACCAAGTGAGTGGAGGAAATCCCCACCAAAAGAGAAACACACCAAATTATCATGGACTTCATGCTTGAACCATACCATCTGCAGCATTTGGATGCCAGTCAAAATTGTTGCTGATAATGCCATTAGCTTTAGATCTAAACCCTTAGTGAAAAATATGCAAATAATATGGGAGCGATTTGAAATATGCTTCTAATAACAATCCCCAAGGAAATGGAAAAGCTAAGTATAATAATAAAAATGTGTACTGAAGATTATCATAAGAACATTGGAGCTGAACAAGAAAAAATGGGGTGAGCAGTTGAATTTTGTTATCTAGGCACTGACAAAATTACTGTTAAGAGAGCCACTAGAAAGAGTCCATTTGAGGTTAGTGTATGGAACTCAAGGCCTTGTTTCCCCTGCATATGTAATTTTTCTCATATCATTACATGCAAAAAATTGGAAGATCAAGAGGTGAGTCCATATGATGCCCGCATTAACCAGATTGTTGAACTTGTTGAAGAGAGGAGGGCATCCCACCAAAGGCACGTAAATTTTAGAGAAAATATGAAGAATTTTTTTAACAAGAAGGTCACCCCAAGAGCTTTCAATGTTGGAGATATCGTGTTCTATTATGGGATAGCAGGCATAAATATAAGGGCAAGCATGGAAAATTTGACGCACTTTATAGATGGGTCCTCACTCCATTGATATCAAAATTAGTGAGCATACCTTCTTCTTGAAGGACTTGGATGTGGAACTACTCAAAATGCCTATTAATGGTGGTCGTCTTAAGAATTTCTTGGATTGATTCGCCATAATTGAGGTGAGCATCATCTGTATAGTGTATATTTTTTTGGTTTGTTCTCTGTCTTTCTTTTTTTGATTCATTCTGGCCCCTAGTGCCATAGTTTTGCTGGTTTCTTAGTTCATTTTTCGGGGAAGGTTCTGGTTTAGTGCTTTGTAATCTGACTCCTTTGCCCAATGGATATTTTTGGCACTTGGTATACCTTTGTTCTTATGGCACTCATAGGGAGTTCCCATCCCTGAGTCGGAGCCGATGCTAGTTCTCAAAATAGTCTTGCCCCATTTTTCCATTAAAAATCTATCGAGTTACGACCTCTATAATTTTTTATCCCCCGTGTTATGCCTGAGAATTCTTTTCTTTCCCTTTGCTACCATAACCAATCCTTCCTAGGCCGAGGATCACGTATGGATTCATAGTTGTTCCTTTTTTCTCTATTTATCTAGAAGGGGCTTGTAATTAGGGCCCCCTGTTATCTGTTAATCTAAAAAAACTCAGGCTCTCCCGTTCTTTTCATTCTCCACATTCGGGATTTGTTGTCCTTTTCATTTTTGCCCTAAATACTTGAAGAAAAATGAATGGATATAGCTTGGAGAAATGTATTTGAGCCTTGTAAAATTTCTAAATTCTTTTTCTTTGGAGAAAATTTCATCTCTGAGCTCAAATGGTCATTTTTCTATAATCCTACGGTTCTACAAGCATTTCTCCTGATCAAATTTACATCCTTACATTAATAGGAAATTTGGCCTCTTTTGGTTGAACACACCTTAGTGGGGTATTCTAAAATTCTATGGATTTCCTTGACACAAAATATATCTACATGGAATAGTGGTGCTCATTTGAATTTTTTATTTTTGGTTTGGCCTTGGAATTACACCAGGAGGACACATGGAGGTTTGCACTACGTTTCCCAAAATTAGAAAACATTTTATGTAGCTGGTATAGTTTGGTAGAACAAGTACACGTGGTGAGCCCGTGCTCGTTTAGGGTCTCCACTATTAGGCACCATTTATAAATTTCACCATGAAGACACGTGGAGGCTTCCCCTGGGCCTTCCCATACTTAATATTTTTTCAAAAGGTTTTGAGAGGTCTGGGACATGTAGAGGGGCCACACATGTTTGAGCATTGGCCCTAGAATTTCATTTTAAAGAAGTTTCAGGATGACACTTGAAGTCCTCTGCTCCCTTTGCATTTTTCTTGGACTTTTCAATGGCCAAGGGAGATTACCTCGGATCTTAGCACATTGTGCCTTCCATTGAGCTTAAATCCTTTAAACAAATTTTTCCGATCCAAGACACATGGTGAGCCCGCGCACAATCAAAATCTCAACTTTTGGGGACCATCTCAAGATGTGCCATCGTGACGCGTGGGAGTTTGAAAAGTCAAAGGGTAGGGAAGTGGACCATCGGGGGTAACTTGGATTTTTTACCTCTTAAGGATTAAAGTATCAAAATGGCCTACAAGCCCGATAAAACGGAGGTGAAGGTTGGCTTCAAAAATTCAAAGGGATGGGGAAGTGGACCATCAGAGGAAACTTGGATTTTTTTCCTGTTGTTAGCGAAAGGATTAAAACATCAAAATGGCCTGCAGACCCGACAGAGAATAGTCAAATTTATCCCCGGTCAGTGATAGAGGTGCAGACTTTCGGGGGTAATTTGGGAATTTTTCCTTTTGTGGAGAAAGAAGTTAAAAGTGTAAAATGAAGTGTAAATCCACTAGTGACCCACATCAAAAACTTGGAACAGAAGGGCGAAGCTGCGGGGGAAAGATGGAAAATAGGGTTGGGTTAATTGTGACTAGATAGGATTGAAATGGCAGACTTTGGTTGTGGGTCAACGACTACTGGGCAGGTCCGACGGTGAGTGACATCGGTGTCAAGCTCATATCTCAAGCGAGTAGATGTAGGCCGACTAAGCTCAATGTGACATGATTTACGATTTTGACCATCAAGAGCTATGTAAAAGGTATAAAAAACTTGAGATTTGCATGCGAGCTCTAAAATGGAAGCTCCCAGCGGAGGGCGGTCCAGGAATTTATAAGAGAAATCCGAATGAGAAGTTGTGCATCTGAAAACCTAGATTTATTTTAGCATTTTTTTTCCAGAGATTTTGAGGATGCATATTCTGATGGGTGTTTATCAGGGCTTGGATTGGCCTACATGCAAAATGAAGAGAAACATTAATCTGATAATCTTGTCATCGACCGAGGGCAAGTTGGCATCGACTAGAAGGTCTCTCGACCATCGATATACAATAGGACTGTTAGGATTAGGCTCAATTTGTATTTCCTTGGCACACAAAAAACCTGATGTTTTACCTTGATGAATGGATGTTGACGAAAATGCTCGTTTGGAACATCTTTTACCAGGCTAAGAGGACACAATATACCTCTGAGCTTGATCAGAGTCTTCTTTTTCTTCATGTTAGGCATGCGATGAGAGTCGATGTGATCATATGCATAGTGGCGTTAGGTTACCTAGAGAGTAATTTGATTGGGCAAAGTGATCTGCCATTATCAGAGGAGTGCCTAGAGATGACAAGGTTCATCATTACATTGATAGACAATTGGAATCCCTAGGCACCTAACATCTTCTTTACAGATTTAGGATTCTGGGAATTGTAGATCAAGGATCATGTTGGAGGACTGGTATACTCAATGTCTTTGATATTTGGGGGGAATCCAAGGGGCTACCGTATAGTGTTTATCACAATAGAGGTAGGATGGTTTGCAATGACATGGTTGTTTGGAGCAAAATGCCCCATATATTGGAGTTTGTATAGAGGTCAGAACTGATTTTCTGAAAATCTTGATAGAGCCACATCTTATTGAGGGGAATATTTGAGAAACCTGTAGGTCTCTTTTTTGTTAGAACTTGATCGTGTCAAGGTGATTACAAGTGTACAACGCATTAGGATAGCTGGCTAAGACTGTTTTGGCCATGATGGTGCTTTTCCCTAGTGCTACGTGTTAATCAGACTTGGGTGGGGTCTGATTGTCCATGTTGTCATCTGAGCAAAAAATGTCTACTTTGATATAATCGAGCATAGTCTACAAATTGTTCACATTTAGATCAACTTCCTGTTGGCATAGGTATACTATGAGTTATGGATGTATGTGAAATCACAGGAGGAGGTCATCCATGTGATAGTTTAATGGTACTTGAAATGTTACACTTCAATGGGCCTACGTGCATATCAGTCTATGGATGAGGTCATCAAGGCTTCCTTAGATTACAAGTGACTCACATTTGTTGCTAACGGTTAGATTTATGTAAGTATGGCCAGTTGTCGAGGCTCATAAGGACAGGGGGAGATCAGGTGAGGACTGACAGTGCAAGTAGATTGGGTATTTTAGAGGTAGATGATGTGTAGATAGAGACTCAAATATTATGTGAAAACGGTTTTCTGACATGGGCCTCAATATAGATGTACACTCTAGCAGGGCTGATGTAGGAACATAGATGGGTATTCTAAAGCATAGGACAGTTGATGAATTTACTCAGGTATTGTACAATTCCCTACAAAAATCCGGTCTGAGGCAACTTTATCAGAGTGGTTCAGATGGTACCTAGAACATTCAATCTAGTACGAATGAGATGAACCAATCATACCCAGAGGGACCTACCTATGTCTTGTGGTGGAGGAGGGGGATGTCATATTTTTACTACCAAAGCATGTAGGAAACATTAAGGATTTGGAGAGGGGTTTAGTGGAGTGGATGACGTAGGATTGGGTAGCCCAAGTGGCTAAGGAGGCATCATAGGTAGGAGGAGAGGTGGTGTTTGTATGTAGGAGCATAGGTAGCAACACCTATAGGAGGTGGGGGTTAATATGGAGGTGTTATCCAAAATTTCACCCCCCCAGGGTAAAAACTTGATAACATGTGTCAGAATGTTCAAGTCCCAAGGCAATTGACTGATTCAAAGTAAAAAATCAGGTTTCTAGGGTCCCTTCAGGAATTTTTTCTAACTCCCCAGGCCGAAGGAAAAAAGGAGCAAGCTTTGAGAAAGTGCGGGGAAGGTTACAGAAAGCAAGTAGGTCGATCCAGAAAAAATGGTGAAAATCGGCTAAGTCCTAGTCCAAGGAGCAATCGGGACATTTGGGACAGAAATGCGCGGACCGGCCGAAATGAGTCCATGCGGCCCACTAACCAAATGGGACAAGTGGGACAGAAGTACGCGGCGGGCGCGAAAAGCCGATCCAGCCGAGAAGAAAAATTGGCTAACTGCTGAAGAGGGTAGCATTCGGGACGAGTGGAACAAATGGACGCGAAATGCCCGAACCGGCCGGATCGGCCGAAAAGGGGCAAGTCAGTCCAAAGCAAAGCGGGACAAGCGGGCCAAAAATGCCCGAACCGGCCGAATCGGCCGAAATTGTCCCAAAAGGTCCAAAATCAAAATGGGACGTCCGGGACAAAAATACCGGAAATACGCGAAGAGGCCGAAGGAGCCGAGAGCCAATCAAAAGGTGCCACGTGTCTTTGGCCAAATGAGGGACAAGGAAGCCCATTTCGGGCGGATCGGAGGTTTTTGTCCCAGGCAGCACTGGGACATCCGGAACGAATGAACGTGAAGTACGCGGAAGAGCCGGCAGGCCCGAGAACTAACCAGATCATGCCACGTGTCTTAAGGAGAAGGACCGGAAAAGTCAAAGGGCGAGTTTTCGAGCACCGATCCGAACCAATGGGATAGTGCCACGTGTCCCAGCTAGGGTCCACAAGTCAAAATTCAAGAGACAGCCCGCCGAAAAGCAGAAGAGAGAATTATTCAGCGAATCAGAGCATGCCACGTGGCGTCCAAGTGGCAGTGCGTGGGAAAATATTTCAAAATCCGTTTTCGCCTGTTCCGTGCCCTAAATCTTCAGATCGACATATCTTTCGATCCAGAGCTCGGATTTGCACGTTCTTGGTATCAACGGAAAGCTGTTGAGATGCTCTACATGATTCTGGGATCAATCTCGAGTTTTGGTGCAGTCTGAAGAGAGAAAAATCGATGAACGGCTCTGACGTGTGGTAATGGCCAGAAGTGACCTTTCAACAACCCGTTTTAATGCTAATGGGTCGCATTCTTCTTCTGAACGGCCAGAAGTGACATTTTAGCGGCCAAATTAATACAAATGGGTCACATTCTCCTCCCAAATCAGTCAAAGATGGCAGGGTATGGGTTGGAAAGGTATCCCATGCCGTTTTTATGCATCTGCAGTCAATGAGGAATGGGCTTGCACGTTTTCCTACGTTTTTTCCCCTGGGTTCGACCCATGCAATGTAAAAAGCCAGTTTTGGCTCATTTTGAAACAGGTTGTTCATTCTTTCTACTCGGCCCTCCCTTCTTTTCTTCTCTAGGGTTGAAAATGGAGTTCGAACCTCCTCCCTGCTCTGTAATGGCGTTTTTTGCCTTTTACTAACGGAATGATGTTCTGTGCAAACTTCTGGAGCAACAAAACGTGTTTCGTGATGCATCTGTCCATCCTTCCTCGTTTTTACTTGTTCTCTTCTTGCCTCTTTTCATTGCAGGTATTTGTGCATGTTTGAATGTTCATTGCAGGTCTGGAGCCGTGTTCATGGAGTTTTGGGACATTTTCTGTGTGAAATCTATCCTTGGGTTCGTGATGCTTCTGTCCATCCTTCCCATTGCTCACCTCTCTTTGTCCCATGGCAGTTTTGATAGATGTTCAACATTCTCCTTCTCTGGTGTATCACCGTTTTAGTGTAGGCTTTTGCTGTTTTTCCCTTCTCTCTCTCTCTCTATCTCCTTGGCATGGTTAGATTAGGATTAGATTAGCTTGCCTGCACTGGAATAGCTCGTGGCAGGTAGTTTAGGAGCAGGAACCAGCCTTCTCTGGAGATTCCTCTCTCGGTTTTACAAGTCCCACGCTTGGAGAGAGGTTTCCATGTTGTGCAATCACACTGGATGCCTGAACATCAACCTAGAAGCCTGATGTGCGTCCAGGGGTGCTGTGATTTTGCATCAACAGTTTTGGCACGCCCGGTGGGACCTTAGAGGTCTTTGTCTTCATCTTTTGCAGGTTGATGTGTTCCTGTGAGGATTTCAGCCTTTGGAGGCACTTACAAACACATCTGGCGACTCCATCTGATCAACAACCATCTCTGAAGTTGCAGACCTTCCTTTCCATCCATTTCAATCCATTTTTTCTTCCATCTCTTTCATTCTTTTCCGTTCTATGAAGTTGTGCAATCATGACTTCATTTCCATCATGGAACTCACATTTCCAACAGCAGTATATTCCACCTCTAACAGGTTTTACAAATCCTCCAAATCAACATTTTGAGCAGATTCAAGATCAGTATGCATACCCATATGAGCAGCAGTGCCAAAGTCAGTTTGGCTATAGAGCTTTCCAAGAGCAAGAGTATGCAGACAATGAAGACCATCAGATCCCAGATGCTGGTTTGTTGGAGAAAATTCAAAAGATGGAGGAGGGGATGGTGCAGTCCAGAGCAACAGCTCAAATGAGAGCTTTCGGAATCGGTTACAGGACTCCTTGTCCATGGGGAGGCCCTTTTCCAAGACACTTCAGCCCTCAGGAGAAGCTGGACTTCATGATAAAGATGCTCCCCCAACTTGCACAATGGACAGCAGAAATAGAGGCCTACAGACTTGTTGTTGAACAACCTTGTCAATGGGTAAGTTCTACACCATCATCTGGTTTTTCTCTTTCCATTACTCAAGCAGCACCATCTCATTCAAACTCTCCATCTGCTGTCCCAAATGTTGAATCCATCCCTCCATCCCCTAATCTTCCATCCCATCTCGATTCTTCTTTCCTTTTCCCTTCCAAACAGTCATCCCCTCCACAAGAGCTAACAGAAATACCCCCTCCTCCAAAGAAACAAGAGGTTTCACCTCCTCCACCACCACAAAAAAATGTCAAATCAGTTGAGTTTCAACCCATCCCTCCTCTTGCATTCCCAAGTCCATGTTGGGAGGATGAAAATTAGAATGCCAGTCAAGGAAAACAACAGCAAAAAGAGAGTGCCAACAAAGATGAAGAAATTCAAAATCTAAAGAGTTGGGCTCTTAGATTTGGGATGACAAAGATCCCCTTGATGGTTAAGCCTACAGAAGAGGCTAAGGTTGAACAAATGGTGGTGAGGACTGATTTTGTTGGAGAAGAAGATCTTGCAGTCCCAACTTGTCCTCTAGAGCAACAAATTGAAGAGTTTGACTTGACAAACTTCATGCTGGAGGAGGAGTTCAATCAAGAGCAAGATTGTCTTCAAACATTGGAGGAAGGAGAAGCTGCTCTAGATCCGAAAGAAGAGGAGCACGTTCTAGCTGTGGAGGAGAAAAGTGCAGATTCAAGGGCTTTGAGCACAAAGCAGGTTACAGGAGAACCTTCAGTTCTTATTTCTACTTCACCTCTCTCAAGTTCTAGTAATGAAAAGGAGTTTGATCTCTCAAACTCAATATTTTAGAGTGAAGCAAACCATGGTGGTCAGGTTGCACATCAAGAGGACACCACGGAGGAAGTTGAATACGAGCAGCAGGACAGCAATGAGGCAGTTTACCTGTCAGATTTGGAGGACTGTTTTGATGGAGAAGAGCCGGTTGAGCTTTCACCTTTCTCTCTTTCATCATCCACATTCCAAACACAAGAGCCTACTGCCATGAAGGAGAGCTTTCATTTGCAGCGGCCTGCATCTTACAGCAGCTCTTTGGGATCAAAATTGGAAGATTCTAATCTTCCCGGTTCTTCGTTGGAGGAAGAGAAAGGACAGAAGGATTCTACCATTGCTTCCACACCATCCATTCAAGGTCTACAAGAAAACTCCATTCTTGGAGTTTAAAATCAGAGCTATGGGCATGTCAAATGGATCAGACCTTGCCCAATCAGGTATTTGGCTTCATTGGAGCCAAAGGAGAAGCCACAACCAGTCATGCTTACTTCTGAGCATGAGGATGAGCTACAAAGTACCAAGGATCAGCTACCATACCTCTCCAATCCAAATGCAGAGCAACTAAAAGAGGTATTGGATTTTTCAGTTGATACCTTGATGATTTGGATAGAAGACCAGCTTCTTGTTGATTTTCCATCCATCCAAACAGCCATGATCAGTGCCAAATCAATTGCATGGCTGCCAATTTTGAAGAAAGGAAGCTATTTCTCACAACCAGTTGCAGGGTTTGTTTAGCTTGCCTTTGCTTCCAGTTAGAGTAGAGTAGGTAGGTTTGCTTTCAGCAGAAGAAGTGCTTGTGCACACTCTGCATGTTCCATTTGGGGCATGTATGATTTTCAGTTTTGTACATAGTTTTTGGTGTTGCTGGTTTTGCTCTTGCACAGTTCTTTTCAGTGGTTTTTGGCGAGACACTCCAGGTTCAATGGGTTTCCAAGTGGCTCAGAGGGAGATTTTCAAGGTTCAGATCAGTTTTCAGGCTTGCTTATGACTCCATGCCCAATGGATTGCTTCAGGCTACTGGTCTTTTCATCTAGCAGGCAGATGACCCCACTGAGTCGCCAAACTGTTATCAAAATTTCACCCCCCCTGGGTAAATTTCGATAACATGCATCAGATATTCAAGTCCCAGGCACATTGATTGATTCCGAGAAAACATCATGTTGCTAGGACCCCCCTCATATTTGTCTAACTCCCCAGGCTGAAGGAAAAAAGGAGGAAGCTTTGAGAAAGTGCGGAGAAGGTTGCAGAAAGAAAGTAGGTCGATCCAGAAAAAATGGTGAAAATCGGCTAAGTCCTAGTCCAAGGAGCAATCGGGACATTTGGGACAGAAATGTGCGGACCGGCCGAAATGAGTCCAGGCGGCCCACTAACCAAATGGGACAAGTGGGACAGAAGTACGCGGCGGGCGCGAAAAGCCGATCCAGCCGAGAAGAAAAATTGGCTAACTGCTGAAGAGGGTAGCATTCGGGACGAGTGGAACAAATGGACGCGAAATGCCCAAACCGGCCGGACCGGCCGAAAAGGGGAAAGTCAGTCCAAAGCAAAGCGGGACAAGCGGGCCAAAAATGCCCGAACTGACCGAATCGGCCGAAATTGTCCCAAAAGGTCCAAAATCAAAATGGGACGTCCGGGACAAAAAGACCGGAAATACGCAAAGAGGCCGAAGGAGCCGAGAGCCAATCAAAAGGTGCCACGTGTCTTTGGCCAAATGAGGGACAAGGAAGCCCATTTCGGGCGGATCGGAGGTTTTTGTCCTAGGCAGCACTGGGACATCCGGAACGAATGAACGCGAAGTACGCGGAAGAGCCGGCAGGCCCGAGAACCAACCAGATCATGCCACGTGTCTTAAGGAGAAGGACCAGAAAAGTCAAAGGGCGAGTTTTCGAGCACCGATCCGAACCAATGGGATAGTGCCACGTGTCCCAGCTAGGGCCCACAAGTCAAAATTCAAGAGACAGCCCGCCGAAAAGCAGAAGAGAGAATTATTCAGCGAATCAGAGCATGCCACGTGGCGTCCAAGTGGCAGTGCACGGGAAAATATTTCAAAATCCGTTTTCGCCTGTTCCGTGCCCTAAATCTTCAGATCGACATATCTTTCGATCCAGAGCTCGGATTTGCACGTTCTTGGTATCAACGGAAAGCTGTTGAGATGCTCTACATGATTCTGGGATCAATCTTGAGTTTTGGTGCAGTCTGAAGAGAGAAAAATCGACGAATGGCTCTGACGTGTGGTAATGGCCAGAAGTGACCTTTCAACAACCCGTTTTAATGCTAATGGGTCGCATTCTTCTTCTGCACGGCCAGAAGTGACATTTTAGCGGCCAAATTAATACAAATGGGTCACATTCTCCTCCCAAATCGGTCAAAGATGGCAGGGTATGGGTTGGAAAGGTATCCCATGCCGTTTTTATGCATCTGCAGTCAATGAGGAATGGGCTTGCACGTTTTCCTACGTTTTTTCCCCTGGGTTCGACCCATGCAATGTAAAAAGCCAGTTTTGGCTCATTTTGAAACAGGTTGTTCATTCTTTCTACTCGGCCCTCCCTTCTTTTCTTCTCTAGGGTTGAAAATGGAGTTCGAACCTCCTCCCTGCTCTGTAATGGCCTTTTTTGCCTTTTACTAACGGAATGATGTTCTGTGCAAACTTCTGGAGCAACAACACGTGTTTCGTGATGCATCTTTCCATCCTTCCTCATTTTTGCTTGTTCTCTTCTTGCCTCTTTTCATTGCAGGTATTTGTGCATGTTTGAATGTTCATTGCAGGTCTGGAGCCGTGTTCATGGAGTTTTGGGACATTTTCTGTGTGAAATCTATCCTTGGGTTCATGATGCTTCTGTCCATCCTTCCCATTGCTCACCTCTCTTTGTCCCATGGCAGTTTTGATAGATGTTCAACATTCTCCTTCTCTGGTGTATCACCGTTTTAGTGTAGGCTTTTGCTGTTTTTCCCTTCTCTCTCTCTCTCTGTCTCCTTGGCATGGTTAGATTGGGATTAGATTAGCTTACCTGCACTGGAATAGCTCGTGGCAGGTAGTTTAGGAGCAGGAACCAGCCTTCTCTGGAGATTCCTCTCTCGGTTTTACAAGTCCCACGCTTGGAGAGAGGTTTCCATGTTGTGCAATCACACTGGATGCCTGAACATCAACCTAGAAGCCTGATGTGCGTCCAGGGGTGCTGTGATTTTGCATCAATAGTTTTGGCACGCCCGGTGGGACCTTAGAGGTCTTTGTCTTCATCTTTTGCAGGTTGATGTGTTCCTGTGAAGATTTCAGCCTTTGGAGGCACTTACAAACACATCTGGCGACTCCATCTGATCAACAACCATCTCTGAAGTTGCAGACCTTCCTTTCCATCCATTTCAATCCATTTTTTCTTCCATCTCTTTCATTCTTTTCCGTTCTATGAAGTTGTGCAATCATGACTTCATTTCCATCATGGAACTCACATTTCCAACAGCAGTATATTCCACCTCTAACAGGTTTTACAAATCCTCCAAATCAACATTTTGAGCAGATTCAAGATCAGTATGCATACCCATATGAGCAGCAGTGCCAAAGTCAGTTTGGCTATAGAGCTTTCCAAGAGCAAGAGTATGCAGACAATGAAGACCATCAGATCCCAGATGCTGGTTTGTTGGAGAAAATTCAAAAGATGGAGGAGGGGATGGTGCAGTCCAGAGCAACAGCTCAAATGAGAGCTTTCGGAATCGGTTACAGGACTCCTTGTCCATGGGGAGGCCCTTTTCCAAGACACTTCAGCCCTCAGGAGAAGCTGGACTTCATGATAAAGATGCTCCCCCAACTTGCACAATGGACAGCAGAAATAGAGGCCTACAGACTTGTTGTTGAACAACCTTGTCAATGGGTAAGTTCTACACCATCATCTGGTTTTTCTCTTTCCCATTACTCAAGCAGCACCATCTCATTCAAACTCTCCATCTGCTGTCCCAAATGTTGAATCCATCCCTCCATCCCCTAATCTTCCATCCCATCTCGATTCTTCTTTCCTTTCCCTTCCAAACAGTCATCCCCTCCACAAGAGCTAACAGAAATACCCCCTCCTCCAAAGAAACAAGAGGTTTCACCTCCTCCACCACCACAAAAAAATGTCAAATCAGTTGAGTTTCAACCCATCCCTCCTCTTGCATTCCCAAGTCCATGTTGGGAGGATGAAAATTAGAATGCCAGTCAAGGAAAAACAACAGCAAAAAGAGAGTGCCAACAAAGATGAAGAAATTCAAAATCTAAAGAGTTGGGCTCTTAGATTTGGGATGACAAAGATCCCCTTGATGGTTAAGCCTACAGAAGAGGCTAAGGTTGAACAAATGGTGGTGAGGACTGATTTTTTTGGAGAAGAAGATCTTGCAGTCCCAACTTGTCCTCTAGAGCAACAAATTGAAGAGTTTGACTTGACAAACTTCATGCTGGAGGAGGAGTTCAATCAAGAGCAAGATTGTCTTCAAACATTGGAGGAAGGAGAAGCTGCTCTAGATCCGAAAGAAGAGGAGCACGTTCTAGCTGTGGAGGAGAAAAGTGCAGATTCAAGGGCTTTGAGCACAAAGCAGGTTACAGGAGAACCTTCAGTTCTTATTTCTACTTCACCTCTCTCAAGTTCTAGTAATGAAAAGGAGTTTGATCTCTCAAACTCAATATTTTAGAGTGAAGCAAACCATGGTGGTCAGGTTGCACATCAAGAGGACACCACGGAGGAAGTTGAATACGAGCAGCAGGACAGCAATGAGGCAGTTTACCTGTCAGATTTGGAGGACTGTTTTGATGGAGAAGAGCCGGTTGAGCTTTCACCTTTCTCTCTTTCATCATCCACATTCCAAACACAAGAGCCTACTACCATGAAGGAGAGCTTTCATTTGCAGCGGCCTGCATCTTACAGCAGCTCTTTGGGATCAAAATTGGAAGATTCTAATCTTCCCGGTTCTTCGTTGGAGGAAGAGAAAGGACAGAAGGATTCTACCATTGCTTCCACACCATCCATTCAAGGTCTACAAGAAAACTCCATTCTTGGAGTTTAAAATCAGAGCTATGGGCATGTCAAATGGATCAGACCTTGCCCAATCAGGTATTTGGCTTCATTGGAGCCAAAGGAGAAGCCACAACCAGTCATGCTTGCTTCTGAGCATGAGGATGAGCTACAAAGTACCAAGGATCAGCTGCCATACCTCTCCAATCCAAATGCAGAGCAACTAAAAGAGGTATTGGATTTTTCAGTTGATACCTTGATGATTTGGATAGAAGACCAGCTTCTTGTTGATTTTCCATCCATCCAAACAGCCATGATCAGTGCCAAATCAATTGCATGGCTGCCAATTTTGAAGAAAGGAAGCTATTTCTCACAACCAGTTGCAGGGTTTGTTTAGCTTGCCTTTGCTTCCAGTTAGAGTAGAGTAGGTAGGTTTGCTTTCAGCAGAAGAAGTGCTTGTGCACACTCTGCATGTTCCATTTGGGGCATGTATGATTTTCAGTTTTGTACATAGTTTTTGGTGTTGCTGGTTTTGCTCTTGCACAGTTCTTTTCAGTGGTTTTTGGCGAGACACTCCAGGTTCAATGGGTTTCCAAGTGGCTCAGAGGGAGATTTTCAAGGTTCAGATCAGTTTTCAGGCTTGCTTATGACTCCATGCCCAATGGATTGCTTCAGGCTACTGGTCTTTTCATCTAGCAGGCAGATGACCCCACTGAGTCGCCAAACTGTTATCAAAATTTCACCCCCCTGGGTAAATTTCGATAACATGCATTAGATATTCAAGTCCCAGGCACATTGATTGATTCCGAGAAAACATCATGTTGCTAGGACCCCCCTCATATTTGTCTAACTCCCCAGGCTGAAGGAAAAAAGGAGCAAGCTTTGAGAAAGTGCGGAGAAGGTTGCAGAAAGCAAGTAGGTCGATCCAGAAAAAATGGTGAAAATCGGCTAAGTCCTAGTCCAAGGAGCAATCGGGACATTTGGGACAGAAATGCGCGGACCGGCCGAAATGAGTCCAGGCGGCCCACTAACCAAATGGGACAAGTGGGACAGAAGTACGCGGCGGGCGCGAAAAGCCGATCCAGCCGAGAAGAAAAATTGGCTAACTGCTGAAGAGGGTAGCATTCGGGACGAGTGGAACAAATGGACGCGAAATGCCCAAACCGGCCGGACCGGCCGAAAAGGGGCAAGTCAGTCCAAAGCAAAGCGGGACAAGCGGGCCAAAAATGCCCGAACCGGCCGAATCGGCCGAAATTGTCCCAAAAGGTCCAAAATCAAAATGGGACGTCCGGGACAAAAAGACCGGAAATACGCAAAGAGGCCAAAGGAGCCGAGAGCCAATAAAAAGGTGCCACGTGTCTTTGGCCAAATGAGGGACAAGGAAGCCCATTTCGGGCGGATCGGAGGTTTTTGTCCTAGGCAGCACTGGGACATCCGGAATGAATGAACGCGAAGTACGCGGAAGAGCCGGCAGGCCCGAGAACCAACCAGATCATGCCACGTGTCTTAAGCAGAAGGACCAGAAAAGTCAAAGGGCGAGTTTTCGAGCACCCATCCGAACCAATGGGATAGTGCCACGTGTCCCAGCTAGGGCCCACAAGTCAAAATTCAAGAGACAGCCCGCCGAAAAGCAGAAGAGAGAATTATTCAGCGAATCAGAGCATGCCACGTGGCGTCCAAGTGGCAGTGCACGGGAAAATATTTCAAAATCCGTTTTCACCTGTTCCGTGCCCTAAATCTTCAGATCGACATATCTTTCGATCCAGAGCTCGGATTTGCACGTTCTTGGTATCAACGGAAAGCTGTTGAGATGCTCTACATGATTCTGGGATCAATCTCGAGTTTTGGTGCAGTCTGAAGAGAGAAAATCGACGAACGGCTCTGACGTGTGGTAATGGCCAGAAGTGACCTTTCAACAACCCGTTTTAATGCTAATGGGTCGCATTCTTCTTCTGCACGGCCAGAAGTGACATTTTAGCGGCCAAATTAATACAATGGGTCGCATTCTCCTCCCAAATCGGTCAAAGATGGCAGGGTATGGGTTGGAAAGGTATCCCATGCCGTTTTTATGCATCTGTAGTCAATGAGGAATGGGCTTGCACGTTTTCCTACGTTTTTTTCCCCTGGGTTCGACCCATGCAATGTAAAAAGCCAGTTTTGGCTCATTTTGAAACAGGTTGTTCATTCTTTCTACTCGGCCCTCCCTTCTTTTCTTCTCTAGGGTTGAAAATGGAGTTCGAACCTCCTCCCTGCTCTGTAATGGCATTTTTTGCCTTTTACTAACGGAATGATGTTCTGTGCAAACTTCTGGAGCAACAAAACGTGTTTCGTGATGCATCTTTCCATCCTTCCTCGTTTTTGCTTGTTCTCTTCTTGCCTCTCTTCATTGCAGGTATTTGTGCATGTTTGAATGTTCATTGCAGGTCTGGAGCCGTGTTCATGGAGTTTTGGGACATTTTCTATGTGAAATCTATCCTTGGGTTCATGATGCTTCTGTCCATCCTTCCCATTGCTCACCTCTCTTTGTCCCATGGCAGTTTTGATAGATGTTCAACATTCTCCTTCTCTGGTGTATCACCGTTTTAGTGTAGGCTTTTGCTGTTTTTCCCTTCTCTCTCTCTCTCTGTCTCCTTGGCATGGTTAGATTAGGATTAGATTAGCTTTCCTGCACTGGAATAGCTCGTGGCAGGTAGTTTAGGAGCAGGAACCAGCCTTCTCTGGAGATTCCTCTCTCGGTTTTACAAGTCCCACGCTTGGAGAGAGGTTTCCATGTTGTGCAATCACACTGGATGCCTGAACATCAACCTAGAAGCCTGATGTGCGTCCAGGGGTGCTGTGATTTTGCATCAACAAGGATATCTCCATCTCCTTCACAAACAACAAGATACAAAAAGGGTCCTCTCACCCTAGTTACAAAGCACAACCATGAAGTAGTGAGCATAGGTCAAATCCGCTTGAGGGTGCTACCCATTTCTCCACATCTGAGTGAAAAAGAGCAAGTTGCATCTCATCCTTGGCTATAAAATGACTCACTACATGTTCTTCTTATCTCTAAGATTTCTACCAAACCTATGATGTTGCTCATCTTCTAAGGGAGAATCAATTTAGGTACCAACAGGTTCAATCTCATAACTTTTTCTTTCACATTTTTCATCCTTAGTTTCCATGTGCCTCCATATTTGTGTCATTTCACACTTTTTCTAGTCATTCAGGACATTTCTTCTACACTCTTCATGATCATTAGGTACATATCTCTATCTAATTTAAGTTACCAAGGTTTCTTCTCACAAACATAAAGGGAGGGAAAAATGTAGTCACAAAATCATGTACTTTAGACATTATTTATCTTGGTCTTATACTACTAATATTTATCTTTTTGCCATCTTGTTCTATTTTATTTATTCATTACTGACCTCTTCCACCCATATTCCATGTCATCTTCTATCTTCCCATGTTACTTTAGCCTCGACTTGGGCACCCAGATTATTACTAAAGCACATGTCGGCACTCTAGTCCCACAAGGGACACCTTGGTCCTTTTTTAATTATCCCACCTCTTTTTGGGATCCTTCTAGTTGTTTTATATCTTTACCTTTCTTTTGGTTGGCATTTTTAGGGTTAATTACGATATTATATCAAGAAAAACCTATAAATATAAATCTATGAGACCATAATGATGAACGTAGCATCATTCACTACTATCACTCATCTAGAGTTACATCCATATATTGCATTAGAGACCACTTGCATCCACATAGATCCATCACTAAGGCACAAGGTTGGGACATATTCATCACACTTCATATAGGGAAGGATTCTATTATAATCCATGCAAACATTCTTTTTCATTTTATGCATTTAGTTATTGACTGCTACTTCAGAAAGTGTGACTAAAAACAATAAACTAGGGTACATTATTCACACACTCACCAGAACTAGATTTGGGTTCGGAATATAGTGCAAAATTTAGTTAAAAATTCCACTATTGTTGTAGCTTAGGTTAGTCTTACTAATTCATTTGTATATTTAATTGTTTTAGGGTTTCAATACTTCTTTTTGATCTTTTACAGGTATTTACATCATCTTGGATTATTGGTGAAATTAGGTACTGGAAAACAAACTTGATGTGACAGACTGTGAGGGTTTCAAACCACCTCTCATCCCTATAGAAATAAATTTCAGATCTTTTTCACAGACCAAGGCACCAAGACTGTAGACACGAGCACCCGTAGGTGCCCTATTCCCTCTCTAGGTGCTCCAGTCTAACTAGATCCTCCATATCCATCCTTTTCGGGACTTCTGCACAATTTTTCTTTCTTCTAAGTTTTGCAATCATCACTATGAGATTATCCCATGAACATATTTCATTAAGATGATTTTTTTCCTCTTCCTTCTTACACATTAGAGTTAGCATTTCCTTTTACATAGTTACTTAGATAATTGATGTATACTTTATCTAATGTATTTATTTACTTTATTATTATTTATCATAGATTAGATTAACTATGCACATATACTACATATTTATTTAAATTTTATATAACTAGGAAGATACGATCTATGCTGCCTCCACCATAAAATATCATGACCAGGTTCAGTGGAAAGCATATTTTATTTTTTCCTCCATCTTCAAGTAGGGGCACCCTTAATTTTGCAATTGAGTTTCTAATGTTTTCATTGGGTAATTTTCCAAGTGGATGGGATGTTTTTTCTTTGTTTAAATGTAAGGTTTACACCCATGGAACTTTCAATCCCCAAGACTTGACTCATGGGGCAAGGAAGCATTCTCCAATAAGATTGATTAGATCCACTGCACCTTCTCGAGTACATAATGATATTTATAATTACTATTGTGATATCAATGTCAATGATTTTTTACTGAAGGATATTGAATAATTAAAATTCTTGGAGTCTAGGGGAAAATTTAAAATTAAAGAAATCAATTCTTGATTTAAAAATCACTCCCAAATAAGAATATTGTATTCTTTAGATCAAAATGAGACAACAAATCTTTATATTTTTTTGAATCAAGTTTTATCTGGTTATGTATCTTTTGAAAATAATTATGATGATGAAGCGGTTGATATTTTTTTATTAGATCGGGTAAAAAATGGATTATGGCTCCTAGAAGCCTTACAACGAAAGATACATCATGAAAATAACAAAGGAAGAGCAAGAAGAAGATACAGGACCACAAGGGAAGTTAAAAAAATTATTAAGATAAACAAGGTCCACAACGAACAAACCAAGAAGAGGTAAAACCTCTCCAAGATCCTGAAAATATTTCGTAGATAGTTAGTAGTTCTATTTATATTTTCTATATTACACAGTGTGCCATCAATAAACATAATCATCTCCACCCCCAAATTTCTTCTTGATGTACTCTCTATAATTATTCTCCCTACCAAAAGGTAAGGACCTTTAGGGAATATGGGTCAATTTGGGTTTTAGACATTCAACTCTTTGATTTATCCTCTGTTTTGATCTCTATAATAACCTCCAATTTACTGACCTAGGTTTCCATCATAGCCTGATTGTATTTTTCAAGAATGGTTCCCTTAGATGTAATTTGTGTTTTTTAAAACCTATTTTTATTTTCATAATACTCCCATCTTGTTTCCTCAAATGATTATGTAATATAGATAAAATTATCCATTGGATCTAAGGGTAATATGTCTGGTATCTCCATGGAGGCCTTTGAATCCTCCTCTCAGTATTCATCCTCCCCTATTATTGGGGATGACTCATTATCCATCTCATTATTGTCATCTAAATTGTTCAAGTTTTAAGAAAGGTTAAATCAGAGGTAATAAGTTGGCCCTCATGAGAATCTAAGGATGTGTGTTCTAAAGGCATAGTCATAGCAAAACCATCTTTCGATTGGTAAATCTCATCAAACTACATAAACTCAACAATGACGTAAGAGAAAATTAGATGCGGGATGGATACGCAAGCGACATCATGTGCAAAGGGATTCATCCTCCAATCAAAAGATGGGCCTTTACTAAAACAAACATGTGGCCTACAAAACTACACATACCAAAAAACAGAGTTGAAACTTTGTATTGAATCTGCTACTCAATAACCCCATGGATCAAATAGAGTTAGATGGAAGTAGGTAGTTTTTTACCATGGGGTACATTAATGAACATTCTCATAGAGAGCATCCTTGTTCTGGAGAGATTCATTGGATCCATTATCAACAGATCTCTAATGGCTTTAGCTATTCCCCTCAATACTTTGACCTCCTAAAAATTGAGAGCCAAATCACGGAGTTTCACCCAAATTGGGAAAGCTTTGGGTTTAAAAAATTTCATATCAAACGAAGTTTTCCATTTGGCCAGGTACAACATAGTCTTCCCATAAAGCCAAGGTCTCCCATCAAAGGCTTTGAGACATTCATTCTCCTTATTGAGCTGAAATAGGAAAGATTTGTTTGGTATGCCTACCAGAAAGATACCTCCTTTTTAGGCCTATTTTATTCTAGCCTAGGCCCTAACAAGTTCAACATTACGTCTAATACCTGCAAACCATCCAAAACAGAGAGCTTGTATCTATTGTTTTCTCTTTAACCATACCCTCTGGCACAAATAGGGTCAGCTCATCCTGTTGCCATATTGGGTTCAGGGGAGGAAGCAGTGAGCTAGATACATACCTCCTAGATGTTCACTCAACCAAAGATTTTTACTTGTCTTTAGTTGGAGAGATTGACCCATCAACCTTGAAACCTCTCTTTAGAGCACCATCATAATATTTAAATTCCTTTTCCCGCTCATATGAAGTGGTTGAAATTATTTTGAATATAATTGAGAATTTAAATATAGAAGAAAATTCCAAAAACATATGTGGTCAAGAGATAAGTGCCTTGAAGTTATTGTAAATGTGGAAAGAGATAAGGCATTGGTATTAAAAGGTACAAATTTTTGAAAATGGGTTACAACTTTTTAAATATTCATTAATTTTTTTTTCGACTTTCAAATGTATTAAAGGTATAGAATTTTGAAAAAGGAGGCTAATGTGAATGATGTGCATTTAAAAAGTGCAAGGAAAATTTTAAATGCGGAAATTGCATTGAACAAGAAGCTTGTTGTATTAAACAAGAACAATAATACCTAAAGAAGGATAATAAAGGAAAATGGAATGGATCAAGAGATGTTGTTGAAGATTAAAATAGAACATGTTCCAATGTTACTGTCTACTGGTGATATAGAAAATCTAGAATGATAAACTCTTTTAAGCATCGAAGCTAGAGCGAAGGATGTTGTTTAGTCGGGTGTTGTAAAGAAAATTATGGTGCCCATCAGACATACATAAAAATAAAAGAATATTATTAAGGATGAAGCTGTAAAAATATATTGTGAAATTTTCAATTATGTTTTTAAAATATTGTTACAACACTGTTTCATAATCAAATTATAAATATATATAACTTTTAAGGAAAATATTGAAAGCTTCAAATTTCAATTGACGTAGTGTTTAACTTTAGTTTTATTAGTGCATAATTTCTTCAAATATATTCTTAATGTGATTATTATTCTTTTTTGCATTTTGTATTACTATTACATAATACACTACTGATTATTATCATTTATAAATACTTTCTAAAGATAGAACCAAAAGTTGTGTTTCCAAACACTGAAATTATTTTTCAAAGACCAAACACTGTATTTTCATTAATAAGGATAAAGTTTGAACTAACATAGAAAATATTGTCAAATAAAAATTAAATAGTCTTTTATTTGTACTATATTCATGTGTAAGTTCTCCCAACAATGGAATGATATTATTTTCATTTAAAAGATAACAAAAAAATTTATTATAACATTTAAAATCTAATTTAATAAAGAACATAGATATATCATAAATAAAAAGATACATACATATAATATGATATGAAATTTTATTTCCTGAATTACAATGTGCATACATTCTTCTTTAATCAATATAAGCAAGCTCAAATTGAAACATATCTTGATAATTTTGGTCCCCAACATTTAAATTGTTTTCTAATTTGTCGCTATAATTTTCCATTAGAGTTTCATTCTTATCGATAGTTCTTGTATTAAAATTACTGATATCTCTCCTCTCTATAGTAGAATTACATACTTTCATTACTCATTCATAAGGAAATGTGTCCACATCATATCCTAAAATATAAAATCTCAAGAAAGTCTCAATATTTTTATAAATCATATTTCTATATTTTAATTTTATAAATTTTAATGCTTTAAAAACTCATTCGTATTCAACTAATCCCAATATCATTGTTTGACACAATTCATATAATTGTAAATATTAACTAATTCTTTCAGGAAGGATGGTACTATGATATAATTGTTTCGATAGATGTGTGATTGCTCAATTATCTATTTTTTCACTTAGTAAGTCAAATTGTTCCCTCATTTCCATGCTGAAATGAATTTATTCCAATCAAAGTAATTACTTTTGAAGAACATCACTAATCTGAAAACCATTATATTCAACTAAATTTCCTAAAATTTTAATAACAGTACCCATGTGTCTTTTATATGTATCAATTACATCTTTTCCTCATGCAGGATTCCAAAATATAGGATTGGTCCTAATCCCATGGCCTTAAGAATATCATCCCTTTTAAAGTGATCTAGGATCTCAATGGATAAGTATTACGGAATTTTCTACAATTATTTTTTAAATATAAGATAATCTTATAAATTATGTGTAACAGGTACTTATTAAATATATGATCTAGCAATATCCACTCATTTTTTAGATGACCACATACATTAAATCTCAAATACCTTTTAGGATCCTTTAAATTTTTCATAGTTTTAAAAATATTGAATACATGTCCTTGAAAGAATTCATAAGAGTTATATAAAAAATCTAATGTTTGACATACACTTTTTGTAAATCTAATTAAGTCAACTATATAGATGGATATTTCTTGAACGTGGTTTTTAAAGAAATTGATTTCATTTAACATTGGAAAATTCTTGCAAAGTGTACACAATTTTTCCAAGTCTTTTAAGAGGTAAAGATAATTTTTTTCCTTGTCAACTTGCATATGGTTCTTAAACATAAAATCAGTTAACAATGGATTTTCATTATAAATTAATCTTGCATAATCATGCATGGAAATGGATCTTTTATCAACATTTTAAAATTTTTAATAACATATGTGACTCCAATCGAAAACTTCTAAAACTCTAGAAAATGTTTCGGAATGCTTGAAATATAGGCATGTACTTTACGAATAATATCTTCAATGTTCTCAACACATTCAAATGATCTTACTATCCTATATGCAATATTCATCCTCTGAGCCATGCAATGAATATGAATCATATAAGGAGAAATTGATGTTTGTAGGTACACAAATAGACAAGTTATATGACCCTACATCACTGATGCAACATTGGAACAAACACATAATATTTGCAGATATAGAATAAGCATCCATTCCTATTATATCCTTCATATTAGATATAATAAAATTGAATAGATTTTAAGAGTTGTAGTTTTCTTTAATTTTGTGAGTATCTAGTAGATGAGGTGTCCTTGTGTGCTTCTGGAAAGTATACACATCCATAAAACCCAAAGAATTGTTGTTAACAATTGTAACCTCATCAATGGAAAGGGAAATGAAACTTGAACTTTTTATGTTTCATTTCAAATACTTGTTTTCAATCATTACAAGACATCTCACCATATCCCAAACATTTATATTTGATCAAAGTGAATGTGGAAGTTTAGGAACCCATTGAATTTATTTATTTTTAAATTCAGAAGAATCTGATATAGGTTTCCCTATTTTCAGAATAAAGAATATTGTTGAAAATTGTGTTATTTTTCCTTAAGAATTTCTTGTACATATTATCCAAAATTTGGATTAGTTGTTCCTTCGTTATCCTCAAGTTTTTGAAAATCTTTCATCTTATTTTCATAATCCTCCTTATATGTTACATACATCCACTCTTTCGTATTTTTCCATCTGTATGTCTTTTTTATTTTTCCATCATTTTCCTTGACAATGATATATACTTTTCCACAATGTTTCTCAATAGTTTCCAATGTAAGCTTAATTTATGTTCTTTTCTTAATTTCCAACCACAAATTGTGCATCTACATTCTTTTTGAGTATCACTAGCATTATCTAGTTGTAAAGGTACAATGAATGGGTATTTTGCTACCCAATCTACCTAAAATACCTTCAAATTTTCCGGAAAGTTTTCTTCCTTATCACATATTTATTTTTCTAAAGATTCATGTCAATATCATATTTTTCTTGAATCTTTTCATTTGAACATTCATCTATAAAAGTAATTTTGTAGTGAGAATTTTCTTCAAGCTCTGGCATGTCATCATCAATTATATCTTCACGTACTAAAATGTTAGTTGTTTCTTTAGGGTATTTTTTTTTTTAATTTCTTTTTGAATATAATTAAAATTAGGGGTTTGTGTATTCCGATATGAAAAATATTCGAGTGTTACAAAGATAATTTGTTACAAACTACTAGTACCTATGTTACTACTTCTAGTGCATGCAAGTTGGGTCTTAATTTTTTTGGTTGGTTGAAAGAATTTAATATGCTAATTTTTATTATGATTTTATCTTCCTTATGTTCCTTACTCATTAGTAATTTTAAAATAGATAAGATTTTTAAAAATATTAGAAAAACATTTAAAATTTTGTAAATGTAAGCCTAAACCATAAACATAACAACATTTACAATGTTATCGAACATAACCATACTCTATGCTATTAACAAGCAACATGGTGTATGCTACTAGATGGTAGTAAATGTATGTTATAGGTCTGTAGTTAATGTATGCTACTAATAGGCATAAATATTTATGTTTTCATATGACATCATAAAAAATGCTAAACAACGACAACATTGTGGAATGAATGCTACCATTCAGTATCATTTTCTTTGCTTCAAACTGGTAGTATGCTCAATGTTGTAACTCAATGAAAATAACCTATAAAGAAGAAAGGAAATATCTAGATGACGATATTTAAAGTGGAAAATAATTGTGAGGAATATTTAATAATCATAATTTCAATACGGGACTATGAATAATGAATCATAAATACTCAATGGTGTGTGTTTGTGTAAGGCAACTTTGAAAAAAACTAATTTTACGCTAAGGGTGATTTGAATGATAACAGTAAGCTTTTTGTATAAAATCCTTGGAAAACCAAAAAAAATGGCAACTAAATCCTATTTCCTACCCTAAAAATTTACTAATTTCAAATTTTAAAAACTAAAATATTCATGAATTAAGGAATATTCCAACTAAACTGTTCTCGTAAATGATGTGAGGGAATGAGTGTAATTATTATGAAACACAAGAGAATAATGAAGGTGTATGAAAGTGTGAAGGATTCTATGAGAAGATGGAGTTTACAAATGAAACAAAAGAAGATAAAAAAGAGATGACATAGAAATATGGAGGAATGTACAAGGGATGCATGTATATTTTTAGAAGGGTGGGATGGTAATAGTGTATAAGAAAATAAGAAAGAAGAATCTCAGAGCCATGAATGCACAAGAGAATAAAGAAATGGTGTACGAAGGATTACTTGGAAAAGGGTGCACAAGTGATTTAAATGTTTAAAAGACATGCTCGAGAGCAGAAGAAACAATCTGACAAGCGTAGGCATAAAAATTAAGGCGCAAAGTATGAAAAAAAATTAGATGGATCTTGATTGAAGGAGAGGAACCAGTGAGGAGAGAGAAGCAAGAGAGGTTTTGCTGTAAAAAGTGATCAAGTTCACTTTGCAAGATCTAGTTGGTAAAAAAAGGGAGAGTCAGTGGAAATTTAGTAGGTTCTCCAAGAAACCAAAGAAAAGTAGTTCCCTAAGAAACATCGCTATTATGTAAACATTCCATAAGAGAATTGTAAGCTCATAGAGTAACGCCCACATTTTTCCCATAAAAAACCCAAGATAAAATCAACTAAACTAGAAAGATAAAGTTATGGAATAAATTCATTTTTAAAAAAATGGTTGCATTGGGATAACCTTCAACTAGATTTTATTTATTTATCTGTTAATAATTCATTCGTTTTAATTAACTATTATTATTTTAATTCAACATTTCAGGCTCAAATACCCTTTTAGGGTCCCTGTTAAAATTTGTTAATTAACCCTCACAAGTCATTCAATAAAATAACCTTATTGAATTATTAATTTAATTTTGGTGATAAATTTTCAAGGTTATTTATTGACATTTAATAATCTATGGCTAAGGTCAAAATTACCCAAACCTTAAGATTTAGCTCAAAATAATTTAATCCCTATAATTAATATTGTCTAGTTACCATTGAATAAATTTGAATTAATTAAATTCAAGGGTCGAGGGATTTTTAATTGTCACCAGCTAAACATTAAGGTTAATATTTAAACTTACATCTTAATACCCCTTTATGAGGCTCACCTACATTTTATCTAAAATCATATTCCCACCAAATCCTCGCCTAAGTTTTGTAGGGTTAAATAAAAAACCTTAGATGATTTCATTTAGATCCCTAAAATCTAGGGATTAAACTAACCCTAAACTTCCTTTTTAAAATCCCTTTTTCATTTCTTTTGTCTTATTTTCTCATTTGCATTTAGCAAGTTTCAGAGGAGAAGGAGAAGAAGGGAGCCACGGAAACCCACTCAAGCTAAAGGATGGATACTCATTTTTATGGTGTGTTCTATTTGTGACCCTATTCTAGAGTTTTTAAATATTTTTATTTTCTATTTTACTAATTCATTTTTATTTTCCTTGTTTGGTTATGGCCATTTTTGCCCCTTTGTAAAAACATGGTTTAAATGGTGAATGTGTGTATATGTGTATATATATTTGAGTATACACCAATATGTGTGTGTGTGTGTGTGTGTGTGTGTGTGTGTGTGTGTGTGTGTGTGTGTGTGTGTGTGTGTATTATTTTTATTTATAAAAAGCAAGCAATAGAGTAGATACAACACAGTCTGCAATGGTCTTGGCCACAATGATACAAGGTAGGCCGCATTTTAAAATTGTGTGGCTATAAGATTTAATGGGGGTTATGGTTTTGGTTTAGTGGGCGGGAGGTCGGCGACCCCACCCCCATCCCATTTTAATACGGGGTGGGGGTCGGGTTGGTGACCTCCCCCCAACCCTTCCCCAACTACAATACAATCCAACTACAAAAACATAGCCACGGCCTCACCAAAACTCATTACAATGATTTTATTTTATAAGTTTCGTTCAATATTAATTTCATTGATAATTTATAAATATTATATATATATATAATGTATATATATGTATATATATATATATATAGATATAGATATAGATATATATATATTATAATGTATATATATATATATATAATGTATATATATGTATATACTTCAAAATACATTTTCTATAACACCTTTTTTCCTAATAGGAATTAACATTCATTTACTTTCAATTTACTTAGTGAATTTCTATATAGGTAAAATGATTTAAAACTTTCGATCTATTCATATACAAGTAAAACTAGGAAAAACTAGTAAATATTTTCATTCAATGTAATATAACTTGCAAAGAGAATATTTTTATATTTCTTTAATCTAAGAGTTCTAAAAATTAATTTCTTTCCTACAACATGATAATGAAGGTAACTATAATACCAATATTTTAAATATACTTTCTTTTCAATAAATAATAAGATACTATTTCCTTTCTTCAACAAAATAAGTAAATGATATCCATTTCAAACAACAAGTGTATTTTACACAACAATAACAATCCCTTTAAATTGAACTCATCACACTTTTATGGAAAATATTTAAGTTGTATATAATCTTGGATGGAGATAACTTCATTTTCATTTCCAAAACCATTTCAACATTCTTATTTCCTCTTAATAATTCAAGACTTTCATTTTACAAGAAACAACATATATAAAATACAAGTTTTCATTCAACATATTCTTGGAAAACTTTACAAGATGAAGGAGTATACATAGTAACAAATACAAATTCTTTTTCTTACTTTCCAACAGACCTACATTTTGAAAACTTAATACAAATCAACCATTTCTCAACATATTTACAAGAGGTTGACAATATTTAAAATACAAGCTACAAGCCCTCCACTTATGTGGGGATAACATGACAATTTTTTTCTACTAAGAGGGATCTTGTTCCTTTTCTTCAAAGTGATACTAAGACCATTATTCACTTGAGCTCCACCATCTTCACAAATTATAAACACAAAAAAAAAGGGGGAGTCGGCAACACTCTCAACCCAACCAATAATCCAAAGAGAATGAGAATCCTTCTTCCTCATTGGCCTCCGAGCCCCAACAATGAAACAATATGGGATATTAGACAACCATTGGGAAAATTACATGACATTCACATCAAAATTCAAACAACTTCCGAAAATGAGAAAAATAACAAAATCACATCAACACAAAAGTTTCCCAACACAAGGACTCTAAGCTCAAGCCAAGAAAGAGAAAGAAACATTGGGATTTACTTATTCCTCCCAAGGGTTTACATGCCCACCTTAAAGCCTCCAAGAATTTAACCACATACTCAAATAAACTCTTATGTCTCCCTCAACTCTTATGCCTCCCTCAATAGAATAAACGAGATAAGAAAAAAAATTTACTTATTAAAAAGGTGGGACACCCAAACCCAGCTTCCTCCTAAAATACCCAATAATAATCTTATATATCCCTCCAAAACATCCCCATTTCCATTTTCTCCTACGCATCCTAAAGAGTATTATATTTACCAAAATCACAAACATGCAACAACTATCCATTCACATTCATTTACACAAAAAAATAGCAATAAGAAACATGGGTGAACATCCTACCTCGTCATTGCAAGAGTTTCCAAACCACAAGCAAGCTCAAACCTTTCCAAGTCTAATAAATCAAAATCCAACTCCAAAATCCAACAAATACTTCGAAAACCAAGCCGTTCTAAGAATGCAAGAGTCCAAATAAAACAAGTAACCCAAAAGTCATCATAAAAACTTAAATAAATAGAAAAGAGAGGATGGAAAGGTGATGTGGTTCCATGTAGTATGCCACCTCATTTCTTCTCCAGTTCACATCACAAGGTCAAACCCAAACCCCCAAAAAAAAAATTTGGTGGTTGAGGGAATGACAACCCTCTTACACACATAAATTCAAGCCCACACCTCCAAAGGAATAAACTAAAAAATTATGTAAGAAAGTGCATTAAATAACACCTTTTTGTCTTATAAACACATAATGGGGTATATTTTTGACCCTTTAACCCATAGGGGTAGTTGGGAGGTTAAACTAAGAGGTGTTAGACAACCTTAACTTGTCCCACAAGCCTCCAAAAATGGCAATTAAGCCCTAATCAGAATTTGACATGCACGGTTGAGTACAGACCATTCAAAATCAATAAAATCTTGTCAAATCCAACATTAACCAAGAACCACCTAGTCACATTAATTAGCCCATTTTTTCACATCCAAAATATAATAATTAAACAAGTTTAATTAAATTAAATATAGTACTTAACAAGAAATAATAAAGGTGACTCAAAATACTAAAAATAAGACAAATACTCATAAAAAAAGGGAAAAGAACATTTTTACCCAAGGTCATTTTTGAGGCCACCACCCAATGGGGAATTCCTAACCATTTAACAAAAATAAACAAGATGCCAAGGTGACCTATTGTAAATTCCCCAAATTCCCATATTGTTGGTCTCCTATCCCCTTTTGTTTGTTGTGTTACAAATTCTTGTAAAAACTTTTTTAAAAAAATCTATCCTCGTGGCCATATTAATGACATAGAGATAATAAAATACACACATATACATATTAATTCACATTATAAAATATCAAAACTAAACCATTGCTAAAATAAAGTAATTCACCAATTTTTCACAATTCTAAATATTTGGATTTTATCAACTTAGCAATTAGCAGTAAGATCACAAATCCAACTAAATCTTCGCGTAAAATCTATATATCAAATGGAATGTGTCAGTATAGTAGTATCTCTAGCTCATCATATACTAATAAGTTAATCCATACATATAATCCATCGTGTAAATAACATCATGTCAAAAATCTAAAACATCCATACTATCTATCAAATAAGCTAATCAAATATAGTAATTTCCATCTATTAATGTCTAAAGATCAAATATGATAACATTGTCTATGGCTTAAATCCAAAGTAAGGAAAATCATAGTAATATCAATTTCGAAGAGAAGTGGGCACTACATCCCCCTCCCCTTAGATTTGACTTCCTCTAGGAAGTCACTTGAATAAGTGTGGGAACTATAATGTCAAAAGTGTGGTGTCCTCCCATGTAGTTGTTGTCTCATTGTATCAATCCCAATGGAAGTGAACCTATTCAATATCTCTACCTCTAAGGCCCAGGGTACTATGTTTTATAATATGGATGACCTCCACCATCACCTACCACTGATCCTGTACCTACAATGTGGTTTAATTTAATACATGAGAATGATCTAGAATGTATCTCCTAAGCACAGAAACATGAAATACATCATGGATGCAAGAGAAGTTTCGTGGCAATGCTACATGCTAGGATAAAGGACTGATCTACTCCAAGATCTCAAAGGATCCCATAGACCTAGGAGAAATCTTAGAGCATTTTTCATAACAGATAAGGATCTTATGAGGCCTTCCACAAAGAAACACCTTCATGCCCACCTCAAAACTATGATCTATCCTCCACTAATGTACATATTTCTTCTATCTATCCTGAGCCTCCTATAATTTATGTCTAATTATGAAAACTTGCTGCTCCATATCCTCTAATAAATTCATCCCAAGTGAAACGCTATCCTCCAACCTGTCCCAACTCAACCCCCATTCGCGGTGTTCTGTACTCCCTGCCATACAATGCCTGAGAAGGAGCCATGCCAAACAAAATAACAAAATTATTGTTGTAGGAAAAATATACTAACTACAAGTACTCCTCTCACCTTGAATGATGGTCCATGATGGTCCATGATGTACATCTGAAGCATGTCCTCCAACATCTGATTCACCTGCTCTGTCTATCCATCTCTCTCATGGTGAAATGTTGAACTGAATTTTATCTTCATCCCAAAAGCATACTGCATGGTGGTCCAAAAGTGGTAGGTTTACAAGGGATTGTAGTCGTAAATTATCTTCCATGGAATCCCATGCAGTCTAAAAATATCATCCAGATATACTCATTCCACTGCACTAGCTATATATGTGTTCTTTACATAATAAAAATTAGCCACTTTCATCAATCTATCAATCGTGACCATGATGGTATCATGGTGCTATCTTGACGTAGCTAGCCCTATAATGAAATCCATGGAAATGGTGTCAAATTTCAACTCTGGTATGGCATGAGGATATAGAAGGCCAGTTGGATGTTAATGCTCGGCCTTCACCTTCTGGCACTCTAAAAAGAAATAAAGAAAACTAGCTACATCTCTCTGGAGCCCTATCCAATGGTACAACTGTCTCAAAGTAGCATGCATCTTATTCACCTCTGGATGGGTTGAATAGGGTGCACGATCTGCCTCAATCCTCCATATCTACGTACATAGATTTGACCTATGTGCCAAAGAAGGCCATCTACCTCTATTGAAAACCCATCAAAATTCCCCTCAAGGGGTCTTTGAGACTCAATCTCTACTATCATAAGGAAGATATTGTAAGATATTGGTCCTAAAGTCTATACCAAGTGTTGTAGCCATAACAAAATGTCTCTAAAGACTAAAGGAACTTTTAACCACATTCTCTTTCCCCTTCACATGCTTTATCTCCAAGTCTTTCTAACAAATAAACTCTAGCAAACACAACTGGCGAACGTTGAGATTTGGTTGTGTGAATAGGTGGTGAAGACTCAAGTGATCTATCCTGAGAATGAATCTCCTACCTAAAAGTAAATGTATCCATCGAACAAAAGTATGCACAACTATTGTAATCACAAGGTCATATTTTGGATAATTGAGCTCATATTCCTTGAGTTTTTGAGACTATATGGCTACTACATGGCCCTCGTGCATCAATACACCTCCTAATCCTACCAAAGAAACATTTGTGCATATGAATAAATATCCATATGGATCTGGTACTGCTAGAATGGGTGTTATCGTAAGGAATTCATTCAGTGTTCTGAAGGCGTACTTACATATATTTGACCAAAAAAACTTCTTTTCTTTCTGCTGAAGGGAAGTGATGGAATGCACAACACTAGAAAATCCTATAAAAACCTCCTGGACTAACCCACCAATCCCAAAAAACTACGCACCTTGGTCACACTATTAGGTGTTGGAAAATCCATAATAGCTCTAATATTTGAAGGATCGACTGTGATACCTTCCCCAGAAATAATATGTCCCACACACTAAACCTCTAACTAGAAATATGCACACCTCTTTAGGTTATCGTATAAAAGTTGCTCACAAAAACACTACAGAGCCCGACGAAGGTGCTACTTGTGCTTCACATGCGTACGCGAGTAGATCAAAATATCATCACGGAATGTGACTATAAAGAATTCTAGAAACCACTTGAACACCTCCGTTCATTAAACTCATTAACACTGCAGGGGGTTCATCAGACCAAATGGCACCATTGTGAACTAGTAGTGGTATTATCTCTTATAGAATGTTGTGTTATGGACATTTTCCTCTATAATCCATAGCTGATGGTAACCAGAATTAAGCTCTATCTTGGAAAAAATTGTGGCCCCTTTCATCTGATCAAAAAAATCATTGATGCGAGGAAGGGTGTAAATATTCTTGATCGTTACTTTGTTCAACTACTTGTAGTCTACACACAACCATAAGGATCCATCCTTCTTCTTTAGAAAATTCAGTTGTGCACCCCAAGGAGATACATTAGCACAGATTAGACCTTTCTCAAGAAGGCCCTCAAGCTGTAACTTGATTTCACATCGTTGAGGGGTGGTGTTGTCATCACCAATCCGGCACTATGATAATTCTTCACCAGGAACTCCTCGTGCTATGATTATTTACTAATGCACAGCCTTTAGTTTGGTGGATGTAATCTGGAAACGAAACAACAAACATAACACAAGAATACCATCGACTATGATAAGACAGAATGATGACAAATCTGAAATATCAAAGTAAATTATAATATTAACATGAAATTGTTACAATCTCACCCATGAGGTACTTCAAGTGTTATTGAATTCACTTGCCTTCCACCAATACTATGGGAGAAACTTTACAATTACACCTCTTAATGGCTTCTTCAACACACCTTTAAACTGATGGATTCCTTTACACACTTCATACAATATTTCTCACTACTTCCTTCTATGCTAAATGAGGGGGGTGGCCTCTTTATTTATAGACTTCTAGGCTTATCCATCTTATCTCTAAGATAGGATAAGAAATCCACTCTGACGAATCATATTCCATACCTTAACTCTTATCTGTACATCTAAGCTTATCTTTTAAGATAAGATAAACCTTATCATTTCACATGGGTTCCACATTTTTAGACTTTATACAAAATATTTATGACCTCACTCCTTGTCCTTATTACCAATATAATATTTCTAATTCCTAATCATGTAGACCCTACTTCTCTTCTTACCCCAACTTTGACATTTTAATATTACTGGACCACTTACGACAACTATTTACTTTTTACCACAACATTCCTATTGTACTTTTAACTATTGCCCTACTATACATTATTTGCGGCAGCGTACTGACAACGCCATTATCTTCTATTGGACGCTACTACTAATTATACTTAACAACATCCTATTCCTAATACATACATTAATGAAATAGAAATTACGAAGGAAAATGTTAGTGTTGACATCTTCCTCCTTCCTAGCATCTACTCCGTCCTCGGAGTAGGCTATTCTGGTGCTTGGAAAATCTTCAACTTGTCATGGTTGACCCATTTCGTAATGGGAGTGCCATCCAATTCCTCAAGTCGGTACGTACCATTTTCATGCACAACTACTATTTTGTAGGGCCCCATCCATTTTCGAAGAAATTTTCTCTGTCTTCTTTTTTTGTATCTGGAATCATATCCTAGAACCAAGTCATTCACATGAAATGGAGACCACCGGATCTTTTGATCAAAGTATTCCTTCTACTTCATTTTCTTCTTATAGCTTGTATCCTTAGCTATTTCCCTCATTTCCTCTAGAAAATGAAGATGTACCAACCTTTCTTTTACTGAATCACTTTCATCCATTCTTTCATTTTCCATTACTCTGACCGTGGGAATATCAAACTCAATAGGAAGAACTGGATCAATGCCATAAGCCAACTGAAATAGGGAGTATCCTATTGCTGACTTTGATGTTGCCCTATATGCCCACAATGTTGCATGAATCCTTTTATCCCATTTATGTACTTGCAAGGCTATATATTTTGCTAGAATTTGATACAATACAAAATTTGTTCTTTCCACTTGTCCATTTGTGCTTGGCTTGTATGTTGTTGCCTTCCTGTGCTTAATAGAATACTTATTGACTAGGGATTCTACCACCTCATTAATGAAGTGGCTTCCTTGATCTGTTACAATTTCTAATGGACAACCAAATCTAGCGACAATGCGTTCATATATGAACCTTGCCACTTCATCCATGGAAGTTGTTTTCAATGGCCTAGCTTCAACCCACTTGGTTAAATAATCTGTGGCAACTATAATATACTTATTTTGGCGTGAGGTAGTTGGAAGTTGACCTACAATGTCTATTCCCCACTTTTCAAAGGGACCAAGTGGAAGAATAGGACATAATGGAGCTAATGAAGTCTTACGGTTACCATGTGTTTGACAAATATCACATGTCTTACAATAATTATAACAATCTTTAAAAAGAGTGGGCCAGTGATAACAAGCATCCAAGATCCTTCTTGCTGTAAGTTGTCCACAGAAGTGCCCTCCACATGTACCATTGTGGAATTCTTCTAGCAGTTCCTTCCCTTGATCACGTCCAACTACCCTCTTATATTGTCCATCAGGTCCTATTCGAAATAATACTACATGCAAAATAGAATATGGACGACTGGCTTGAGTAATCTTTCTCTTATTCTTTGCATTGGCACCATCAAGAAACTTGAATTCATTCAGATAATTCCAAATATCTATGTATTCACTAGGGATTGTGTCAATGGATAACAATGCTGCATCGGGGAAATCATCATCATCATAAGATAATCGTAAACCATCATAGGCTCGAGAGAGTGCATCTGCATTGATATGCTTCTTTCCTGGCCTATCTATAATATCAAATTCAAATTCTTGTAGCAAAATTATCCATCTTGTTATCCTCCCTGATGGGTTAGGCTTATTAACAATATATTTTAGAGCCTGCTGATCTGTTACAACTATAAATTTCTGCCCTAGCAAGTAATTTCTAAACTTCTTTACAGCAAAAATGATAGCTAGAGCCTCTTTTTCAGTTACAGTATAATTTACCTCAGCACTGCTCATTTGTCTGCTCCCAAAGTAAATTGGATGTTCATTCCCATTTTCATCCTTTTGGCTCAAAGTACTTCCTAGTGCTGCATCTCAAGCATCAGTGTACACAATGAATGGCTTGCTTCAATCTGGATTCTTTAAAATAGGTGAAGACACCAGGGCTTCCTTCAGATGTCCAAAAGCTTCATGTGCCTTATTTCCTGGTTCATAAGTAACATCCTTCTTCAAGAACTAGGTTAGTGGCTATGCAATCTTTGAGAAATTCTTGATGAACCTTCTATAGTACCCCACATGGCCTAAAAATGATCTCAACTTACTTCTATTCATAGGAAATGGTAACTCTTTGATTTTTGAAACTTTATCAAGATCAGTACCAATACCATCTCTGGATACAACATGCCCTAACAAAACACCTTTAGAACATCCAAAGACACACTTTGTAGGGTTTAGTGAGGCTTGTGCTTCATCTAACCTTTGAAATGTTGTCTCCATTTGTTGCAGGTGGTCCAACTTGCTCCCATAGATGCAAAAATCATCTAGAAATACTCTGATGAAGGTCCCATTGTAGGGTTCGAACACCCTATTCATCAAACGCTGGAATGTTACTGGAGCATTACACAACCCAAAAGGCATAACTCTATAAGAAAACATTCCCCAAGGAGTGGTGAATGTGGTCTTTAGCTGATCTTTCTCTGCTATATGAACTTGGTTGTAACCGCTATATCCATCAGCAAAACTATAGCACTCCTGGCCAGCTACTTCTTCCAAGATCTGATCTGAAAATGGAAGAGGGTAATGATCCTTCTTTGTTGCCTTATTGAGCTTCCTGTAATCAACACAAATTCATAGCTTCCCATTCTTTTTTATTAAGATGACAATGGGAGAAACCCATTCTGAATTCTCAACAGCAAATATGATTCTTGTATCAAGCAACTTATCTATTTCTTCTTTTACATTTCTAGAAAAATTAGGATTCATTCTATATGGCATTTGCTTTATGGGCTTAGCACCATCTACCAGCTCAATAGAATGTTCTACCCAACTTACTTGATGGAGTTCCTTGTAATCAAAAGTGAATATGTGTATGTACCTTCGAAAGAGCTGGAGGTAGGATTCCTTCTCACTCTCCATCACAACATCACCAATATTTATTTGCTGGAGACGATCATCAATTTCTTCTTCAGATAATTTTATGGGGGTCATGAGTCGGTGTGACTGGAAGGATATCCATGACCGAAACATCAACCTCACTTTCTTCATCTTCAGTGTCCACTTCATTGGTACTAGAGTAATCAGAAGATGTCCAATCATCAGTTTCATCACTTGAATCGACAAGTTCTGCCTTATGATGCCGAGGGATCACATTTCTCTTCACCCTCTCTCTACCACGTCCAAGTGTCATGAAGCCTTCATTCCAGTAGTTTCTTACATGAACTCCCCTTAGCCATGGTCTTCCCAACAACATTGGGTACGCAACAGTACCATTTTTCATCACCTAAAAGTCTACCACACATACAACACCCATAACAGATATTGCCACATTTGAAACTACACCTTCTGGTTTAGTTTTTCCCTTATTTAATGACCTTAACATAAGTGTTGAGGGGAGATGAATTTTTAAACCCAACATATTCATTACAGACTCGGTCATTACATTAACTGCAGCACCTTCATCAACTAAGACATCATGAATTGAAATACCATTACATAGTACCTCAGCTTGTGGAGCATATGGATCCACCTCTACCTCTAAAACAGGGGACCTCAACCTCCTTCCTTTGTCCAGCATTGAGTCCACTTCGCAGCTCCCGCCCTCTTCTCAGAAGACACAGCAAAGAGTTGACCATATGTAATATTTGCAGGCCTTTTGGACAGATCGTCTAAGATGGAGTATGGTCCTTGTCCCTGTGAAATTAGAAAATCCTGCACACCCAAATTTCTTCTCCTATGTTTCTTACTAGTTTCTCCTTTCATCTTCTTAGGATCATTTCCATCTTGGTTATCTTTTTTTTTTCTTTCTTGTTGTTACAAACACATTTACTTCATTATTCATGCTCTTATCTACTACATCAAAAAAATTCACAGGTGCTTTTCCTTTATCATTATCTCTTGTACCAGATGTAGAAGCTCTATCTGGACAATTATACTTATAATGACCCTTTTTATAACAACCATAACTGAAAACTTCAGAAATATTTCTTTTTGGACCTCTATCTCCTCCCTAAGAACTAAATTATTTTCCTTGAAGAAGATTAATAGTTAACTGTGCCATCTTCTTGAGCAGATCTTCATACTCAGTAGATGTACTAGGAGAAAGATTTGTGCTCACCGAGAGTGGTTGTTGGATTCTGAACCAAAGGTGCTGGTGTAGGCTCTACTTTAGCAACAATTTCTTTGGGCTCCTCTTCCATGCTTTCTTCTTGCCTTCTTGTAATCTCCTTTGCTTGTTCAATGGTAGCTGGGCAGTCATACTTCACTCGTTGTCTGATCTCTGGCTTCATCCCAAGAATGAAGTGCTTACAGAGGAGATTATCCACGCCATTCATCAACCCATCCGCTAATCCTTCCTTCTGGATCTGGGCATCGAGCTTCCTCCTTAGCTCTAAAACACGAGCATGATAATCTCTTATCTTCTCCTTCTCTCCTTGGGCTAGTTTTGTGATCTCGATCATGAGATTTACATATTTCTATTGTTCACCAAATTCTTCAAGAAAACTTTTAGTTGATAAATCCCATGAGTTTTTTACATTTTCACCTAGTGTTTCAAACCACCTAAGTGTTGAACCATCCAAAAAGGTAGAAAAAAATTCAGTCCATTGTTCCCTTCTTATAAGGCCACTACAAATACAAGATCATTTAAACTCTTGAATGAAAAAGGAAGCATCTTCATTAGATTGAGCTGAATATACCAGAATCTTCCCCATTTTCAAATGTAATCACAGTGAAATACCAACCCACAAGTACAATCAACAAGACTTATGTGCACAAATAATTGGAATCACTATAATAGAAAGTGACTTTACACCTTTCTACAGTAAAATAGGAATGACCACGGTAAACTATGGTAAAAATTGACTTACTGCAGTAAAAACTGACTTTACTGTGGTAAACACTATTCACAGTAAAAAGTGAAGTTACTGCGGTAAATACTATTCACGGTAAAAAGTGACTTTACTGCAGTAAATACTATTCACAGTAAAAAGTGACTTTACCATGGTAACTACTATGCACAGTAAAAACAAGGTTACCATCCAAATGTTTTCTGACTAAGGGGGAATATCTCTCCAGAAAATCCACCAATGAGGAATGGTCCCGACAACGGAACCAAAATGTCATCACTAATCCGTCACTATGATAATTCTTCACCGAGAAATCCTCGTGCTATGATTATTTACTAATGCACAGCCTTTAGTTATGTGGATGGAATCTGGAAACACAACAACAAACATAACACAAGAATACCATAGACTATGATAAGAAGGAATGACGATAAATTTGAAATATAAGTGTAAACTATAATATCAACATGAAATTGTTACAATCTCACCCATGAGGTACTTCAAGTGTTATTTACTTCACTTGCCTTCCAACAATAACTATGGGAGAAACTTCACAATTACACTTCTTAATGGATTCTTTTACACACCTTCAAAATGATGGTTTCCTTTACACACTTACAATATTTCTCACTACTTCCTTCTATATTCTAAATGAGGGGGGTGACCTCTTTATTTATAGGAATTTAGGCTTATCCACCTTATCTCTAAGATAGGATAGGAAATCTCTTCCGGCCAATCATATTCCATGCCTAAACTCTTGCCTTTACATTTAGGCTTATCTTCTAAGATAAGATAAACCTTATCATCTCACATGGGTTCCACCTTTTTAGAATTTTCCACAAATAAAATACACAAAATATTTATGACATCACTCTTTGTCCTTATTACAAATATAATATTTCTAATTCCTAATCATGTAGACCCTACTTCTCTACTTATCCCAACTTCGACATTTTAACATTACCGGACCACTTACGACAAATATTTACTTTTTACAAACATTCCTATTGTACTTTGACTGTTACCGTACTCTACATTATTGGCGGCACCGTATTAACAGCGCCATTATCTTCTATCGGACGCTACTAGTAATTACACTTAACAACATCCTATTCCTAATAGATACATTAATTAAATAGATATTACAGAGGAAAATTTTAGTGTCGACAGGACCAAGAAGAAAGAAGACAAAAAGGGCATTGAGAAGAAAAAATTTGGGACTATATCAAAATTTCTTCTTAACTAGGAGTTATTTGAGCTTGGATACATTTTTATAAGGATGTTTGTAACTTCAAATAATAGGAATGTTTGTCAACATTTTTAATTGAACCATTCCCCATTGAGTGCATAAGAAATGTTGGTTTGATGCTTTTTTGATTTATTGTAAAGAAATGAAGAACCAAAAAACTAGGCCATAAGGGTTACATGAAAAACTTTTTAGTTACATAATCTATGATTGTCATGATATTGATGAAATTTTTTATTGTTTCATTGAGTTAATATTGTGATGATGAAATTTTTTATTGTTTCATTGAGTTAATATTGTGATGGTATGTGTGTGAATAATAAATGTATGTTACTTTCCAAAAATGGGTATGATTTATTTTTATGAGTTTCTAAATGAATGGTGTTGGGCATGATTATGTGTATGTTAATTTTTTATATTGGGAAATGAAAACCATTTTTAAATCCTAGGATTCTAACCTATAAGGCATTTTTTGTTACAAAACTTGTGAAACCTTATCTTTTTCCATGGAATGATTATACAAGGATTTGTGATATGTTATTAAGGGTTTGGTTTTGTGCATCTCTGCTAGTAAATTTTAGGAATGTTATTCCCTCACCGTTACTCTACTCTTATAGAAACCTAGTCTATGGTTATGTGTACGTGCATGTGTTGTAATGTAGAGGTTTTTTATACTTGGGTAATAAGATACAAACTTGGAATGTTAACCTATTCATTTTCCTCTTTCTATGTGAACACTTGGGAATTATACTGTGAGAAGTTGGATTTTGTTTATGTCTAAATTTAATTACTAATTAGGATATAATAAATTTAATTACTAATTAGGATATAAAAACTTGCATATAGGTTTGTGTTGTTGCGATTCTTGAAAATATAAAATCTAAGTCCTTGCAATTTTATTTTTGCTCTCATGGTGGGCCAAGAAAAGTACTTTAGAGATGGAAACTATTGATAACAGGTTGAGGTTATAATTCCACAAGATTTTCTTGTTGGTAAATATGGATGCTATGTCAAGAACATGACCTTTTTTTAAGGGTTCTCCAGTTGAATGAACCATATATTAGTATTGTGTATATATTTCCTGATTGATATGATAATAAGAGAAAACACAACTTGATATTCAAGAAACAACTAGTAAATGTGATGCTTGTACTTAGTGTTGATTTAATCCTAGACTAGTGGTACTTAAATCTATATTACATACGAGCATGATATAGTTATACAAAACAAATATTGACTAGTTTCCCATCAAATATCCTTATTTTTAATAGTTAAAATGAACTTACAAAGAGAGAGACAAAGTACATGTATAGCCAAATTTGTTAGTGTTGGGGAAAAAATGTGATTCCTATTTACTATGGAAGGATATAATGCATTTCTTGAACTTCTTTGATCACTATCTAAGTGATGTCGCAAGTGATTCATTAACATATTTAATTAGATGCAGGCACTCAAATTTGGTAATTTTATCTTTGGAAACCATTGATTTGACTATGCACTCTTGCTATAATAAATACAACTTCTCTATTCTTGCTTAGCACTTTTCAAGTTCCATTTTTTATCTTGTTTATCCTTGCACACTGACATTTCAACACATCTTGAGAATATGATGTAGAACATCAATGGAGAAACATCAGTCTATCAGATCCCAACTTCATTTGGCACATTTTTGGTCCCTAGTCAGGGCGGTTCAATTTGGTCTGGATTTTATATCTAGTCATGACCCATCTGTGTAGTCTTGCACCAACATGTATTCCCAATGCGCTTTCAAATTGACATCCTTCTTTAGGTCTTAGACTTCATATGGGTTAACCTTTCTTAGATAAATCATCCACATAACCCTATATAAGCAAGTAAACACTACCTCATTTTCTAAATTGGAACTCTTAAGGAATGTATTATAGAACTCACTTCATACACTTGCAAAAGGTATCTAAATCTCCCTAAATATCGTACTAACACATTTTAAGTCATTAGGGAACTACCCATATCAGGTCTAAAGCTAAAAACTAGGTTAAGGAATCCATATATCCTATCTACAAGCTCTAAAACATAATGTCTTTTAAGTATTTTAGCAAGAGCCAAGTCAAATCTAGGATGGTCAAAGTAATTACCAAAATTTGATCAATCATTCTAAATATCACATGCTAGGTGGAGAACGATGTGTGGTTCGAGGCCTGTTCAGAGTAATGCCAATGTTGATGGTCCCTGAGGGTGCCCATAACCATTATAATGTTTTTTTTTGTAGAAATATTCATCCATGGATATGGTTTGATGATGGTTCCATTCAGAGAGCCTTGTTACATGTGTGACAACCAAGGTTTGAAAAAGATAGAAAAATCCAGGAAGGTGAGCAACCCAAAAAAATTTAGGAGCATAATCAAAGAAGTTCCAAGGCCATACAATAAGGATCATGCCCATATGGTATGGTCCTAGAAGTTTGGTACATCCTTGCCCTAGGTTGATGCAAAATTCCATCTTCAGTTGAAAAGGTTAGATAGGTTCAAATCTACTAGTTTCACTATTACATAGTCCTAGATCTCTCTAGAAATAATCTAAAATCAGCTAAGTGCTTATATACATTTTTTTGTTATTTTGAATGCATGTTAGTTTGATTGGTGTATGCAAATTCTTTCTATTTGTTTTAAGTTATAAATATGGGTTTTCTCCCCTCTTTCTGGGGATCCAGAGAAAAAAAAAGGATGGAAGATCATTCTGGAAGTTTGAGGTTAAGGCTAACATTTTCCATTGTTAGAAGTTAGAAGGTGAGGAGTGTGGGAGAAATCTTTGCCATTATTCATTATCCTGCCAACCTAATGCCCATTTCATCTCCATATCAGAGCACAAGCTAAGTCCCCTCGTCATTTCAATTACTTGCCATTTTATATTCCATTATTTTTGCATAATATCTACTGTTCATGATATATTATTACCTATTTAGACACAGGGGTTGAAATCCTCAAGGGGAGTTAACATCCTCTTGGAACTGGTAATGTCCGAGTAATTGCCGCATATTGTTATCTAATCCCATTTGTTTCAGTTTTACAAATCTATCTTAGTTTATCACATAGTTATCTTCTCTACGCCTATAGATCCACATCTGCATCTGAGGTCTTAATCCCTCCATCATTCAAAGTTGTTGGTGGCTTCAAGTATTATCTTTTACCCACGTGAGAACAAGGTTTCTTGATAAACATTTTCACACACCCAATGGGACCGAATCCTAGATCTAGATGTTTTGTGTGTTATTTCACTCATCTTTTCTAACTTGTTATTTTTCCAAGCCTTAGTATTCATCGATCTAATGTTAGTATCGTCACTCATTGAAGTTTCCATGGAGGTACGTGCTCTTATTCTTTTTTATTGAGTTCTATCTGCATGGGAATAAATCCATAAATTGATCTTATGGCTTGACTTATATTTTAAAACTTGGTCTTGCAATAAATATATATCTTGTTTTTATTACTTGCTTTATTTTTCATAAGTGTCTTTAGTAGCACTCTTAATCACCATAAAAAGTATTTAAAATAAATTAATTAGGATACAAGTCAGTCACATTTTGTGATTTATATCCATTTGTCTAGTTTATGGTGCATTCATTGATTTATATCCAGTTAATATACAATATCATTTGTATCCCTTTATCTAATAATATTTAGATCACAAAAAATGCGTAATTATTATTAAATTAATTTAAATTAAATTCCAAAAAAAAAACTTTAAAAATAAACAATAATAGCTAAGATTTGTTATCCTAACTTCCCCGAGCTCTCTAAATATCTACCCACACAACTCCCATCTCCTCTCCCTCACGAGCTATTTCCTTTCACCCGACATCCCACCGAGTCCTCCACATTCCCAACTCGGTCGATGCTTAGTTCCCACCCCTATCCACATCTCCCATGGTCTCCACTTTCCTCTCCAATCAAGTTACCATATATATTTCCTCACTCCTCCCAACATCCCTAAGCTCCTACATCCTTGACCTGAGCTAGTCCTAACAACTCCCCTCACCACTCAACTCGACAACTTCTTTACTACCCATTTGGTTTTTTCATCTCTCTCATCTCCCTGAGCTACTTCCATATCATCCAGAAACCTTTACTCTCTACCCATACACTAACTCGACTCCCACCTTAACTACCCTCTACCCTAATCTTTTCCCATTCTGAGCTGCCCCATCTCCATTTTATCCAACTCCATTCCCTATCATCTCGACCCAACTCGACCATTCCCCACGACCCCATCTCAAGCCACTCAGTATTCCCATATCCCTTTCCTCTGCAAGATTTTTCTTCCACCTACATCAAGCTACTTCCCACTTCACTCCCATCTGAATTTTCACCCACCATGTCGTACACTCTCCGTATTTCCTCCAGATCAGCCATTACTCTCTGAATGGAAAAACCAAAGCTCGTGTGATGAAAAAATCAGAACTCAACTGATCTCAAAAATATACCTTAAAAAAAACTAAAGAAAAAGTAATGAAAATCAAAATAACCAAGTAACAGATTTGGAATAATTTAGAATGTAAATATATATAAGGGAAAACAAAAATTCCTTCCGCAAATTGACGTCCATTGATGTTGTATCTATCAGAGGTAGCAGAGAACCTTCCATGACATTGAAGAGGGAAGGATCTGTTACAAGCTGTGTAATGAGTAAAGAATACCATAAGGTGAATAAGGAATATATCATCTCACATTCATATGGAATTGACATGACAGCTATGTAGCCATTTCTCGAATTGCATTGAAATCAGAAAACAATGATTCTGAATCATTGTCATCGTCCTCTGATCCACCTTAACTTTAATTTGTAGCGAAGAAATATTTACGGATACACTACATGTATTATCTTACATAATACATATTCGGTGTTACACATTTCTTGTTTTATACCTAATATTGATTGTTCAGCTCTAAATGCAAATAGGTATCAAACCATACTTCCAATCTACCCTTGGCTCCTTCATTCCCCTTGCCCAATCGGTCATTCCACTTGACTCCACACTCCCCGCAGTCCTGGCCTCTCATTTCCAGTCACACGATTTCACTAAATGCTCCTCAACAAGACAAACTGACTACATATTTCGACTACTATGATCACTTCCCCATAACGAAGGTAGGATTAGATCCTACTTTATATAAAGTGGATATTAGGGGTAGAAATGTGGTTTGTTAAACAAGATAACCAGAACCTAACCGATGGGACATGATGTTGAACACGAGAAATCAGTTGCTAATAATTTATAAAAGTATCTCCTGGGAAGATCCTTCTCTTCTCGTGGCCACTCGGTTAATCCTCGTTATCCACTCTTGTATTCTATATAGGTTTTCATTTAATTAGTCCATAATTTGTATGATTTATAGAATATCATTTCATAATCATTGGTATTTATTTCATTAGCTTTTGCATTCACTTTCCTAGCCTTCTTATCTTACTACCGATAGTCTATCATTTCGACTCATTCACCAAATTAGTCGACTTTCATCACTAGATTCGAAGTATATTGTTTTTTAGTTTTCCCTTTCTACATCTAATCTTTCCTTTATACATCATCTATTTTTTCCATAGTGCTCTATTATTTAGAAAGACTTTAATTTATCTTGTCCTCTTCTTCCTTTCGGTCTATCTTTTCCCGTCAGTCCATAGTTTATATTATTTATATCGTTCTTGTTTATGCCAATTGTTTACATTGTGTATATTAATCTCGCATTTATATAGCATATTGATATATTTTATAGCTCTTTTTTTAATTCTAATTCAATAAGATGTCTAATACATTTAATCATTTCGAGTGCCAACAATTTATCATAGTACATGGTTTATTCGATTTATAGGATTTCCTATTTATAATTTATTTCATAGTATAAATTAATTATTTCTTAATTTAGATTACTTGTTTCATAATTTAAATTCTTTATTTTTATTGTTTTATACTCTTTGTATACACATGGCATATGATATTTGCATCATATTTCTTAACCATATTAACCGATTACATGTTATTTTCTTTCATAGGTAAGTCTACGAACTTGCAACTACCAACATTATGTTGTCAAAGACAATTATTAACAACTAAAAAAAAACAACAAAAAACACACCTAAAAGTTCTTTCTCCATATCCCTCTTCTAGTTGTGAATGATGCACTTTTAAGGTCACTAGACGTTCCTAGGTTAGTGATTAATACCTCCAAACACATGCAATAAAAAAACAAGGAATAGCATTCTCTAGGTTTTTCAAAAAAAATTCTCTATTTTCTCTTTTTTGCATTGAACTTTCCCTTTTTGGAGTGACTGTCTGCATCAAATGTCACATTTAATTTTGTCTTAAAATGAACCTCATACATCCTGCTTGCTCACATAGCCTAAATAAGGGGTCTAACCTTCTGGATATCACTTATCAAACATTTCCTAATACTTCATGAACAAAATCAACACATTGAAATACTCCTCTCACCTAGTTAACTGATTGGGACTTGAACACCCAATAGGAAACCGTCTCATACATTGCCCTAGAAAAAATTACCTGAAACCAACCTTAGAATTCCATTATTTAGGAGCCTTTGTTATCCACTTTACTTGTTTTTCACATCTCATAATTAATCATGATGATAAAAAATATGTTGCTTGATTTGTTTTTCAAAAAAATACATAAGAATTTTTTTCTCTATTTAACATCTATTGTCACTCTCTCTCAAATCGAGACAACGCAACAATCTACTCCACCGAATGACACTACTTCTCCTAAAAATCTCACCCAATAAGATTCTAAATTCCAAACCATGCCTTCAATTACCCAACCTCCAGTCTCAATGAACTCGATTCCATAGAACCATGTCATGCACAATTATCCCTATCTTTAAACCAATCCTCATATCCTTCAACAAGCCAGTATTCCTAACCCAGCCAACTAATCATCTCCATCTGATCTAGAGACTCTCCGGCCTCCTCCTAACCCCATATATGACTTATTATTCTAAAAATATTCCACAATCTCTCAATCCTCCCAATCTCCTAAATTGGTGGATCGCATTCCACCCACATCCCATTTTGAAAATTCCATTTCATCTATTATTAATAGGCATGTCCAGCCATCTCAACCTCTTCACACTTACATTCCTACCCATCGTATGCTCCAACTATCTCAACCTCTTAAAATCCATATCCCCACTTATAATTTACAACAATACCCTATCCAATTTCAATGAAGAAATCATTTACCAAAGTGTTCAAAGTTAGCCTATGCAGCAATCCCAACCCATGACACATGTTAGTACTTACCAAGAAATTCCCCACACACCTGCACACCCACAAGTTTATCAACCATCTTATCAAGCATGCCACCTGTAATTTTATCAACCACCTTATCAAATGATTTCCAAACTATGCACACATCCAGAAGTGTATCATTTTCCTTATCAAACTACGTTTAAACACCACACAACTAATTCAATCTCAACCTAATATCACATCAAATGTTCCTATTCACACCTTAATGAATTAGTTACCTAATTTATAAACCATTACCTTGGCACCTAAGGATACTTTATCCTATGAACAAATTTGTAACGAACAGATTCATCCACTAGTTCAAATAAAATCCTAACCTCTTAATTGGAAAGTTCCCACATTTACTAAGTTCAACAACAAGGAAGATCCACAAAAACATCTCTTCACATTAAAACACGCATGTTGTTTTATTGTGCATGATCACGATCTACTTCTTCACACTTTCCCCATGTATTCATCTTTTCCTACGTTGGACTAGTACAACAGTATCCTGAAACATTCCATATTCTCCTTCACTCAACTTACTTAGTTGTTCTTAAAACACTTCTCTATCAATATCTCAGAAAAACCACTATCGCTAATTTATACACCATCTGACAGTTTAAATACAAGCCTATCGTTGACTTTTCCACATGATGGTGAGGTGTTATAAACCAACTACCCTTCACTATTCCACAAACCAAAATCATCGAATTATTCTCGTGTTCATGTACAAAACATATATCACCTACTTTACAAATCGAATCATTCTGAACCTCTGATGAAGTATTCACAATGGATCGTAAACTCGAAACCCGTGCCATTGAAAAAGTTCATCTTAAGCTAAGTTCAACCAAATCCAAAATTGAATCTACTAAACCACTCACACATAACAACAAAGTTAAGGGTGCGGCGAAAACTATGACCATTAAACCCTCATCTGCATCTATATCTAACACATGGCCTCAATAATGGGCCCCTCAACCAATAATCAACTATACCCCCTTGGGAGAATCCTATAGCTCCATCTTTGACGAGTTGATGACTGTGAAATCCATCCAACTTCCTCCCATATGACCCATGGATAACTTGCAAGCCAATCCTAGTTGGTATCACAAATCCCACTATTGTAAATATCATTGAGTCAAAGGTCATGAAATTGAGAAATTTCATTGCTTCAAAGATCGTGTCCAACAACTCATAAGTCAAGGGGATATCTAATCAATATCTCGACTATTTAAAATTTACCTAATCAACCACCAAAAAATCAAGGCACACCCTTTAAATCTCAACTATCAAATGCTTACACCATTAACATTGTCAATCAAGATCCCATCTCATCGACAACTCCACATGTTACTACCTTCGACATTATTCCCACTCCTTATTCAGAACCTAACACACCTATGTCAACTTTTACTACTTGTCCTGAACCTCCACCTTCTCCTCTCCTTATCACATCCATGTCAAATTTGACTCTACCATCACTTACTCCACTTCAACAACACCCCAATCTGTCACATTAGATTAATCCTTAGCATTTTTTTCAGCCCCATTGATATCCACACATGTCCCTACTACTCTCACATCTATTCCTTCACCCACATTTACATCAAAAACACTTATTCTTACACCTACATTACTCACAACCATCCAAATTAAACTCAGTTCTACTAAATGCACCTTTACAACCCCACCTTTGACATCAATCCCATTATCAAACATATCATTCTTACCCCTCAGAAACTTTATAAAACAACCAATCCCATCTACTTCTACACCAGAAAATACTCCTACTTTTGTTGCATTACCCATATGTCAACTTCATCGGTTATCACATCTCCAAATGTGCTAGATATTCCAACATCCCTATTTATCCCACCTACCCCTATATCTATCATATTAACAAATCAACCTATCTCTACCTTGACATCTTTACCAAATCCTTTCCTGTGGCCTCATCACCCGGTCTATCACAACGAACAAATCTTGTTGATATGAAACCCTATCAAATATACCCTTTGAAACATCTATTGAACCAACACATCCACCTAAATAAAATAAAGATGATTTACATTATCCCTCCACAAAATAAACTCTTTCCATACCATAACCTAAACAATCTACATCTCATATAAATATCATTAATCGCATCATACAAATAACTATTTCTCCATTAACTTTCTCATCTTGTTTTAGGACATTTTCTACATTAATAACCACACCAACACTGTCGGATCCTGTGGTTGAGATTATTATGATCCCTGCTAGGAATAAATCTTCTTGGGTGAAGTCTAAGGCTCATGGAAAACATCCCCAACAGTTCCCTGCACATCCTCGAAAACATTCATATTTTTCCTCTTCTCAACAATCCAATTGCACAACATCCATTTTAGGATCATTCGCTCCATCTGTGACATCTTGCAATGATAAATTTATAGGCAAACAATCCAATCCTCCAATCCAATTCAATATTTCATCTAAGATGTATAATCTACCCATCCAATGTACATCCTCACCTAAATCTAAATCCAAACAACACAATCCTTCAACTAAATTTGATTTGTATTCAAAAACAAATAATTTACCCATCCAATTTGTTATCCCAATTTTTACCCCCGAGTAAAATTTATCAAACATGACCTTGCACACGATATAATCAAAGGGTCAACTCATTATTGCGAGCCCATGTTTCAAATCCAATATTCAGGTTGCAGGCAGGACTCTATAATAGAGGAGAAGGGTCAACGAAGGATTAAAAAATGTCAAGGGATGAAAGAGGCTCATAGGAGGAAAACATGAAAGTCTCAAATTTTTTGGACTTAGACGCATATGAGTCGACTCAGGGATAAATAGTAGATTTGTAGAAGGTGCCATGTGTCAGCTTAGCACAACTCCAAAAGAAACATAAAAAAGGTAGGTCCCAAATGTGTGCTAAGCCTCCACACGTTCAATCGACACAACTCCAGAAGTGAGTCCCAATGGATAGTCCCTAAATGAGCGTGAAGCTTCCATGTGTCCCAAGTCTAAAGTAAGATCTCATCGGCTGTTGAAAAAGTCACAAACCCACGGAGCGTGTCATGTGCCTCATCAGCATAAATCCAAGGATAGAATACAAAATAGAGACCCTAAATGAGCAAAAAATCTCAACGTCTCTCGGGTCCAATAGAAATCAAATGGAGAGCGGGCCCAAATCGTCTAAGTATAGGTGGGTTGGGGGAAACCCCCACGTGTCTCAATGGCACCACTTCAAAGGAATGATCAAGAGTGGAGGCTCCAAACTTGTAACATCCCTCCACGTGTCTACAATTCAAAAAGGGGAAAACCTGGCCTTTTAAACCGACTAAGTATGAAAGAACCGACAGAAGCCTCCACATGTCTTAGTGGCACACCTTCAAGGGTTTTGTTATACCAATTTGACCCCCTGAAAAATTGATCAAACATGACCCCACACAAAATAAAATCATAAGGGTCAACTCTATCCTATGAGATCACATTCAAATCCAACAATCAAGGGGCAAGAGGGCTCTACAATGGAGGAGCAAGGTCGGTGAAGAATCAAACAATATCAAAGGAGGCTAGAGGATCATAAGAGGAAAATGGGGAAAGGCTCAAAGTTTTTAGAATTAGCTGCATACGAGTCGACTCGGGGCTAAACAACAAACTCGCAGAAGGTGTCATGTGTCAACTCAGTGTAATTCTAAAAGGTGCATCAAAAAATTAGGTCCCAAATGTGCGTTGAGCCTCCATGCGTCCAATCAGGGAAACTCCAGAGGTGAGACCCAAGGGATAGTTCCTAAATAAGCGTGCAACTTCCACTTTTCCCAGGTCTAAAGGAAAGTCACATTGACCGTTAAAAACTCACAGACCCATAGAGGGTGCCACATGCCTCATCAGCGTATCTGCAAAGGTCAAGCCCAAAATTCACTCCCTAAACAAGCATTATCCCTCCATGTGTTCAAAGACCTCAAAAGTTACACTAGACATTGAAAACTCTACGAGCCAGAAGAAGATGCTATGTGTCTCTTCGGCGTAACTTAAAAGGTAAATAAAAAAGTTGGTTTCTAGGTGATCATGGAGCTTCCACGTATCCCAGGTCTGAAAAGGTAGAAGAATAAGCTATTGAATTAGCTAAGGAAAGGAGAACTAGTAGAAGCCTCCATGTGTCTCAATGGCATAAATTCAAAAGGTGCGGCCGAAAGAAGGACCTTGAACTAGTGCCAACTTACCATGTGGTCAAAGCCCAAAAGTTGAACCGGCCCCAAATCGGTTAAGTATAGAAGAGCCAGTGGAATTATCCACATGTCATCTCGGCACAATTTCAAAGGAAGAATCAAGAGTGGGTTCCCAAATGAGTACGGGTTTACCACGTGGTCAGAGTCAAAAAATGGGATAGAGTAAGCTCAAATTATCTAAGTATAAAAGGATCAGTGGAAGCCTCCACACGTTGGCTCAGCACAACTTCAAAGGAAAAATCTGGAGGCAAGTCCCAAATCCATGTGTCCCGGGTTAGACATATGAGCCCGCTAAACAAAAGGGACTTACCCAAAACATAAAGAAATAGAGCAAAGCTGCGGAAGGAGCCACATGTCTCTTCGGTACAAATTCAAAGAAAAAATCCAAAAGTGGTCCCCAAATCCATGCTAGCTCTACACATGGCCATGTTTTGAGTCAAAGCGAGCCCGTGGGTATGGGGAAGACTTTTTGCCAAAGTGGAAAATGTGGGTCGGCGAGCCCGAAGATGACTTTTGGGAACTTTAAAGTTTTAGGGCCGGGAGAGTTTTTTACATCTTTTGCCACTTTCTTAAAAGTATAGCTTGAAAGTATGGGCCCCCGAGCCTGAGGAGGTTTGTTCACGAAATGGAAAATGAGAAGCTTGCGAGGGATTTTGGGAAAAAGGTAATTGCGAGCTTGCAGGGATGCGGGGCGTGTTTTGTACTTTGTAATTTTTGTGTAACATGCGTAAAGTGTATTTCAGGCCCGCAAATCCGTTTTATAAAATTGTTTTTTTGAAATTTTTATATGAATTTGATTCAAGTATTCAAATGGGTATATATTTCGATGTAGTGCTCAAAACTTTAGTTTTAACATGGTTAGGTGGGTGGAAAATAGGAAAACGTATTTCATGCCATTAATGTATGATTTGATCACTTCAATAACCAAATCAGATTTGATTTGATCCTCTTATCTTCCTTCTTCAACATGCCAAACAGACATGGAGAGGCAAACATGAAAGATTGTAGGTGGATTTGTAGGGGGCATTGATGGTTGGTAACTGAGCTTCCAAATCATATTTCCCACCTCGTTTTCTTCTCCTCTCTTCGCTTCATCTATAAAGGTAAGAGCTTGGCTCATTGTAAAGGGTTAGACATTCTTGCTTTGCACTCTCCCTTTTTCTCTGCTATGTAAGAGAATTTGTGGAGCCTCAAACCCCTCCATCCAAATTGTAATGTAATTTGTACCTCTTGGTGACTGTAATGCACTATATCAATTATTGGAGTAATTGAATAATTTTTTGGATGATTTCAACCCTCTCTTATGTTTATTTTCTTCTTCCTATTCCCTCATTGCAATTTCTGGTCATCTGTGCAAGGTGGTTGTATTACATTTTAATGCTCTGTCTTTGATAGAAAACTCAGTGTTAAGCATTCCTTTGGTGTATCACCTTTGTTAGTTTAGGTTTCATTTCTTTTATTCTCTTAACCCTGTCTCCCTAGCAAGTTAGAGTAGGATTTACAACAACCCTCTACAATTTGAACGTGTGCACCTAAATAAAGGAATAGGAGCCGACCTTCATCCAAAGAGCTCTCTTGACTCATAAAGTCCCACACTTTGAGAGATGCTCCATGTTTTCCAGTCGCACTAAGGATCTCAACGCATCAAGTTACATATTTTAGGATTGTTGTAATTATAGGCTAATGGGTCAAAGACAAAGGTGGTCCCCCAAACTAGCACGGAGCTTCTACGTGTCTTAGGTCTGAAAAGAAGAATTCAAAAGGAGGCAGAACTGGCCGTTGAAAATTCTAAATAGGGTAGAACTAGTGGAAGGTGCCACATGCCTCCATGACATAAATTCAAAAGGCACAGCCTAAAGAAGGACCTTGAACTAGCGCCAACCCGCCACGTGGTCAGAGCCCAAAAGTTAAACTGGCCCCAAATCGGTTAAGTATAGAAGAGCCAGTGGAATTCTCCACGTGTCATCTCAACACAATTTCAAAGGAAGAATAAAGAGAGGGTTCTCAAATAAGTGCGGGTTCACCACGTGGTTAGAGTAAAAAAATGGGAGAGAGCGGGCCTGAATCGGCTAAGTATCTAAGGATCAACGGAAGCCTCCATACATCGGTTTGGCGCAACTTCAAAGGCTAAATATGGAAGTAGGTACAAAATGTGTGCTGAGCCTCCACATGTCTTCGAAGGTAGTTTGAATTTTTTGGCTTTTGTTTCGAAAAGACGTAAAGTATAAAATCAAGCCACACCTCTGTTGATGCCAAGAGAAGCCACATTTTAGGCCTAAATTACATGCAGGGAGGTGGGGCTTGGAAGTTATTTTTTCCAAAAGTTGGCGGGTGGGCCTGACGAAGACTTTTTTCCAAAGTGGAAACTGTGGGCTGGCGAGCCCAGAGATGAATTTTGGAAACATTTTGGAAGTGTGGGCCTGCGATCCCGAGGATGTTTTTTTGCCAAATGCTAAAATTGAATTTTATTCCTGTGGAGTGCGAGAGGTTTTGCACCTTTTTACAAAAAGCAAAATTTGTATTTTCGGGGCCACAGTTCTGCTTTGCCAAGATTACATTTTTTCCATTTTTGCATAGTCTCAATGAAGAATCTTAAGATGGCCATAACTTTTGACTGGAAGCTCAGAATTGAGGAAGAGAAGAATTTTAAGAAAGGTCTCAACATCCTCTATACCATGAAAGCCTGAAAATTTAATTTTGGAAAATTTAGGTTAGTGAAAATTAGGAAAACCTCTTTCATGCCATTAATAAAGGATTTGATTGCTTCAACTACCTAGATCTGATCTACATTTTCAATGTTTCCTTCTCCAACACTCCAAACAGACATGAGGAGCCAAAATTGATAGCTTGTAGGTGGATTTATAGGGTATTGATGTTTAGTGGTTGAGATTTAAGAGTAGAATCGAGTTTCTCTTCCTTCTCTCAAGTTTTCATCATCTATATATTGTAAACACTTCTCATTTGAGAGGGGAGAGACATTTTGGGTGTGGGAAACTCTATAAAAATTTTATACTGAGTCCATTTTGAGTTTTAAGCCTTCTCTTATGCCTAGCAAGCATGTTTGTTCTTCTGAGCATCCATATAATAGTTTGTGCACCTTATAGAGCAATAAAATCATGTTTTTTTGGTATTCTTCAACCCTTTCTCATGTTTTGATTGTTTTTCTATGCCTCTCCATCTCATGTTTGTTTCCTATGTATGTATTTCACATTTGTAGGTGTAATATGTCATGTTTTGTGGAGTTTCGATGGCAGATTTAGATATGGGTCTGTGTCATTTATGTCTGACCTCCCTCATCTCCTTTTTCCCATATTTTATCCTCCCTCAGTAGAGTATCTCGCCACTTCCTTTTTTGGTGTATCACCCCTTAGTTTAGGCTATCTTTTACTCTCTCATTGTCCCTATCTCCTCAGAATGGGTAGATTAGGATAGATTAGTTTTTATTTCACTAGAGTAGCTTGTGGAAGGTAGTTTAGGAAGCAAGAACCAACTTTATCTAGAGGTCCATATTAGGTTTGGAAGTCCAACAACTTGAGATATTGTCTAATGTTGTGTAATAATACCAAATGCCCCACTCAGATCCATTTCAAACTCTGGAAATTTGGGGTTGTTGTGATTTTTCTACAATAGTTTTGGCACACCCGGTGGGAGAGGTCTGAAGCACCTTACAACTTCATCTTAGTAGGTTGGTGTGTTCCTGTTAAGTTTCAGCCTTTTGAGGCACATGCAAAGCACATCTGGTGACTCCATCTAGTCAACAACCCAATATTTATAGTTTCAGACCTTTTCCATCCATTCCCATCCATTATTATTTCCTCATCTTTCATCTTCTACTGTTCATGAAGTTGTGTAATCATGACTTCATTTTCATCTTGGAATTCACACTTGCATTAGTAGAAGTGCAGTACACCTCCAATGTATTTCACAACTCCTCCAGATTAGCATTATGATCAGATTCAAAATTGTCATGCTTACCCATATGAGTAGTGTCAAAACCAGTTTGACGATGGATCTTATTAGGAACAAGGGTATGCATGCAATGAAAATGGTCAAACCGAGAATGTTGGTTCACTAGAGAAGATTCAGAGGATAGAGGCATGCAAGACACTCAATATTGGTTGCAGGACACCTTTTCCATGGTTATGCCCTATGCCAAGACATTTAAGCTCATAGGAGAAGTTGGACTTCATGATTGACATGCTGCCCTAACTTGCATAGTGGGCTGAGGAGATAGAGGCCTACAAACTTGGTGTCTGGGAGCCTTTTCAGTGGGTAAGTCCTAGAAAATCATCTAGTCATTTCATCTCCATTCCCCAAGTTACACCATCTCAACTGGAGTTTCAATTTTAGAGCTTCCCATCTACTTCCCCAAGTACTGAATTCCCTTCTCCATCCCCTAGTCTTCCATCTCATCTTTTTTCCTCTTCCCTTTTCCCTTCCAAATTTGATTCCCCTCCACAAGAGCTAGAAGCAATGCCTTCCCCTCAACCAAAAACAAGGAAAAAACAAGTAGATAACCCACCCACCACTCCTCCTACTCTCCCAATTCCATGTGAGGGAGAGACTCCAAAAACCAATTAAGGAGACTAACAAGAAGAGGAACCTAACAGAGAAGAGATGATAGAAAATATAAAGAGTTCGGCTTCCAAATTGAGGTTTACAAAGATCCGCTTGTTGGTTAATCCCATGGAAGAGGCTGTGGTCAAGACAAAAGTGGTGGAAGCTTCGGTTACAACACAAACAAGGGAAAAAGGAGATAATCCAAATCCAAGAGAGGAGGAGTGCATTCCAGTTGTGAAGGAGAACCATATAGTTCCATATGCTCCAAGTGTGGAGTAGGCCATAGAAGAACCTTCAGTTCTTCCTCCCACATCATCCCCTTCGAGATATGATGTTGAAGAAGAGTTTGATCTTTCAAAATTCATGTTTGAGGATGAAGGGAACCAAGGTGAGAAAGTTATAGATTAGAAGGAAACCATGGAGGAGGTCGAGCACATGTAGTAGGACAACAAGGAGGCAGACTGTCTGTCAGACTTGGAGGATTACTTTAATGGAGAGGAGCCTAAGAAGATAAAATCATTTTCTCCTCCATCATCCACCTTCCAAGCACATGAGCCTATTGCTATGGAGTAGAGCATTCAAGGACAACAGCCTGCACTTCATAACAGCCCTCTGGAACAAAGGTTGTAAGATACGAATCTTCCATGTTCTTCACAAGAGAAGGAAGGGAAGGAGCAAGAGGATGTCATCATCTCTTCCACACCATCCACATAGGAATATCTGCAAGAAGACTCCATTTTTGGAGTTAAATATCATATCATTGGGCACATTCAAAGGACCAGACCGTGCCTTATTAGGTACTTGGCTTCATTGGAGCCAAGGGAGAAGCCAAAACTAGTCATTCCTACTTCAAGGCATGAGGATGACTATCAAAGTACCAAGGATCAGCTACAATTCCTCTTCAATCCAAATATAGAGCAACTAAAAGTGTTATTTTTCTTATTTCTAGTTAATACCTTGATGATATGGGTGGAGGATTGACCTCTTGTCAGTTTTTCACTCATACAAGCAGCCATATTTAGTGTCAAATCATTTGCATGGCTTCCCTTTTTGAGAAAGGGGAGCTACTTCTCCCTGCCAGTTGTAGGATTTGTTTGAGTTCCATTTTCTTCTGGTTAGTTTAGGTTAGTTTAGGTTTTTTTTCAGTAGAAGAGGTGCTTTTTCACACTCTACATGTTCCACTTAGAGCATGTATGATTTTCAGTTTTATGCATAATGTGTGTTGTGGTGTTTTTTTCTCATGCGCAGTCCATTCAGGGATCAGATTTGTGTTTACCAAGAAGACTCCATGCCCAATGGATGCTTCAAGGCCATTGATCATTTCATCTAGCAGGAAGATGTCCCCATGAGTCACCAAACTATTATCCCAATTTTTCCCCCAGTTAAAATTGATCAAACACGACCCTACACAGGAGATAATTGAAGAGTCAGCTCAGCATTGCAAGCCCATGTTTCAAATCCAATAGTCAAGTTGCAGGCAGGACTCTACAATGGAGGAGTAGGGTCAGAAAAGGATAAAACAACATCAAAGGAGGCCAGAGGCTCACAGGAGGAAAATGGAAAACACTCAAAGTTTTTAGACTTAGCTGCATACGAGTCGACTTGGGGCCAAACAACAGACTCGCAAAAGGTGCCATGTGTCAGCTCGGCGCAACTCCAAAAGGTTCATCAAAAAGGTAGGTCACAAATGTGTACTAAGCCTTCACACGTCCAATTGGTGTAATTCAGAAGTGAAACCCAAGCAAAAGTCCCTAAATGAGTATGAAGCTTCCACATGTTCTAGGTCTAAAGGGAGATCTCATTGGCCGTTGAAAAGTCACAGACCTGTAGAGGGTGCCACGTGCCTCATCAGTGTAACTCTAAGAATAAAATCCAAAATGGAGACTCTAAATAAGTGCAAAATCTCCACGTGTCTTGGGTCAAATAGAAATCGAATGGGCAACAAGCCCAAATCAGCTAAGTATATGAGGGTCATTAGAAGTCCCTACGTGTCTCAATAACACAACTTCAAAGGAATGATCAAGAGTGGAGGCTCTAAACTTGTGCCAGCCCTCCACGTGTAAAAAATTCAAAAAGGGGATTGAGCCGATCGTTTAAATTGACTAAGTATGAAAGGAACGGTGAAAGCCTCCACGTGTCTCAGCAGAGCACCTTCAAGGGTCGTAGCTGAAGGTAGTCCCCCAAACAAGTGTTGATCTTCCAGGTGTCTCAGGCCTGAAAAGAAGCAGTCAAAAGGAGGTTAAACTGGTCGTTGAAAATTCTAAATAGGGCAAAGCCAGCGGAAGGTGCGACGTGCCTCAATGATGCAAATTCATAAGGTGTGGCCTAAAGAAGGACTCTGAACTAGCACCAACCTACCACATGGTCTAAACCCGAAAGTTGATCCAGCCCCAAATCGGTTAAGTATAGAATAGCCAACAAAATTATCCATGTGTCATTTCGATGCAATTTGAAAGAAAGAATCAAGAGCAGGTTCCCAAATGAGCACAGGTTTGCCACATGGTCAGAGTCAAAAAATGGGACAAAGTAGGACCGAATCAACTAAGTTACAAAGTATCAGTGGAAGCCTCCACGCGTCAGCTCGGTGTAACTTCAAAGGAAAAATCTGGAGGCAGGTCCCAAATGTCTGTTGAGCCTCCACATGTCTAGGTTTAGACATATGTCCTCACCAAAAAAAAAGTTTCACATGGCCATGTTTCAAGTCAAACCGGGAAGGTGGGTCACCAGAGGTAGTTTAATTTTTTTTGCCTTTTGTTTTGAAAAGGCGTAAACTATATAAGCAAGTTGCACCTCCGCAGATGCCTAGAGAAGCCATGTGTCAGGCCTAAATTACATACTGGGAGGTAGGACATGGAAGGATTTTTGCCAAAAGTGGGCCAACGGACCTGGGAAAGACTTTTCACAAAAGTGGAAAATGCGGTCCGGTGGGCCCAAAGATGACTTTTTGGAAACATAAAGTTACGGGGCCACAGGAGTTTTTTGCATTTTTTGTAACTTTCATAAAAGTGCAGTTTGCAAGTGTGGGCCCGCAATACCAAGGAGGTTTGTTCACCAAATACAGAAAGTGAATTTCAGGCTTGCAGAGTATGAGAGGTTTTACATCTTTTCACACAAAGAACAATTTTGTAATTTTGGGCCCGCGGATCCTCTTTTCCAAGATTAAATTTTCACCATTTATGAACAGTGTCGATGCAGAATCTTTAGATGATCAAAATCTTTTGACTGGAAGCTCAAATTTGAGCAATAAAAGACTGTTTGGAAAGGTCTCAACATTCTCTATGCCATGCAAGCCTCAAAAAATAATTTTGGCAAAGTTAGGTGGGTGAAAATTACGAAAACATCTTTCATGCCATTAATGAAGGATCCAATTGCTTCAAATCTCCCTATCTCCTTGGAATGGTTAGATTAGGATATATTAGTTTTTCCTGCACTAGAGTAGCTTATGACAGGTATTTTAGGAAGTAATAACCAACTTTTCGCTGGAGGTCCATCTGAGGTTCACAAGTCCCACAACTTGAGAGATGGTTCAATGTTATGCAATCACACCGATTACCCCACTCAGATCCTAGGACATTCAGGGGTGCTATGATTTTGCAACAACAAAATCTACATTCACTTTTTCTTCTAACTCCAAGGTGAAATATCCTATCAAAACCCACAAGAATTACCTTTCCGATGACACTTCAATGGATTCTTACACAAATATCCTTCGACATTTAACTCGGATATCTTCCATCACATTTCCTCCCATTAAATCCTTTAATCTCTATGGTCCCAATCAATCATGGTTCAAGCCTAATTGAATTTGCGCTTATCATTGTACCGTGGGCCATGAAATTTAATATTGTAAGGAATTTCAAACAATCATCCACAACCTTATTAAGAAATATTATTTCGTCATTCAGGGGAAAGTTCCTTCTCCATCTACATTGAATCCAATTCATATTTTATCTGTTGGGTCTCCCACAATTCCTTTATCCATATCATCCCTTAATATCCCTCCTGGACATGACATTCCTCCTAAGGAAGGTCCTCCATTATCCATCAATACCACTTATCTTAGTAAGCACACTTGTTGTCTCTAGCCATTTATCCCATCCAAATCTAAAACAATCTCATCTAAACTCTTTTGAAATACTTTAACTCCTTCACATTTAATTCATTAGAGGAGCGACCTTCCCTCACCCTTGAGTATATCATCCATACAACACCCTTATCACTAGGGGACTTCACTCCTTGACATTTTTTGGTTTACCTCCTTCAAATTCATCTAATCTAAATTAAATATGCCCAAATCCTCATCTCATTCTAACTCCACCATTGTGGCCATTTTTGTCCTTCCATTGAGGGACCATATTTCCATTTTCATTCAAGTCCACCATTGTGGTCATATTTGTGTCTCTCTTGGGGCACCATTTATTTTCATCAAAATCCACCATTTTGGTTATATTTTCGATTCCTTAAGGACATAGTTTTATTTCCTTCTTGTCTATCACATCTAATCCTATCACAACTTCACTATTTTCCCTCTCTTGTTATTAAACAAGAGACATGACCTCTTAATGCATTACAATTATGACTAGTCCACTGTTAGCAGATCTATTAATGAGCACTATGTTATATCCTTAGATCATTTTTTCATCCTTATCCCTTTCCATCTGTCATTGTAATGATATAAATTATGTGGTCTACCTTCACTACTTTGATATGACCCCATAACCATTACATCCATCACCCTCTCTTTCTCATATTGCAGCCATGCAAATGGTCCAGGGGTGTCTATTGTACATTCATTATCCCCTCCTAAGTGGTCTACTTTGTTATTCCCATCTATCCCCCATGTAAAGCTAAAATTCAAGTATGCAAAAGGAAAAATCAAATTTATCAAAAATAGACTTATCCCTTTAAGGACAGTTGTTCATGAAAAAAATAAAAGAGAAAAAGAAAATCATACAAATCAAATCAAAGTAAAATCAAAAGACATAGATCGATTCCCTGAAGGAGGGATATCATACATATTATTCTTGTCATCCATATTTATGTATATAGTAGACCATACCCGTGAAGGATGGCTACTATGTTATTATAGCATTTGGAAGGTTTCCTGCATTGATCATCCTTCCTTTTATTAGCATTCTTATAAAGTGTTCTGCATAGATCAAGTTACCTCTATTCTTGTTCTTCCCCTTTCCCAGAGTTGGGGGCATAGACTTAAGGAACACCACCTTTGGAGAACCTTATTCCCATGTACAAATCACATCTCCAATCCTTTTTTCATGTAAACATTAGCATTATGAGAATATTTTATCCATATTTCCTCATGGTCTTTTGTTATAACTAACTATCTTTTGTTATGTATTAACACCTTCTATTGGCTACAAGTGAAATTATTTGAGTGGTAACTGTACGTACCCAAAATTGTAAGGTACTGTACTGCGGAACGGTGTAATAAGTGCCCCAATGATGATACAGGTCTCTTCGCAAGGTGTTCGGGATCCAGAAAAGCCTTACGGATATGCGTTAACATCCCGCTTAGCCCCTGCGTGCTTTGTTTTCCCTATTTTTCCTCTTTTCTTGGCCTTTTGGTCTTCAGTGACGAAACCGCCGCCCTGCCTGGGCGGCGGTCTCGTGACCGCCTCCCTGAACAGGGCGGCGGTCCTGTAACCGCCACCCTGAGCAGGGCGGCGGTCCCGTGCGCGTTTTCCAGAACGTGCTTTTGACGGAACGCACGCAAAGATCAACGACTCACCAGCTTTTCTTGCCGACTTAAGCTTGCATTAATGTTTTTGGTCCCCTGGAATAGTGTTTTTCTTTTGTTTAATGTTTAGGAGTTCAGTTTGGATTTGATCTTTGCATGTTTGGATTCCTATAAATGCATGGTTTGTGCACATGCAAATGGCCCCTGATCTTAGTTCTGAATTTTGCTCCAAAGTTTGTTTTAAATTTCTTGTTGCAGTAGATTTAGTTTTCCTTTGCTTAGGTTTCTAGTTTTCCATTGAGTGCCTTGGTTAGTTTTGTATTGCAGCTGGTAAGCCACATATCCAACTTGTGCAAGTGCAAACATCATTTGGGCCACCATTTTCAATCCAATCTTCATGTTTTCAGTACCATGGTCGTTTTAGTTTGCTCAGGATTGGTAGAACAGTTTATTGCAGGTTTGTTTTAGCTTTATGTTACTGTTGGTAAGCCACAGACCCAACTTGTGCAGACAGCATTATTATTTTGGAGTAGAACGGTCTAGGTAGCCATTAAAGTTGCAGGTTTTGCTCTTCATACAGGCTAGTCTCAGGTTCTGGACGCTCTTTGTTGCATGATTCGCAGTAGACCCCGCTAGGAATTGCATAGGCCAAGCTCTGTACTCTTGTGCTATCCCTCTCCTATCCGCATTCTATTCTGTCTGCATTTTGAAGGCTGTCCATTGATCCAAATACTTATTCCTGTTGATGCAAGCATTTCACGCTTTTCTGGATTCACGTGAGCACAAAGAACGTGGAGATCATACTGAGGGGACAAGAACATACACACCGTCGGATTCGCCACTGTTCTGCGAAATCCAGGTTCCATCTTTCAAAGTTATAATTAGAACTTATCAAATAAAGTAGTTAATCGTTTTATTTCAGTTATTTCCATTCTCGATATTGCCAGGGAGGTTGTGGGGATTGATAGTTTCTGAGAAACTATGATTCATTCCTCACTTCTGAGGTAGGATCGAGAATCTTGCAGATAGATTAGTTATTTCATTGTTTAGGATAGATATACGAAATTGCACAGACAAATAGCTACACTCGGCTATTTTGTTTGTTTTACGTTGTTAAGTTTAGTTGTCAATTCTAAATATTTTAAATAGCTGCTTTCTTATAAATTGCCAGAAAATACAAAAAGAAATTATATATGTTAGAAGTACACTTAGTTTTTACTTTATCATAGTTTGTTTCATTATTGCTTTTGTATGACAATTACGGGACCCAGGGAGCCCAGGGAATACATTTTCGAGCCAATTGTGCCCCAGCCCAATACCGTAGTGGCAATAACTGATATTGACCAAAACCTTAGGATACAAGTCTTCCAAACAACAACAGACTTCCAACAGATCAGGTCACAGTTGAGAGGGTTAAATATCGAAGACGACCAAGCACATCTGTTTTGGTCAAATCAGCCAAACTACAGGTTATCCTAGAAAACATCCGCATGACTGTAGAAGGATTTGAAAAAGAACAAATATTCGGGTGCGATCCTTTAGTTCCACAGCCAGACGCTGGAGACACCCTAGTAGATATAGATACCAGCTTAAGAATCCAAGTCGCTAGAACACCTGTGAGGTATTCTGAGAAAATCGCACAATTGCTGATTCTAAACGTAGAAGCTGAAAAGGCTTACGACTACTGGATACTAGGGATCAGAACTTGATCTCCCGTATGACCATAACGGGACCGCAACAACCAAGAGTCTATGGTTGTGATCCCCAGATCCCACAGCCCAACGAATCCACAAGTCAGTTAGATATAGACACTGGCCTACGCACATTAGTATTTCAGTCTACCCCACTTCCACCTATCATCGTCGAACAACTGTCCTTACTAGATATAGCGGCTAACGAAGCTAGGGAATTCTGGACTAGGCCAGAAAATCGTCCATAGAGTCGACTATTTTCATTGTCCGCCATATGACCTTATCAGGAGATATATACGAAACAATCCCAGGTCACTTCCCACGTATTCCGCAGCCCATAGATCGAATCACGCCAGAGCTCGATATTGATTGGAGCCTTCGAGCAGTCATCCTCGCTGATCGATCTATCACACCAGTCCAAGTAAGAAGGGCCTTCTTTGCCTTAGATTCGCAAATACCATTAGTGCGTGTCGAAGACATTAGATTGCCTAACTAGCTTGTCAGCATATTCTACCCCCACCGGCTGTCTCGGCACGACCTCGGGAGGTCGGGTACGCAGAAGAGTTACTTGTCGATTCTCACGCTCGCCTGTCACTTTTCCGACGTACAAAATTGGTGAACCCGACGTGAAACAAGCAATTCTTTCACCTTCTCTTTGAGAAGTTTTATCTTCTCCAAATCACCTTCGCTCCTTCCCATTATTCTGCGGGTATTCATATACCCCCCGAATATGTCGGGATTCGATGCATACGGCAGACCCCTCTTGGGTCTTGAGGCATACTACGCCCAACAGAATAGGCAATCATCACCCTCACTCTCAATGTGGGGCGACAACTATTCAACTAACCAATTGTCAACACAAACACCAAGGACTAGATATAACTCGTCCTTTCAAACAGAGGGGTTGGAGCAAATTGCTCAAACACAAACAGAGCCTTCAGGCTCAAACAATATGACATTGACTGGAGAATCTGCTTCATCTCCTCAGGTGTTACTCAGACCACATATTAGTAGACAATCGGATCCATACCTGGTCTTGGATGATGGACAATCAATACCTTATCCTAGGAGTGAACAACGCTCCCGGGGTATGTACCCACCTATAGGAGGTTTACAAGTACAACCTGAGACCCATTTTCAAGAAAATACCTCTACAGGAAATATTCTTGGAGAAACTTGGCAAGATAGCAATCAATTCATGACAGGCTATCACATGCCTATACAACACCGGGATATACAACAAACGCCACCAAGGCACGATATCATGGCTTCACCAAACGAAGTCATTTCAAATCTAATGGAAAAGGTTAGAGGATTAGAACTTGCCCAAGCAAGTCAAAATTCAAGAATCATACAAACAGGGAATTCCAATCCTCCGCACCATCCTAGCCAAGTAGATCTCCTCACAGGAGTAGGCACACTGGGTATGACTCCTCAATATTCACAACAAGTACCAACTAGACCCACTATCGCCAATACTGTTCCTCTAGGTCCAGTGCAAAGCAATCCATTCCTGGATAGTACCCCTTCGTACTTAAACATGTACTCCAAATCACCACAAGGGGATTTGTACTCATCCCCCGGCATGTTTACTCAAATACAAGGATTGCCTTATGCCCCTGCTAACGCGTACGTTACGCCATATCAACAACCCGTTCCGCCACCACCTCCTCAACAGGCACCATCAATGGTTGAGACGTATGCAATAGGGACTTATTCGGAATATTTAAAAGAGCCCTTAGATTTCGCCATACGAAGCGTTATGCTTCCAAGGCCTCTTCCCGATTTGCCTAAATACAAAGGAGAAGGAGATCCGAATGCGCATATCAAAGCTTACGCTACAGCCATTCGTGAATTACTCCCATGGGATGGGGTTGTTGCTAAAATATTCCCTAAGACATTGGAGGGCATTGCTCTTGATTGGTATTATAGGATACCTGAAGCTTCCATACACTCGTTCAAACAACTTGTGTCTGAGTTCATCAAAGCCTTCGACATGAACAAACTACTAAGGACAGGAATCAGGGAGTTCTTGCACATCAAGCAAGAACATAACGAATCTGTCGCCCATTTCATCCAAAGGTGGCGCACAGTCCTTTATTCCTCGGCAAGCGCTCCAAACATGGATCAGATGGAACTATGCGATTTATTCCTTCATTCTCTTAGCAGAGAGGTGAAGGAAGAAGTCCAGAAGTTCCCACTAAGGACTTATGACGAAGTACTTGAGAGCGCTCTGCGAATTGATCAAGCAGCGATAGATAGTGGCCGTAAGACGTATGGAACAAACGGGAGGTTAATCACCTCTACTCAAAATATTACAACCACCACAAACGTCAATCAAGGACCCAAAATCCTCAACAAAAATCGTGGGGTAACAACGGATGGGGTAACTGACCAGCCCAAGAGGGTAAATGTCATTAATACTCCGTCGCAAACAAACAACCAAAAAAACAACAATTTTACCCCGACGATCAATACGGTGGATTTTAATAATCCACAACAACAACGGCGAAATCCCATGCAAGGACCAAGCCAAAACTCATTTGGTTACCAAAACCAAAGTCAAAACCAAAAACAACAATTCCAAAACTTTGGTCCTAATAGGCAACAGTTTGACCGGAATTTTAGGCCACAATACACACCAAACCAACAAAACGGGAATTATAATCCCAATTCTTATTGTGGTTTCCATAAAATTCAAGGGCATGACACTAGAACGTGTCGTGATTACAACAAATTCATGCAACGCTTGCCAAATGAACAAAAACAATTTTTTATGGATATGTTCTTAGCAGATCCTACGTCGCCAACGACAAATACCTTCGCAGGGGCAGTTTCCCCTCAGAATGCCCCTCTCAAGATCTTTAATGATCCACTCCCAAATCATGATAGCGATAGGTTAAAACCAACTGGAACAAACAAAGGTGTAATAACAGGAAATAACGATCACGAGGCCTCAACCTCGCTAAATCCGTTGGTCGCGCCACAACTAGGAAGTCAACCACGACCTAAGGTAGTTGGATTAGTAGAGTTAGATTCCGATTTACCCGTTGAAGCAATTACAAGGACACGAGAATATTTCTCTCAATCAAGTCCTAGCCATCTGCCGGAAGCAGATAATGTCCAACAAACCATAGCAAAACCTATGGGTGCTTACGATCTAATTAATGATCTAACAAAAACCTTCTCGCATATTTCATTCCTTGATTTACTAAAGAATTCCCCTGCTCATAGGGCTGCTCTTTTAGAGGCGTTAGGTTTGGGTCATTTAATTAGTATCACTCCACCACCAGAAGCACAAGTAAATCATATAGATTTTGATGTTTATCCTCCGGGACAAGCAGAGAGGGATGTCGAATTCATATTCGAAATAAGTAAAATGCCTACAGATGCTGAGATCGCGCGCCGAGGCGATCCAGCCCTACACTTGCAAGTACAAGTTTATAATAACTATGTAAAACGGGCAATGGTTGATGACGGGGCTGCAGTTAACATAGTCCCTTTCTCTTTTCTCCAAAAACTGGGATATGGAGAAACAAACTGTTCTACTACACGAAATACTTTGAGAGGCTACGATAGCCTTAAAGCCACATCGATAGGAACTATAATATTACCAGTCACCTTAGGACCTAAAACAATCCTAACTGAGTTTTATATTATAGATCGGGAAACCAATTATAATATGATCCTCGGCCGACCATGGATTCACCGCATGAAAGCAATCCCTTCCACGCTATTTCAAGAAGTAAGATTCCTGCATCTAGGAAGGGTATTTGTAGCCAAAGGCGATCCAAAGCCATTTGACGTACACCTAGCTGATTTAAAGAAGAGACCAGGTGTACACTCAGAATTCGAACTGCCAACAAACCAACTTAACAAACCCTCCGACTCAAAGCCAGAGGAAAAGTTGATACCTACGACGGATCTTGAAACTACCAACATAGTCCAAACAATTCCAAAAGGTAAAACTAAAGAGACAGTATCATTAGAGACTACTGCGAAGATCGTTGAATTAATAGAACAAGATTCACCAATATTCTTACCATTCGATTCAGTAGGCATAGGATTTTCCTTAGGTGTTGGTTCCTTGCCAGCAGAAGATCTCTGTATGGTAGAGGTAGAGTGTGCAAACACAGCAGATACACCTACATCCATACTCCCAGCTAAGTATTGGACTCTCCATTTCGATGGAGCTAAATGCCGTTATGGAGCGGGGGGCAGGTATAATTCTTACCTCGCCCGAAGAGAAGGTCCTCCCATTCTCTTTTAAATTAAACTTTGAATGTACAAACAACGGCGCTGAATACGAAGCCCTCCTCCTTGGCCTTACCTTAGCCAAAAGAATTGGTATTGATAATATCAGAGTTTTAGGAGACTCGCAATTAGTTGCAAACCAAGTTTCAGAGGTATATGAAACTAAAGCCGAACATTTGCAACTTTACAAAAACGCTGTATTAGATTTAAGCAAAGCGTTCAACTTCATATCCATTGAAGCAATTCCACGAGAGAAGAATCTTCTCGCCGATTCGATAGCAACTTCGGCATCACGCTTCACTCCAAGCAATGAGCTAGAAGATACTCATTTTACGGTATCCATTCGTAACGAACCATTAATAAAAACGATGATGGATCCTCTTTCAAACGGAAGTGAATCTACCATCCTAGACCATGTTGGAAATGATGCGGCTACTTTGGATTACTTAAATGCCCTTGCAGCATTACATCTCTCCTATCACACGCTGGATTTATCCCTGATCCCGCATTCATCTTCCTACTTCGGAAATCCCGTAACGAATCTTCCCTCGCAAAAGGAACCTAATATATACATGGTGGAAAACGGGGATGATATAGATCTACCTCCGGCACCACCAGAGTTCGAAGAGGGTAATGCCTCTTTAATTGAAGAAACAATCGATGTCAACATCGGAACGGAAGATGAACCAAGAGTTTTAAAGCTAGGTTCTTCATTAACCCCAGAGGAAGTAGAGATACATACTCAGGTTCTCAGAGAACATCAGAAGGCATTTGCATTTAATTACAAAGAGATGACCGGAGTCGCACCCCACATTGCGGTGCACAACCTTGTCACTAGATCAGATGCAAAGCCTATTAAACAGAAATCAAGACCCATGAAACCCAAAGTAGCTCTCATGGTAAAAGAGGAGGTGATGAAACTCCTTCAAGTAGGATTCATCAAGCCAGTTGACTACTCCCAATGGGTATCCAACATCGTTCCCGTTCTCAAGAAGAATGGAAAGATACGCATCTGCATAGATTTTCGAGATATCAACAAAGCTTGCCCTAAGGACGACTTCCCATTACCATCCATAGACGTTATTGTTGATGCAACAGCAGGTTTTGAACTCTTGTCTCTCATGGATGGATTCTCGGGATACAATCAAATCAAAATATCCGAGCAAGATCAAGCTAAAACCACGTTTATAACTCCTTGGGGAACCTATTGCTACGCTGTTATGCCATTCGGTCTCAAGAACGCTGGTGCTACGTACCAGCGGGCCATGACATACATATTTCATGATTTAATCCATAAAATTGTGGAATCCTATGTAGATGACTTGTTGGCTAAGGCCAAGAAGCGTTGTGACCATCCTGAAGTGCTCCGCATCATCCTTTCACGCCTAATAGAATACGGGGTTACCCTAAACCCAGAGAAATGCGTCTTCGGTGTAACGGCAGGAAAGCTCCTAGGTTACATCATTTCGTCACGAGGGATTGATGTTGATCCAGCCAAAATTCGGGCTGTCCTCGAAATGGTCCCACCCTCGAGTGAATCTGGAATCAGATCATTTCTCGGGAAGTTGGGTGCAATCCGGAGATTTATCCCAGATCTAAGCTTCGCCGTTCATCCAATCAACAATTTACTCAAGAAGGACTATAGCATTAATTGGACTGAAGATTGCAATGAAGCTTTTGATGCTGTCAAGCGTTTCTTGTTATCACCGCCTACGCTAATGCCACCAAAGCTAGATCGCCCTTTAATTTTGTACTCACGGGCTACCGATGTTTCGTTAGCTTGTATGCTAGCCCAAGAAGACGATGACAAGAGAGAACGTGCAATTTATTTCATTAGCCGAACATTGCTTGACTACGAAACGCGCTATACACAAGCGGAACGAGAATGTCTTGCCATAGTCTTTGCTACTAAACGCCTAAGACACTACATGCTAAATCAAGAGACAAGGGTCATAGTAAAGACGGACCATTTACGGACTTTTCTCACACAAGGGTCCTTGTCCAAAAAAGCTGGACGTTTTATAACCTTAATGGGAGAGTTCGAATTAACTTTTGTAAACCAGAAGTCAGTTAAAGGACAAATCATTGCAGATTGGTTAGCTGATAACCCGCTAGACGGAGGCGATTTAGTAGACTTAGACTTTCCAGATGAATGTGTTTACTACGTCGAAACCCGACCTGCTATATCTGAGTGCCCTTGGTACGCTGATATTATTAGTTATATCATGGACCATAAGTACCCAGAAGGAGCTACACCTCAACAAAGAAGACGGTTACGTATTGTCGTAACTAAATACGTCATTATAGAGCAAGTCCTCTATCGGAAAGCATTCGATGGGATGCTCTTAAGGTGTGTCGACACAGAAGAATCCAAGAAGATTCTCCATGAATCCCATAGCGGTATATGTGGAGGCCACTTCGGTGGCCATGCCACCGCTCGAAAAATACATCGAATGGGCTATTTCTGGCCCACTCTAGAACATGACACAATAGAGTTTGTACGCAGGTGTCATAAATGTCAGGAGTTCTCTCATGAGATCCACATGCCGGCACAAGCTTTGCAACCAATCGTTACCCCATGGCCCTTTTCTACATGGGGCCTAGATTTGATAGGGAAATTCTCTCCCTCGTCCACAGACGGCCACAATTTTATAATCACGGCCACTGAATATTTCACTAAATGGGTAGAGGCCATGCCTCTTACAACTGTACCTGGTTCTGTAATCGCTAAGTTCATTTTGAACCAAATCATTTGCAGGTACGGTATCCCGCAAATCATTATCTCAGATAATGGAACTTCTTTTAAAAATGAAGAGGTTCGTGAATTATGCAACAAATTTAAAATCAGCCATCATACGGCCTCCTTGTACTATCCCCAAGCCAATGGGCAGGCTGAAGCAACAAATAAAACACTGAAAGCCATTCTCCTTAAAACAGTGAAAGAAAACAAGCGGGATTGGCATTTAAAGTTATATCCGGCCTTGTGGGCCCATCGAACTTCAATAAGAACTCCGACAGGAGCAACTCCTTTCTCACTGGTATTTGGGTCAGAAGCAGTTCTCCCACTCGAAGTTGAAATCCCCAGTCTCCGCATTTCGCTACAAGGGATTCTGGATGAGGATGCTTACAGAGAAGCGCGTCTTTCTCAATTAGAAAGCCTCGATGAAACTAGGTTAAATGCTGAACAACGACATAGAGTCTATGCCGACCGGATGTGCCGGCAGTACAACAAGAAGGTCTATGAACGTGACATATACGAAGGAGACCTAGTTCTAAGGTTAGACAGCCGGATCGACAAGAAGACTGGCGAAGGAAGGAAATTCCGGCCCAAATGGTTGGGCCCATACCGAGTCACAAAAGACTACGGAAATGGTGCATACCTCTTATGTACGCTAGAAGGTGAGGAGTTTGGCGAAACAGTCAATTCTCTCCACCTCAAGCGTTTCTACGCGTAAGCAGCTAACGCTGCCTATATAACTATCTACATTGCATTTTCATACAAATTAGGATCATTTTGTCCACTTGTTCTTACACAAATTGTGATCAAGGAATCTATTCTCAAAAGCAATTTATTTCAAACTCGTGATGTTTCTGGCATAAAGTTCTTTAATCATATCTCTCCATCTTTAACATTATCAAATCACTTCAGAATCTTTTATCAAACAATTTCAGACATGACGAAGTCCTAATGGTAACCATACCAAGATCTGCAAGTTTGTTCTCGCTTTGATTTCTTCTTAGGATAGGTGTCTTGCCTATGGTCTGTTCTAGAAGCTTCATGGTGTCACATCTATCCCATATACGCATCTCTTTGGAAATAAGCATATACTGACAGTTTACTCAGATAGACAAGTCAAGAAGTGATTGAAACAGAAAATTTTATTTTACACATTTCCTTGCCCCACCAACCTTCGGTGATGAGCTTGCGTCTCTTACTAGTGACGTAGGGTTGGGAAAGGATGGAAATGCCCTTACTCGCCTATGCCTTGCCCACGGTGATAAACCCATGCTTCTTACAGGTAGCATGGGGCAAAGTGTAGGGGGTCCTTTAAACAAAGTGAATGTTAAAAAGTCATAAAACAATCAATTCAAACTTTGAGTCAATAAATGAATGAATCAGATGTTCAAAATTCCAAGAGAGTTAAAAATCCTAAAAAACCAGATTTTGTCTACTATGTGGCCATCTACGGGTCTAAGTCTGGATAAACCGCAAAGCAAGTCGCACCCAAAACTATGAAGTCATTCAGGTAGAGTAAGCTTGTAGTTCTTAACTTGATTCCACCAAAGCTTCGCCTGTCTTTTATCACTATCATTTCACCATATTTCATAACTTGCGCCCTTCTTGGCTCTTGGTGATGAGCCCTCGCATCTTACTAGTTGCGTGGAGTTAGGAGTGGGGCAAGTTAATCTGTTCATCATACTGGTTATTTTCATCACTTTGCCAAAACAAATCATGAGATATCCAAAATTGCTCACAGAAGCTAAGATTTAAGATCACAATATATCTACAATATCATGTATCAGCATCACGAAACACAAAAAGAAAACAAACATTTGCACCATCTGTTTTCCATTGCATACATTCTAGAAAGCATATAAAACATACATCGTAGTATACACAAAACAGTTGGAAATAAAGAAAGTAGAATACAAATGACAAGTTTTGATCCAAAACCGACGCATATATATAAATAAATCAAGTTTATATACAATGCCATCATGCGCTAGGCATGGTCAAAACGCTCAAAGAGCCCGTAATACACAAAAGAATGTAACTACAGATACAGAAAGCCAAGTGGCCTCTCAACCCCTGCGCGATCCCGCTGAAGGTGCGCGCCCTCGCCTAGGACTCCGGCTACGCTGGCGCTCTGAATGGACGGAGGGCTCGGGGTCCCTAGGGGCAGTCGTGGTCTCACCATGAGAGCGGCTCCTCATAAGACGCTCGGCTGTCCTATAGCCTGCCAACTCTGTACGGAGAGTTGACACCATCTTGGCCACATGCCAAACGGGAGCGAAGACGTCAGTGTGCCTGCCGGCTGCTGAGGGCTCTCCGGCATCCACGGATAACTCCGTACGGGTCTTATCCATAGGGATCATCAAAGAATCGACGCAAACCCTACGGATTAGATCCCGCCACTCATCAACAGTCTCTGCAAAGCAAAGAAAGAAAAACAAATTAGAAACTAGGCAAAAGATTAAAGTATACACAATGCAAATATAAGGAGAGTTAACATTCGAAAACAAATCCTAAAACAAAACAAGCATTGAAAGGAGGAGAAGATAACTTACTCGGATCGCCGGGCCTCCAAGATGGGTCGCCAGGGCCAGCACCTGCTGCTGATGCCGCTGCCGACTGAGGAGCTACTCCTGTAGTTGGGGCAACATGGCGCCCCGCAACGGACTCATCGTCTCCACCATGACCTCGGGAGAGTGGCTCCTCAGAGGCCACGGTCTCTCTCTCTGCACTCTCCTCCTCTCTCTCTGCTCGCAAAATATCCTGAGTATCATGCCACTCAGGATCGCTCTCGTCCGTCTGCTCCTCTGACCCTCCCTCTGTGTGCTCCTCAGAATCGGAGTCAATATCTATAGGGTCGTCACTGCTATGAGCAGGACCTGCAGCAATCTGAAGTAATGGTGCCCGAGGCGCACCAGCTCTCCCTCTGGCCCGAACTATCCCTCTGGCTGCAATAGGAATGCCAGGGGTAATCACTGTCCAACCACGGCCTCTAGGCCCCCCTCTAGCCTCTCGGACTGATCTATAAACGGGTGCTACTGGAGGAAGCATAGCCGCGTAGGGGAGGCCAAACTGCTGAGGAACCCTGCTGAAGGGATGTACCTCTACCCGGCCCACACGATCAATAACCTGCCCTGTGATGGAGCAGGAGATCAATGTCGTAGTCTCCTCTCCCCATATACCGGCCATAAGCTGGTACGGTGTAGCCTCCATGTCTGCCGTGGTAAGGGTGGCTACTGGCTGGTGAGGTGCTCTGAGCACTGACATACCTGACCATCGGGCTGCCCTCACCGCCCCGGGATCTGCCACCGCCACGCCTCTGCCATACGGAATGAAACGCTCATACACCCAACTCATGACTAGAGTGGGGTGGCTCAAAGACTGTCCCTGCAATCGGACCACCCTGTATAAGTCATGGTAGGTGGTCCCCAAAATGTCTGCGCCCCAGGCGTATTTCCGGCCATGTCCCTCTATCTGTGCAATGATGGGGCCCCAGCAGTATAACAATGTATCCCCTCCCTTGTCCCCGATCAGTCTCGAGGCAAGGATCCCCATGATGGCCTGACGAAATACGGGGATGGGCAAAGAAGGAATGGATCTAACTCTCACTCCCTTCTTTGGCCCCGTGGAAATAGCTGCGTCCCCCATATAACCTGCCCACTGTGCAATCTGTGCTCTGGACCCAGCTGTCTCCAGTGTGAGTCTCCTCCCGATGATCGGGACCCCCAGGATGCGATAAACATCCTCCAAAGTAATGGTCCACTCACCACGGACCCCTGGCAGTCGGAAGGTGTTCCGATCTGCGTCCCAATATGAAAATAGGTCACAAAGAATCTGACTGGATGGAGCAACGTGGGGCACACGCGACAAACGTAATATACCGGCCCTCTGCAATGTGTCCTCCTCATCTGCTGAGAGGGCATCCAAAACCCCGGGCAGCCAGTCACACTCTCTCTCCCGGCTCCATCTAATGTACTCCTCTTTTGCCTGCATACACCCAAAAACACACAAGGAAGAGTAAGTTAGTATCTAAACAACATCAAAGAGAAGCGTAAAAACACGTACAAATGCTAAAAATACAAGTAAAAGCTTTTAAGTAAGGTTCTTGTGCATTCTGTGCAAAACCGCCGCCCTGAGCAGGGGGGCAGTTTTGTAACCGCCGCCTTAAGGGCGGCGGTCTCGTGACCGCCGCCCTGTACAAGGCGGCGGTCGTGTAACCGCCGCCCTGTCTGGGGCGGCGGTCGCGGTCCGAAAACCCGCGCGGGTTTTTTAAACCTAAAAAGTCCCAAAAAAGCAAAAAATAACCATTTCAACTAAAAACAAAGCCTACCCAGTAGGCGCCCCCCCTAGATGGACCTTTTGAACCTAACAATTTCAAAAATAATCCCCCCATTGCAAAGAATTTGCCATTTCAAATTTGAAAGGGGAAAAACACAAAATGGAAGAAAACCAACCTGTGATCGCTGAGGTCGGTGTTCCGCTCGTGGAGGCATGATCTCTATCTCACTACGGATGTTTTGACTCTACTCGCGTAAGAAACCGTCACCGTGGGTCCCAGAGCTCAAAATCAATCAAATCGACTCGCGCAAATGAATAGGAAAATGGGCCCACTTTCATATATATATCGTTCTGTTTCGTTTTAAAATGACCTTTTCGCAGGTTCGGAGCGCCGACGGAGGTAAGTTTCTATCCTCGCACAAACGGTACGTCCTCTTTCTCTATTATTTTAACGTTTATTTTTCAAATTATTGTATCTATCTGCATTTGAGTGCTCTTTTCATTTTGCAGGTAGCGGGAATTTTAGGGCGGCGTCATTTCAACACACGGGCGTGTAAGGTATAATTTCTCACTTCCCATTTCGGGACGGCCATGCTCGGACCCACCGTTTTATGCCTCTTCATGGCTAAAACGCTTCTCCGAGGGGGGCAATATGTACGTACCCAAAATTGTAAGGTACTGTACTGCGGAACGGTGTAATAAGTGCCCCAATGATGATACAGGTCTCTTCGCAAGGTGTTCGGGATCCAGAAAAGCCTTACGGATATGCGTTAACATCCCGCTTAGCCCCTGCGTGCTTTGTTTTCCCTATTTTTCCTCTTTTCTTGGCCTTTTGGTCTTCAGTGACGAAACCGCCGCCCTGCCTGGGCGGCGGTCTCGTGACCGCCTCCCTGAACAGGGCGGCGGTCCTGTAACCGCCGCCCTGAGCAGGGCGGCGGTCCCGTGCGCGTTTTCCAGAACGTGCTTTTGACGGAACGCACGCAAAGATCAACGACTCACCAGCTTTTCTTGCCGACTTAAGCTTGCATTAATGTTTTTGGTCCCCTGGAATAGTGTTTTTCTTTTGTTTAATGTTTAGGAGTTCAGTTTGGATTTGATCTTTGCATGTTTGGATTCCTATAAATGCATGGTTTGTGCACATGCAAATGGCCCCTGATCTTAGTTCTGAATTTTGCTCCAAAGTTTGTTTTAAATTTCTTGTTGCAGTAGATTTAGTTTTCCTTTGCTTAGGTTTCTAGTTTTCCATTGAGTGCCTTGGTTAGTTTTGTATTGCAGCTGGTAAGCCACATATCCAACTTGTGCAAGTGCAAACATCATTTGGGCCACCATTTTCAATCCAATCTTCATGTTTTCAGTACCATGGTCGTTTTAGTTTGCTCAGGATTGGTAGAACAGTTTATTACAGGTTTGTTTTAGCTTTATGTTACTGTTGGTAAGCCACAGACCCAACTTGTGCAGACAGCATTATTGTTTTGGAGTAGAACGGTCTAGGTAGCCATTAAAGTTGCAGGTTTTGCTCTTCATACAGGCTAGTCTCAGGTTCTGGACGCTCTTTGTTGCATGATTCGCAGTAGACCCCGCTAGGAATTGCATAGGCCAAGCTCTGTACTCTTGTGCTATCCCTCTCCTATCCGCATTCTATTCTGTCTGCATTTCGAAGGCTGTCCATTGATCCAAATACTTATTCCTGTTGATGCAAGCATTTCACGCTTTTCTGGATTCACGTGAGCACAAAGAACGTGGAGATCATACTGAGGGGACAAGAACATACACACCGTCGGATTCGCCACTGTTCTGCGAAATCCAGGTTCCATCTTTCAAAGTTATAGTTAGAACTTATCAAATAAAGTAGTTAATCGTTTTATTTCAGTTATTTCCATTCTCGATATTGCCAGGGAGGTTGTGGGGATTGATAGTTTCTGAGAAACTATGATTCATTCCTCACTTCTGAGGTAGGATCGAGAATCTTGCAGATAGATTAGTTATTTCATTGTTTAGGATAGATATACGAAATTGCACAGACAAATAGCTACACTCGGCTATTTTGTTTGTTTTACGTTGTTAGTTTAGTTGTCAATTCTAAATATTTTAAATAGCTGCTTTCTTATAAATTGCCAGAAAATACAAAAAGAAATTATATATGTTAGAAGTACACTTAGTTTTTACTTTATCATAGTTTGTTTCATTATTGCTTTTGTATGACAATTACGGGACCCAGGGAGCCCAGGGAATACATTTTCGAGCCAATTGTGCCCCAGCCCAATACCGTAGTGGCAATAACTGATATTGACCAAAACCTTAGGATACAAGTCTTCCAAACAACAACAGACTTCCAACAGATCAGGTCACAGTTGAGAGGGTTAAATATCGAAGACGACCAAGCACATCTGTTTTGGTCAAATCAGCCAAACTACAGGTTATCCTAGAAAACATCCGCATGACTGTAGAAGGATTTGAAAAAGAACAAATATTCGGGTGCGATCCTTTAGTTCCACAGCCAGACGCTGGAGACACCCTAGTAGATATAGATACCAGCTTAAGAATCCAAGTCGCTAGAACACCTGTGAGGTATTCTGAGAAAATCGCACAATTGCTGATTCTAAACGTAGAAGCTGAAAAGGCTTACGACTACTGGATACTAGGGATCAGAACTTGATCTCCCGTATGACCATAACGGGACCGCAACAACCAAGAGTCTATGGTTGTGATCCCCAGATCCCACAGCCCAACGAATCCACAAGTCAGTTAGATATAGACACTGGCCTACGCACATTAGTATTTCAGTCTACCCCACTTCCACCTATCATCGTCGAACAACTGTCCTTACTAGATATAGCGGCTAACGAAGCTAGGGAATTCTGGACTAGGCCAGAAAATCGTCCATAGAGTCGACTATTTTCATTGTCCGCCATATGACCTTATCAGGAGATATATACGAAACAATCCCAGGTCACTTCCCACGTATTCCGCAGCCCATAGATCGAATCACGCCAGAGCTCGATATTGATTGGAGCCTTCGAGCAGTCATCCTCGCTGATCGATCTATCACACCAGTCCAAGTAAGAAGGGCCTTCTTTGCCTTAGATTCGCAAATACCATTAGTGCGTGTCGAAGACATTAGATTGCCTAACTAGCTTGTCAGCATATTCTACCCCCACCGGCTGTCTCGGCACGACCTCGGGAGGTCGGGTACGCAGAAGAGTTACTTGTCGATTCTCACGCTCGCCTGTCACTTTTCCGACGTCAACAATTTATTTTATCCATTTCTCTTCACTCTCCATTTCCACTCATCACTATATGTCTCCACACCATCTTTATCACCTTTCTATCCCCTTGCACCATGCCAGATATCTTACTTGTCTTTCCTCTTAAGTTTCCCTTTAACTCTTCCAATTTCAGTTTGACAATCTTACTATTAGTGCAGAACCATAACACCCCCAAATAGCCCGATTGTGAGGTGCGGCATCTAGTTTGATTACATGACATGGGACCATCTCTCAAGCTGTGTGACTTGCAAAACTTGAGATGGACCTCTGGAGAAAGCCAGTTCCTGCTTCCTAATCTACCTACCACAAGCTACTCCAGTGTAGGTAGAACCTATTCTATCCTAATCTAACCATTCCAAGGGGACAGTGAAAAAGAGAGAGAAGGTGAAAGATCCTACAATAAGTGGTGATACACCAGATAATGAAGTGGTTAAATCACAGATCTAATTTCCTGAAGTGGAGAGAGGTGAGTAGAGGAGAGGGTGGACAAAATGCACCTTGCACCAGAGATAGATTTCACAAGGAAAAACACTTCAAAACCCATTAAGCATAGCTCCCAGAACCTAGAACAAACATCATAGTATGCACATTATACCCTATAATGATGATAGGTAAGAAGAGACAGCAAAATAAGCCAAGGATGGACAGATGCATGACAAAACATATTTTATTGCTCCAAAATGATACACGGTACATCAAAAACGGGAAAGAGGCAAGGAAATTCCATTACAGAGCCCTGAAAGGAGGCTTAGACTCCGCATTCTACCCTAAGCAATAAAGAGAGAGGGGGGCAGGCAAGAAAGGATGAAAAAAAATGTTTGAATATGCCCCTCCTTTACAATATATAGGAAGAATAAGAGAGAGAGGAGGAAAAATTTTGAATCATGCTTTAACCCGCCTCGAGATATGCATTGAATCCTACTTTGAAAACTCAACCACTCTCGATCAATGCCCCTTTCAAATCTACCTACAATCTGTTGACTCTGGTTCCCCGGAGGATCAAATTAAATCTAGTCTAGTAGTTGAAGAAATATGATTTTGTATTAATGGCCTGGAAAAAAATTTCCCATTTTTTACCCACTAAATCCTGTTAAGAATGATATTTTATGTCTTCACGGCATAGAGGGTGTTGAGACGTTTCCAAAAAGTCTTCTCCCACCCAAATATAAGCTTTCATTAAAAAGATATGGCCATTTGAATATTTAGGTTACGCGCGCATAATATTTTAAAGAGTTTGTTCGTACTAGGTCCACTTGGCGGCCTTACACATCTTGGAGATTCACCCCCTACCTTTCGCTTCTTAAATTGCACAATATTGACACGTGGTGCTTCTACGAGCTCCTTAGGTTCATTTTAATTTTTCCTTAGTCTCTCTTTTTGGCAGGACAAAAGTCTTACCCTAGACACATGGAAGCCTGTCACTTGTTTGGAAATCCACCCCAATTTTTTCCTTTGAAATAGTGTCACAGTAACACTTGGCTCACTCCACTGGCCTACTTTGCTTTGACTATTCAACCCTCAACACTATCCCTTTTTTGGACCTGGGACACGTGGAAGGCCCGCGCTCATTTTAAAACAAGCTTTTGATTTTACCTTGAAAGGAGCTTCCTTAAGACATGTGGCACCTTCCACGTACACTCTTATACTTAACCAATTTTTGGGCCCAATCTATACCACATTTTTATTTTGGACTACATGGCACGACCACTCTCATTTGGGTCTCCGCTCTTTGGATTCATCTTTGAAGTAGCATTGTTTGGACACTTGGCACCTTCCGCTGAGTCGAAAAAATTTTCAACAATTGGTGCAATTTTTGGGGCTTTGGACACGTGGAGGCTTGGCACTTGTTTGAGTCTCCATCTTTTGGATTAATCTTTGGAGGTGCACCATTTGGTTACTTGGTAGATTCAATTGTCTCCTCCATAACCATTCTCCATTAGTGACTCACAAGGGAATCTTCCTGTTAGATAAAGACACCAATAGCATTGAAGCATTCATTGGGCATTGATTCAAAAATGATAGCCTGATATTGATCTTGTCTCTGATCCATGAGTTTGATCATTTGCACTAGGTGACCCTGAACCTGTCCTATAAAAAGATTATCTTGAAAATGTTTTTTGTTTCTCTGCATTTGTTTTATTTGGAAATTAACAACTATTAGAGACACCTATGGGTCTTCTGCCATGAATACTGAAGGTCCTGGAATTGGTATCTCTAGAGCAATGCAAACAAAACTTATGTACAAGGAAAAAAATCATGCACACCTCAAATGAGACATAAAGAGTGTGCACAAGCACTTCTTCTACTAAAACCAAAGTCTACTCCTACTCCTACACTAACTAGAGAGAAAGAAAATCTTAAACAAAGCCTGCCACAGGTAGGGAGAAATAGCTTCCTTTTCTTAAAAGGGGTTGCTTGTATGAGTGAAAAATGAACAATAAGCCAGTCCTCCATGCAAATCATGAAGATATCAATATCAACCAAAAATACCTCCTCAAGCTGATTGGCATTGGACCCCTGCAGGTGTTGATGATGACCCTTGGTGCTTTGATACTCACCCTCATGCCCTGAAGTAGGCATGACATGCTTTGGATTCTCCCTTGGCTCCAATGAAGCCAAGTACCAGATTGGGGACAGTCTAGTCCTTTGAATGTGCCCTTTGCTATGAAATTTAACTCTAGAAATGGAGTCTTTTTTTTTTACCTTCTTGGATGGTTGGTGTGAGAGGGATGATAGCCTCATACTCTTTTTCTTCCTCTACAGTAGGTGTGAATTTTGGAAGATCAAAACTTCCAACTTTGATTCAGGAGGCATGTTTCAAACTATAGGTTGTGCTTGCACATTCTCTTCCATGGAAGTAGGTTCTTTTTGTTGAAGAATGAATGATGGGGGGGAAAAGATTGTAATTTCAAATGGCTTCTTTTCATTAAAACATTATTTTGAGTTTGAAAGGAAATAAAAAATATTTACTATCCTGTTATAGCAATGTCTCTCCCCCTTTCATGGTGATCTTAAAATCTTCGTTATCTTCACCATATGAAGCTTTATCTTCAAACATAAATCTAGTGAGTTCAAGCTCTTCCAAAAAATAAGATTTTTTGGACAGGTAGAATGGGAGAGGGGTCTATATTTTCTTAAGAAATCGGCTCATTATTCAGTTCCTCTAAATCTGTCTTGGTCACCTCCATATGCTACTCTTTAAATGGACTTGGAGCTCGCTATTCTTCTTCCTTCTCTTGAGAAGCACATGGAAGACTCATATCTTCCAATCTTGGTTCTAGAGGGATGTTATGATACATAGGTTATTGTTCTTAAATGCCCTCCTTCATGGTAGAATGCTCGTATGCTTGGAAGGTGGATGATGGAGGAGAAAATGATGTGATCTCCATGGGCTCTTGTCCATCAAAGAAATCCTCCAAGTCAGATAGATAATCTACCTCCTTGTTTTCCTATTGTATGTGATCAACCTCCTCCATGTTGTCCACTTGATTTGAAACTTTGTCACCATGGCCCCCCTCATCTTCAAAAATAAAGTTTGAAAGATCAAACTCTTATTCAACATTAGGTTTTGAAGGGGATGAAGTGGGAGGAAGAACTGAAGGTTCTTTTGTAGTTTTCTTTAAGCTTGGAGCCTCTGAAACTATATGGTCCTCCTCCAACATGGGGTCATCACTCAAATCAGGCCCTTGAAATGAAGGAAAAGAATATTCAATGATTCTTTCTTTATTGAGTGGCTTCAACATGAATTTGATCTCTCCCAACTTCTTCTCTTCAATGGGGCTTCGCGCTGATTGTTCCTCCTTTTTAACTGGTTGTGCAGCTTGGATTAGATCAACATTCTCTTCAAACTGAGTGCCATTAGGGAAACTATATTCAAATTAAATAGGATGTTGATCTTTTTTATTTATTTTTTATCTTTAGCTACTGCAAACTTAGCCTCAGCCACAACTAGCTCTTCAACCTTGACCTCCTTTATTGGCTTAACCAACAAGGGGATCTTTGTAAACCCAAACCTGGAACCCCAACACTTCATATTGCTTCTATCATTTCTTCTCTGTTGGGTTCCTCCTTCTTGATGTTCTCCTTTAATGGATTCTTTGGAATCTCTTCCTAACATGGAATTGGGAATGCAAGAGGAGGGGCAGGATGGGGGTTCAACCAGCTTTGCAATTGTTTGTGGTGGTGAGGGAAGTGAAACTTCTTGTTTATTTGGAGGGAATGACTATTTGGAAGGAAAAATGGCAGAGGAACTGAGATGAGGTGGAAAATCAGGAGATAGAGAAGAGAATCCAACACTTGGGGCAGTAGACTAAGGGGCTTGACCTCTTGATCACTGTTGAAATTATAAAGCTTGAGAAAGAGAAAATGAAGAGCTAGGAGGTGGTGGACTTACCCATTGACAAGGTTGTCTTATGTCCAACTCATAAGCCTTAATATCCTCAATCCACTATGTAATTTCAGGTAGCACTTCAACCATGAATTAAATCTTCTCTTGAGGGATGTAATGTCTTGGAAAAGGGTCTTCCCGTGGACAAGGTGCCCTACAACAAATCTTGAATGCCTTCATTTGTGTTATGGCCATTGATTGAACCATACCAACCTCCATTTTTTGAATCTTCTCTAGCAGATTAACTTCTTCCATTTGATTGTTCTCATTGTATACATACCCTTGTTATGGACAAGCTCCATAGCCAAACTGGTTTTCGAAATGCACATATGGGTAAGCAAGATTATTTTGGATCTGATAATAATGTTAATATGGAGGATCTGGGAAATGCATTAGAGGTGAATTGCACTTGTCGTTGCTGCAAGTGTGAGTTCTAAGAAGGAAATGAAGCCATGACTGCACAGCTTCATGGAATGGGAGAAAATGAAAGATATGGAAGAAGAAAATGGATGAAAATGAGTGGAAATGGATGGAAAATGTCTGTAGCTCAAAGGATGGGTTATTGACCAGATAGAGTCACCAAATGTGCTTACATGTGCCTCTAAAGGCTGAAAACTTAATAGGAACACACTAATCATGCTAAGAGGAAGTTTTAAGGTGCTTCAAACCTATCCCACCAGGCATGCCAAAACTGTTAGTGCTTAATCACAGCACCCCCGAATGGCCTGATTGTGAAGTGGGGCATTCGGTGTGATTGTACAACATGGGACCATCTTTCTTGCTGTGGGACTTGCAAAACTTGAGATGGACCTCCTGAAGAAATCCGGTTCTTGCTTCCTAGTCTACCTACCACAAGCTAACTCCAGTGTATGAAGAACCTATTCTAAACCTAATATAACCATTCCAAGGGGACAAAGAGAAAGATACAGAGGGTAAAAGAGCCTACACTAAGCGGTGATACAACAGAACAAGGAAGTGGTCAAATCACAGATCCGACTGCCTGAAGTGGAGAGAGGTGAGTAGAGGAGAGGGTGGATAGAATGCAACACATACTAGAGATAGATATCCACACAGTAATACCACTTAAAAAACCATTAAGAACAGCTCCTAGAACCTGCAACAAACATCAAAGTATGCACAATATACCCTACAATGATAAGAGGTAAGAAGAGACAACAAAATAAGCCAAGAATGGACGGATGCATCACAAAGAACAAATTTTATTGCTCCAAAATGTTACATGATACATCATCAGTGGGAGAGAGTGCAAGAAAATGCCAGTACAGAGGCATGGGAGGAGGCTTAGACTCCAAATTCTACCCGAAGGAAGAAATATAGAGGGGGGTAGAGGAGAAATAATGACCAACCCTTTGAGTATGCCCCTTCATTACAATATATATGAAGAATAAGAGAGAGAGGAGGGAAAAATTTGAATCCTGCTTTAACCACCTTGAGATATGTATTGAATCCTACATTTGAAAGCTCAACCACTATTAATAAATTTTCCTCATCAAATATTCCTACAATCTGTACAAGTCTGCCTCGATTACTTGATTCCCCATTGAAGGAGGAAGAATGACAATCAGATCAAATCTAGTCCTGGTAGTTAAAGTAAATTTGGTCTATATATTAATAGCATACGAAGACATTATCCAAATTCTCACCCACCCAAAACCTATTAAGAAATTAAATTGTCATGATCTCCATCGTGTATACGAGGGTGTTGAGATCTTTCTAAAAAGTGCCAAATTCTCTGCTCAGATTTCGAGCTTCTGGATCAAAATATATGGCCAGTTAAATATTTAGGTCGCGGGCTAGCACAAAAATGGTAGAAACCAGTTTATCTGTACTGGGTATTTTGGAAATTGGTAGCATGTGGACATCTTGGAGATTTTCCCCTACCTTTGGATTTCTGATTTTGTGCAAGATTGGCATGTCGCGGCTGACACATGAGCATCCTTCCACGGGCTTGCTCAGTTTCCTCATGTTTTGGCTTAGTCTCTTTTGCTCGGCAAAGCCACATAGTCTGACCCTAGGGACACGTGGAGGCTTGACGCTAGTTTTGAAACATGCCCCAATTTTTACCTATTGAAGTAGCACCATGATGACATTTGGCTCCCTCCGCTGCATGTCTCTACATTGACTATTCAGCCCTGACCTTGTCCCTTTTTTTGACCTAGGACACATGGAAGGCTCCGTTCTCATTTGGGAACCCGCATCAGGATTTTACCTTTGAAGTAGAATTCGTTAAGACACATGGTGCCTTATGTTTGCACTCTTATACTTAACCAATTTTTGGGCCCACTTTTGAATTTGACTTGTGTTAATTTGGAATATGTGGCAGGACCACACTGCAAGTTTGAGTCTTCACTCTTTGGATCCCGCTTTTGAATGTAATGTCGTTTGACACACTTAGCAACCTTCCGCTGACTCTTAGAATTTTCAATGGATGGTATAAATTTTGGGGCTCTGGACACATGGAGGCTTTGGTGCTTGTTTGAGTCTCTAGACTTTTGGATTTAACCTTTGAAGATGTACCATTGTTTGGAAACTTGGAAACTTCCGTCGATATCTTCCATACTTAGCCAATTTTGGGGCTCATTCTGAATCATTTGCAGAGCATGAAGACTTAGAGACCTTCTCTGTTTCTTTTCCTTTGATCCTTTGGTTTCTCTTGACACTATTGTTTGCTCCTTCCTCGACCCTGCTGCTCCATTGTAGAGTCCTTCCTGTAACTTGTTTGTTAGATTTTAACCCTTGTGTTCGTTTGACAGAACCATTTTTTGAATTTCTTTCATGCACGGGACTCGTGGATGATCCAATTTTTCTGGGGGAAAAAATTTAAATAAAAATAACCTCTAGTGACTCCTCTGTGGCATACTGCCTACTAAATGATTTTATGCATTTCAGTCAGCCCAAATCAGCATCCATTGGGCACTGGAAATCAAGACTTATATCCTGATATCTGATCCTTATTTCTTACGATCTGCATAGCATTTTTTGTTTTTTCCTTAGGTGATCCTCAACGTGCCCTAGAAACAGATTGTCTTGACAAAATTAGGTAGATTAGTTTCTCTACATATGTTATATAATTGAAATTAGCAATTTACATTACAAACAATTAAGGGTATTCTTCCAATGGAAGTAGATGAACCTCACAAGCCGTGTTAGTTGATGGAGCTACTGTGAATTTTCACATGGATGTTATCAAATACAAACTTATACATGCCTCAGAATGACACATTGCAAAGTTGTAAGGATAAAAAAATTCTTCTACTAAATCCAAAGTCTAAAGGTTTAGTACTTTGTAGACTAATTAACATGGAAAGAAAATCTTAAACAAATCCTGCCATGGGAAGGCTTTTACTAGTTTCATTCCTCCACTTCCTCAAAAGGTCGCAGCCAGGTAGAATGATTTCAGGACTGAATATTAAGCTACTTGTATGAGTGCAAACCTGGGTAATTTTATAATGGAGTATCCACCCATTTAGATCAAGGTATCAATATTAACCAAAAATACCTCCTCAAGTTGATTGACATTAGACCCCTCTAGGTGTTGATGATGACCATTTGTACTTTGATACTCGCCCTCATGCCTTGAAGTAGGAATTTCACAAAGGTACTTGACTTGTCTCAGTATGTTTATGGGTTTGTGTGAAATTTGTAAATTTCATTCCCTCTTTGAAAATAATCTTTCTAGTCCTATGTAAATATCTTCCCATTTTTGGCTCTGCTTCCCATTTAACGTTTTCCAAAAATGGAGTGTTTTTGTGTGCGACATTCAGTTGGATGCAATAGAGTGTTGAGAGCGATGATATCCTCATATTCTTTCTGTTACTTTGTAGCAGGTGTGAATTTTGGAAGATCAAGGAATTTGTCTAACTTTGATTCAGGAGGCATGTTGTAGAATGTAGGTTATGCTATGCACATTCTTTTCCTATGCCAGCATAGGAGTCTTGTCCCTAGCCAGAATGCCAACTGATGGGGGACTAAAAAATTACAATTTCTAGAAATTTTTTCCTTAGCTCAATCCAGATCATTCTTCTGAGTCTGATAGGAAATCAAAATCTTTACTGTCCTGATGTAACAAGGTCTCTCCCCCTTTCATGGAGAAAAATACTTAAAAGTATGATGTATTTATCTTCAACATATGAAAGGATCAATTTTCAAACATAAAACTAGTGAGGATAGGCTCTTCCAATGTCACCATCTTTTTGGAGAAGTAGAATGGAAGAGGTTTCAGTGTATTTTCACTTCCCTGCATCGCCACTTTACCCAATGGTAAAATGCCTCTAAAAATGTCTTGGTCACTTCCATATGCTAAGATATTAACTAGAACTTAGAGCTCATTGTTCAGGCTTCATTCTCATGTAAAGAACATGTGGAATAATCATCATGTTCCAACCTTGTGCTCCGATTGGCTAACCCGCCTGAACCATGGTATGATGCATAAGCTAATGTTCTTAAATTCAAACCTAAATGGCAGCAAAGATCATTTGCTCAAGGCACATATAGAATAATTCAGGGGTACCCTGATGTTATCTCCGGTTGGCCAACTTGTCTATCAAAGAAATCCTCTAAGTCAGACAGATAATCTACCTCATTGTTTTCCTGTTATCTGTGCTCAACCTCCTCCATGGTGTCCTCCTGATTTGAAACTTACTCACTCATGGTCCCCCAAGTCATCTTCAAACATAGAACTAGATGAAAATATTCCAAAGTCTCCTTCAAGTTCACTAAGGGTTTAAAGGGGACACAAGAACTAGAAAAAAGATCTATTCAGATGGATATCCACGCTTGGGGATTGTAATCAAATTATATGAAGTCCTTTTTGTATAACTGGGTTCAACAATCAAATTTTTCCAAAGGCCCTGGAGGAAATTTTTGAGATATGTGAATGATAAAAATCTTCATAAAATAATAACTTTAATTCATTGAGTGAATTCAATTAAAGGTTTAACATCCATACAAGCTGTGATAAAACACCGTGACCTATTAATGGGTAAAATGTATTTAATTAATTTTTCCTCTTTAGACTTAATGTAAATACCAGGACATTTGATTTAGAATTACCTTCAAGTTGAGTATCACTTAAGGTTGGCAATGTAGTTCAAAGAAAAGAGGATGCTGATCTTCTAATTTTATTATTTGTTCCTTCTCTATTGCAAACTCATCCTCAGCCACCAATAGCTCTTCATATTCTTGACCTCCTTTATTGGCTTGATCGTCAAGGGAATCTTTTTAAACCAAAATTTAGCATCCCATCTCTTTAGATAATGTCTGTTGTAACTTCTGTATTGGGATCACATTCTTGCTGATCTCCTTGACTGGAATCTTGAGTATTTTACCAACATGTTTTTGGGAAATATTTCTCAATTACGAAGGTTGGGGTTCAACCATTTTTGCAATTGAATTATGGTGGGGAGGGAGGTGGAGCTTATTGTTTCCTTGGAAGTGATTGATGCTTAGGGTAGATCAGACTTTGATGTTTGATATCAAGATACATGGACTTTGTGCCACATCATCATATTCTAACACTTGAGATACATACTTGTGTTATCCACGTTTGACATTCATTGTATGACTTTGTGACAGATAAAGAAGTTACCTTTGTGCAGTTCTCTTCTTACAATTTGTATGCATCTTTCTCATCTTTCCAAATTTGTAAATATGGTGATTTTGCATGACGAAGAAGGAAATATGATCTCCTTGATAGATATATTTGCACAAGGGCTTTTTTTCTCAGGTTTATCTATGCTTTCCAAATACTTACATGGTTGTAATATTTTCTCCCTCATTCCTCCACTCTCTTTGAATTTTCCTTTCCCAATTTTGTTTCCCTTTTGTGCTTTCTAGTTAAAATCACCATAAAATTAAAAATCCCATCATACGAGGTAACTACCCCTCTCAAACTTAGAGTAACTTCACCCTATCGAAAGATGAATTTCCCTAAATCTTGTTAGTCTTTATGTGCTTATATTGGGCATATTCAGCGATATAAAATCCAACCAACTCACTAAGTATTTATTTGGATGTATATTTATTACCTAAATTAAAAACCACTTAAGAAAAATAAATAGAATCTTCTTACAGGAAACAACTTATCTTCAAATTGGTTAATAAATTTTCTTCCCCCGACTTCTACAATACTTTCCTTATTTTTTTCAAATAATATTGTCACACCATATTTAAGGTGCTTAGCATGACATTTAGTTATTGTGATGTAAAATTACAATACCCCTTGAATGGCCTGAGTTTGAATGGGCATATGGTATAATCTACATAACATGGGACCATATCTCAAGTTATGGGACTTGTAAAAATTAAGATGGGCCTTTGGAGAAATATGGTTCTTGCTTCCTAATCTACATACCACAAGATACTCCAGTGAAGGCAGAACCTATTCTATCCTAATCTAACTGTTCTAAGGGGATAGGCAGAAAGAGAGAGAGGGTGAAAGAGCCTACACTAAGTGGTGATACACCATAAAAGGAAGTGGCTGAATCACAAATATGACTTCCTAAAATGGAAATAGGTGAGCAGAGGTGAGGGTGGAAAGAATGCACTAGGACTAGAGATAGATTTCACATGGAACACCACTTAAAAACCCATTAAGCACAACTCCTAGAACCTACAAAAAATATTAGAGTATGCACATTATACCCTAAAATGATGAGAGGTAAGAAGAGACAACAAAATAAGCCAAGGATGGAAAAATGCATTATGAAACAAATTTTATTGCTCCAAAATTTTACACGGTACATCATCAGTGGGAAAAAGGCAAGGAAATGCCATTACAAAGCACTGAAAGGAGGCTTAGACTTTTTATGCTACCCTAAGGAAGAAAGAGAGAGGGTGGCAGGCGAGAAAAGATGAACAAAACGTTTGAATATGCCCCTGATTTATAATATATAGGAAGAATAAGAGAGAGAGGATGGGAAAATTTTAATCCTTCTTCAACCACCTCAAGATATGCATTGATGAGAAATCTCAACCACTATAAATCTATGCCCCTCTCAAATCCACCTATAATTTGTCGATTCTGAAACCCAGGTAGATCAAATTAGATCTAGTCTGGTAGTTGAAGAAATTTGATTTTGTATTAATGGCATGGAAAATATTTTCCCATTTTTCACCCACTAAATCCTGTTAAGAATGATATTTTATTTTTCCATGGCATAGAGGTTCTCTAGAGGTTTCCAAAAAGTCTTCTTCCATGCAAATGTGAGCTTCCAGTCAAAATATGTGGCGATATGAATATTTGGGTCACACACATGAAATATTTTAAAGAGATTTTCCATACTATGTCCACATGGTAGCCTTGCGCATCTTGGAGATTCACCCCTTTCCTTTCACTTCTGAAATTGCACGAGATTGACATGTTTCAGCTTTCACGAGCTCCTTGGTTTCCTTTGTATTTTTCCTCAATCTCTTTTCTTTGCAAGCCAAAATTCTAACGTTAGACACATGGAGGACTAGCACTTGTTTGGAAACCCACCCCAAAATTTTACCTTTGAAATAGCACTATGCTAACTCTTGGCTCTATTTGTTCTCCTTCCTTTTCTTTGACTATTAAACCCCTAACTTTGTCCCCTTTTTGGACCTGGTACATGTGGAAGGCCCGCGCTCATTTGAAAACCCGCTTTTGATTTTACCTTTGTAGGAGAGTCGTTAAGACACATGGTGCCTTCTGCTTGCTCTCTTATACTTAACCAATTTTTAGGCCCACTTTGTCCCACCTTTTTAATTTGGACTACGTGGTGAGATCACTTTCATTTGGGTCTCTGCTCTTTGGATTTATCTTTGAAGTAACACCGTTTGGACACTTGGCACCTTCCGCTGAGTCGAAGACTTTTAAAAGGCCAATGTAACTTTTGGGGTTCCAAACACGTGGAGGCTTGGCACTTGTTTGAGTCTCTAAATTTTTTATTAATCTTCAGAGGTGCGCCATTTGGACACTTGGCATCTTCTGCTATCTCCTCCATACTTAGTCATTTTTTGTGCTCATTCTGAATCATTTATAGAGCCCGAAGTCTTCGAACATTTTCCATTTCTTTTCTTTTGAGCCTCACATTTTCTTCCTTCTATTTGCTCCTTCCTCGACCCTGCTACTCCATTGTAAAGCCTGTCTATAACTTGTCTATTGGATTTGAAGCATGGGCTTGTATGACAAAATTGTTTATTGAATTTATTCCTACACGGGGTCATTGATGATCTAGTTTTGATGGGGGTGAAAATTGAGATAACACTTAACCATCCACATAGCCAAATAATCTTAGTTAAGGTATATATTCTTCCTTAGATCCTCCCACCTTAGAAGCTTCTCCACAATTTCCTCTTTCAGCAGACAACAATCACCACCACAAACTTTTTTCCACTCCTCCTTTTTCCCTTTACACTCTTGCATCATCACTTGCACCACTTGGGCATCCTAATTAAGGATTTCCCTTACACTCTCCATCTACACTACATATATTCCTCAATCCAATAATCTCACACTCCTTTTTTTCCTTGTTATCACTTTGATATCACCTCCTTTCATCTCTTATTCCATTTTGGTATACACTACTCAATATTTTCATCATTCTTCTTCTTCTTCAGGTCAGCGATCCTACTTAACCATCCCCATCGCCTGGAAATTTTACTTAAGAGTACATCTTAAGAATGGTTTTCCATCTAATCCTTCCACCTCCCATCATATCTTCCTCATCTTCAATCTCCCTCCTCTCGTCGTACTCGTCCACGCCAACCAACCTTTCCACACCTATATCCAATACAATATTGTCTTTCTCCTTCCATATCGTCACTACTGGAATGGTGATATTACATAACTCCTCCTACTGCATGGTGATCTTACTTAAGAGTCCCTCTTAAGAATGATTTGTCATCTTGCACTCGCCCACCATTCCAAATTATCACCATCTACAATTTCTCATCATTCCCCATCATCAAATCTTCTCACCTCCTCTTCCATTTTCACAAATACGACTTCCTACTTATCCCTTGTTCATCTCCATCATCCCTTTCTTGGTAATCTTACTTAAGTGTTACTTCCCCATTCATTTCATGTCTTGTTTCTTCATTTTTCTATCATTCAGACTCATCCACTGTGTCCTCTCCTCACCTTCATATTCGCACACATCGCTATCCCTCCTTTCTTTACTATTTCCACTCCATCTTCTAGGGTTATCCCACATATCTACCCCCACACTTACTCGTCATTGTCATTGATCATCTCCTAACATTATTTCATGATCATCTTTCATTTCCACACTAATAACTATCATTGGACTTCGACTAAAAATCCGTCATCCCCATTTTGCACAACCTCGATCCTTCTCTTTCACCTCCTCCATTCTATCTTCATTTCTTCCTTCCTCTGTGTCCTCTAATCATTATCTAGATATTTCTCCTAACATCCCTTCATTGGCATTCCCCCTTACATTCCTTGTTTACTTTCTACCTTGTATCACATTTTGTCCCATCCTTTCCTAGTGATCATTATTGGTGGATTTCTTCTAACATCCAATCATTGGCATTGCCTCTTCTATCCCTTCCTCTCTTTTTCTTCGCCACCTCTCCATCTTTCAGTCTTCCTTGTCAATTTATTCACTGTCTTCATCATGTACCCTCTCTCTATTTTCTCATCATCAACTTATCCTCATCTCATGCATCTCTGTATCTTTTCCAATTTGTGTCATTTGTCTCCTCAAGCTTCTCTTTATGTTCCTTATGCTTCTCACTCTTTATCAAATATCTTTTTTTTTGGTTCCCTTCCTTCTGCATAATTTTCTTCATTGTCCTCTCCTACTTTCTGATCCTCGTCTTATTTCACTTCCTCTATATCATCTTCCACCTCGTTTCACCTCACACTTTAGAGTTGTCCCATATTTTTTATCATCCCACTATCCACATGCATTTCCATGTGGTCAGTTCCATATTATTTTCCTTGGATTTCCTCACTATGATCTGGTTCTTTCAATTTTCTTTTCTCTATCATATTTTTTTTTTCAATTTCTTCTCTACCTTCCTATGTTTCACCCTCCTTCACACCTTTCATTTTAAATAACTCTCTCCCTTTTTCATAATTTCATGCTCTTATCTGTCTTTTTATTTTTTTCTCCTTGTTTTTCCTCCATCATTTCCCCCTTTCTCTATAATCCTTCTTTGTTATCTTCTTCCCCCCTTTCATTCCTTTTTTTCTCCTCCTCCATCTTTGTACCTTTATTGGACACCCCCGTCGCCTTCACATTCGATCTTTCTTACTCTTTTCATAATCATCCACTCCTCCTTTCCATCCCCTTTTCTCTTTCTCATTACATCCTTCACCACATACCTCACACCTAGAATTCACAAAAAAAACTGATGTTTCTCTGTTTATGTACCACCATCGATCCATTTCATTATCATTCTTGTTCTAATCTCTGCATCGTTGACCTCTTCTCTTTTTGAGAACCATGTCACGTCTTTTATGTTTGTAAGTCCTCTCACAGGGGCATCATCATATCCACTTCTAAGAATCTATTCCCATCTTCCTTTAACATTTTTGTCTTGGAGGATACCATAATGGCCATCATTAATCTAATCTTGTTCTCTTCCATCAATGTTTTCTTTGCATTTGTTTTGTCACAAAAGTATCTTGACTTCCTATCCTACTTGTTGAAGAAGTGGGACTATTTTTTATTTTCCACCTTCTAATTTTCCAACACTTATGCATATTTCATACGAAACATGATTAAAATCATATTTATCACCCTTTTAGGGAATTCTATCTCACCCTTCTATCGTATCTTCTCATCATGTCCACATTTATGATTATTCCCGCCAGGGCATTTTTTCTTGCACATCCATCTTCCACTATGTCATTTTTGTATCCTATGTTGGGGCACCTTTTAATCCTTGTAATTTTTGATACATGTAGCTCACTTTTTGTTTGTTTCTTTCCCTATGCAGAGGCATTATTAATTTTCCATCCTAATTCCTTTTGTGGATGCATGATTTTTTGCATGATTCCTGATAGATAAAGGATTTCATATACCTTTCACATTTAATTGTGCATATTTTTATTTTTTCATATGATCCATTGGTCATCATGATTTACATCCATAATGTAGTGGTCTTCACCCACTCACTGGTCTATAGAATGTTGTAGTCTTTCTCTGTTGAGACCGCAATTATCCTCTACTGATATGATATTGGAGTCACCACCATATTTTTCATTGATATTGTGATCCTTTTTCACATGGGAAATCTTTCCTTTGGTCATGTCTTTATCCATTCTTGGATACATATTTCATCCAACCCTTTCTATTTTCGTCTCTTGGCTTGCTATCGCAAACCACTCAACAAAAAGGGGTAAATGTAAACACCAGTTTTTGGTGTAACCCCTCTCATTCATCCCACATTTGTTCTCCTTCATTACACTTGCCCCCTCACTTTTCTTTTCCTTAAATTTAAATAAATTCCATCTATTTACTCACCTTTATTTTATTAATTATCAAATGGGATCCATGTGGACCCATTTGATAATTAAAAATTTGGCATTATCTCCCAAATCAAATTATTCAATTCATGGATATTAATATAGCCATCCAACACCCCTTTCTTAAATTCGAAAGATGGAATCTATTATCTCACCTACCATGTCAATCATGATCCCCACTCCACCTAATAAGTCAAACCATGGGCCCCATGTGATCACATCATGCCTCTTAACCCACGTTACTTTAACCAATCCCAGTTACTCATTAATCTCAATCCAACCTCGCCACTAAGTTATAAATATTAGTTTTACCCCCTCTTTCTGGGGAGCCAAAGAAAAAAAAGAACAAAAGACCATTTTGCAAGTTTGAGGTTAAGGCCTATCTTTTTCATTGTTAGAAGTTAGAAGGTGAGGAGTGTGGGAGAAATCCTTACCATTGTTCGTTATCCTGCCACCCTGATGCCCATTTCATCTCCATATCAAAGCACAAGCTAAGTCCCCTCATCATTTTAGTTACTTGTCATTTTATATTCCATTATTTCTGCATGATATCTATTGTTAATGATCTATTGTTATCTTGTTAGATGTGGGGGTTGACATCCTCTTGGAACCAGTAATGTCTGGGAAACCCCCGCATATTGTCATCTAATCCCATTTGTTTTAGTTTTAAATATCTATCTTAGTTTATCACGTAGTTATCTTCTCTACATTTGAGGTCGTAAGCCATCCATCATTCAAATTTGGTGGTCGATTCTACTATCGACTTTTACTCATGCAAGAATGACGTTTCCTAATCAACAAGCATAGAACCCACAACTCTTATACAAAGATGTTGTACATGAGCCTCGTTCTCGCACAGGTGAAAGCTTATACAGGAATGTTACGAGATAGTGTTGTACCAGTCTAGCGCAAGACTAAACAAGGACATGGGTAAAGTGTGAAGAAGTAGATCATGATAATGCATAATAAAACAACATGCGTGTTTAAATGTGAGGAAATGTTGTTAGGGATATTCCTTGTTGAAATTAATAAACTTGGGAAGTTTCCAATGAGGAGGTTAGGGTTTGATAGGAACCAATGGATGAATCAGTTCATTACAGATTTGTTCATAGGAATAATGTATCCTTGGGTGTTAAGGAAGCAGCCTCAAAACTAGCCAATTGATTCATCAAAGCATAAAAAGCATCATTTGATGCGATGTTAGGTTGAGATTGGAATGGTTTTGTGGGTTAAAAAGTAGTTTCATAAGGCGAATGATACGTTTATGAATGTGTGAGTGTTTGGGGCATCGTTTGATAAGGTGGTTGATAAACTTGCGGGTGGGATGCTTGATAAGACAGTTGATAAAATTGTGGGTGTGCAGATGTGTGGGGAACTGTTTGGTAAGGATTAACATGTGTCATGAGTTGAGATTGTTGCATAGGTGGACTTTGAATAATAGAGACATGATGTATTTGTTGAAGTTGGGTAGGTTGTTGTGGCAAATTATAAGTGGGGATATGAGTGTTAAGAGGTTGAGATAGTTGGAACATATGATGGGTAGGAATGTAAGTGTGAAGAGCTTGAGATGGTTGGACAGGATATTAGTAGTGCATGAAATAGAATAAATAAAAAATGATGTTGTTGGAATGTGATCCACCAATTAAGGAGATAGAGAGGATTGAGAGATTGTGGGGGATTTAGGAAATATGAAATCATATATGGGGATAAGAGGCGATCCAAGAGTTTCTAAAGGAGCCGAATATGGTGGTGTGGTTGTTTTAGAAAGATTGGCTTCGTAAGGGATATGAGGTTTGGTTTCAAGGTAAGAATGATTGTGGATGACAAGGTCCTCATGAAGTGAAGCCATGGAGATAAAGGGTTGTGTACCTGAAGGCATGATTTTGAGTTTATAATCTTGTTAGGAGATATAATTAGGGAAAGTGACGTCATTTGATGTAGCGGATTATTGTTTTGTTTTGTCTTGTGTAAGTGTGACCATAGGCATGAAATAGAGAAACATTTGATTATGAAATCTGTTAACAAACAAATGAAGCAACAAATTTTTAATCAACAAGATTAATTATGTGATGAGAAAAGAAAAGAAAAGTGGATAATGAAGGTGCCTAAAGAATAGAAGTCTAAGGCTGGTTTAAGGAAGTTTTGGCTTGGGAGATGTCTGAAAAGGTTTCCTGTTGGGTGTTCAAGTCCCAATCAGTGACCCAGGTGAAAGAAATGTTTTGATGTGTTGATTGTGTTCGTGAAGTTTTAGGCTATATGTGATAGTGTGGGATGCCGAAGGTTAAACCCCCATTTAGGCTATGTGAGCAAGAAAGATGCAGAAGGTTCGTTTTAGACCAAATTTGAAATGTGAATTTCGATGGAGACAATCGCTCAGAAAAGGGAAAATTCAGTGCCAAAAAGGGAAAATAGAGAAAAATTAGAAAAACCTGGAGAACGCTTTTCCTTATTAAATACAGGCATAGTTTAGAGTTTTACATTTGAGCGCTGATAATATTTATCAATTTTTTTAATAGTAAAATATATCTAAATTATTGAAATAACCGTTTCTTCCAACCTATATCCATCAATTTTTCATACAAAATATATGGAAATGTATAAATCTACGTTAAAAACTGCTAAACAAAATTGTAGTCGTATTTCAAAATTTACTTAATTAAAACACAATGATTACAAATTAACAAATTGTTTAATGGCCATAATTGACCTTCAAGTTTTAAACGTGACGGACTACAGAGTAATGAGCCATTTTTATCGACTCAAGTACCCTCCATAAAACTGCGAAAAATTGCCTTGACGAAGGTCTGGCCTAAGGCTTTCAGTAAAGCGTACAATAATATTTGCAGTTCTTTTTCAGAAATATAATAAAACATTAGCAACAAGGACACTATTTTAAATATCATTTTTTTTAATAGCAGTTCTGTAACGAACTAGTAACCTCCTGATGAGCAATCACTGAGCGGATAGCGCTTGGCGGTCAAGAAGCTGACAATTGAGTTTAATTTGAGATGATTGTAGAAAATAAGCCAGATGCTCCATGTACAGTATCTTCTTCGGTGGCTTCTACATTTAGATCAAACTTCCCCACCGGCTTATCATTCACTGTTATAATGTCTCCATCATCGCTAGCATTGCTGTTTGTACAAAGTGATAAATTCCTTTGCGCAGACGGGCTATCCTTAGTGGCAAATATAGAAAAATCCTCCCACTCGAACGATGGCTTCCATGGAGATTTATGTTTGATAATATTACCAGCCGCATTATTCGCTGTTGATATCTGTGCTGCTGATGCCACATCCATTCCCTTCTGTTTAAAAAGCTTACGCATTGCTTGAATTCTGTCTACCAAAGCGAAAAATTCTTCCACTTCTTCACCATAGTCATCTGTTCGTGGACGTTTACCCTCTTTCGATCCATCACAAGAATCTGGGTCGTCATTCTTTCCAGGAAACTCGAAGATCCGCTTTGGGCGTTTGGAATCCATAATGATAACTAACAGAGACCCATTGAAGAAAATTATATGCAGGCCTTGTGCTCGATTCTCACATAGAAACGACAATAGGTCCATAAAACGAGCTACGTAAGCAAAAGCGAAACCACAAATAGTTTAGTTAGAATATCGACAATGAACTTTAATTCTCAAAAATGATTACACATGGTTTCGTCAACCTCGACTTTCTCGTTTTTGCACGGACATAAAACACATGAGATAAAAAAACGCGCTTTGAGCGCGCTCTTGGCTCAAGGCCCCGCACATGAGTATAAAAAGGGGGAAAATGTGCCCTTGAGTGCGCTTTTCGACAATAAATGCGTGTTGTTGCAGCAGTACTTGTCGTTGAGGTTGTATGAAAAGTCAGGGAGGGCTGCTCACAGATCTGTCAAAATGTACAATATTGAGTATTCAATAAAACTTCAACGTTATACAGACTGTCATTTAATGAATAAATTTGTCGGCCTTTTAAACATTTTTCATGATTTTAACCATAAAATACTTGTAAATATTTGAAATAACTGTTTATATGTGACTTGCATATTTTACGTATTGCCATTATTTTTTATATAGATTTATATGTAAACTATACAATATAGTTTACAAATAATTAAACATATATAGAATAATCTTTGATATATTTTGTTAATAGTATAAAAATAACACTGTTATATATTTTAGAAGGGTGCTATTTGAAAATGTCGGTCACCTAAAAGTTACATAAAACACATAAATGGCCGTCAAATTTAACCCTTGCTGCCACCTTTTCTTTATATTTATTTTTTCATTATTATATTTTAAAAAACGGGCACTCTTGATAGAGCAGTACAATTGCACGAGCAGGAAACTATGGTTTGTCATCTTATGTCAACACTGAGCGCCTTTCACAGGTTGTACATTTTTACGAAACTGAGCTCTACAACTGAAGCAAATGCATGCTTTTGCAGCAGTACTTGCTGTTGCAGAGGCAGTAGGAAAACTCAGGGGAGAGACGCCTAGAGAGTTGTCAAAAACTACAATATTTAATATTTGATAAAATGTTCAACGTTATACAGACTTCCACCTATTCTTCATTTTAATATTTTTAAAAATGCTTCTGCGCAAAACCCTGGTTTTAGCACTCTCACGTCAGCATCAGAGGCCTTTCCACAGTTGTGCATTTTTACCTATTTGAGCTGTTGAACTGAACACGATTGCTACATACATCTTTTTATTGTGCGTGTGCAGGGACATGATAACTGAGCGCACTGACATCACTACTAGAGCCAGGGATTTGTTTACAAGTGACTCGTAAACATGGTGAAATGGCCCATCAACCTCTCCCACTCCGCCACCATTTTTTCAACATTTAGTCATATGCCAAACAAAACACTTTCAGGAAATAGTGAATGGGTACCTGCCTGGCCCGCGTTTTATTTGCATTAATTTTCTGTTACATTTATATTTGTAACGTCGCATCCACCTGCTGAATTGGTAAGCAATCGTAGTCATCAAACTTATGTTGACCGTTTACAATTATTATGTAATCTTTTGGAAAATTATTAAAAAAATTACCTCAAACATTAGAAATTTTAATTACTTAAGCGGTTTAAATTTATAGCTGGTAGCTATTTGGACATATACGTGACAATTTTGAGAAAAAAGTAGAAAGGTAAAAGCGTGTGTCACTCACGGTTTTTTTGCCATGTTTGGGTTTTATGTTTAGCATGATTGTCACCCTTAAGTGGTCGGTTCTTATCATAGGGCCTAGTGAGAGAATTTTTTCACATGTGTTTGCATTTATTTCACATTTTTTAGGGTGTCTTTGGTGATTTTTATATGAATGGTCTCCTATTTATATACTTTTGTTTTTCAATCGTGATGTATAATGATGGCCTTTCTAAGGAGACAGATACATCACGAGACTAATCCTAATATAATGCTTCCAAAAAGATAATGAGACAGATACATGGAATTAAAACCTACACTAAGAGTGATGATACGCCAAGCAAGGAGTGTTAATCACTCTTCCAAATCCCTGCAACACAGATATGTTTTATTGTTCCACAAAAGTTAACATAGTACAATGCTATGGTAGGAAGAGGCATGAAGCCATTACAAGAGTTTGAGGAAGGCTTGAAGCCCCAAAAGGAATGGGGTGCACAGGAGAAGAAAATTGATCAACCAGATTTTGCACATGCAAACTCCTTACATTTTATAGAAGAAGAAAAATGAAGAGAGAAAGGGAAGAAAATCCGAAAATGCACTCCAATCTCCTACAAAATCCATCATTGTCCTTGTGGGTGTGATGGGCAAGTTTGCAAATTCCATATGCCATTGTACCTTGGTTGTTGGAGGAGAAATGAAGCCCATACCTCATCATTTTGGGTAAGTGAGAAACTTGAAACATTCCTCTAAAATGGTGAACTGCATTTCTTTATTTTTAAATACTTAGCCTTACTAAAATGAGCAGAGAGAGGGAAGAAAATTTGCAAATGTACTCCAATCTCCTGCAAAATCTATCATTGTCCATGTGGGAGTGATGGACATGTCTGCATAGCCCAAATGTCATTGTACACTTAGAACTTTCTAAAAAATACTATTTTTTGTGAATCCGAGCTCCCATTCAAAAGTTATGGCCATATGAAGATGAGTGCCATACAACAATAAATGCGGATAGTGTGATCTATCTTTTCAGATTCTGAAATTGCATTGCACCCTCTGAAATTTGAAATTTTGGACTTTTGTGATTCAAAATTTTGAGTTTTTCCACTTCGAAGATCGTTGTAGTGTTCATTGCTCAAACTGGCTCAAGAGTTCCAAAATTCCGAACTTACAAAGTTTGAAATTCAGACTTCGGAGTTAGGACTATGAAATCATGTCACATGACACTGTTCATCGTTCAAGCCAAAAGTTTCAAAATCATGAAACCCCAAAGTCCAAAAATTTGAACTTTGGGTTTTAGACTTTTACATTTTTGGGGGCTTCGAGATTTCGTGTTTCTAGGTTTCAGGACTTCAGGGTTTTGGGACTTTAGGTTTTTGGGGTTTTGGGACTTCGAGAATTTGGGGTTTCAGGACTTCGAGTTTCAGGGTTTTGGGACTTCGGGTTTCAAGTTTTTGGGAATTTTTTCTCCCCGCATGGCACTATTAATATAGCGAGCTAAATGCCTCCAAAATACTGAAACCCTGAAATCTGAAATTCAAACTTTGGGTTTCAAACCTTCAACTCCTTTTTTCACAATTCTTTCCGCCAAGTCCCTGAATTTTTTTGTGTCATTGATCATGAAAGGGGAGTTGACCTTGAAAACCCCCGAGCCCTTTCAAACTTCATACTTTCAGGGTTTTGGGATTTTGGCTCATTTTTTGTGTTTTTGTGCATTGAGAACTCTGGATCACTCAACGCCTGAAGTCTAAGATGTTTGGACTTCAGGCCTTTTGTGTCTTCTGAATTGCTTGCTCGGCTAACATGGCCCCCAACTTTAGCAAGTACTTTTTCGAGCTCCCCTCTACAGCTTGACCATTTTTTACACTATTGAATTCTCATGCCCTTGGCTCAATGGGTCATTATCAACTCAAGCCTAACCCGTTTTGATCATTTCGTGTCATTCTCCTGCTGATTTGAGCCTCGACTTGTCAATGCAAGCTCCCTTGGGTAGATTGGTCCTTCCATTTTCTCTCTGTGAGGTCTTGTTTTTCCAATTTTAGCTGAGGGGCAAAATTGGATAAAAAATATTAGTTGGATACATTTTTGTTATTTTATCTCATTCAACATTCCACTTAAGTTATGAAGGATCATCTTCTGTGTTGATGAGACTAATGTCCAATTATATTATATAGTCATATAACTATACATTTTAAATTTTGATTAATTCACACGTTCTAAATCATTGTCTAAGATACTCCATTACCTAATAGTGTTTAATTACACCTTATAATTCAATATCATTTATTTATTTAACAGTGATAATAACATATCACAACTTGTTCTAAATTATTAAGTGGCCTCATTCACCAATTAACCCATTCACTTTAATTACAACCCATTCTAACAAAAATCCACAACATAAAAAGTTGGAGGGTTCATTCTCCACCATTAGATTAAAACAACATGAACCCCTAGATCTAGGTTGCCAAACACATCCTTATGAGTTGTCTTTCTTATTCTTATGTTTCCCTAATTTCTTTTCATTTGCACATTCTTGTTTTGCAGTTTTAGGAGAATGAAGGCCATGGAGCCAAGGAGGGATTATGGAGGATTTTGCTTCGTTTGGAAGGATATACACATAAATTTTGTTTGCGTGTTTGTTATTTATATATATATATATATATTTTGGTGTAACATTTACCCTACTCAATATATGGGTATTTTTTGGCCCTTTCATTTTTGTTGAAGATTGGATATTTGCAGACTTGTGTGTGTGTATACATATACACACATCTATATTTTTTTTACTATTTTTTTCTTTGCTTGTTGTGCGCGTGCGTGCGTGCGTGCGTGTGTGCGTGCGTGTGTGTGTGTGTGTGTGTGTGTGTGTGTGTGTGTGTACACACACACACACACACACACACACACACACACACACACACACACACACACACACACACACACACACACACACACACACACACATAATATTATTATCCAATTATACAGGTTCAACTTTTATATTTTCGCTGTTGTGTACATAACTTGTGGCGTCAAATGAATAGTGACTATTGTGCATTCCGGTGTGGCTGTGCATAATGGGGAGGGATGGTGTAACACTCGCTAAAAATCCCACTTGAGACCTAAGAACAACCTAGGTTTAGATAGGAAAAATTATGGAATAAGTTTTTTTGTTTAAAGCATGACTACAAACAAGCCTATTAGCAACAGTTGTCACAATAAAAAATATCAAGGACAAATATATTAGATAAATTAAAATTTTCCATTATAACAAATATTGAGGACCACATACAAGTTAATGACTGTAACTAAACCAAGTATAGTTTAAATTTCCTTTAGGTGTTAATTTAATAAAAAATTAAATTAACTCTAAGATTAATTGTTCTTTAATAAATTTTTGAAAGTTCAAAGTGGCCAAAACAATTAAATACCTTGTGTATTTCATTTCACCAGGTCTAAATAATAAGCAAGGTTCACATTAACATGAGGTTGGGAAAAAATTCACTTACCGCATAACGTGACCCCCCAAAAAGGTCAACCCATACTTTGAAAATAAACATTTAAGTTAGAAAGGAGTAAATTCCCACTTACCTACTCTCAGGTGCATCTTGAACTTCAACTTGATTTTTCACACATTTAACACACTTAAATTTTCCTGAAAACCATTCCATTAGATAGGAAATTTCTTCCCATTTCCAATTATATGAATAAGTCACCCTAACTCCTCATATTTCTTAAGTTACAAGCCGGCGGGCCTGGGGACGAAAATTTTCCCAAAAGTAGGCCTACGGGCTTGGGGAAGAAAATTTTTCCCAAAAGCGGATGTGCAGAAGAAAATTTTACCCAAAATCGGGCCTCGGGCTCGGGGAATAAATTTTTTCCCAAATGCAGGCCTGCAGGCCCGGGGAAGAAATTTTTCCCCAAATGCAGGCCTGCAGGCCCGGGGAAGAAATTTTTCCCAAAGGCGAGCTTGCAGGCCCGGGGAAGAAAATTTTCCCAAGATGTAAGGGACACATGTCCAAAGTTTGAGCCAATGTGGAAAATGGGTCACCGGAGGCACTTAGGATTTTTAGTCTTTTTGGTTAAAAAGGTAAAAAAATTTAAAGTGAGCCACACCTCCACTGACGCCTAGGGACGACACATGTCATGCCCAAAATTTTCAAGCGAGAAGTAGGACCGATGGGGAAACTTAGGAATTTAAGATTTTTGAGTTGGATAAATTCAAGGTTAAAACAAACTTTTCTCCTCTACTGACGCGTAAGGATGCCATGTGTCATACCAACACTGACAGGTAGGGTCGTAGCGTGCCGGCGGGGAAACTTAAGATTTTGTGCCAATTTTTTTTAGATAAAGTTGAAGGTACAAGCTCGCGAACCCATGGAAGTATTTTCCAAAAGTGAAGTGGCGGGGGGTGCCGGCCCGCGGGGGAAATTTAGCAAAAGTAATTTTAATTTTTTTGAAACCAAATGAAGCAAAAAAATTTAGATGGCCATAACTTTCGATTGGAAGCTCGGATTTGAGAAAATGAGGACTCTTTGCAAAGGGATCAAACTCCTCTTTGTATAGGAACCATAAAAATCCATTTTTGAAAAAATTAAGTGGGTGAATTTGACAAAATGTCTTTCCTGCCATTAAAATATGAACTGGAGTTTTTTAACTTAACAAAATTAATTTGATCTGGCATTCTTTCTTCTTCTATTTTCCAAACAGACATGGAGAGATGCACTTGAATGGTTTCAAATGGATTGCAAGGATAAAAAAGTCAATGGTTGAGATTAAAACTCGATTTTTTTAAAAAAAATTGCATTAGTATGCCTCTTTCCCGATTACTGCAGTTCTGAATAAATTACTAGGACAATGCAATTGTTTCATGATGTTCTTTATTCATCCTTAGTTTATTTTAAAGTTTCCTTTTGTCTTTCAAGTTGTAGAGTACTCTGTGAATTTTTCTGATAAATATTTGTATTTTCACAGTGAATAGAGACCATTCTTAAACATGAATAGATCTACTTCTCGTTATCATCCTATAAAATTTTAGATTCATTAAAATCTAATTTACAAAATTTAACTATAATTCAATCAATGTGTGAAGACCCAAAATGTAGTTCTACTTTCAAATCATGCATTTCGAATGAAACAGAGAAATGTAATATTTCTTCATACGTATTTTTTCCTTTTCAATTTTCAAACATAGATTTCAAATGAAAACCATAACAATTGTGGTAATTTAAACAACTTCTGTTGAAATCCAATAATTCTTTTACAACTTCCTTGTCCATTCATCAAATACAACTTACAGAATATACATCTTTCACATTCGATTGTAGACTCCATTTCCAAAACAGAGCAACTTTCCACAACAAAAATATTACAATGTCATCCACTCGAAGTGGGAATTTTTTTTTTCAACAAGAAAACACCAAGGGGACTGAAAATTTTGTCTTCTTCCTGAGCTCCATAACAGTAACAAGAAGATCCACCATATATATTTTTATCACAACAAAAAAGGAGGAGAGGCAACACTCTCCACCCAACCAAGAATTCCAATAAAGAGGAGAAGCCATCCTCCTCATTGGCCATTGAGCCCCAACCACATTACAATAGGAAATGGATTCAACTCATGGCAAGAAACAAGCTTCCACAACACAAAACATATTTCACATTCATATCATAGTCCAAAAACTACAATTACTACCACACAATGAACAAGAACAAAATACACAAACTTCATCATTAAAATGCCAAAGAGATAATATCTATGGATAAAGCTTCTTATACCTCCTAAATGGGGAAATGGGTGTCCACCTTAAAACATCCCAATATACATACATACATACATACATACATACATACATACATACATACATATATATATATATCATCTCAAAGCCCCTACATAATCTTATGCCTCCCCAAAGTATCCCTTATACCTCCCATTTTCTTATGCGTCCCTCCTCTGATGGCACCCCATAACAAGGTAAGATATGTAAGTTATTTCTTATCCAAGGTGGAGACCCATCCCAAACACCCTCCATTAAATAACCCTTATACCTCCCAACATTTTCTTATGCCTACCCACAAGAAAATCCCCATAGTCTCCTCCTACACCACACTTAGGCAATCTACCAAACCACCCCACAAACATACTAGAACACTCAACAACATTGACATATGAAAAATAAAAGAAGAAACAATTTAAAGAGTCAAGCTCCTACCTCTCCATGATGAAGCTTGATCCAAAAGTTCAACAACAAGTTTTCTTCAAATCCAAAATAGTCCAAAAGCTCCAACAAATCCACAAGAATCAAATTCTCCAACTCTCCAAAATCGCAAGAGCACAAAAGCAAAATGAAGTAACCCCCGAACCCCTAAAACAGAAAAAGAATTTGAGTAATAAGAAAATTAAGAGAGGAGGATGAGGTGGCTCCATGTACGATGCCACATCACTCATCGTCAACTCCACATCACTAGTCAACTTCAAACCCCAAATCACAATTAATAAGTGGGTGAATAAACTGACATTTTACTTACACACACAATCCAAGCCTGCACCCCTTAAGGACCAAAATTAATTTCATGCAAGAATGTGCAATAAAAACATACAACCTGCCTTCCCAAAAATATAGAATAAGACCTACTTTTGACTCCCCAACCCATGGGTAGGGTTGGTGTGACAATTTAATAGGTGCGATAAAATTTTAACTTGTCCTACAAGCCTCTAAAATCAGCGCCTAAGGACAGATCCGAATTTCAAAAGGAAGGTGGAGTGTTTCACAGTCAAAGCTACTTACACATAACTTATAACACATAATCCAAGAGCCTACAACTCTAATAAATGCATTCCTTTTACCCATTTAATTTATTTAACAATATGATTACTCACTAATCTAGTCACAAATAAAATAAATAATAAAGGGGAAAATACATCACTAAATAAACACATACCATTTCAAATTAAACAAAAAGGAACTAAATAAGAGGATACACATAACCCCTTCGTCACATTTGAAGGTGACCCCCCATGGGAACACCTAACAACAATTCACACACACACACACACACACACACACACATAACCCCTTGGTCACACACACACACACACACACACACACACATAACAAATACATGTTACCATGGTGACCCTTGTTGAATTCATGTAGAATTCCAATGTGGTTGGTCTCCAATCCCCCGATGTTTGTTGTGACATGTTTACCTGCAAAAAATAATCCCTCCTTCGGCCTTGTGGCCACATAAAATCATCAAAAATGAATATACAATATAACTCCAAATTCATCTATATATAAACCAAAACATCATCAACCAAATAACAACATAATTTATAATTTCATCAATAACCATATGATCATAAAATCGTAGGATAATTCAATTTTCTAGGTCTACTTAATATGATGAAATGACACATGTCGAAACTGACACACACACACACAAACATATATATATAAAACCATGTATACATCATAACAATACCCACAAAAAATGTCTCCAATAATCCACATGCATCATATATGAATCAGAATCAACCATAGTTCATGATCTCTAACATCTAACATCATACCAACTCAAAGGCTACAATAATTTCCATAAGTATAGTCGACAGTATCATACTCAAAAAAAAAAAATTTGACGGAGGGAAAGTTGGCACTACATCCCCATCTCCTTAGACTCGACTTCCTCTTGGATGTCCCTAGAATAAGTGTGGGAACTTAACTCGTAGCAAAGTATAATCCTCTCATGTAGTCGCAGGCTCATCATATTTGTCTCACTGCACCCAAACCCAATCAATATCTCTTCCTTTAAGGTCCAAGGTACTATGATCTATAATGTAAATAGGCTCCACCATCACCTGCCCCTAATCCTACACCTACAAAGAGGTCTAATCCAACACATGAGAAGGATCTGCAATATATTTCCTAAGTACAGAAAAAATGAAACACATCATGTATGTGAGACAAGCTAGGTGGAAATGCTAGAAGGTATGCCAAAGGAACAATATGCTCTAAGATCTTGAAGGGGCCTATGAATCTAGGAGCTAACTCTGAACCTTTTCTGTAACGGATAGGGATCTTATGTGGCCTGACACGAAGGAAAATCTTCATGCCCACATCAAAACTATGGTCAGTCCTATTCTGATATGTATACTTCTTTCTGTCTTGTGATTCCTGCAGTCTTGGTCTGATCATAACCACCTGCTACTCCATGCCCTATAGTAAAGATTTTCCAAGAGAAACCCTGTTCTCTAACCTGTCCCAACTAAGAGGTTTCCTACACTCTTTACCATATAGTTCCTAGAAAGGATCCATGCCTATCGAACTCTGAAAACTATCATTGTAGGAAAACTCCACCAAGCACTAATACTCCTCCCATCTTGACTGATGATCCATAACATAAATCATAAACATGACCTCTAAGATATGATTAAACCACTCAGTCTCTCCATCTATCTCAGGGTGATACACTGTTCTAAAATTGACCTTTGTCTCGAGGAAATGTTGCATGGTAGTCCAAAAATGTGAAGTACATAGAGGATCCTGGTCACAAATGATCTTCCGCGGAATCCCTTGTAATCTGAAAATCTCATCTAGATATACCCGTGCCACTACACTAGCTATATAGGTGGTCTTCACCAGAGAAAAATGATCCACTTTCATCAATTTATCCACCATGACCATGATGGCGTCGTGGTGGTATCTCAACATTGGTAGCCCAACAATAAATTCCATGGAGATGGTGTCCCATTTCCATTCCGGTATAACATGTAGAAAGAGAATGCTAGCTAGATGTTGATGCTTAGCCATCACTTTTTGACACTCTAAACATCATGAAAAAAATTGAGCCACATCTCTATGAAGTCCCCTTCAATGATACAATTGTTTCATGGTGGTGTGCATCTTCTTAAACCTAGGATGGGATGAATAGGGTACACGATGTGCCTTTGTCAAGATGTTCTACCTCAAGCCTATGTCTATGGGAATATAAATCCGGCCTCTATGCTAGACAAGGCCATCTTCCTCTAATGGGAACCCATCAAACTTCCCTTCAAGGGGTCTCTGAGACTTGATCTTCACTCTAGCTGCAAAGTAGAAACTGTCATGAGGAAGTTTTTATAGAATCCTACTCTGCAAATTTGTGCTCACTGTAGTGGCCATAACCACATGTCTCCTCCTACTTAGAGCATATGAAAAAACATTGTCCTTCCCTTTCACATGCTCTATCTTCATATCATACTCATAAAGAAACTCCATCCAATGCTGCTGACGAGTGTTGAGATTGGGTTGCATGAAGTGGTGGTGAAGACTCAAGTGATTAGTCATGAGTGTGAATCTTCAGCCAAGAAGGAAATGTCTCCATCAAACCAAGGTGTGCACAACTACCACAAGCTCAAGATCATGATTCGGATAATTGATCTCATAATCTTTGATTTTGCGAGACTCAAAAGCAACTACTTTGCCCTTGAATCTTCAGCCAAGAAGGAACACATCTCCAAGTCCTGCCAAGGTGTGCACAACTTCCGCAAGCTCAAGAACTTACGCTATGGATCTCAGCACTAAAATTGATCTCATAATCTTTGATTTTGCGAGACGTCAAAAGCAACAACTTTGCCTTCAATGTCCTTACAACACAGCTCCTATTCACATCTGTTTGACCAAACAAGCATCTATCTTCCCTGAAAAACTCTACGCTAAAGGATCTAGCACTAAAATAATAGGTGGTTGTCGTGAAGCATTCCGAGAGATGTCCTTAAGCCCTATTCACATCTGTTTGACCTAACAAACTTCTTCCCTCTCCGCTAAAGGGACCCTCTCTAAACCCATGAAGTTGGGGTGCGTAACTCTCGAGAGACTTTGGGTCCTGAACAAATCTCCTATAATATCCTTGAATCTTGGAAGGACCCATGATAGTGATGCGCACCTTCTCTCACAAATTATGTGGCCGAAATTTCCCCATAAATAGCTTGAATCTATGGAAGGATTGATAGTGATACTTTCCCCAGAAATACTACCTCTGTCTGAAAGAACACACACTTCTCTAGGTTTTCGTAAAGCTGCTACTCACGAAGACACTGAAGGACCTAACGAAGGTGCCCCTCGTGCTCCTCACACTTACGTGAGTAAATCAAAATGCTCCTCACACGTCAAGTGAGTAAATCAAAATTTCGTTAAGGAAAACAAGCACGAAGTAATCCAAGAATTTCCTGAACACCACATTCATCAAGCTCATAAACATTGTGGGGGAATTTGTAAACCAAAAGGCACTACGATGAAATCGTAGTGGCCATATCTTTTACAAAAGGAGGTCTTACAAATATTTGACTTTGTAATCCTCAGCTGATTATAACCTGACTTAAGGTCTATCTTACAGAAAATGGTGGTCCCCTTACACTGATCAAACAAATCATCAATGTGCAAAAGGGGATAACATTTCTTGATCGTTACTTTGTTCAGTTGGTGGTAATCAATACACAACTGCAGAGATACTATCGACTATACTTATGGATATTATTGTAGTTATTTGATTTATCATGATGTTAGATGTTAGAGATAATGGATTGTTGTTGATTTTGATTCATATATGATGCGTTTGGATTATTAGAGACATTTTATATTGATATTGATATGACCTTGGACATGGTTATATATATATATTGACATGTGATATTTTTTCACACTGAGTAGACCTTGATAATTGAACTAATTTTGTGATCCTATTGATATTGGTGAAATGTAGAATCAAGATGTTGAAAATTTTAAATGATATCGTAACTGCCTAGATGATGATTTGATGCATATATAGATGATTTTGGATTTATATTACATATTTTAGCTTGCATGTTTTAATTTGGCGACGAGGCTGAAGGAGGTATTTATGTGTTTTGTAGGTAAATTTATTCACAAAAAACAACGGGGGAATTGGATACCAACCACATTAGAATTATAGGTGAATTCAACTAGGGGCACCATGGCAACATGTGTTTGTGTGTGTGTTTGTGTGTGTGTTTGAGTTATTGTTAGCGGGAAATTGTGACGAAGGGGTTATGTGTTGTATTTTGATAGTTTCCTTTACTTAATGTAGTATGTGATTTTTAGTGATGTCATTTCCTTGTTTTAATTATTTAGAAAACGATGTATTATTCCCCTTTATTAATGGGTTTTAGTGTCCCAATTAAGTTAATTAACCTTGTTATTAACTAATTATGGATGTGACCAAAAGTTTCAGTTATTACACTAGATGGCTCTTGGGTTTTGTGTTGTGAGATCGAGTGCTTGTGATCTTGAGTGTTGTACACTCTATCCCCTCATGGAAATTAGAATTCCACCTTAAGGGACAATTTTGAAGACTTATGGGACATGTTAAACTTGTCCCACACCTCTTAAATCTCTATGCCAACCCTACCTATGGGTTGGAAGGTCAAATTTAGACCCCGTTATGTGTTTTGGGAAGACAAATTGTAAGTTTTTTCTACACTTTCTTACATGTATTTATTTTTGTCCTAAAGGGGTGTGGGCTTAGATTGTGTGTGTAAGTAAAATGTCATTTCTTCAACAACTTATTAATTGTGCCTTGGAGTATGGGGTTGACTAGGGTGATGTGGAATGGAGAGGAAATGAGGTGGCATCTTACTTGGAGCCACATCATCCTCCTCCCTCTCTTTTCTATTTAAACAGGTTCTTTTGCTTGTTCGAGGGTTACTTCATTCTTTTGTGCTCTTGAATTTATTGTTGTTTTTGTGGGTTATTGCTGGTGATTTCTTGGCTTTGAAGGAGATTGGAGTTTTAATCTTGGTACAATCTCTTCTAAGGAAAGGTACGAGATTTAATTTTGCATATGTTATTCCTTTATTTTGTGTTTGTGTGCTTGTTTTTATTGAGTGTTTGGAATGATTGTTGGGTGCTTAGGTAGATTTCCTAAGTGTGGGGTAGGAGGGGACTACGGGGAGAATTTATGTGGGGAGGCATAAGAGTTATTTCATATTTTGGAGGGAGTTTGGGTTGGGTGCCCCACCTTGGACAAGGAATTCTTGCATTTCTTACTTGTTCTTGTATGAGTGAGGCATAAGAGAATGAGGGAGGAAAAAGAGTATGAGGGAGGCATAAGAGGTACATCAGGGAAGTATAAGAGTGTGTAGGGTATTTGAGATTTGTATTGGATTTTTTTATGGTGGGAACCCATTTCCCATTGGGAGGCATAAGTGTCCTCCCCATAGGTTCTTGCTCCTTTGGCTCCTCATTTAGAAGCCTTGTATACTTTTTTGTTTCTCCTCCTTGTGTTTGTAGTTTGAGTTGAATGTGCATTTAGAATGGTTGTGAAATACTTGGATTGTGATGTGGAAGCTTCTTGTTTCCATGTATTGGAACCACCTTTCATTGTACTGTGGTTGGGGCTTGGGGGACAATGAGGAGGATGGATTCTCCCCCTCATTGAATATTTTTATTAGGTGGAGAGTGTTGCCTCTCCTCCTATTTTTTTGTGGATCAAGAAAATCATGAAGGATGTTTCTTGTTGGTGTTTTGAAGCTTAGATATTTTTTTTGAATCCTTAAGAAATTAATTCTTGTGAAAATCCTTTTCGTTATTCCCACTTAGAGTGGAGGAACTTGTAATATTGCATTTCATTTTATCTACATTCTTGTATAATTTTCCCACTTAAAGTGGAGGACATTGTATTAGTAATTGTAATGAAAATTTGTGTTAATTTTTAGATATCAAAGTTGTGTTGTATGTTGAAAGGGGAATGAAATAATTTTGTTGGTAAAGCTAGTGTAGTTGAAATAGAAAATAAGTTTAAAAAGGGATATATCTTATTTCATTGAAGTTGATTTATTTCCACAAAAATATTTTGTTCTTGTTCTAAATATATTATTGTAAATGTTGTTGTAAACTCTCTTGTGGAGTGTTAGAAATATTAAAATTCTTGGTGCTACTTGAGAGGCATCCATTAGTAAAGTTGGACTACCTCCTTGCATTTTCTTGCATTCTTGTAGGAAAGTTAAACTTAATAAGTTGGATGGAAAGAACTTAAGTTGTAAATTGTTATTGCTTGATTTACAAAACTATAGAAACTTCTTAACACTAGTAGGGAAAGGAAATGAAATCTTGCTTTTTACCTCATTTACAATATTTAATAAATTGTCAAAGAAGAAAGTTTTAATATACACAAAAATAATAAATATCTATTTAAATTTTAACTTCTGAATACTAGTATCTACAATTTCATTATTGAGTTATAGTAATAGTTATATCTTAAGTACAATTAATAATGAAATATTATTATTATTGATATATAAAGAAAAAGAAAAAGGGTTAGTAATAATTTTAATATAAAAATAAATTTTATTTTATTATATATATATATATATATATATATATATATATTACAAAATTATTTTAAGTTAACCTTATACAAAAGGATATGTGCATTAGAGTTGGCCGCGGTCTATAGTGTATGCTTTTTGGTATGACTTGGAGTCGGAAGGGGTCGGATAACCCAACCCCCACCCCGATTTAATTAAAATGGGGTAGAGGTGGGGTCTCCAACCCCTCCCAACCCCCAATATATTAACAACTCCCCACTATCTTAAACCACCCCACAAACACAACCAACATACAATAAACCATGTGTAGTTCTATATCCGTGACCTGCACAAGAGTTTAAATCTACGGCCTGTACTTTGACACACACACACACACACACACATATTTGAAATACATTTTTGAATTCAGGTGTTTAACCCATCTCTATTTTTAAAAAAAGAGATAGATAATAAATGAGTACTTAAATAAAACACATATATACACAAGTATTTAAAATTATATATATATATATATGTATTTATACTCTCTCACATGAAAGTATTCATCTAATGAAGCTAGATAAATAAAGTGGGCAAAAAAAATTACCCACAATCCCATTTGGGCAACGTAAAGAAATATGATCTAAATGAAACAAACAAATACATTTTTAAACCCTAATAAGGGTATCCAAAAAGAAGAAAAATATTGGAGCTTGTAGGCCACTTCCAAAATCTTAAGAGTGCCTCTAATGGATTCTCTTCCTCCTCCTTCAACCTATAAAACAAAACAAAAATAATGAACCAAATGAAATGTGAAAGAAGCTTTCATAAGGATGCTTTAAGGTTAGTTGAATTTTCTTTCCATCAAGGGCCCAAATTGAATCCATCCCAGGGATGAGAATCATCCCTACAAAAAGTAGGTGGAGATTGCGTGAGTGGAAATTACCTTTTTAATTTTAATGTTTTATTTCAAAAACATGGGTTGACATTTTAATGGGTCACTTTGTGGGCTAAGGGAATGTTTATTCTAACCCCATGTAATTGGGGACCTTGATAATTGTTCAAACCTTTTTGAATTAAATACCTTGGATATTTATTTATTTTGTCCCCTTTAACCCTCTAAATTTAAATATGGAATATTTAACTATAGTAGAAATTTAATTGTTTATGAAATTAACACTTAGGGAGATTAAACATACTTAGTCCAATCCAATGTATTAAAGTATAATGTAGATTTTAAATAGTGTGTTATCACGGGAAATTATTCACAAAAAATTAATACCTTAAGAACATTAATGTGGCAACTGTCATTTTCAAAAAAATTTGTGGGCACGGTTTTTAAAAAAAATTATTCCATAATTTTTCTAGCTAACCCTAGGTTGTTTTAGGGTCTCATGCGGACGTTATAGTGGGCGTTACACTTGGTATCAGAGCCATGGGTTTAAAGCTTGGACCCTTGGGAACACAAGAAAATGTGAGACACAAACATTAACCCTACCACAATACTAAACCTAGAAAAAAACTTGTCTGAAAGATTGTATATTTTAGTGAACATAGAAAAATGGTATAAAACCTAGAATGACAAACTAGCTCTCGCCTTAGTCTGTGTAAGAGTCACAGATCAGACAAGTGGTCCTTTCACATAGACCTAGACTTGCCACCTCTAAAGTAGGCCATAATAGCCATTATACCTCAGATTTTACAGATGGTTCAGGATGTCAATACCTGCTTTACGCAGAGGGTCCTTAGAAGGATGATCATCCAGACATGATAAGGAGCCATCCATTGAGGCTCATGCATCTTCTCAACATGGAGAGGAGCATAGGGCAGATAAATCCTGCATGGATTCAGCGAGAGTAGATTCCTTGTAGAGGGGACATGGAGATAGGATTTTATGACACAGGGACAGGTCTCAGGAGCCCTAGACCTACAGATGAGCATGTAGAGAGGCCTAGGGGTCACGAGTTGATAGTTGTAGACTATATTAGGGAGATCCTGAAGCTACGATCATCTCACTATTCTGGAGATACAGCTAAATTTCAGGAAGAGGCTTGGTTAGTGATCTTGAGTGGGTGCTTAAAACTCTACCCTTGTACTAGTAACACGAAATATCGTGTTGTGATACATCTTCTGAGGAATGAAACATGTTTCTAGTGGAGGATTGAGGAGCAAAAGCTCCATGTTGATTTAGAGACGGTTACCTAGGAGCTCTTTGAGGAGTGGTTCAGGAGTAGGTACTTATCCCAGAGGTTTATTCAATAGTGGATAGATGAGTTCCATCACCTCCGTCACACATCTATGACTGTAGCTGAGTATGAGAGTCAATTTCTGGACCTACTCTGAGTATACCAACTATTTGCATATGATGAGAAGGTACAGATTGACAGGTTCATATGGGGCCTGAATTTGGATTTGGGTGGTATGGTACGCATCCATTGTGCCACAAGACCTTGGTAAAGGCTGTTGAGAAGGCCTATATTAGCATAGGAGACATCAAGGAAAGACACATAAGACTAGGGAAAGAGTTTAGAGCTGCATCTAGAAGATACAAGATAACAGGTTGATGGGAATCAGCTCCTCCTCTTTGTGGTGGACAGGGTTCAACATAATCCATCATTCAGCCCACCACACTAGCCACCTCATTAGTAGCAGCAACATACGCACCCACCTTACAGACCTCCACAGGGATATACACTACACAGAGAGGGAGTGGAGTATGGGGCCTCATCCTAGGGGTTCCCATTAGGAAACAAGGTGCATCGAGAGCTTAGTATGTAAGGTGCTAACCAGCAATATACCTTAGCATAGTCCATAGTCGGATCATCGCGATCCACACACACAAACTCTGTAGAGTACCGGGCTAGGAGCTACATCTCAATTGGAGAGGGATCAGGCAGTTGTTATGGTTGTGGCATGTTGCTAGACATCATATGGAGAGAGTGCCCACATAACCCTGAAAAGAAGGGTAAGACGTATATTTCAGAGTCTACTATTTGTGACATGGGGTGACAACCATCGGATTTATGTAACAGTTGAGAATTGCCACCAAGCTAAGCACCAAAGTACCGTGATCGAGATGATAGGTAGAATTGGAGGAATTTCTACCTCCATTTTGTTTGATTCTGGTTCATATTATTCTTTTATTACATCATCTCTAGTAGAGTGATTACAGGCTAGTGGAAGTTATGCATGGTCTTATTTGGGATGTTGAGATGTCTTCTGGAGCCAAAATATCTATAGAGTCCTTAGTTAAGGTGTGTGTAGTGGATTCGGGACCCTTCACCACTACCTCAGATCTTCGTATCCTTCCTGTTGGATTCTGTATGGAGTCATCTTAGCACATGGACTGGTTGTCTACACACATAGAGCCAGATTGAATTGTTACCATAAGAATATATCATGTACAAATGATCAAGGAGTTGAGTCAGTGATTGTAAGAGTTAGGAGGCCCATTTCTATTCACACCATCTCCGCTATGAAGCTTAAGTGGTGTGTGCAAAGAGGTTTTCAGATGTATGCTGCTACAATTATTGATAGATCAGAGGATGAGTCTAGTGGGCCATCGTTTGATTACCATCACATCTTGAGAGAGTTTTATTGATTTTTTTCCAGGGGAGCTACCAGGGTTAACACTTCCATGTGAGATAGATTTTCAAATAGATTTGATTATAGGAATAGATCCTATCTCACGAACACCTTATCTGATGACTACCCCTGAGATTTGCGAGACTCAAGTTACAACTAGAGGGCCTCCTAGAGAAAGGCCTAATCTATTCTAGTGTATCCCCATGGGGTACACCAGTGATTTTTGTGAAGAAGAAGTAAAAATCTCTGTAGTTGTGTATTGATTATCGCCAGCTGAAAAAAGTAACGATCAAGGAATCGTTATCCCCTTCCACGAATTGATTATTTATTTGATGAAATGAGGGGGGTGGATAGTTTTCTCCAAGATAGATCTTAATTTAGGTTATTATCAGCTGAGGAGTACATAGGAAGATATTAATAAGACCACCTTTTGTATGAGATATTTCCTCTATGAGTTCACCTTAGTGCCTTTTGGTTTGACAAATGCCCCCGCAATGTTCATGACCTTGATGAATGGGGTGTTCAGGAAATTCTTAGATTGACTTCATGCTCATCTTCCTTGATGACATTGTTATTTACTCACGCACACATGAAGAGATCATGAGGATCAACTTTTCTAGGTTCTTCAATGTCTTTGTGAGCAACATCTGTATCGGAACTTGGAGAAGTGTGCGTTCTTTCAGAACAAAGATGTAGTATTTGGGCCACATAATTTCTAGGGAAGGTATCACAGTCGATACCCTTCCAAGATTCAAGCTATTATGGATTGGCCAAAACCCACTAGTGTGAAAGAGGTGTGCACCTTCATGGGTTTAGCAGGATATTGCAGGAGGCTTGTTCAGGAATTCTCTCAGGTTAGGCACCCCATCACTTCCCTTTAGCATAAAGGGAAGAAGTTCATATAGTCAGATAGATGTGAGTAGGAGTTTCAGGACACTTAAGGAATACCTCACGATAGCACCTATTCTTGCAATGCCAAATCCTCAAGGTGAGTTCTTCTTATGCACAGATGCCTTGTTTGGCTAGGACTTGGAGGTGTGTTGATGCAGGAAGGGTAGAGTAGTTTTACTTTTGAGTCTTGAAAACTCAAATATTATGCACTTAATTATCTAACTCATAATCTTGAACTTGCAGTAGTTGTTCATGCCTTAATTCAATGGAGACACTTCCTTCTTGGCCAGATATTTACACTCAAGACTGATCACTTGAGTCTTTTCCACATCTTCATGCAACCCAATCTCAACGCTCGATAGCGGCGTTGGCTGGAGTCTCTTGGTGAGTATGACATAGAGATAGAGCATGTGAAGGGGAAGGAGAATGTGGTTGCAGACTGCACCTGAGTAGACGGAGACATGTGGTTATGGCCACTTCAATGGGTATAGATTTACAGAGCAAGATATTGTAGCAACTTCCTCACAAAAACTGCTATCTAGTAGCCAGAGTAGATATTGAGTGTTAGAGACACCTTAAGGATAATTTTGATGGATTATCCCTAGAGACAGATGAACTTCTCCATCACATATGTCAGATTTATGTTCCTAGAGATGGAGAGTTGAGACAAAAATTTTTGACAGAGGCTCATCATTCACCCTATTCAGTCCATCCTAGGGTGAAGAAGATGCACAACACTTTGAGACAGTTGTACCATTGGAGGGGACTTTAGAGAGACATGGCTCAGTTTGTGTCAATTTTTCAGAGTGTCAGAAGGTGAGGGCTGAGCATTAGCATCCAGTCAGCCTTCTCTTTCCTCTTGCTAGACATGAGTGGAAGTGGAACACCATTTCCATGGACTTCATTGTTGGGCTACCACCATCAAGATACCACCATGAAGTGATCATGTTTAGGGTGGATAAATTGATGAAAGTGGCTCATTTCTCTCTGGTAAAGACCACCTACACAACTAGTGTAGTGGCATGGGTATATCTAGATGAGATTTTCATATTAAATGAGATTCCACGGAAGATCATTTGTGGCCGCGATCCTCTGTATACTTCCCACTTCTGGACTACCATGCAACATGCTCTCGGGACGAAGATCAATTTCAGTACAACATATCACCCTGAGACAAATGGACAGACTAAGTGGATGAATCAAATTTTTTAGGACATGCTTAGGATGTACATCATGGATCATTAGTTAAGATGGGAGGAGTATTTGTACTTGGTTTATTTTTCCTATAATAATAGCTTTTAGAGTTCAATAGGCATGAATCCTTTTCAATAATTATATGGTAGGGAGTGTAGGACACCTCTTATTTGGGACATGTTAGAGGAAATGGTTTTTCTTGGGCCAGCATTACTATAGGACATGGATCAATAGGTTGTTATGACCAGGTAGAGGTTACAGGAGTTGCAGGAAAGGCAGAAGAAGTATGCGGATCAACATAGGATAGATCATATTTATGAGGTGGGCACAAAGCTGTTTTTTCATGTCATACCACATAAGATTCCTATCCATTACAGAAATGGTTCTAAGCTTTCTCCTAGATTTGTGGGTCCCTTTGAGATCTTGGAGCATATCCTCCATTTGGCTTATCGTCTAGCATTGCCACCTAGCTTGTCTTGCATCCACAATATGTTTCATGTTTTTGTACTTAGGAGATATATTGCAGACCCTTCTCATATACTAGACTAGACCTCCTTGCAGGTGCAGGATTATAGGTAGGTTATGGTGGAGCCCATCTACATTTTAGAGCGCGGGACCCTAGGCTTTCAAGGTAGAGAGATTGACCAGGTTTGAGTCTAGTGGGATAGATATGATGAGAATGTGGCCACATGGTAGGATGTTACACTTCTACAAGTTTAGTTTCCACACCTGTTCTAGTGACTTCTAGGAGGAAATTGAGTCTAAGGGGAGGCAAATGTAGTGCCCAGTTCTGTTCGACACCTTTTGTTATTGATTTCATTACTGTCGACTATATTTATGGATATTATTATAGATTTTGATTTAACATGATGTTATATGTTAGAGATATTGGACTGTTGTTGATTTCGATTCATATATGATGCGTGTGGATTATTATAGACATTTTATATTGATGTTGATATGTTGTTGACATGGTTATAATTATACATTTCAGACCTGTGATATTTTGTCATATTGAGTAATCTAGATAATTGAACTAATCTTATGATCATATGGATACTAATGAAATGTAGAATCAAGATGTTGTTAGTAATTTTAAATGATATCGTAATTTCTTAGATGATGATTTGATGTGTATATAGATTAATGTGGATTTATATTATATATTTTATCTTGTATGTTTTTAATGCGGGCCACAAGGCCCAAGGAGGTATTTATGTGTTTTGGATGTAAATTTATTTGAAACAAACAACAAAGGATTGGAGACCAACCACATTTGAATTATAGGTGAATTCAACAAAGGTCACCATGGAAACATGTGTTTGTGTGTGTGTTTTAATTATTGTTAGGGGGAAATTGTGACCAAGGGGTTATGTGTTGTCTCTTATATAGTTTCCTTTATTTAATGTAGTATGTCATTTTTAGTGATGTACTTTCCTTTTTTTTAATTATTTCAAAAATGATGTATTCTTCCCCTTTATTTTAATGGGTTTTAATGTCCAATTAAAGTAAATTAATCTTTTTATTAACTAATTATGGATATGACCAAATTTTTTCATTTATTACACTAGATGGATCTTGGGTTTTGTGTTGTAAGATTGAGTGCTTTTGATCTTGAGTGTTGTACACTCTACCCCCTCATGGAAATTCGAATTTGGCCTTAAAGGCCAATTTTGAAGGCTTGTGGGACAAGTTAAACTTGTCCCACACCTCTTAAATTTCTATGCCAACCATACCTATGGGTATGGGTTGGGGGATCAAAATTAGACCCCATTATGTGTTTTGGGAGTACAAATTGTAAATTTTTATTGCACTTTCTTACATGTATTTATTTTAGTCCTTAAGGGGTGTGGGCTTAGATTGTGTGTGTAAGTAAAATGTCATTTCTTCAACCGCATATTAATTGTGATTTGGAGTATGGGGTTTGACTAGGGTGAAATGGAGTGGAGAGGAAATGACATGGCATCCTACTTGGAGACACATCATCCTCCTCTCTCCGTTCTCTATTTATCTAAGTTCTTTTTGTTGTTTGGGGGTTACATCATTCTTTTGTGCTCTTGCATTTCTTGGAGTTAGAGGATTTTAGAGAGCTTGTGGTATTTTTGGGAGCTTGTTGGTTATTTCTTGGGTTTGAAGGAGCTTGGAGTTTGACTCTTGGAACAAGAACTACTATGGAAAGGAAGGAACTTTACTTTTTCTTATGTTATTCCTTTATTTTTGTGTTTGTGTTCTTATTTTGTTGACTGTTAGGAATGCTTGTTTGGTGCTTGAGTAGATTTCCTAAGTGTGGTGTAGGAGGGGACTATTGGGAGAATTCATGAAGGGGGGCATAAGATTTATTTCATATTTTTGAGGGAGTTTGGGTTGGGTGCCCCACCTTTCTAGAAGGAATTCTTCCATTTCCTACTTGTTCTTGTATGAGGGAGGAATAAGAGTATGTGAGAGGCATAAGAGGTACTTGAGGGAGGCATATGATTTCTTAGGGGATTTGAGATATACATTGGAGGTTTCTAAGGTGGGCACCCATTTCCCATTCGGACGCATAAGTGGCCTCCCCATAAGTTCTTGCTCCATTCGCTTTCATTTTAATCCTTGTTTGTTTTGTGTTTATTCCTTCTTGTGTTTGTAGTTTGACTTGAATGTGTATTTGGAATGGTTTTGAAATACTTGTATTGTGATGTGGAAGCTTGTTTTGTTTCCATGAGTTGAATACATTTTTCATTGTGATGTTGTTGGGGCTCGTATGCTAATGAGGAGGATGGCTTCTCCTCCTCACTGGAATTCTTTGTTGGGTTGAGAGTGTTGCCTCTCCCAACCTTTTTGTTGTGATTAAATTAAGTATCATGGATATCTCTTGTTGGTGTTGAGAAGATGGAGCTTAATTGAAGACTTCATTTTGAAGCTATGTTTGAAAACAACTTGCATTTCATTTTAGCTTTGATTCTTTTATTACTTCCCATTTTAGGGGGAATAAATTGTATTAGTATTTGTGATGGATTTTTTTTTTTAATTTTTGGATATGTAAGTTATATTTAATGTTAAAAAAAAGAGAAAAATATATTTTGTAAGTTGCTCTTGGGTGGAAAAAAAAAAGGAGTTATAAAAAGGAATTATTTCATTTTATTGAAGTTAATTTATTCCCACCAAAATATGTTGTTCTTGTTCTAAATATAATATTGAAAAAGTTGGACTACCTTCTTCCATTTTCTTGCATTGTTGTAAAAGAGTTAAACATATTAAATTTGGATGGAAAGGTCTTAAGTTGTAAATTGTTACTTTCTTGATTTATTAAACTCTGGTAATTCTTAAATCTAGTGGAGAAAAGAAATTACTTCATCACAACTTAGGCTTTAGCCTCTTTTAAAATGTATAGTTTTTATTATTAAAGTTATTGTGGGGTTCTTACAAGTCCCAATATCAGAAAAAGATACATTTAGTGGAAATTGGAATAACTTGATCATCTTATAAAATTTTACGAAATTCTGAATACTAGTATCTACAATTTCATTATTGAGTGATAGTAATAGTAATATCTTAAGTACAATTAATGATGAAATATTATTATTAGTGATATATAAAGAAAAATAAAAATGGTTAGTAATAGTTTTAGTATAAAAATAAAAAATAATATATATATATATATATATATATATATATATATATATATATATATATATATTACATATCATATATTTTATATATATTAAAAATTTATACAAAAGGATATGTGCATTAGAGTTGGTCGGGACCTGTAGTTTATGTTTTTTGGTATGTAGATTGGGGTGGGGAGGGGTCAGCGACCCCAACCCCCACACCATATTTAAATAGGGTGGGGGCTGGGTTTGACGACCCCTCCCTGGCCCCCTAATATATTAACAACTCCCCACCATCTTAAACCGCCCCATAAACATGCAGCCAACATACAATAAACCATGTGCAGCTTTATATCCACGGCCAGGTGCAAAATATTTTAAATCCATGACCCCTACTTTGACATATTATATATATATATATATATATTTGGAATACATTTTTGAATTCATGTTTTTAACCCATCTCTTTTTTTTAAAAAAAGAGATAAATAATAAATGAGTACTTAAATAAAATACATATATAAATAAGTTTATAAAAGTATATATACAATATATGTATTTATACTCTCTCAAATGAAAGTATTGATCTAATGAAGCTATATAAATAAAGTGGGGAAAAAAAAACACACAAGCCCATTTGGGCAAAGAAAAAAAATATTATCTAAATGAAACAAACAAATACATATTAAAATCCTAATGAAGGTATCAACAAACAAGAAAAATATTGGAGCTTGTGGGCCACTTCCAAAAGCTAAGAGTGCCTCTAATGGCTTCTCCTCCTCCTCCTTCAACTTGAAAAACTAAAGAAAAATAATGAACCAAATGAAATGTGAAAGAAGCTTTCATAAGGATGCTTTGGGGTTAGTTGCCTTTTTTTCCACATCAAGGGCCCAAATTGAATCCATCCAAGGGATGAGATTCATTCCTACAAAAACTAGGTGGAGAGTGGGTGAGTGGAAATTAACTTTTGTATTTAAATGTTTTATTTCAAAAACATGGGTTGACTTTTTAAGGGGTCACTTTGTGGGCTAAAGGAATGTTTATTCTAACCCCATGTAATTGGTGACCTTATCAATTATTCAAATCTTGTGGAATTAAATACGTTTGGTATTTATTTATTTTGACCCCTTTAACCCTATAAATTTAAATATGGAATATTTAACTATAGTTGAAATTTAATTGTTTATTAAATTAACACTTAGGGAGATTAATAATACTTAGTCCAATCCAATGTATTGAAGTATAATGTAGATTTTAAATAGTGTGTTATCATGGGAAATTATTCACCAAAAAAAATTAATACCTTAGGAACATTAATGTGGCAACTATCATTTTTGAAAACTTTTGTGGGCATGCTTTTCAAAAAACAATTATTTAATAACTTTTCTAGCTAACCCTATGTTGTTCTTGGGTCTCGTGCATGCATTTTATTTAGAACTAGAATTTATATAACTTTAATTTATTTAAGTATATAAATTTATATAGAAAATTTATATATTGACATTTTCCTTTCACTAATTGATTTATTTCAAAATAGTAAGTTTAGGTGAATAGATTTGTAAGAACAAGTATGATTAAATTTGTAGAAATATATATAATTTGTATATGTTTAAACCAATATTCAGATGGGCCTATATAGTTGGAAGGTTACTTTGTTTGAAGGAATTGCACAAATCAAAGAGAAGGCAATTTTTCTTTCTCTAATTAAGGAAATAATTGATTTTACAATACTTTTCATAATGTGATAATACTTGTTGAAACTTTACCAATAGAGTACTTTATAAAGGAAGGGTAGGAATGGAGACATATACAAATGTAACCTTATTTTCTCTAGCATGTATTTAGAAGAGAACATGCAATTTTAAAAGCAACACCAAAACTTATATTCCTGCACCAATCCATTTCAAGTGAAGATAATTTCCATTTCCATTGAAATACAAATTACAAATTTATTCATTTAACCTTCACAATACATAGCTTGAGAATAAATTTACAAGATATCATTTTAAAATAGAAATATCTACAATCGTTCCACTTAAAAATTGGAAGAAACATAATAAATTTTAAAACAATAAAACTCCTCTATAGGCTCAAATACACAAGTGTTTGTATCAATATCACCTCCCAACTTATAGGCTTCAACAATGTACTTAATCTCTTCAAATTTGAATCAAAATACAAAGAAAGGGGAGCAGATGCCACTCTTCAACCAAACTTTAATCCAATAAAAGGAGAATTCATCCTTCTTATTCGCCCCTGATCCCCAACCATAGAGCAATAAGATGTGTTTGCAAATTTAACAACTTCACAATTATAAAGGCCTCCAAAATACACACATATTCAACTTTTTCCACATCGATAAAATATTTCAACACTCAAACATATTTTTCAAGCAAGTTCAACAAGATTTGTTTGGTATTATTTTCCATAACAATCACAAATAAGATTCATAGTTTCATCATAATCATAAGGCCTTAAGAGTAAGCCAAATGGATAGAAGAACATGGAGCCTTCTCCTTATGCTTCCCATGTGAGAAGAGGGTCCACCTAATACTGTTGATGGCAAATCATAGCACCCCTGAATGTTTGCAACTCAATGGGTTGAGACTCTTAGTGTGATTTCATAACATGGAGCTTTTCCCAAGTGTGGGATCTTGTGAAATCGGAAAAGCTCTCCGGATGAAGGTCAGTTCCTATTCTTCTGTTCAGATGCACATGTAAAAATGCAGGGGGTTTACTCAAAAACCTAAACTAACTTTCCAAGGATACAGGGTAAGAAGATGTATAAAATAAAACCTAAAATAGCAAAGGTGATGCACCGAGGAATGAAGAACTCCTGTCTTTCCAATAAACACAAATCATTAAAATGCAATGCAAGATCATGCATAGATAACAAAATTTGCAGTGAAAGATCAAGAGGATGCAAATGAACACAGAGAGGGTTGAGAATCATCCACAGACATGCATTATTTTCTCCAAATATTGATACAATACACTACAAAATTCCAAGAGGAAAAGTTGCATTACATTTTTAGATGGGATGTTTGAACTCCACAAATTCACCTGCCAAAGAGAAGAAGGGAGGGGCAAAACAAGAATGTCCAACAAAACCCTTTTGTCAACTTCACTGGCAGTAGCCCACTTTCCCTCCATGCACAGAATCTAGTTCCAATTGTAGCATTGAAGAACATTCCATTTTTCACTGGAGAAAATCATACCACTCCTGGTGATCATGTCAAAGACATTGCTAACATTTGTGCAATCCATGAGATAAATGAAATGGATGTTGCTATCAAATTGCTGGCATCTTCATTCAAAGGGAAGGCATTGTAATGGTTTAGGAGCCTTGGACCTGGTTCTATCCAAAATTAGAATCAGTTATGCATAGTTCTCCATGAGCAGTTTGGAGAAAAGGGAGACAATTTGTCTCTACTTGAACAATTGACAACTATCAAGAGAGCTCCCAATGAGAAACTGACTGACTTTAACTTTAGATTTCAAAGGTCTTCGGATATTATTCCAGTGGCCATTAGGCTAACAGATGAAGGTGCTTTTCTATATTATCTTAAGGCTTTGAATTATAATATTTCTATGTTAATTCAATCTATGGGAGGCACAACCATACCTGCTACTTATAGCAATGCCATTAGGGCTGAAAAACTATCTTATTCAAGCTGGTAAGCTGGCTCCTAGGCCTCCCATGCCCTTGTATCAAAACTTAGAAAATCCAAGCACTAGTCAAGCACCCACTTTGGCTCCTATTCCCACTCCTAGAAATCAAAGTTCAAATGAAACTTCTACTTCATCCTCTAGTACTTCAAATGAACTCTAAGAGGTCATGAAACAATTGCAAAATTTGGTAAATGAGTTGGTTACACTCAAGAGGTAGCAAGCCCAAAGCTTTAGACCTTCTTATGAGCCTCAAGCTCAACCTAATAGGCCACCCAATCCACCTGCAAATCAAAGCCAAGTAAGGCCTCCCACTAATAGACCATTTCAGCCCTATAACCCCAATGTTGCATTTTCTTCTAAAGCATTAGTGCCAGTGCAAAACAACATAGCTCAAGAGTATGATTGGTGGTTCCCATGCAATGAACCTCACAACCAATCTATGTGCTTCAATGGTGCTTTGAACCAATCCTTGATGGTGACAACTACTAGTGTAGAGGGTGAAGTCAGTCAAGAAACAAATCAGCAACAAGGGACATCTTAGCAAAACACAACTCCAAATGATACCGCACTTGTGAATTCGCAAGTTGAGGATTTTTGTGGCATGAATCAAACAATTTCTCAAAGTGTAGCAACTAACACAAGATCAAAGAAGAGGAAAATTGGTGAAGGGAAATCATTGGCTCCAAGTGATCTACAACCTTCCATCACTCCACAAGGTGTTGGTAAGTAAAATATAGCTCCAAACATGTAAGGACAACCCAAACCACCTTCTACGCCAACTAAAATGCCAGTTGTTGTTGCCCATGAGCAAGAAAGGAATATGCAGGCTAAAGGACAAAAAAGATATCTTTCATCCCCATTTAGCATCATTGATCAAATGTGAATATATCAATGTGGGAATCTTTATCCATCCTAGGCCAAAGAGATCTTCTACAAGCTACCATGAAGAATTGGTCAACTTCAAACCAGCAGGTCGATATGCAAGACAATGTCCTCATAAATGTTGCTCAGCCTGAAGGGAATCATGGAGGACAACAAGGTAAAGTTTTGAAACCCCCTCCATTATACATTTCATTAATCATTGGTGATAAACTAGTACACAATTGCATGATTGATTCTAGGGCAAGTAGTTCTGTCATGCCCAATAAAATAGCTGATCAGCTGGGTCTCCAATATGAAGTCATATCAAAGGGGGTAGTGCAATTGGATGGGACAGCAGTAGCAACAGTGGGAGTGATTAAAGGTTTGAATCTTACCTTGCATGCATGCCCCAATGTTACCATTTTTCAAGATGTGTCAGTGATAGATTTGCCACCACTCTTTGCCCTATGCTTATCAAGGGATTTCACAGCTAGAATTGGAGGCTACTTATCTTCTGACTGGCACACATGTTTTTCAGAACAAGATATGGTACTAAGGTCACAATCAGATCCGAACCAATTGAAAACTTTCATATTGAGCCTCATACTCCAAGCCAAATCAATGCCAATTGTTCATCGTTTGATCAAGAAGATTATCCAAGCATAGATAAAGTTGACACCAAAGTTGGAAGCATCCCAAATTTGACTCTTGATGAATGGACAAGCAAGGTACATGATTTTGATCCCTACAAAGAAGTAGAAGAATCTGAGCTAGGAGTCTATTACATACATGAAGAAAACCAGCCTATTCGTAGCATCACCAAACTAGACCATAGGGATGACAATGAGGTATGGCAATTATTTTTCGATGGATCAAGGAGTAGTATAATTGGATGGAATAGTAGTTCGAATAGTTGGGGTCATAAAAGGGTTAATCCTAACAATACATGCATGTCCTAATGTTACAGTTTTTAAAGATGTGTTTGTGATTGACCTTTCGCCACTCTTTGCGTTGTGTCTATCAAGAGATTTCACTACAAAAATTGGTGGATATTCATCTGCAGATTGGTCACACATGATTTTCAGGACGAGGTACGGGGCCAAAGAAACAATCAGGTCAGAACCAATTGCCAATTTCCATATTTAACCTCATGTGCCAAGTCCTATCAATGTGAATTTCTCAGCCTTTGATCAAGAGAACTGTTCAAATGATCTAGAAATAGGTACTAAGGTCGAGGGAATTACTGATTTGAATTTGGATGAATGGGAAAACAAGAGTCATGAATTTTACCCATACAAGGAAATTGAAGAATCTGAATTGGGCGTGTATTGTGTACATGAAGAAAATTCACCCATTCCTGACATCATTTAGCCTGAACAAAAGGATGACAATGAAGTTTGGCAACTTTTTTTCAATGCTTCGAGAAGTAGACAAGGTGCTGGAGGTGGTGCAATGTTGATTTCACCACAAGACATCAAATATTTTTCAGCTTTTCATTTCCAGTTTTCCTGTTCAAACAACACGGCTGAATACGAGGCATTGATTCATGGTCTTCATTGGTCCAGGAAAAAGGGCATAAATAACTTGCAGGTGTTCGGGAATAGTGAGCTAATCGTCAATCAAGTAAGGGGACAACATGATACAAACAATGACCTACTAAAAAACTACAAGAACAGGGTATGGGACCTCATTGAGGATTTCGAAGCTTTCAACATCGTGTCCATACCCAAGAAGAAAAATGAAGCTGCAGATAGGCTCACAGCACTTGGAGCAACGTTTGATGTGGTTGAAAACATCAAAAGGGAAAAAACACAACCACATATCCATGTGATTGTGAGGACAGAAATTCTAGATAATAACACAAGCTAGCAAGTGTTTGAGAACGATCAACAGATCATCAATTTTTTGCAAGAAGAGGCTGAATTCTCAGCTAGGAATCAGGACAGACTAGAGCAGTAGTATGGTGATCAAGTAGTGCAGCTGCTAACAAACAAGCTTTCCAAGGGTTTAGTAACATTGGAATCTATCTTCAACCCTAACAACCAGTTTCGTAAGGAAAGGGATAACATACAGGTTAAGAGAGAAGATTTAGAGCCAATGCCAGTTGGGGAAGGAAAAACACTTCAAATTGGTAAAGTGGCCATTGAGTGGGAGAAATCAGATTTCATACAGCTTTGCCAAGAATTTCCAGATGTCTTCACTTGGAGCTATGAAGACTTGAGAGGATTCAATACGAAGTTGGAACAACATACCATAGAATTGGATCCAAATGCTAAGCCCATTAGGCAGAAGAAGAGACCAGTCAACCCTCACATAGAGCCTCTAATGAAGAAAGAGCTAAACAAGCTAATAGAGGCAAGCATTATATTCCCGATCAAACACTCAAGCTGGGTTGCAAACTTGGTTCTAGTCAGGAAGAAGAGAAGAGAAATCAGGTTGTGTGTGGACTTCTGAGACCTCAACAGGGCATCTCTCAAAGACCATTACCCACTTCCTTCAATGGAACAAATATTGCAAGTGGTATCCAATTCGAAGAGATTCTCTCTCCTAGATGGCTACTCAGGGTATAATCAAGTAATGGTGAAATAAGATGACCAGTTCAAGACGTCTTTCGCCACCAAATGGGGGACCTATTCCTATAAGAAGATGCCATTTGGGCTATCAAATGTTGGAGCCACTTTCTAAAGGGCAATGGATATGGCATTCAAGGGATTGATCAATACTATAGTTATGATATATCTTGATGACATCACTGTATTCTCCAAAAATTCTGTAGATCACCTCTGTCATCTGAGGTAGGTATTTCAGAGGTGTAGAAGATTTGGGGTATCATTGAATCCCAAAAAATGCATATTCTTGGCTCATGAAGGAAAACTTCTAGGCCATATTGTTTCAAAGGAGGGGTTGATGATTGAACCAGAAAGAATTGAAGCAATTTTCATTGCCATTTCCATGTCACAAGAAGGCTCTTCAAAGCTTCTTAGGAAGGATCAATTTTTTCCGCAGGTTCGTTCCAAGCTTTGTAGCTCTCTTAAAGGAAATAACGTTGATGTTAAGAAAGAGCATGGCATTTAAGTGGACATCTGATGGTAAGGAAAGTTTTGATGTAATAAAAGAGACTATATCTCAAGCTCCGACTCACGTCAATCCATACATCTCCAAGGACTTCATGCTATATGCCTTCGGTGGTGGAGACATAATTTCTGCAATCTCGGTACAACAAAACAAAGAGGTATTAGAACAACCAGTTGCTTTCTTCAGTCAAGGCTTAGAGGAATACGAAACTAGATACTCTTTCATTGAAAAGCATGTCCTTGCAGTGATCAGGAGCTTAAAGAAATTCAAGCACCTAGCCTCAAACAACAAGATCAAATTGTTGGTCTCTCATGCGGGAGTCAAGGAATTCCTTCTAAACAAGGATCTGAATGAGAAACGTGTAGGATGGATAACTTGTGTCATGGAATATGACATCGAGATCAAGGTCATAAAAATAGTACGTGGAAAAGGACTATATGAACAACTAGCTTTGAGTTGGAAATTTGAAGAAAGTGATGAGAAAGAGACTATCTTGGTACTACAGGATGGTCAGGAACAGGAAAATGATGATGTGTCTGCTCCTTGTTGGACTCAGAATATGATACACTTCTTACAGGAAGGCCTATGCCCTCTAGAATTGAGAAATGCAAAAAGTAGATACTTCAGATTACAAGCCATTCAATATGTTCTTATTGATGGTGGTTTGTTCAAGAAAGACATCAATGGAGTTCTATTGAGGTGCATTGGGATAGGTCAAATTGAGAGGGTGTTACAAGATTTTAATGATGGAGATTCTGGAGGAAATTTTTCCCCACAGATAACATCTCTCAAGATAATGAAGGTAGGGTATTATTGGCCCACAGTGTTCAACGACTGCTATACATGGATAAGAAAGTGTAAGAAATGTGCACTCTTCACAGGAAAAGAAAGACTAGCAACGCTTCCATTGCACCCAATTTTGGTTGACCAACCATTTATGCAATGGGGATTGGACTTCATTGGGGTCATCAATCCAAACTCAATCCAAGGCCACAAGTGGATTCTCACGGCAACGGACTATTTCAGCAAGTGGACCGAAGTAGTAGCGCTCAAAGAAGCAAATGAGTCTAACATATTAGAATTTTATGAAGGAATAGTGACCAGGTTTGGTGTGCCGGCCACTATCATATCAGATAATGCATTGGCATTCATAGGTTCCAAGATTACAGAATGGGCTGTCAAGAATGGAATCTATTTGAGCACCTCTTCAAACTATTACCCGCAGGGTAATAGACAGGTAGAGTCCACAAACAAGAATTTTCTAAGAATAATCAGAAGGACTTTGGATGAAAACCAAAGGACATGGCATACAAAGCTAAAATCAGCGTTATGGGCTGACAGGATAACGCCAAAGAGGTCTACAGGTAATTCTCCCTATAAGTTGGTCTATGGGAAAGAGGTAGTATTGCCTATATCATTATAACTGCTTGCATTAGAGCTCATGAAGTAGTTGGAGTTGGCTGAGTTTGAACCGATGGAAGCTAGGTATGTAGATTTGATGGAATTGGAGGAAATCAGAGAACATGCAGTTCAGATGATTGAGAAGGATCAGGCCTTAGTAAAAATATGGTTTGATAAAAAGGCAAGAGCAAGGACCTTCTAGGAAGGGGACCTAGTTCTGAAATGGGATGCAGATCGGGAAAAACCAGGAAGGCATTCCAAGTTTGATTCCATTTGGAGTGGCCCATACATGGTCATGGGATGTAAAAGTAGTAATGCCTTCCAATTGTCTACATTGGATGGAGAATAACTCCCGATTCTGGTTAACAGAATCTATCTTAAAAATTGTTGCTAAAAGGAAAAGGTTTACTCTTGTAAATTTTAGCCTAGATTTCAATTCCTCTAAGTGCGTATGCACATTGTCTTGTTGTAGTTAGGTTTTGGTTTCCCTACGTGCTTCGGCATAGGTTTTGTTGCTCCCAGGTTGAATTTCTACAGTTAAGCGTGCTCTCAGAGAAGGAGTTGCAGTATCAGGATCAAGATCAGATCTCAGGTTGGTTTCAGGTTATTGCTTATGACTCCATGCCCAATGGATTGCTAAAAGGCCATTGATCTTCTACCTAGCAGGAAGGTGATCCTGTTGAGTCACCAAATTATTATATATATCTTCCCCCTAGGTAAATATAGACAAACAGAAGAATATGGAAATCAAAGAAACTAAAAACCTGACATTTATTTGCACCACAAGTCACACTCATGGCACAGGTTGGAGGCACACATCAGAAAATGTCGACATGGAAAATTTTTTGCCCTGGCGCATGTTGGAGGCACACAGCAGAAGATGTCGACTCAAAAAAATTCGTGCCCTAGAGCAAGTTGGAGGCGCACAGCAGAAGATGTCGACACTGAAACATTCACGCCCTTGCGTAGGTTGGAGGCACACATCTGAAAATGCTGACATGGAAAAATTCATGCCCTGGCGTTGGTTGGAGGCACATAGTAGAAGATGTCGACATGGAAAAATTTGTGCCCTAGCGCAGGTTGGGGGCACACAATAGAAGATGTCGACACGAAAAAATTCGCGCCCTGACGCAGGTTGGAGGCACACAACAGAAGATGTCAACATGGAATTTTCAGTGCCTATGGTGTATGTAAGAGTATGTTGACATGAGGATGGATGCGCCAAGGCATATCTTCATAAGGCGCAACATTTTGAGCGTTGACACCCCGACAGAAGGAAAACCCTGATGCAGATATTCAAATGGCCATAACTTTTCACAGGGAGCTCGGATTCACGCAAGGTTAGAATTTTTGGAAAGATTACAAGTTCCTCTACCCAACTACAACTGGATATCTTTCATTGGGTGAGAAAAATTTCTTTAAAAATTCAAAATACAATTCGCCATTTTTTGGGTTTGCTAGGGTTCTCACCTACCACCATAATGAGATGAATTAAATACAATCTGGAGGTGGTTGGGGTAGATTTGGAATTCCTCTCTCTTTCCTCTCTCATTATTCCTATAAATTTTAAGGAGGGGATTCTTTCTAAAGGTTGGACATTCTTTTTTTTCCCCTCCCTTCTTCTCTTTGGCAGGTGAATTTGTGGAGTTGAAACCTCCTATCTAAAACTGTAATGCAACTTTGCCTCTTGGCATTTTGTAGTGTATTGTATCAATATTTGGAGAAAATAATGCATGTATTTGGATGATTCTCAACCATATCCATGTTCATTTACATCCTCTTGATCTTTCACTACAATTTTTGTTATCTGTTCATGATCTTGCATTGTATTTTAATGATTTATATTTATTGGCAAGATAGGTGTTCTTCATTCCTCGGTGCATCACCTTTGCTAGTTTAGGTTTTATTTTATACATCTTCTTACCTTGTATCCTTGGAAAGTTAGTTTAGTTTTTTGAGTAAACCCTCTGCATTTTTACATGTGCATTTGAACAGAGGAATAGGAACCGGCCTTCATCCGGAGATCTTTTCTGATTTCGCAAGGTCCCACACTTGGGAAAAGCTCCATGTTATGCAATCACACTGAGATTCTCAACCCATCGAGTTGTAGAAATTTATGGGTACTATGAGTTGCCATCAACAAACACCTCCAATTTCACTATTAACATCAGACACAAAACCTTATCTCTCTATTTTCCAATGCAAAAATAACATATAAACCTTTTACCTCCACATAGGAGGAGCACCTCTCCCACACTCCCTCAACATTTTCCTCACTAACTCCCTATTTCCTTCACAAAAAAGAAGTCCATTTCCTTCTCCCACATCACTCTTAAAGGAAATCTACCCATCCCAACAAAACGCAATCACAACACACATAACATACACTCAACAACCACAAATTTCATTACTACATAAATACAAAAAATATGTAACAATAAATGAAGATGTTACCTCTCCATTTAGCATCCATAATCTTCACATAACCACACCTTCAATCCAAGAAAAATCCCAAAATGTAACTACAAAAATCTCTAAGCATGCACTCCCAAGCGAAAAGTCTAACAATGCAATTGTAGAAATGAGACAAGTAACCCCATTACTCTAAATTGTCATCAATAAATAGAAAATGAGGTGTAGATGATGAGGTTGCTCCATGTAGGATGCCACTTCACCATTCCTCAATTCCAATTCAACAAGTCAACACACAACAACCGTTGTTAGAAAATGAATAAGTAAGGCTATGACATGCACTCCCTACCTTCCAAGGACATATTAAATAAGGTAATTAGAAATTTTTCTGTATTTACGCTTTTTCACCAAAATAATGCATTAAAAAGGATAAAATTTACTCCATTATTCATAAATATGGTTGGTGGATAAATTTGAGAAGCAAGGGACAAGGTTATCTTGTCCCACAAGTCTCAAAAAATGGCCTCTGCAGTGGCCACTCAACATAAAAACTGTCTTAATTATGTTGATATTACTTTTAGACTGATACTTAGACATTTTGATTATGATACATTGATCAGTAGATGATATACTATGAAGATATTTGGACTATTGACATGGTGTGATCCACATTTTTATTATGTTACACTAGATGAAATTGGTAGACAATTTAATATATGTTGATTTGTATTATTTGGATTTTATAGTAACATGTTATACTCTGGATATTCTGAGTAGAATACTAATCTCATGGATGTTAGAATCAATTTACTTGATATGTTCATAGATGATATATTTAATTAATTTCGTATGATGAGTATTTTTTTTATGTATATTTTCCACAATGTTGTTAATATGGATGTCAGGACAAAGAGGTATTTTTTTGTGTTTCCGGACATTTTGTCACATACATCGAAATGGAATAGGGGACCAACCATGAAAGGATTTCGGGTGTTGAGCAATGTGGCCAAAATTTGACAACTTGTGTAATGTTATGTTGTGTATTTGCTGCATGGCTTATTAGGATGTTTCCCATGGGGGTGACCTCAAATTTGTGGCCATGGGGTGAAATGTTTCCCGTCTTTTAATTTTTTATCTCTTTTATTTGTGTATATGTATTTAATTATTGGAAATTGTTGGCAATTTATTAAAAAATATTATTATGTCTTAATTAGCTAATCTAGCTTCATTTGTTAACTAAAAAAAGGATGTGAAAATGGGATAATTATGAGGGTAGATGGTCCTTAAAATTGTAGTGGTGTAGGATATATATGTGTTGGTGTTTGTGTTATGTACTCTCCCCTAACTTCAAAATTCAGATTTTGAATTGGGAGACTTTTTTAGAGACTTGTGGGACAAGATAAGCTTGTTCCATGTCTCCTAAATTCACCCAACAACCATACCTATGATATGGGGAGTTAATTTTTGAATTAATTATCCATTTTGGAGTGTAAAAGGGTGAAAATAATTGCACTTTCCTACTTACCACAATTAATTGGTCCTTAGTAGGCATAGTCTGCAATTTTGAGTGTGTTTTGATTTTCCATAGTCGTACATGTTCATTTATTGTCTTGGGCATGGTGTTTTGACTTGTGTATGGAAATGGAAGAATGATAAAGTGGCATCCTACATGGAGCCACATCATCATCCTCACAATCCATTTCTATTTATTCATAGAATTTGATGGAATTGCGGTTATATGTTCATTTTCTTTCTCTTGAACTTTTTGATTTGGGAGTATGTTGTAGTTGCATTTGGAGTGTGCTTAGCTTGGAGGTGTAAAAAATTATGGATTGAAGTTCTCTTGGAATACTGATGGAGAGGTAGGATCTCCACCTTCATTTTTTTCTTATTATATTTGTAGATGTGAAAAATTGTGCTTGTTAAGTTTGTATGAGTGTTGTGAATATGGTTGTTTTCATGTGGTTGGGTAATTTCCTTAAGTTGGGTGTCTAGAGATGGTTTTGTAGGACTATTGGTGAGGGAAAATGGAGATCTAAGACATGCATTTATGAGGGAGTGTGATTTTTATGATCACCTATGGGGAGTGAAAAGGAAATACATGGTCATTTTGTTGTATACTTGCAAGGGAGAGATAAGTTTGTTTTGTTGATGTATTGTGCACATGGAGGCTTTGGGTGAAACTCCCACTTCACTTGGGAGGAAACAGGAGGTGTTGAAATTTTTTTCAGTTGTACAAAAATGGGCAACTCAAAACTTCGTTACAATGGATGGCATTAATGAAGTGAACCTAACTAGGGGATTTTTTTACAAGTGTTATCATGTTTTAGTTGTTATCAATGAAATGATTACATGAAATCCGTAGCGATGGGTGATGTTACAAAATGTAACGAATCATATATTCTGCAATTTCATGTTTGTATTCACCTAAAGAATACAAAGGCCTCGATGGACAGATGTGTTATCTTGATGAAGACAAAAAATATAGAATAGATGAGTGTTATGTTTTGGAACAATAACCAAGGTTACATATTGTAGCAATAAAATTTCATTACTAAGGTTAAAAATATTCTAAACTATGTTATTTCATGATTAAATACATTCAATTATGCTATTGAGTTGTTTAATCTATTATAAAATCCATTTACAAGGCTGAAATGTAGAAGGAAGTACACAACTCAGTTTGAAAATTCAATGTTTTATTCATACAAAATTTTAAATGTTTCCCCCATAAGCCGTTCGATTTGAATCAAGTGAACATCATAACTACTGAAATTAAAGGTGCGTGTGCATGAAAATAAAATAAAAATAATATGAAGGAATCCATCATTGCCTGTTATTTTTTTTGTCCCGCTGCTCCATCTTCACTCCAGCTTTTGTTTTATCTTCATCCTTGCTATTCAACACTACATTATACCTAAAAGAAAAAGAGAGAAGATAATTTTAGTCATGATCTTAGGATTAAATCATGTTCTTGTACTGTCTATCTTCGTGCAAATGAATCTCCTGATATCAGGAGGTATGATTACAGAAAACATTAATCCATTGCAGATAAATAATATTATTATGTAAACAACACATGTGGGTCCTCATAATCACTAAAGAAAGATGAAAGAATAAAAAATTTGGAATACAAGAGAGGCCAAATAGCATAAATATTTTCCAACTATTTTCTAAGATGTGCAGGTACAGGTTGCAACAAAGGAAGAAATTAATCATGTCAAGCAAGGATAAAAAAGAAATTTTAGTACAAAAAAAAAAATGAACAAGAGATATAGAAAGTTGTTAGATGTAAAGCATGCTGAAATGGAACATCTTTTCAGGAAAATAGACTTATACAGAAAGGAAGCTATATCATTCATAAAACAAAATACAAAAAAATAGACGATACATTATTTCTGAAAATGTAGAATTAATTGAAGGTCTAAAAGCTAAAACAGTCATGTTCAGGAGAGATTACATTTCCGGTGCCATAATTTATCAAATAGGTAAATTGTTTAGTGTCAAGGTGAAATAAAAAAAGAGTGATCCTACCCAGGTTTCAATTTTAAATGCAAGAAGTATAAAAAGAAAGAAGTGGAAACTTATAGAGTGATCAGCTGAAACAAAATGGAAAAGGAAATATGAGAAAATTTTGACAGGGCTTCGCCATGAAAAATGGACATTTTACATCTTTCCATCATGTTATTTCACAACTAATACATGCTTGAAAGCTGTGACAAAAGATAAAGTACTGTACTGGTCAAATAGTAATCTGAATAAGGATAAGTATTGCAAAAATTCAACTCAGATTGAACAAAGAAAAATGTAGCATGTTCATATTTATAATAGTAGAAACGAGAGCTACAACTGTTTTCAATTTGCATAACTTATTAAATAATGCTACATAAGAGTTACAAAATATTTAGACTTTACTATTCATTACAGGAACTTATTGTTCATTTCAAGTAAAATTAAGGAAATATGCCATGTAATACTAAGGAAATATGCCATGTAATACAGAGAAAGTACAACTTTTCCAATTAATAATGGTGGCATTTTCTTCTTCATGTAAAGTTGATCAAGTATATAAGACAATTCATAATCAGTATAAATTTCAATTTTCAAGTGATCTCAAATTGTAAGAAGATCAAATAACAGTCATCTAGTTGTGAGATAGCTAAAGAGAAGAAGATTCTTTCAGTTACAAATTTTCAGAATGCCCTCAAGCTCTCATATCACTTATTGAAGATGACTCTCTTAAACTAAGTAGAGATAAGGTACATCAAAAGGATGAAATAAAATAAGAATGAACATCTCATAATGTCGTTTTAAGAATTAAGTATAGAAAATGACGTTATTTTCTTCAAATTAAAAGAATAAAAAATTATCACAGCGACACCAATGAAATTCAGGTACAGAAAATGATTCAAGGTATAATTTTCATCATAATGCCAACCATCAAAATAATAACATATGAAATAATGTCAGTTCGATGAGTTTTATCTACAAGATTGAGAATGAGAGACAAAATTCATCAACATGAAAGCTACAGTTTTCTTGGAAAAGGAACAAGCAAATCAAGTCTTAATGGTCTGTAGAGCACACATTACAACCTACCAACTAAAGAATAGAAATTTCAGGATAGTCTTACAAATTACAACACACAAGAACTATCAAATTTCAAGGAAACTTGCAATGTCAAACAATGAAATATGTCACCTACATTTCAATTGAAGAACCAACATCACTCCTTGAAGTTAAGGTTTCATCTATTTAATGATTGTTGATGTGTAATCAAAGCAACCCTGAATGTTGACAACTCGATCGGTTGAGACTTGTAGTGTGATTGCATATCATGGAGCTTCTCCCAAAGTATTGGACATTGAAAATTCGGAGAGCTCTCTGGATGAAGTTTTGGTTCCTATTCCTCTGTTTAGGTGCACACATTCATATTGCATAGGATCTACTCCAAAACCTAATCTAACTTTCCAAGGAGATAGGGTTAAGGAGATACAAGAAACAAAACCTAAACTAACAAGGGTGATGCACCAAAGGAATGTTGAACACCTAATTTTCCATTAAACACAAACCATTAAAAATGTAATACAACCATCATGCAAAAATAACCAAGATTGCAATGAGAGATAAGGAAGATACAATGTACATAGGAGAGGGTTGAAATCATCCACATACTTATACTATTGCTCCAAAGATTTGATACAATCCATTACAATGGCCAAGAGGGAAGATTGCATTTACATTTTGAATGGGAGGTTCAACCTTCACAAATCCACTTTCAGAAAGAGAAGAAGGGAGGTTGTAAAACAAAAATTTCAAACCTTTAGAAAAATAACCCTCCTTACAATATATAGGAAGAATGGGAGAAGGAGATAGAATAAATCTGAAATCCATCCTCAACCACTTAAAAATGCATTGAATTCCCCTTTGACAATGATGGGAGCCATGAAAAATCCCATGCCTCCATGTGTTGTTCCTTGTTGGGAAAGAAAAGAAGCCCATACCTCATTAATGGTGGTAGATGAGAAGCCTGACCACCTAAAAAATGGTGGACTGTATTTAAAATTCTTAGTGGGCTTCATGATTCATCCTTCATTGAATCAACCTTCCACCAATATTTTCCAAACTACTTTTGGTTTGGATTATATCCATGTAAGATCCACGTGGAAGCCCCACTCATTCTTAATATTTTACTACCTTCCAAGTTCCTGGGAATGTGACGTGCCGACACTTGGCACCGTATATAATGTCCAAATCCTTTTTTAGGTGGGACCTTTGTAATTAGCTCCACGTAGAATCCCTGTAGGATTCCAAGACTTGTCCCATCCTTTCACTCTTGAAGTTGCGATGGTTGGACACTTGGCATCATCTGTGAGCATACTTTGTGTTCTTTGTGTTTTGGCTAAGTCCCTTCTGTTAACGAGAAACTATGTTGGACCCTAGCCACGTGGAGGGAATGCACTTTTTTTGGGAATGCCTTTGGATTTTACCTTTGAAGTTGCACCAATGAGGCACGTGGAGGCTTCCGATGACTCTTTACATGCTTAAAATTTTCAACGGGTAGTTCTACCTTTCTTGAGCTCTGACCACATGAAGAGCCTACACTCGTTTAGGGACCTTGATTTTGAGCAGCATACCAAAAGTGTGCCAAAGAGACACATGGAGGATTCCGCTAATGGTTGGACTTAGCTCCATGTGGAAACCTTACGAACTTACAAGAATTTACCCCCTCCTTTCCCTCTTGAAGTTACGGTGGTTGGACATTTGGCATCATCCGCGAGCCTGCTATGTGCTGAGATCCATGTGGGGGTCAAGTGCATCCCTAGGATATCCAGTTTATTACACCTTTTGAAAGTGCATTGAGATGACACATGGCACCCTTCCACAGCTCTATTGCTTTGCTTCGAGTCAACTCTCTCTGAGATCAATTTTGACTTACTGAGTTAGCTTTTCTTCAAAATTTCTATTGGCCATTGATTTTACAACCTTATTTCTCCATTGTTGAGCCCACCTGAAACTTGATTTTTTGGGATCAAATGTAAGCTCACACGGCTGAACCAACCTCTCCATTTTTTATCTTGTGCAAGTTTGTGTCTGATTAATTTTTCCTAAGGGGAAAAATTGGGTAACAAGGATGTGATAATAAATAATGACTGTTCATAAAAATGCAAAAGAAGTATTTTCTTGCAAACAAATGATATATTCACAAACAACATATATCAGGTTTTCAAATAGTAATATCTACAGATCTTGGAGGTTATAACAATATATTCAATCTCAGAATCAATACAGTACAAATCTAATTCTCTTCAAGTGTGTAATAGAAAATTTGAAATAGGGTAATAAAACCTTTCACAGTCAATTTCTAGGCATCAAATAAGATCTACAACCATTGAGAAATAAATATCTCAAAGTTACAAACTGAGAAATAATTGAAGAAACAGAAAAACGAAGCTCATTTCATAGACATAATGCATCAAGTCATAAGTTACAGAGGGCATGAAGGAAACATTCATGGAGGTATTTATACCAAAATGGAATAAATCACATTACATCGAAAGATCCCATTAACCTTATTAAAATGAGATACCCAGATGGAGATATCAGTAAATCGAGTTGTAGAAAATATGAAGAAAATCCCAATGCAAATTATTTGGCATAAAATATTTTCACATAACAATGCAAACATGATCCAGGTAGTAAAGTTAGATTACCCATGAATCTAGGGTTTCCAAATGCACCAAAAATTTTGTGTAACAACAAAAATGAAAAAAAGAAAAAAATGCAGAATACCCATGTCAAAAGCTCACCGTCAATAACAATGACGACCCAACTCAAGTGCATAGAGCAATGGTAATGTTAGATTTGGTGATAAAAACCCTCCATCATGAAATGATAATTTCAGAGCGTATGTGAACCAAAGGAAATACAAAGTTCAACCATTCACAACAATGGAAATGATGAGAGGAAGAGATTTGAACTAGTTCCATGGAAAGAAAATAATGCAGAACAGGCTCAAGCCAGTAGAATGACTAACCCCAAAATGAAATCCTTACCTTAAGAGTAGAATACAAGTTTCAGAATGAGGCAGAAAAATCCAAGACATGGAATTTTTGAACTTCAAAAATCCTTATCATGAAGACCCATCTATGTCAAAAGTTTCGATGCAAAATCTAGAAGATTAGACATCACCAAGCTCAAAGAACTCAAAAGAAAAGGTGTATTTTTCATCATACCAATAAACAATAATTTGAGACAGAAATAGAATTCATCACAGAAGCTAAAAGGGGTCATGAAATTATCACACAGTATGTCATTATAACATAAGTGTAAATACAATTGCAATTTTTCCAACTTCAAAGTTAGGCATGACAGAGAGCATATATACCAAAAAAACCCAACTCATGAAACATCCAAAAGGTTTTAGTGAAACAAGGAATCAAAGAATAAATTGACAAAACTAACCATTTGGTTCGAGCTTGTGAAACACTCAGAATATCTATCGAATGCACGAAAATGAAAGCACCCATAATGAGCCCTCGAACTTGATAAAGCCAAAAAATGCATGAGGACATAACATAAAGCAAACATTCTAGTTTTAGTGCTTATTGAAGTAAAAACGATAGAAAATAATGATTTCCCAAAGTTTGAAGACTAGGTTCGAGGTAAATCTCACCTCCTTGAAAATGTAAATCTCATTTAGAGACGTCATTGTGTTAAATAATGTGAACAAATAACTCATAGAGTTCTTCTTTATGAATAAATCGAGCTTGAAGGCTTTAACAATGGTGGCCAACATGATCAAATATAACTCAGAGGATATAAAAAGAGAAAAATATAACAAAACACAAATATTCAGAACCTCAGAGAACCATTTTGAAGAGGAAATGAAGCACAATAATCAAGCTCCTAGCATTGACAATGGCGGTCCTGAAGAAAATTTTCTAGGGCTTTTCCCTACAAACCAAAAAATTTCATGCAAATGATCGTTTTGGGGTACAAATAAAGCACTTTGTCAAATTAACTCATGGTGACCTAACTCAACCAGTCAATTAGGAATCAACTTTGTGAGATCAAAAAGTACATGAGATCAATGACCATGAAGTAGTTACAGGATCTCCAAAACCATAATCAATGCAAATCCAGATGCTCAGAGAATCAACAGATAAAATGATGTAGGTAATTCAATCAACGACTGAGATCAGATTATTCAAAAAATCAAAAACCACAGTACTGACCATATTAATTGTAAGGTCAAAATCCTAACTAGGGGTATAGAAAATCAAGGACTAAGAATCAAGAAGAATAGATCAATGGTCTTCATCAAGAGGATGTAATAAAACCATAGCCCTAATCATAACAAAGGTTAGTAAGTTGATCACCAAAATTCCATGGGGTAAACCATCATTGGAGGGGGACTATGTCCCAATTTGTAATCATTATTTTAACCTTGGAAAAGGTATAGAAAATCATATGCTACATATCATCACCAACAAAACTAAGGGTCAAGGCTTCATGATGAAGGGGACTGTGTCCCAAATTATTTGCATTTGAATTTTGATAAAATCAAAAATTATAATCATATGCCATCAAAATAAAATGATTAATAAAAGGTGGTTGAGGATTATAGTTTGGCAATGTTTCAAAAAATAAACCCATAGATTATATTAATCATAATAATATGCCAACAAAGGGGGACTCAAAGAATAGTCAAACCATGATTATTAAGAACAATGAATCCATGGTACCATAGAATTATTGAAGGGGGCCAATGTTTCACATCATGCCTTGTTTGAATACATTGAAGATCAAAGACCTATTCTTTTGAAATCAAATATGTATGTCAAGTTTAATAATCAATTGATTATTATTAAAATCATATTACATACTAAGTCAACGAAGGAGAAAGTTACCTTAATATTTGCAAAGAGTGACCTCATTATTTTACAAAATATACCTTGTACCCTCCAAGTGTGAGCACATCATAGGTGGTCCCCATAATGGGAGAGTTTAAAAATGATCAAATTATATTTTCTCAAGAGTGCAATTCCTCATGGGAACACAAGAAGAAAAAAAATGTCAACATCAGAGCATACAATTGGTCCCCACCAAGATGAATGCATGAGTGAATTATTTTTGCAAAGTATTGCAAATAAATAAATAATTTTACTCACACACAAATATATTATTTTGCATGTGCTTCCAAGGTGTCAAGTGGATCAAATTGTAAGTGTCACATCATCAGCTAGGAGACAAAGATTGCACGTATCTGAGAATACTTGCTCATGAAGTAAAGATTATTCTTAGCTAATTTTTTCAACCAAATTTGTTATAAATAGAATAGTCAACTGTAGTTTGAATGATTTGTCTTTTTGTAACCAAGGCTATTAATGCCTCATTGTATTAGCATGTTTATTTGTATTCCTTTATTTATTCATGATAAAGGATAAAAATAGGAGGCATGGGCAAGTACAATTTTTAATATATTTTTAGGAGGGGTGGGATGAGTAAACTTGTTTTATATTATGTGCAATGCAAAAGCACAAGAGGAGGAATTTTTTTGACACAGGAGTGATGAAGAATTTTTTTCCAAGTTTTCCCTTTGAATGCGAATTGATTTATGTGTTTTGAACTAGTTGTAGTGTTGTGTATACCTTATTATTTCTTTTGAATGTAAAATTCAATGATTAATCATATTACCTTGCTGTAAATTTAGTTATTTCTGCATAATATTAGTGTGCATGTATTATCTTAACAATATTGTTGTGAATCATTCCCTTAATACATCAAGTGTTTTGCCTTAATATTCTGCTGAAAACTATTGGTTTGTGCATCCAGAATCCATTCTCAAATATTTTTTGCATGTACTCAGTCAAAGTTGTAAACAATTTTGGTGTATCACCCCAGTTTTTAATTCATTTAGAGTCATCTTTTTACCCTCAAAACCCCAAAAAAAATAGTTTAGGATACATCAAGAAGCAACTGGACTTGACACAGGGGACTCACCTCAACAATAGGTATACCCACAAACCTGAGGTGTTTTCATTGTATCTATGAAAGAGAGAGATCTAGAGAAATCTTAGAACCCTTGTAACCATCTCTCTAAAGGGTGCACTTTCGAGAGATAACAAGAGGTGGTTCAGATAGTCCTTACTCATGTTTGTGTTGATCTCAAGCCTATTGTGTTGTTTGATAAAGTTGCAATTTTTTTGTGTATGTCCATGTAAGTGTGTTGAATGTTTGGATTGGTTTTTGTTTGTGGAAGAAATTCTTGTAAAAAATTGTCATATGTTTCTCAAGATCCCTCATTGTTCCCTAGTTGGGGATCGTGGGCAAATAAGGGGATGGTTTCTCTTCTTGTTGGATTAAATGTAAGGTGGATAGTGTTTCCTATTCCCCCTTCCTTTGTATTATGATCGTAGCTTTGGAAAGATTGAAGCTACAAGTTGGAAAGATCGTAGCTGTTGAAATCTTTATTTTGTATTGATCATATTATTATTCCCACTTTGAGTGGATGTTTGTAATATTTTATGTTCGAAGGAACATTGTAATATTTCTATTATTACAAGATTGAAATGAGTTAGTAAATATAGAGATAACTTTGGTTTTTTACCTTATTGGAAAGGATTAGTCTTAGTGAAAGAAAAGGATTTAAATTCTTGTATTGCAAAAGTATGATTTGGAAAATTGGTAGTTCCTATAAATTACATTGTAATGTTATAGTGAAAGAAAAACTTAAGTTGTTAATTATCTTGAAATGAAACTCTCCTAAAAGTTGTAAGAATTCAAGTTGCAATATATATACGTGTATATTTGGAAAATAATAATGATGTATTGAAAGGAAGTGTGTTGAATTCTTGTTGTTGTGTTGGAAAAATGGAATAAGTGAAATAGAATGAGTTTTAGAAATGTTATACTCAATTTTTATATTCTATTGCAAAAGGGAAAGATAGAGATTGAGTGATGATTTGTATTTGGAATTAAGAAACTAGTTATACTATCACTTTACCCACAAATGAATGAAAAAAAATATCATTAAAATTAATATTGGACTAAAAATAAACTCGAGAAGAAAAATAGTAAAAATAATGTATTTTTGAAGGTTCTGTTTTCAAAGAACAGAACCGCTACCATGTGCAGAGAAACCATTTCAAAACCATCATCCAGCATAGAGTGACGGTCAATGAATTTCCCCCCAGGAAGGGAAGAAGTCACAAGACTATCGGCATGCACAAAGCAACAATTTTGTCACTTTTGGCGGAAAAATAAATTTATGTCCGTGATTTTCCCAGTTCTAAATTTAAGTAAATTATAAGCTTAAAACTACATCTAGCACCCTTCCAACAACTAGGAACCAACTAAAATTAAAATTTCTAGCCTTCCAATCTCTATTTTAAAACCCAATTATGTAAAACTCATGGATATAAAAGAAATAGGGTTTCCCCAATAGTTGAACTCAAAACAAGAAAATGATTTTATTAAATAACAAAAAAGATCCTTAGTAGGACCTCTGCATTTAATCAAATGGGAAACACTATAATGGAAAAATATCTACAACTTATATCAATAGAAATTTTGCCATGGTGGCTCCCCTTGCTCTCATGGCTCCTCCTCCTCCTCTTCAAAAACCTATAAATAAGAAAAGAGAAAATGAGGTTGTTTGATGAAAATAGGAATTAAAAGAGAACCATAAGGAAATTTAGGGCAACCTAAATCTAAGGGCTAGGATAGATCTAATCGTATGGCCAAAATTAAATCCTACCTCACTTACGTAGGATGGAATTTTTGTGGGATTGTAAATATGAAATAAAAATAAATAACATGTGTAATGGGGTGAATGGGGCCACTTAGTGGCTAGGTAAATTAACTAAACCTTTGACTTAGAAAATAATATAACCTTAGTGTTCGATAAATAATTTAACAAATGGGACTTAGTATACTACACCCTTAACCTATTACTTGTATTAGGATATGAGTAGCCGACTCGTGGCTTACCATATCAATTTATTATATCATTTATACTTTCTCACGCTTAGTAGGTCAACCTTGGTGTTTTCCATAACATATGAATAGTATATATAGGGGATTTTAGGTAGTAGGTCATCATCATTTGGAGCATTTGAGTCTTATAGTATGGTTTGGAGGTTGCACCCTCGAAGTGGCGAAGTTATTATAATTACATATTGAGATCATTATTCTGGAATATTGTGGTATTTGGTGTTATATTTCTTCTCGTGATATGAATTATACAAGTAATTTCATTACAAGTGGTATTAGAGCTACGATCTGGGCCAAAACTAGGGCAAAAAACCCTAATTATTTGTTTCCACCATATATTGCGAACCAAAGTGAATTGGTGGGAGAAATTTTTACCAAAGTTGCAAAACATTTCAAGTAAGGTTATTTGAAAATTTCAGAATTTTTAAATTTATTTTGCAAAATTTATTACAAATTTAGGTGTTTTCATAAAATCACTCCCTAGGGTGAAAATTATTGAATTGCTTCAAGTTCGTTACATTTTCGGATAGCACAAAAAAAATTATTTGGGTTTTTTTCTTTTAAGTTTTTTTATATTTGGCCAAATTTGTATTGAAATATGAAACCCTAAAATTTGAATGTGATCCCGACATCCTACTATTTTGGGGCATCATGGTGAGGCCTTCCACAAGAGGAAAAAAGAATCCCATCACTCTGGGTAAAATACCAGAAAAGGATGAGATAGTAGTTGAGGAGTTGGAGATAGAAGATATAACTACAAATTCCTCAGGGTTAGGGTTTACTTTGACAGACCACAAAATAAGCCAACTTGAGTTTAACCTAAGAGACCTCGAATCTCGGGTGGCCAACAAAGAAGATGTGGATAGGATTGGAAAAATATTGGAGGATTTCATGCAAAACTTCAGTTTGTATATGATGGGTAATCATACTTATGTCAATCAAGGTGGATCCTTAGGTCAACATAATAGACACATAAGCCAGAGTGGATCTTCGAGTGTGAACAATCCAAATACAAGCACTCTGCAAGCCCATACTATGTTTCCAAAAGTGGAGATGCATAAGTTTTATGGAAAGGATCCACTCAATTGGATCAACCAAATGGAGAATTTTTTGAACTACATCAGATTCCACCAAGAAGAAAGGTGACCATGACAGATTTGTATCTAGAACCTGACCAATTCGTCTAGTATCATTGGTTGTGTGCTGAAAGACAAAAGAGTGGTCTCAATGTTACATATAAAGTGTTCACTAAAGAGTTGCAATTACACTATAGTTCTAGTGTGTCAGATAATTACTTTAGTCAATTAGGAAAATTGAGACAGATATGATCTGTTAAGGAATACATTCATCACTTCCAAAACCTTTTTCTACGGGTGGAAAATATTACTGAAAATAATCTGAATGACCTATTTCTCGGGGGTCTTAAGGACCACATTGAGAATGAGGTGCATATGTTTAATCCTCATAAGGTTTCTGATTTGATGATTATGGCAAGAAGGGTAGAGGAGAAATTTGTTTCAAGTAGGAGACAACATTTCACTTATACCAGAGATCGCAACACCTTGGCCCCAACACTCCCTCGACCAGTTAGATTAACACCTCAACAAATTGAAGAAAAAAGAGAAAAAGGTTTATGTTTTAACTATGACAGTAAATTGGACCAGGACATAAATGTGTTGAAAAGAAGTTTGTTCTACATTGATGGGCCTAGTGAAGATGAAGAGAAGGATGAAGATTCAGAGTCAGAGGTCTTGGTTGAGGTAGAGGAGTCGGGAGATCCTCAGCCAACAATCTCATGCCATGTAATTTCAGGTATTAGCATCCCCCAAACCCTAAAGGTGGTTGGATTCCTAAAAAAATAGAGGGTCACAGTGTTGATTGATTCAGGAAGTACTCACAACTTTATCAATCATAGGTAATTAGTGCACCTAAACTACTTCATTTATCCAGCTCCTGAATGTCAAGTAATGATTGCTGATGGAGGTATTGTTACATGTTCTGGAAAATGCCATAACATTAAGCTTTCCATGGGAGATTGCATACTAAATAGTCCCATGTATGTCATTTATATGGGAGGAGAACACATTATGTTAGGGGTTCAATGGCTTACCACTTTGGGAACCATTGAGATGAACTTCCAAGATTTGTTCATGCGATTTTACTATGAAGGAAGGAATTTTGAGCTAAGAGGCTTAAGAGAAAAGTCTCGACAAATAGTAAGTTCTCATCAGATGCACACAATGCTAAAAAAGGCTGAAGAGGGATTTGTGGCACAACTATTGTCATTGGAGGCTCGTCATTCTAAGGACATTATACCATCAGATATGCAAGTAGTGTTGGATGCACACTCTATTGTATTTGAAAATATTCCAAAGGGCTTACCTCCAAAGAGAGATCATTATCATGTTATTCATTTATTACCAAGAAGTCAACCACCTAACATTAGGCCTTATAGATACCCATATGCGCAAAAGAGTGAAATGGAGAATATTGTACAAGAGATGTTAGAATCATCTGCCATAGTGAGAGTGCTTATTCTTCTCTAGTAGTGATGGTGTGGAAGAAAGATGACATGTGGTGCATGTGTCTTGATTATAGGGAACTTAATAAGTACACAATCAAAGATGAGTTTCCTATTCCTAGAATTTATGATTTGTTTGATGAGGTACATGGTGCTATTTATTTTACAAAGCTTGATCTTCATTCAAATACCACCAAATCAGAATCAATGATGAGGATGTTCATAAAACTTCCTTTCGGACACATGAAGGAAATTATGAATTCTTGGTAATGCCTTTTGGACTCACAAATGCACCTTCTACATTTCAAAGTTTGATGAATTCTATTTTTAATTCATTCCTATGGAAGTTTGTCTTAGTGTTTTTTGATGATATATTAATTTATAGCAAAACATGGGAGGAACATTTGCATCATGTAAATAAGGTTTTGGAAACCCTTGAGCAACATCAACTTTATGCAAAGCCCTCTAAGTGTTCTTTTGGACTCAAGGAGGTTGAATATTTGGGTCAAATTGTCTCTCATGAAGGGGTTAAAGTGGATCATAATAAGATTAAAGCCATGATGGAGTGGAAGTTTTGAAAAACTCTAAAGAATCTACGAGGATTTTGGGGGCTTACAGGTTATTACTGAAGATTTGTAAGGCATATGGAAGCATATCTCCACCTCTCACAACTTTATTAAAAAATGACTCCTTCCATTAGAGTGAGGATGAAACCAAAGCATTTGAGCAACTAAATGAGGCCATGTGCACCACTTCAGTCTTGGCTACTCCATATTTTTCCAAGACATTCATTGTTGAATGTGACGCATCAGGGGTGGGTATGGGAGTACATCTCATGCAAAAAGGCCGTCCTATTTCCTTTTTGAGTGGTCAATTCAAAGGTAAGAATCTTTCCAAGCCAACTTATGAGAAGGAAATGCCAGCCATACTTCATGCAAGAAAGCAATGGAGACCATATCTCATAGGAAGACACTTTAAAGTGAAGACAGATCATGATAGTCTGAAATATTTCTTAGAGCAGCATTTATCATTTGAAGAACAACAAAAATGGGTCTCCAAGATGTTAAGATATGATTTTGAGATTATCTTTAAGAAAGGGAAGGAGAATTTAGTTACGGATGCTCTGACGTGGAAAGATGAATCAACTGCAGCCTTGTTATGTGCTATATCCATACTACATAAAGATTGGATAGATGAGGCAAGGTCCAAATGGAGAAATGACCCAAGCACACAAAACCTCATTCATCATCTCCAGCATGATCCAAGCATGTCTTAAAATTTTGTATTGAAAGGAGATGCTTTATGGTATAAAGATATAATTATACCTATGTAAGAACTCCACTCTTAAAAATAGGATTCTATCTGAGCTTCACTCTTCTCCAGTTAGGGGGGCATTCGATATTCTTGAAGACTTATCATCGAGTCAAAAAATATTTATTTTGGGAAGGTCTCAAAGGGGATGTCCAAAAATTTGTGGTAGAATCCATGGTTTGTCAGCAAAATAAGGGTGAAATAGTTTTGATCCCCAAGTCTTCTATAACCTCTATATATTCCTAGCCAGTGGTGGGAAGAGGTTTTCCATGGAATTTATCACATGATTGCCTAAATCTGAAGGAAAAAATGTCATCATGGTTGTGGTGGATAGGACTCACCAAATATGCTCATTTTTTGTGCCTTGGGCACACCCATTTTCTACAAGCACAGTAGCAACAGCCTTCATGGACCACATTTTCAGAAGCTTCATGGGACACCGAAGATTAATAGTAAGTGATCGAGACCCTATATTTACTAGTAATGTTTTTACTAATTTATTCTCATGTTTGTGTAACTCAGTTAGATCGTAGCTCTTCTTATCATCCCCAGTCTAATGGGAAAACAAAAGTTGTAAATAAATGTTTGGAGGGATATCTCCATTGCTTTACGTCAGATAAATAAACAAGATGGGTCCAATGGTTTGCCACTTGCAGAATGGTGGTATAACACTTCCTTCCATACTTCATCTAAAAATGTCTCCTTTTTTGACACTCTATGGGTGCCATCCACCATCCATCACATCATCATTGAGAGGACAACCATGGTTTAGAGCAGTAGAAGAACACATTCAGTATCAACAAGAGGTCCTCTCTATTCTCAAGGAGAATTTGGTCATGGCACAAAACCACATGAAGCAACAGGTTTGATCAACATCGCACAAAAAGGAATTTAAAGTCAGTGATTGGGTTCTTGTGCGGTTAAAACCATATAAACAAATTTCTTTGAAACAACAATCAAAGGATAAAAAAATTTTCACCAAATTATTATGGCCCCTATCAAGTCTTACAGAAGATTGGTACTGTAGCCTACAAATTAGAAACTTCCACAATTAACCAAAATACATCCAGTCTTTCATGTTTCTTGCCTGAAGAAAGTGATTAGACAAAGAGTATCAGCCCCAAATAGTGTTACCTAAGCTTGATGAGGAGGGGGAGAGTCATATTAGAACCTGAATGGATCCTTTAAACATGCACCAAAAAGATTGAGGACACGGGTTATTACTGAGTACCTGATCAAGTGGAAGAATATGGACAATGAAGATGCAACATGGGAAGATATGACATTCCTACAGCATCACCTAGAGCTTCTCAACATTGGGGGACAATGTTTCTTTTGAAGGGGAAGGGCATGATATGCCCTTAACCTATTGCTTGTTTTATGATATGAGTAGCCAACTTGTGGCTTACCATATAGTTTTATTATATCATTTATACTTTCTCATTCTTAGTAGGTAGGCCTTGGTGTTGGCCATAACATATGAATAGTATATATAGGGGATTTTAGGTAGTATTTCATCATCATTTGGAGAATTTGAGTCTTATTTGTATGGTTTTGGAGGTTGTGCCCTCGAAGTGGTGAAGCTATTCTAATTACATATTGAGATCATTATTCTAGAATATTGTATTTTTCTGGTGTTATATTTTTTGTTCATGATCTAAATTATACAAGTAATTCATTACATAGTAGATGTTTAAAAATGTAAATATAAATTAGGAAGTAAATTATAATATTTGATTATTAATTTAATTACTTTGTTCATAAGCTTGTGTAGAAAGTCTCTAACCGAAAAATTTATGAATTGAGAAAATGCCTAACGTTGCTAACACTTCTAAACAAAATAATGATAATTTATTACTGTAAAATTGACTATTAATTTATTAGTTTCCTTTGTTTTGAGATTAGAAAATTGTGGGTGTTACACTTGGTATGAGAGCTATGGGTTTAATGCTTGGACCCCAGACACACTTTGAAATATAAGACATAAAAAATAAACCTAGTGCAACTCTAAACCTAAAACACACAACATTGCATGATATTTTAAAACGTAGAAATATTAGAAAATAGAAACAAAGCCTAGATGATGATAAACTAACTCCCATCTTGGTCTATGAAGGAGGCACTGAATAGATGAGGGGTGATTTGATGTGAGCCTAGATTTACCACCCCTAGATAAGGAAGTAGTAGCCATATTGTCTCAGATAATTTAGACACTACAGGATGTTAATGCCGCTTTACATGGACCATCTTTAGGAGGGAGACCTAGTAGACTGGATGGAGAGCCATCAGTGGCACCTCATGCACCGTCATATCATAGTGATGAGGATAGGGCAAATAAATCCCACGTAGAGTCGATCGGACATGAGTCACCGCATAGAGAGCACATAGATAGAAATTTTAATTAAATTAAAACTCCCACGCTTCAGGATTTGAAGAGACAGATGTAGGATCCTAAGGGCCACATAGTCGAGCAACATCAGATCAGAGCTATCAGAGAGGCCTAAAGGCCAGACAGATTGTAGGATCCTAAGTAGCCAATAGTCGATCAACATCAGATCACTATACTGAGAGTTACACTAAGGGCTATGACAGTTTACACCTGTAGATCACATCAGGATTTTAGATACTGAGGAATGGCTGACTACCTTGGGTAGACATGCTTCAAGATATGTCCTGGTAGACTAGCAATGGGGAAGTTTTAGGTTTCTCATATCTACTGAGGAATGGCTTGTTATCTACCTTCTAAGAGATGGAGATAGATTTTGCTTCAGGACTGAGGAGTAGAAAATCCTTGTACTAGCAATATGAAAGCTCATGTTGTTATCTACCTTCTGAGAGATGGAGATACATTTTGGTGGAGGACTGAGGAGTAGAAGCTCCATGTAGATTTTGAGATAGTCACTTGGGAGCTCTTTAAGGAACACTTCAAGAGTAGATACATATCCAGGATATTCATCTAGCAGCAGATCAATGAGTTTCATGATTTGTGATAGGATTCCATGACAATGACAGAGTATGAGGGTCAGTGTTTAGATCTGATTTAGTATGTGGATTACATGCAAGATAAACAAGTTAGATTTCACATGTTCATTAGGGGCCTGAACTTAGAATTAGGTGGGTTAGTACACATTCATCACCCACAGACATTATCAGAGGCCATGGATAAGGCCTATATTGTAGAGGAAACTAGGGAGAAGAATCAATAGGCTTGTGACACAGAGAAGAGCCGCATACAATAGTTACAAGATAGTAGGTCATAGGGATAAGCTTCTCCTCCTTGTGGCAGAAACACTTCGGCATAGTCCTACTTTAGGCCTCATCCTTAGCAGCAGAAACAAATTCGACCATCCTTTTTGCCTTCACAATGACATGATGTTTAGAGAGGTTATATTATGGGAATTCTAGATGGGGGGCCCAACAAGACACATGCTTCACCTTGATTACAATCAACAGGATTACGTCCATCATAACACCCACAAAGATCTATAAAAGGATCATCAGGCTCTATAGCACAGACTACCAGACCACCTGGAGGAGTTTCTTCTCAGTGGAGAGGACTAGGTACTTACTATGGTTGTGGTGTACATGATCATTATTAGAGAGATTGCCCTCGTAACTATGTTAATTAGGGTAAGGCACGTGTTTCTGAGCCTATGGTGGGTGACATGACTAGGAGCCACATGATTTATGATGTGGTTGAGAATTTCCAGGCAGAGCACCATAGCACAATGATAGGGACCATAGGTAGCATTGGTGGTATTTATACCCTTATCTTATTTGATTCAGGATCATCATATTCGTTCATTTCTCCATATTTAGTAGAGCGATGCAGGCTTGTGGTAGTTATGAAAGGCCTTAGTTGGGATGTTGAGATGGCTTTTAGAACCAAACTCTTAGTGGACTCCTTATTTAAAGAGTGTGTAGTGTACCTAACACCCTTCACCACAAGTTTGGATGTTTGTATCCTTCCCTTAGGTTCATATGGAGTTATCTTAGGAATTGATTGGTTATCTGCGTATAGAGCTAGAGTTTATTTTCATAGTAAGGTTATATCTTTTGTAGAAAATTTTGGAGTAGAGTCAGTGATTGTTGGATCTAGGAGACCCATGTCTATTCACAACATATCCGTTATGTATTTGAAGTAGTGTGTGCGATGATTTTATAAGTTATTTTCCATCACTATTAGTGAACGATAAGAGGATGAGACTTGCATACTGTAACTTGATGACCACCCCATTTTGCAGGAGTTCTTTGATGTCTTTCCTAGTGATTTTCTATGGTTACCTCCCCCACTTGAGATCAAATTTTGTACTAATTTGGTTCCAGGAGTGGAGCCTCTCTCACATGCACCATATAGGATGACCACACTTGAGCTATGTGAGCTCAAGTTATAACTGGAGGGCCTTCTTGAGAAAGGCATAATCTATTCTAGTGTATCTCCTTAGGGTGCATCGGTGATGTTTGTGAAAAAAAAGTATGGATCTTTATCTTTATGTGTGGACTACAGACAGCTGAACAAAGTAATGACCAAGATTCATTACCCCCTTCCGTAGATATATGATTTATTTGATCAGATGAAGGAATCCACTTTATTTTCAAAGACTGATCTTAATTCAGGCTACCATCAACTAAGGATTGTGGAGGAAGATATCCACAAGATAGCTTTCCACATGATATATGGACACTATGAGTTCACAGTGGTATCATTTGGTCTAATGAATGTCCTTGCAATATTCATGATTTTGATGAATGATATTTTCAGGACATTTTTTGATCGCTTAATTCTCGTATTTCTTGACAACATTATGATATACTCATGTATGCATGAGGAGCATGAGGAACACCTTTAATAGTTTTTGCAGTGTATTCATGAGAAGTAACTATACATAAACCTAGAGAAGTGTTCCTTTTTCGAGTCAAAGGTTCAGTACTTGGGGCATATCATTTCTGTGGAAGGTATCGTAGTTGATCCTTCAAAGATTAGAGCTATTATGGATTGGCATGTGCCAACCAATGTGACTGAGGTGTGTAGTTTCATGGGGTTGGTAGGTTACTATAGGATATTTGTTTAGGACTTTTCTTAGATTATGTTCCCCACCACTTCCCTTACGCGGAAAGAGAAGAAGTTTGTTTGGTCTGATGGATTTGAGTAGGTCTTGAGTAAACTGAAGGGATACCTCATGATGACAATGATTCGTATAGTTTCAGATTCTCAGAGGGATTTCATTTTGTGTAGAGATGCTTCCTATATAGGATTAGGTGGTTTTTTGATGCAAAATGGTTGTACGGTTTCATTTGAGTCTTGAAAAATCAAGGATTATGAGATAAATTATCTAAATCATGACCTTGAGCATGCAGTAGTAGTGCATGCTTTGGTGCGTTGGCATCATTTCCTTCTTGGTAGGAGGTTTATTCTCAGGAAATACCATTTGATCTTACGTCACCTCTTTATACATCCCAATCTCAATGCTCATAAGCATCATTTGATGGAGTTGCTATGTGAGTATGACACGGAGATAGATCATGTGAATGTGAAGGAGAATGTGGTGTCAAACAATCTGAGTAGAGCGAGACATTTTTTTATGGCTACTTCAATGGGTACAGATTTGTAAAGCAATATTTTGCATCATCTTACACATGAAAGCTTCTACCTTGTAGCTGGATCAAAGATTCAGTCTCAGAGACCCCTTGAGTGGAAGTTTGATGGTTTTTCATTAGATACAAATGGACTTCTCATATATAGAGGCCAAATATATGTACCTAGGGATGGGGGTTTGAGACAAGATATCACGGTAGAGGCTCATCATGCACCTTATACAACCCATCCAGGCGTGTAGAAGATGCACGCGACCTTGGGACAACTTTACCATTGGATATGTCTACAGAGATATGTAGCTCAGTTTGTGTTGCATTGTTTAGAGTGTTAGATTGTGAAGGCTGAGCATCAACATTCAACTGGCCCTTCTCTACCTGCATGATATACTAGAGTGGAAATGGAACACCGTTTTTCATATATTTCATAGTAGGGCTATCGATGATGAGATACCACCACGATGCCATCATGGTCATGGTGGATAGATTATCGAAACTTTCTCATTTTTATCATGTGAGGAGCACCTATATAGCCAGTGCAGTGGCGTGAGTATACTTAGATGATATTTCATAGTGTATGGGATTCTACAAAATATTATTTGTGACCATGATCCCTTATACACCTATAATTTCTAGACTACCATGTAACATAACCTTGAGATGAGTATCAATTTCTGCCCAACTTATCATCCAAAGAAAAATGGAAAAATAGAGGGGGTGAATAAAGTCTTAGAGGATATGTTGCGGATGTATGTCATTGACCATCGTTATATGTGGGAGGATTACTTGTATTTAGTGGATTTTTCCTATAATAACAACTTTTAGATTTTTATTGGTATGGCTCAATTTCAGGCACTTTTTGGTAGGGAGTGCAGGACACCACTGATTTGGGATAGATTGGAGGAAAAAATATCTCTTGGACCAGCTTTACTACAAGATATGGAGCGACAGGTTAGTTTGATTAGATAGAGGCTTTAGGAGGAACATGATAGATAAAAGAAATATGTAGATCAAAGGAGAGTTGACCATACCTATGAGGTGGGCACAAAGGTGTTTCTTCATGTCAGACCTCATAAAAAGACTATGTATTATGGAAAAATATCTAAGTTAGCTCCTATATTCATGGGTCCATTCAAGATCTTGGAGCGGATCAGTCCCTTAGCTTATCGTCTAGCCTCTCCACAAAGCTTGTCTCGCTTGCATGATGTATTTCATATTTTTGTTATTAGTAGATACATTCCAGATTCCTCTCATGTATTGGATTCAACAAAAGTGCATGTGCAAGAGAAGAGGCATGTGACTATGGATTCCATACACCTCATAGAGCACATGGACCTGGTCTTTCGAGGCTGCGAGATTGACGAAGTGTGAGTCCAGTGGGATAGGTATGACGAGATTACAGCCACATGTGAGGATTCTAATTTTTTACGGACCAAGTTTCCTCACCTATTTAAGTTACTTCCAGGAGGAATTCAAGTCTAAGGGGAGGGGGATGTAGTGCCCACTCCTATTTGACACTATTTTCATTATCTTTATATTTATTTATAGACTGATACTTATAAACGTTTATTATGATACATTGATTAGTAGACAGTAGACTATGCCACTATTTGCACTATTGATATATTTTGATTCACATTTTGATTATGTTACACTAGATGACATTGTTAGATAGTTTGATATATGTTAAATTTTATTATTTATATTTTATACTGAAACGTTATACTCTCGATGTTCTGTGTATAATTATAATGTCATGGATGTTAGAATCAAATTATTTTATATGTTGATAGATGATATAATTACTTAATTTTGGATGATGAGTATTGATTTTTTATATGTATATTTTCCTTAATGTTGTTAATATGACTGTAAACCCAGAGAAGTATTTTTTTTGTGTTCCATGACATTTTTTCACATAAATCAAAAGAGGATAGGAGACCAACCACAAAAGGATATCCAGAGTTGAGCAACGTGTCCAAAATTTGAAAACTTATGTAATGTCATGTTGTGTAATTGTTGCCTAACTTTTTAGAAGGTTTCCCATGGGGGATGACCTCACATGTGTTGCTATGGGGTGAAATGTTTCCCTTCTTTTAATTTTTTGCGTGTTTTATTTGTGTATGTGTATTTAATTATTGGAGTTTTTGGCACTTTATTAACAATTATTATTATGTATTAATTATCTAATCCAACTTAATTTGTTAACTAAAATAAGGATGTGATAGTGGGATAATTATGAGGGTAGATGGTCCTTGGAATCTTGTGTATGTAGGATAGATTTGTGTTGGATTTTGTGTTATGTAATTCCCCCAAATTCAAAATTCGGATTTTCACTTCGGAGGTTTTTTTGGAGACTTATGGGACAAGATAATCTTGTCCCATGCCTCTTAAATTAAACCAAAAAACCTACCTATGATATGAGTAGTTAATTTTTGACTTAATTATCCATTTAGAAGTGTAAAAGGATGAAAATAATTACAGTTTCCTAATTACCATAATTAATTGGTCTTTGGTGGGAATGGTGTGTAAGTTTGAGTGTCTTTTGGGTTACTTGTTCATTTTTCTTTCTCTTGCACTTTTGGATTTGGGAGCTTGTTAGAGTTTCTTTTGGATTGTGCTTGCCTTGGAGGTGTCAAAACTTGCGAATTGAAGTTTTGCTAGAAGCTTGATGGAGGGGTAGGATCTCCACCTTTGTTTTTTTATTATTATATTTGTAGATGTGAAAAATTGTGGATGTTAAGTTTGTATGAATGTTGTGAATGTGGTTGTTTTTTGTGGTTGGGTAGTTTCCTTAAGTTGGGTGTGTGTAGATGGATTTATGGGACCACTGGGGAGGAAAAAGGGATATGTGATGCATGCACTTATGAGGGAGTGTGATTGGGAGTGAAAAGGAAATACATGGTAATTTTGTTGCTTACTTGCAAGGGAGAAATAAGTTTTTTTGTTGATGTATTATGCATATAGTCCTTTCTCCTTTTTGGTTTGATCTCAAGCCTAGTGTGTTGTTTGAAAAAGCTATAATTTTTCTGTGTATGTCCATGTAAAGTTGTTGAATGTTTGGATTGATTTTTTTTGTGGAATCCCTTCTTGTAAAAACTTGTCAAATGTTTCTCAATATCCCTCATTATTCCTTCGTTGGGGCTCTGGGCTCAATAAGGGGATAGATTCTCCTCTTATTTGATTAAATTTTGGGTGGAGAGAGTTGTTTATTCGCCATTCCTTTGTATTGTGATCATAGCTTTTGAAAGATTGAAGATTGCAAGATTGAAGCTACAAGTTGGGAGAAGACATGCAAGAAATTTTTTGTTTGCCCTTGTTGAAATCTCTATGTTGTATTGATCATATTATTATTTCCACTTTGAGTGGAATTTTGTAACATTATAGGTTTGAAGGAAAGTTGTAATATTTCTTTTATTTCAAGATTTAAATGTGTTAGGAAATGTAGAGAGAAATTTGGTTTTTTACATTATTGGAAAGGATTAATCTTAGTCAAGGAAAAGGATTTAAAGTCTTGCATTGTAAAAGAATTAAGAAAATTGACAGTTCCTATAAATTACATTGTAATGTTATAGTGAAAGGAAAACTTAAGTTGTTTGTTATCTTCAAATGAAACTCTCCTAAAAATTGTAAGCAATCAAGTTGAAATATATACATATATATTTGGAAAAGTACAAATATTTATTCAAAGGAAGTGTGTTGAATTATTTTTGTTGTGTTGGGAAAATGGAATAAGTGAAATAGAATGAGTTGTAGAAATGTTTTACTCAATTTTTACATTCTATTGCACACGGGAAAGATAGAGATTGAGTGATATTTTGTATATGGAATTAAGAAAGTAGTTATACTATCACTTTACCCACGTATGAATGTAAAAAATCCTCATTAAAATTAATATTGCACTAAAAATAAAATCAAGAATAAAAACTTTTAAAATAATGTATTGTTGAAGGTTCTGTTTTTGGACCGCCACTATGATTTGTGTTGAGGGAATTATACATTTTATCAACTTTCTTTGGGGTATTTACACTGATGATATGAGTTGTGTTGAAGTAATTATAACATCAAAAGGAGGAAATATAATTTCTAATATAATTGAGAAGGCTATTTTTGCTTAATACCATCTCCCTAGATATAATATTTAGTTCAATCAAGAATCAGTGAAACAATGGGGAAAGAGAAATATCCTTAATATTTTTCTTAAATATTGGGAAGAAGGGATGACTAGTTTCAAGTTCAAATTCTTAAAAGAGAAGATTACTATAAGATCTTTCAGGAATGTAGTAAGCGTGGGATTAAACCTAATGAATAGACTATTCACATCAGAAGATATTATTTATGTCAATTATACATGGCCACCCATGTTATCCATGATCATTAATGCTGAAAAGATACCTGATCCATCTAGAGTTCTAGATTTTAACCTCTACAACAATATTGTGAGTTCCAAGAATCTAGAGAAGCGAGAGAATTTCTATATCATGTCTTACTTGCTTGATGTCATGTGTGTAGTCTAAAAATTACAGGGAATCCCTAGTTGGTCACCACAAGGCAGTCATATAGTCCCTAGGGTATTTAGAAATGTGAACATGCATAACTATAGAAAGAACATGGATGTGGTTTGTAATAACTACTACATTGTGATCTGCAATGCCATATATGACAAACTTATACCTAGGGTGAGTCAAAGAAACATAAATTAATGTAGATAATGGGGATATTTATGGTGTTACTTAGACTGTATAGTGATAAGAGTAGACGAGATCTCATTATCCTTTTTACACTACCCAAACATGTTTCATACAAGCTAGCTAAGCAGGAGATTGTATATCACTTTGTCCATGGCAGCAGTCATGTGGAAAAGGAACATAAGAAGAAAAATTATACTTATCATCCTCTTCCTTTCTTAGTAGGTTCAACAGTCTTGACTGATTGGAAAAATTCTAAGAGAATAACATCCTGAAAGACATCATTCCACTTAGAATATCATACTCTAATGAATTTTGACTCCATATGAAGGGTGAGACAATTATTCAAGTAGACTACTGGCATGGCCACTTATAACTAAAAAAATAAGCCCCAAGAAGATAAAATGGTTGATAATAATGACATCAATGATCAAGTGATGGACATAAATATGTGAAATGTTAATTTACTTAGGCACCTATTAGGAATCAAGATAGAGTTGGTGGATTGGAAGTTAGGCCATGAGAAGTAGAAGTACATAGGGAAGATGAGGAAGAATATTTAGATGATGAAGGTACTATTTCAAGATAACATCATAATCTTTTTTTTTTTGTGCCTCCTCCGTCATAAATAAAATTTTGGCGTTCTCATTCTAGTCCTTCACTAAGAATACAAATGACATGCCTTAGAATGTCTATTTGGACTTCCAAAACTCCACACAGTCAAAGGGAAAAAAGTCCTCTAGTGAGTACTATTACAATTTTTCCTCTTATGTTTATTCCTTTTCTTTTTACTTATTTAGTTATGACTTCTATAGGAATGATTTCTCCTTCTTCTATTCCAATTCCATCTTCCCTAGGACATTTCACTATTAGTATTCTCATTTCTACTAGTTATTCTTCTAAAGATGAATAAGGAGGATATCATGGGATATTGTATCCTACTGGTTATCAAAATCCTCCTTCCTCCTCCCATATTTCTACTAATTCTATTGTTTCTCCCTCTCTCCTTTCTTCTATTTTGGCACATCTTTGTATTCCTACTCCTTCACTCATTGCTTCTCCTATTTTTCATCACCAATAACTATATCATTGTCTCTCCAAGTTGTTTCAATCACTTCTTCCCAACCAATTATAATTATTATAATAATATCAGAATAAATGAGTGTATCTCCTATAAAACATTCTTATACTTCTACTTATTTAATTTCTTCTTCAACACAAACATCATTTGAAATAATTATCATAATACCTTCTATGGCTAAGTTGAAGGAACCAATGTATTATTATACTTCTTTCCTTGACCTTCATTCAATTTCTCCCCAATTTCTTTGTTCTCTTCATCCACATTTGTTTCTTGTTATCATGCCACATGTTTCCGAAAATTTCTTATAAGGAATGCATGTGTCACTCCTTCCAATTCCCTCTTTCATTCTCATTTCTTCTTTCCCAGATATTATGGTCACTTAGAGTTTCAAGAATAATCTCCTAGAAACATTGGGTCCTAATAATGCTAAAGAAACTTTTCCTTAGACACCACACACCTTACCACAAGTGGTCAAGCCTTCTTCTACCTTTCCTTTCATAACAATTATTACATCTACTACTTTATAAGGAATGTGGAATCCTCCTGTTGGGAAAAAATTGAATCTACAATGGCAAAACTGGAGAAACCAAAGGTGTAACTCAAGTATGATACTCCCACATGAACCATTAAGAGGATAAAAAAGAGGAATTTTTCACAAGGAGCTACTTATATCTACATAAAAACGATGGAGGACATTTTTAGGACTTTTAAGAAACTAAACATCGGAAAGAATTCATGAATGTGTATGCCAAACTAGTTATTGATGTCACTCAGTAGATGAAATTTGATTTGGTTAAGAGAATGAAAGATATAATTCATGCTCTACATTTTCAGAAGTAATTCACTATGCCAAATAACACTTTTTTAATGTGCAAATGTCTATTTGAATTTTGTACGAGCCATTGGTTTCTATAAAAATTCATTAAAATGTAGTAGATAAAGGGTTAAAAAATTTACAAGGCCAACACAAATATATGACCAAGATAAATTCAATGATGGATAAGCTTTTAGTTGGCATAAACAGGAGTATTTTTCTGAATGTATTATGAATCAAAATCCAGGACTTGAATACATCAAAGATCTGCATCGCTAATTTTTTTAAATAATTTAGTGATTGGATGGACACATTGGAAGGATTGTTGACAGAGCTATTGGGTATAGTAGAGAAGATATATGAATTATTATTTGAAGCTTAGATTACCTCTATTCATTAACCACAAAGTAGGTTAATTCACAAGTCCATATTTGGGAAACAATTACTCACATTCATTGCTACTCTAAGTGCTAGATTTTTCTAGGAATATATGGTTAGAAAGATATCAACTATTATGAAATTTGTAACTTATACGAATAGAAAAGTGGAGAAATCTTAACTTTTAAGTGAAAATGTTAAACTTATCTATAATAGTGTTCCAATACTCATACAAGAAATGCCTAATCTGATGGGGTTGTCTATTCTGGTCCTGCACTATATTGAGAATGAGTTAAAAGTTTGTGTGACTAAGATTTAGCATATTCAAATGTAGTCTACACAACACAAGCAATAACATTCCTATTATTAGGATTTAATATTGATACATCTGTAATCTTACAAATAGGAACTATCGTATTTCTTACATGGAAGCTATAGCTTTAATAGTTTAATTAGCCACATGGTGGTATAATTTTTTGTAATATTATAACTATAACGGCGGTTTAACCTTTAACGAGGAAGATAATTTATAAAGAAAGAGATTATTAGCTTGATATTCCAAGGATTGTTCAGTGAGTTTTTTTAATTTGTATGTATTGCCTTCTCAATTGCGTTAAAAAAGTTTCTTAAATTTGTTTTGATTGATTAATAATTTTATAATTTTATTTTTTATGAAATTTGCAGATATCCATAAGCCATTTTCATGGTCACAAATTTGATTATTTTACTATTTTAATACCTATAGAGACCTACTTGCACTATCAAGGTTATAATGTGAAAAAACTTGAAAACTTAGCACTATAATGACCAAAAAATATACTTAGCACTATAATAAATCATTAAGATTTAGTGATGAAATAATATCTACACCATGTAGAAAAATCATATGAAATATATTGAAAAATATTCCAAGCATTCAATTGAGAATACATATGTGTTGATCTACTTTAATTTCATTTTTTGCATTTTTCTTTTGATTTTTACTTCCTATGGTATGCCTTATGAGAATATTTTACCTAATAAACTATAGAAGGCTATATGATTAACTAAAATTAACTAAACTAATCTAGTAAAAGATAGTTAATCTAATCTAGAGGACATATAACATAATATGTAAATGTACTAAAATAATATGTAAATGAGATAAGTAAATAAACTAATGAAATTAAATACCATAATATGCAAGAAGGGAAAGGAAAGAACTCAACTGATAATAGATTATTGTTGGACTAGGTCACAGTGATACACATAAAATCGGAAAATAGGAATGACTATGTGGAACTGTCAAAAATGACAAATTAGGATGATGTGTGTAGACTAGGACACCTAGAAGAGGACTTAGACACCCACATGTGCTTTGGTACGGAATCTGGGCGCCCTAGTTTAGGAAAAGTGTCTAGAACTAGTTCTCACATGGTTTGATGGTGATCTACAACTTTGTTTTCCAATCGCATTATTTTTTTTTACTTTGTCAAATGCTCTAAATATTCCAAAAATAATAAATAACCTACGAAATACAAAAAGGAAGTATCAAAACCCTGAAAAATAAAGATGCATAATGAATGGGTCGGACTAACCTCAGCTACCACAATAGTGGAATTAATGAGAAATGCTCTACATTTTAGACCTGGATGTAGTTCTGGTGTGTGTGTATATCGTTTCCTAGATGATCTTGTGTTAGTCGCACATTATGAAGTAGCGAGAAATAGCTAAATGTACAAAATTTAATAGAATTTGTGCATAGAATAGAATAAAATACCTTCCCTATGAAGTATGATGCAGATGTCCTAGCTTTTTCTTTGATGATTGAGCCATGTTAATGTAAATGCAATAGATGGATGTAACTCTATATGGAGTGATACTAGTGTATGATGATAGGTCCCTCATTATGGTCTCATAAATTCATATGTATAGGGTTATATTTCTCTAATTTTTTAATTTACCCTGAAAAGGCCAGCCCCAAGAGAGATAAATATAAAAAATGGATAGAAGCAGCGTAAAAAGTTGCGGGAAAGTGTTATAAGGATTAGGGAACCCCTAGGTAGGACCAAGGAACCCGTGGGCACCCTATACTAAATATGGGTGCCCCAGTCAAGGTGACACTAACGCGACATGTCTTTTAATTACTGGGTATATGTTTGCAATAGGTCACAAATTATGAAATAAAAATAAATAAGATGGCCAAAGGATGGGTGTTAATTATTACTTTATTTTCTCAAGAACATTCTAAATAGTAGTATGAGACTGGGATTTTAAAAAATGTCTAAAGTGCTTTATTTTGTGACTACACTATTTAAGATAGTCAATATTACTTTATAACAAGTGAAGAACAGTCACACAAGAAGTTTTAGATTCATATTTTGAAATGTTGAGATTTGAGGTATTTATGTCAAGAATGTAGAAATTATATCGTGACCATATAGTAGTATACCTTATTTATTCTTGTCCCTTAAAAGTTCCAAGATTTGTATTGGTACCAAATAATTTGTATCCTTTGATCTGCATGTTTATCTACTTTACACATTGTTGGTCGTCAAATAGGACTTTACGAAGAGCAACAGTCAGGGGACAAAAAGTCCCTCCTCTTTAATGGGAGAGATTCCCTTATTCAGAAACAAACCTATTTACAAATATGCAAAACATGATTTTCTGGTTGAACTTGGATATTACGAAAGTGTTTTCTATAAAGATCTGTTATCCGAAATTCACCCCTCAAGGTAATTTTGATAACATGCATTAAATTCTCAAGTCCCAGGTAAATAGATTGAGTCAGGGAAAAAGGTCATGTTTCTAGGGTCCCCTCATATTTTTCTAACTCCCCTGTCCAAGTAGAAGAGAGCAAGTTATGAGAAAATGTAAAAAATTACATAAAAAACAGGCTCAGGCCAGAAAAAATTGCGAAAAATGGCTAAGTCCTAGTCCTCGCAACAATCGGGACAGTTGGGGACAAAGGACAACGAACCGGCCGAAAGGTCCCCAGGTGGTTTGCGCAGCATTCGGGACATCCGGGCCAGAGGGACGCGCAGGACGTGAAAATCCAAACTGGCCGAAAATGGAAAAAATTGACTAACTGTTGAAACAAGCAGTCTGGGACATCTAGGCAAAAAGTACACGAACAGGTCGGATCGGCCGAAATGAGTCAAGGTAGCCCGGAACAGTTGGGCCAAAGGTACGTGAAGTACGTGAACCGGCCGGATCGGCCAAAATGAGAACTTTCAGTCCAGGACGCGCGGGACAAAAGTACGCGAACCGGCCGAACCGGGCGAATCGGGAAAATTTGTCCCAAACGGCCCGAAAGAAAATGGGACATCTGGGCCGTGAGTACGCGAACCGGCCGGTTCGGCTGAAATGGGAAATTTCAGCACTATGCCAAATGGGACAAAGGGACGCATGGGATGCGAAAAGCTGAAGCGGCCGAAGGCAGAGGAGAAAAGTCAACATTTGACCCGTGGAACTTCAAACGGCCATAACTTTTGACTCCGAGCTCCGATTTTGACAAAATTGGACTTTCTGGAATTTTAATGATGGTAGATATATTTAAATAAAAGAAACATATTCGGCTCCAGTCAGTCAATGCTCATTCCCGTCAAATGACAGAAAACGCTTGCCAGACCCAAAATAGCTGCCCGCACTCAGAAGGCCATAACTTTTGCATTTCTCAACGAAATCGCACAAAATTGGTACCGTTGGAATCGTGATTCCAATTCCGATGCACAGAAATCAAGAAATTACATATTTGATCAGAAATTGATTGATATTTTTAAGAAAACGTGGCCGGGTTCAGAACAGTGTTTTATTTGGTAGCTGGGAGTGCAATTAAGAGGCATGGTCATCATTCCTTCTCTGCTGTAGCACATGGGACAGTATGGGGAGCCTTTTTCAAGTAATGTATAACCATTCCACTCAATTTATGCCTCTTACAGGTGGTTGAAGGACAGATTTCGGGATTTCCATTTTCCCTTCTCTTTTCCTTCTCATTTTTCTATAAATTGGAGTGTTGGGCTCATTGTAAAGGGGGAGAGTTTTGGGTAACAAATCTCTGTCAAAATTGCTTTGTGAAGCTAGTGTGTTGCAGGCCCTTGTAGTGGACTCCTTGCATGGTGATCCAGGCCTTATCTTGTAATAGATTGAACTGTGCATATCATGAAGCAATAAAAATACCAGCTTGTGGATATATCTTCCCCTGCTGTGTTTCCTTGCATTCTTCTTGCCCCTTTAATCTTTCTACAAGTATATTGTGTCTATTTATTATGTTCTTACAGGGATTCATTATCATTGTGTATGCTTGGAATTATTGTAAATGTATTTTGCTAGATTATGGTGAACTGTCATCACCTCTTCTAGTGTGCACTTTGCCTCTTTATTTCACACATTTGGAGAATACTCTCCCACCCTCCTTTTCTGGTGTATCACCGATTTAGTGTAGGCTTTCATTTTATGCATTCTCTCTCCCTGGTCCCTTGGAAATTTAGATTAGAACAGTTAGCTTATCCTGCGTTAGAGTAGATTGTGGCAGGTAGTTTAGGAGCAAGAACCAGCTTTCTCTGGAGGTCTATCTCAAGTAGAAAGTCCCACAACTTGGAGATAGTACCCATGTTATCCAATCACACTGGATGTTTAGAGTGATCAAACTAGAAATCTGATCAACACCCCAGGGGTGCTGTGATTCGGTGATAACAAGATCATCAATTACAAAAGGACTGAGGAATGAGAATATGAGAATGAGCAGAAAGGCAACATGGAGAATTATTGATAACAGAGTAATTCTTTATGTATGCGAAGTTACAGTGAATTAAAAAAGATCACTTGTATCGTATAAATAAGATGGAATTTAAAGACACAAAGTTCTGTAAATACATCTGCCAGAACACAAAGTTTCTTAACATAACACAGATTCATTAATCAAGGACACAAAGTTCCTTCTTGGTTATACAAGATCACCATGCTTTGCAAAGTTGGAGAGTATGCAATCGGCAAGACTAACAAACTAGAGACAAATGATCTTCACAAAAAAAAAATGAAAGCTTAGGGATAATAGATATCAGATAGACAAAGAATGGAAAGCCCTTCTGTATTGATTTCTTTTATGATCTATTTACACTTTCAGAAAATAAACCAAGTTCTTCCTCTTCTCAAAATGGCGTGGAGAGGCCATTATATAGCTTACAAATCAGTTACTCTTTGTAACTACTTCTTTTAACTAAAGATTAGTTAAGGATTGCAAATCACAATACCTCAACTAATTACAATGAATTTGAGAAAAAGAATTAGAAAATAAGAGAAGAAAACGGAGAAGAAGACAGGTGGTTACAATTGGGAGGGACCCACTGACTTCAAAATTCGCTGCATGAATCTCTTCAATGCCTCAGCTATGTCTCTGCCACGAGGGACTGACGTGTTGGCTTGTAGACTGAGACCAAAATCCGAGGCACTTCTCCATTTCCTTATCAAACTCAACATGAGTATGATAGTCTTTATTTGCTTCTTCAATGGCAGATTGAAGAGAGAAAATATCCTTCATTTTCTCTTTGGAAACGGAGCTTTCCTTGAATAGATGATCTTTGACAAAAGCTCTAAATTGATCTTTGATTTCTTGTAGGGAAAGAGGCACACCAAAAGCTGATCCTGAAGATGACAGTGTATGTCTTTGAAAGCAGATACAACCAATGTCTTGAAAGCCTCACCTTTCTGCCAGTTATTCTTCAGCTCTCCCAAAGCCTCCTCCAAGACTTTGATCTTCCACTCCCACGATGTAAACCCATAACTTTGACCAGATTATCCTTTGCATCATCAAAAACCTTATTGCCAATAAAATTTTCTCATCTGTCTATCCCATGAGACAGAGGTCTACTATGCAACTACTCCAGAGTTTGAGCTCTTTGTATATGACCCCGATAGTGGAGGAGAGCTTCTGTTGCAAATTATTCACCTTTCTGTGGAGTTTGAAAGCTTCATCGATGAAGTTCAATCTTGCAACAAGCATATCTTCCACCCTGGCCTCCATAGCTCTGCCATAGATAGAATACTTGTGCATATCTTTGATACTCTGTACTTCATCTTGGCTCAAAATTACAGGTTGTGGAAGAGTAGTCAATGGGGTACGGTCCAAAACTTTGTCCTTAGACAAAAGAGATTTGATAAAGCCAGTGAGAATCTGGGCTTGTTCCTCCAACTATTCAATAGTTTGCTGCCCTTTCTCTACCCTCCCAATGACTCTTGTGACCATTTCCTGGAGGTTGTGGATCTCACCTTCAGGAGTAGACTCTCCCATTGGAATCCTTGAGAGTTCTAAGTCAGATGCTTGTAAGTCCTGCTCGGATTTATCTACTATAGGCTTAGCAATCTCCAGGAATTGCTGAGCCTGAGCATCAGACATGATCCTGGAGGTGGTTCTGGCTTTCTTGGTGCGAGAAGGAGTAGTGCCCAACATGGCTGCCACCAGCATCAAAATTTGGCCCTAAGCTCCGAGAGGAATATTTCCTCTTTCTATTGTCAACAAAAGGTTGAACCCACGCAAAAGAGGAAGAGGAAGTAGCAGGAGGGGCAAGAGGACCAAGAGACATAGAGCTCGTGATGCTCAAGGATTGCATAGCGTGGTCTCAAGTTGAGATGTGAGTGGGGCACTGGAGACAATTGTTGCAGAGGAATCAACAGCACTTGGAAGTTCGTGCTCTGGACTTCCTTATCTCTATCCCTTGGATCTTCGGGAGGATTTGGCAGGGGCTGGCACTTCACTCTCTTCACTTTCACTGAGAACACTGATGTTCTCTAGTCCCAAAGCACTTCTACCTACTTACTTTTGAGGATCTTTTTCCACAGGCTCCTTCTTAACCTCTTTGAGTTTCTTCTGCTATACTTGAGTGGATGAATAATGAGTGGAAGCTGCAGGTCCTTGAGTTGATGAGCAGGAGGGGTTTGCAATAGGTGTGTTTGATATGGGAGTCGATGCTTCCCTCCTTGGTATTGAAACATCCTAGTGGAGGATTCTCTTGAGTGCCTTCTGAGCTCTTGAACTTTCCTATCAAACCAGACCTTAGTCCTGACTAAGACTGGAGCAAGGATCTCAGCCAGATCATCTTTCTCTTTTCCTGTTCCAATCCAAGTCTCCAAGGGAGTGTGCTTAACCACATTTTAATACTCATATGAGTATAGATTCAGAATTTTCATCCTAGAGTCCTTTAGGAACTTGGTACAAAGCCGAGGTTCTTGGATCAATTGCAGAGAAAAACCTACCATAGTGCCTTCTTCTAGCATCAAAATCGTCTGCACAGTCAGTCTAGTAGTCTTCTGTATCTGCCCTGTGATGATAGATTATCTTGGTGTTCTGTTCAATGAACTTTTTCAAGTCGAAGAAAGTTCTTGGCTTGAAGAAATGAACAGTGATAGGAACCAGGGCTCTTTCTATGTTCTGTGCATCCAGGGCTGTTTTACAAGTGTAATTTTTGAAAGAGATGGGAAAGTGAAAACCAGAAATCTTCTTGTCTCTGCAGTTCTATGAAATTTATCTAAATGCCTACATACTTCTATCAAAGCCATCTTATCACTGCAGAACATGGGAAGCCTCAACAGGTGCTCTCATAGCCAGCAAGCTTGATATAAGAGAATTTTCTGAATTGGATAAAATAAGCATCGTAGTGCGATATCAAATTCATGGCTTTCATCAGAAAACCTTCTAGCAGTATCACCTTCAAGCAGCCTGACCACGTACATGGTGAAAGCATCATTTACCCTTCTGAAATTGCGATTGCTGGTCTCTGGGTGAACTGCGGGCAGTAGGCATATACGGGATCATCCTTGTGGGCATCAATGTAAGAAAAACACAACCATTGTCTTGATGCCGCCAGAGTATACATCAAGTTACGAAGTCATGTAGAACTTTCTTCGTTTGCTGTACATTGGACAGCTGCTCTGCCAATTCATGCTGATGATTTCGCACAGTTGATATTTTGAGTTCCCTCGCACACCATGCTGATGAGTGGGCACATCCAGAAACGGAACTCATTAGTAGAATGTAATACCATAACTCGAGCCAGTAGGATTATGAAATCTAACAACTCTTCATTGAAATCTACTCGGAAGAGAGTCTTGGATAAGATGAGATGCTCCCTTCTTAGGGTTTTTAAGCCATGACTTCGCCACCCCGCAGCCTTGTATTTGTCACTGTCTTGATATAAACAGGCCTGTGCTTGATCTCGGGCAACAACTATGGCATTATCCGTTTCTGGAATCCCTCAGTGCACTGCTAATGGCGGAAGCATCCAACTTGGCGATGAGTTCCCCTTGTACATTGGTTAATTCACTCGAATCGGGGTCGAAGTGAGCTCTGCATGAAATCACTGTATCAGCACATTGCACCGAGATTTGGAAACCTCCAGAAAAATTCCAAACCACTGTCGTGAATCATCTGCACCATTGGTGTATGGTTTGCGTCTGCCATCCTTGCCCAAAAATCACTGAAATCAAGATGACGAGCTTCACTATCCACCAATATTGTGAATGGCATATTCTAGTGGCGAGATTTGTTCCTATCCTTGAAATTTTATCTTCATATTGATAGTAACTCGGAGGACAGAGACACAACTAGACTCGGGAAGGAATTACATAGGAAAGGGATACACACGCAGGTTTTTAGATTGCAAGGGTTCGAGCAAAGGATAGCATGAAAGCAATGTGAAAAATGTGTAGGAGGGTCACTCATTATATAGCCGATTAGGAGAGAGAAAGATTAATGAATGTGCATTTAATACACACCTACCAATTTGAATAAGCATTGATTTTCATGTGGTATGAGCGGGAGGTGAAGGAAAATAAAGCACGACTGGCGCTTGGTCTATTGGGACATGTGAAGCACGACGAAAGTGCGAAGTACATTCGGTTTAGGGGTGAATCAGCCAAAAATGGCAACAACGTTGCTTAAGTTGAATCTGGGACACTTGGGACCATATAAAGGTGTGAAGTACGCTCGGTTCGGCGTGTTTCGAGTCCCGAAAAATTGGAACAAGCTGCACAATTACTTTGGGACATTTGGGACAAAAAAGTTTCTGACGGTGCCCGAAAAAGACAAACTTCGGGGGAAGTGAATCCGGATCGCGTCGGGAACAGGAGCGCCACTTTTTAACTTTGGGACACATCGAGACAAAAATGTCTGATAGGTCCCGAAAAATACACAAAAATGGACCCAAAAACCTGTAGATTAGATTTTCTCACCCATTTCCACGGACTTTTAACATTTTCAGTAGTCAACCAGAGAAGACACTTAAACTCACAAATTTTGAAAATTCACTTCTTAAGAGCAGGGATAAGGGAATTTGGGATGCCGTGGACATAGTTGGATCCTTCGGGGGATGGACTTGGCATAAATCAAGGAATGAGACAAGGTAATAACTAGATAAACTCAGGGAAGAAGACCAGTACCTTATCCAAGGGCATCCAGAGTCAAAAAGCAGACCAATACAGGGACAAACACACAAACAAAAAGAAAAGAAAAAACAAAAACGCTGTACAGACTATACAAAGGACCCCCCTAACACCTAAGACTGAACAACTAAGGGACTGCCCATATAGGAAGTGGGAGATGGAGAACCATCCATTGTAATCAATATAAAGGAATCTTACCGCAAAGTGCATGAATCTTGAAAGTCCGAGGCAAAGGGAGGGAATCAACTGCCATGGCACCACGAGGTTATGCATTTTATCCCATAAACAAACATAGTATTCTCCACTTGGAAATCTCTGAACTGGCTTCTTATCAAATTAGGACCTTTACCCTTCTACTGGTGAACAGATATCCTATCAGCAACCTCCAATCTATCCTCATCAGTTTGTGAAGGTACATAATTCCTCTTATCCACAGCATCACTGAAAACTAGTATCTTCATGGCCTTCATCTGATGCACGGCTGGCAGTTCCACTGTTACTGGAAGTTGAGCTCTACTCCATATACCACTTGAAAAGGGGACATTCCAATCGCTCTCTTTGGTGTTGTAATCCTGTCTGCCCAAAGAGCATCATAGCGCTTCTTGTGCCCAGTTTTCGTTGAGGACTCATGACTAATTTCCTTATAATAGTCACCAAATTTTTATTCGTGGATTCTGCTTGCCCATTTCCCCTGAGGATAGTACTCTGAGGAGTGAGCCAAAGAAATGCCATACCCCACAGCAAAATCCATTATCTCCGTTGAAGAGAAATTTTGAAGCATATCTGTCTACAATCTTGTTAGGTACACCATACCTACTAGATGTTCTCTTTGATAGAAGTTGCACACCACTTAGAAGTAATACTCTTAACTGGAATAGCTTCTACCCATTTGGTGAAATGTCCGTGGCACTTTAACACATGAGTTATGACCAGAACTAGATTGAGGATTACGTGTTCCAATGAAGTCACAAACACCACTGTTGAAACGTTCTCAATTCCAACTGGAGTATATTCAAGAGGAAAAAGAGCCAATTGGGTCTCCCCACAAAGGTCTGACAAGCCTCCAACATTATCAACCCACTTGGATGCATCTCTGAAAAAGGAAGGCCCAGGTAGTAAGAGTAATATATCCTCCACCGAATTATCTTGTGACCAGTGCGTTGATGATAGTGCCCTTCACATGCCGTGATCATGAAAAGTTGAGAGCAAACTTTGTCTATTTCATTATCCACACATTTCAAAAATCTCCATATACTCCAACATTTTGAACCAAGGGTTTTCCCACCAACACATATTGCTACTGACTCAATTTAACAGTCCTCTTTATTTGGCAGTTAAATGAGAGGGGCATGCCCATAGTGAGAAAATGGGTGATGTCAGCCATACCCATCATCAACTGAGCTAAGGAACAGAACGGTAGGAAGGCCAACTTTGTTCTCTAGTAATTCATGCTTAGCTCCTTCAAGCAATGACCTCACAAAAACCTTTTTCCACGAACCAACTTGGTCGGTTTGATATCAATGTCATATTCTTGGACCTTAGAAACCCAGTTCCCTCTCTTGGATCCAAATTCTTGTTCTGTGGATAATTGAATTAACAGTTTGTATTCTGGAACCAACACCATGGAATGAGAATTGAGGATGTAAAAACGAAACTGCTTAACAGCTTGACCACTACAGAAAGCATGTTTCTCCATCATGGTGTATTTTAACTCATGATATTCAGAATATAGCTCTATGAACACAATTGGGATTATCATGCTCGTTAGATTCTTCTTGAGTCAAAACAACATCCAAGGTATTATCTGTGGCATAGCAATAGATAATAAAATCTTTGCTCAAATCATGGACAGGCTAAAAAAGGAGTTGTGTTTAGTTTAGCAATTCGCTCTCTTTGATACATTCAAAGGATTCCTTTCCTGCAGAAGACTCACCAAACCCGTTTGTTGCAATTTCATCATCATACGAAATATTCAAAGGTTAACTCTACAAAAATAATCAGGGATGTGACACCTTCTTAAAAAAAATTGAATCTTACCAAGACGAAAGACGGCGCGCCCTTTTTGCTGGTTGGGAGGGAAAGGAATTTGGCTGTATAGGTGTACTCGTTAGGATAATCTTAATACAGTGGAAACGATGATGCCCTAATATTTTCCCCGGTGACACAAAAGACAATTTTTTTTCGGATTCAAATAAATCCGCTCTCTTGCATCTATGCAGAAATGTTTCCAGGGGGTCAAATGAATCCACCCCTGTTTAGGAAAAACACAGGTGGTCGTCCAGTGGTATGATAGAAAATACACTCCTTCAACTTCCAAAGCCAGGATCCATGAGCTCTCTAAAAAGTGGCCACAGCATTAATGAGCCCCAAAAGGCATTCTCTTGTAAGCAAAGGTACCCCAAGCAAGGTAGTGAAAGTTTTGTTTTGCTGTGATCTGCAGTATCAACCCTTACCTAATTATATCCGAGAATCCATCAAGCATAGATAACTATTTTAGATCCTGTTACTGCTTGCAAGACCTGATCCATCATGGGAAAAGGATAATTATCTTTCAAGGAAGCCTGATTTAGGTTCCTGAAATCAACACAGATGCGGAATCTCACCATTTTCTTCCTAACAGGCACAATATTTGCAATCCCATGTTGAATGGTGAATGGGAAAAATGATTTTGGCCTTCAACAACTTTGAATTTCCTGACAAGATGGTGTCAGCATTTGGGGTGTATGCCTCTATTTCTTCGCTTGAAAAGGTCTATTCCAGGTTTGAGTGGAATAAAATGTTGCATCTATTTTGTTTTGAAAGATTTCCTAAACTTTCATAAGCGTATAGCAAGAAAAGGAACATTCCTTATACCTCGTTAAAATGTCAATTTCTTTACTCCTCTCATCTGTTGTGCAAAGTTTCCAACTGTTCACGAGCTTAGGTCAAGTAAACTCCCCAATATACCATCTTGTCATACTCAGCTAATTGTGAGGTCACAGTGGAAGCTCTTAGAGTCACATACCTGTAGTTTATCAAATAGTCCTCAAAAACTCACAATATTTAGGAATTGTGCCTGAGTTAGACTATCATCAGATCTCAGTCTTTCTCCAGCGAGTGAATTTTGGGCTTTGTCAAAGGGCAAACTTTCACGAGGTAGTTGTCTACTGTTCCCTTCAAAATACAGCTTATTCGAAATTCCCCTTTGAGTTCAAGGAAAGAAAGCAGTGTTGATCATCATTGAAAATTGCCAGTTATTTGGTATATTAGGTACAAATAGGCTATGAGGACCATATCAAGGGTGAACTATATGGAGAGAAGTAGGCATGAGGGAATCAGTAGGACCCGAGACTGCTAGCGATTCAGCCCTTGCTGTTTTCTGCCCTAGGTATTGCATCGAGGAGAAAGAAAAGCATCAAGAAATCAAGGAATCCCAAACACCTGATTTCGGTAATGGTTTCACCCTTCCATTTTTTACCTTGGAAAAGGCTTTTAACTTGCTTTACAACAATCTGCATCACACACGCCAGAAGATTCTTTACACTGTTCTTGGCCCACTTGCAGGCCAGAATGAGAGAACATACTGCTGTTGTATTATTAAGTATTTTTGAATTTGAACTGAAAATAAATGAAAAAGGTGAATGAAGGCTACCTTCAGGGACACTAGTAGGACACCAGCTCCGAATCGCTGAGGAAAACAATTCCATCAAAACTTAAAATACAAAACACATTAGGTATCTGTAGGTATGACACTTTGCGGGGGTGGATTTCATCAGGGGACATAATCATGTAAGTGGCCATGATGCCTTCCTCATAGATGATTTGTGCTTTAGGATAATTCCATTTTTTGTACCAATATCACTCAGATTGCTTTCAGGAATCATACTCTCGTTGTCCATTTACAGTACGAGTGCATGTTGTGTGACCAATGCCATTGAATTTTCCCCCAACATATTTACGATATTCCTACTTAGCAATATCCCGTATGAGGAGGAAATAGGAAGGGAATAATCTGCTATAAAGATGGTAGCCAAACTTCTTTTCAGGCAAAGCAACAAAACCCACTTGTGATATTTAGTAATTCGCAACCAGGGCGGACTCCTTACTCTTCCATAGAGTACAAGATCCATAAGTGCGTCGTGAGGGTTAAGCCCTAACGGCAAAAGCGGATACTTAGCAGGCACACATTGATGAGGCTCAGGAGTCAATGTACAAAATTACTGAGCTTGGACAGCTATCGAAGTGTAGATAAAAGGGTTTAATTTTCTCATAGGTGAATGGTGGACAGACTGGGGTGTTTTCGTGGGGTGGACAGCAGTAACAGACTAGGCTGTGGGGCGAGAAGAAGGAGTGGGTAAAAAGGCCGTAGATGTAGTTTTAGCATGGGAATATTAACAAAATTGAAATCATTTTGGAAAATCTGGGATGGGTTTGAAATACTCAGCCTCTGAATTTGAAACCTTAGTCTTTTTCAGATGATCAAATCATATCAAAAAGATCCCAGAGTAAAGTAAATGGGCCATACACTTGAGATCCAGGTTAAAAATCACTTAGGGGAAAAAGAATAGAAGTACGTAATAGAAAGGAGTGACGGGAATAACTTTGTTTTGTAGATGAAGTTGGGGATAGGAGATCCTCTTTTTGCAATTATAGGGAGAGTTTACGGGCTGCTCCTTACTAATTTCGTGGCGGGGCTGAATCACTTTCTCCCTTGATTTGTCTGCTCATCGAGTCAGACCAGCCAACATGATTCGCTATTCTATGTCTGCCTACTACTTCATCATAATCATATCCATCTAAATGACCTCACGTGAGTGGTGAAGAAGAATAGATTACCTAAGAGATCCCTCAAGTTCATCTGCCTTCCATCATAAACTGCTTCCAAAATTCCTCGAAAAAGCTCATTATCCCTCATAATCATCTGGTTCCTCAATTCACAGGGTGCTATTGACAGGAACTTTTAACAGGAGGTCCTTCAAAGTGCTAATATTGTTTGAGAAGCAGGAAAATGATTCTGGACTGAAAATTCTCTTGGCACGTTGAATAAGGAGAATGCGAGCCAATTTTTTCTTTTTATAGCCAATGAGATCATTCGCCAAGTTTTTGAAACTAAGAATGATCAGTAGTAGGTACGCGGGGGGAAGAGTGAGGAAGAAAGAAGAAAGAAGAAGCGCAAAGATTGGAAGGCTCTACTCAAATTCCCTGACATGCTCAAATGTTCCTCGACAATAACGCAAGAGTTGGACTTCAGTCAATGTGCCGGATATTAGATTTCTTAGCGCATCATAACTAACTTTAGGCGTTGGGCATTATGAGGAAAACATTTGGGATTGGATCAAACAGGTAGAGTATTGATCAAAATTTCTTAATTAGCATGTTGAATCGGGCACAAATTTCTCATGGGCTCTGGTGAATCTTTCTTTATTGAGAGATTTGGGGCTAGCAGGCAAAAGGCCACTATTCTGCTGTGTGAGAAAGTTTTCAAAACCTAGTTCTCATTGGTTTCCCAGCTCGATGGATGATAGCACCAAGTCCGGAGGTGAAGAACAATCACAGGCATTATCTTGTAAAGTCCAACGAACAATTCCACAGAGACGTCTTCATGTTCAACTTCCCAGAAACTCCCACAGCAACTATGAAGCCCTCGACGGTGTGTCCTCAAGAGCACTTTACCATATCCTTTGAAAGTAGGGAAGTTGGGGAAGTTATTCTGGTTACCCCCCTGGGTAAACTCATGAAGGCCGAGGAAGAGCAAGAGGCCCGAATGATCACCCCCGGCGATGGTACCACCATTCTTGGAAAAACGGCTTGGAGAGAACTGGAAACACCAGAAGAATCAAAGCTTTGAGAAGATAGGACTTAGTGCTTGAAGGATATTCCCACCCGTAGGACTTTCTTCCGAATAGGTGGAGTGCTTGTGAAGAGTCCTTCTATTTCTCGTTGAAGGAAAGGAAAACCATGTTTTCCAAAAGCTGTGAAATGAGCATTCTTCAATACCAAAGGCCCTTTATCCTCGATATGCGGAGTCGCCAGGATCAAAGCGATGATAAAAAAAAATTACAGAAATGGAATATGATTGTTCCCCAGCGGAGTCATCAAAAATTTTGGTCGTAACTAGGGACTTGATGAAAGAAGCAACAGTCAAGGGGACAGGAAGTCCCTCCTCTTTCATGAGAGATGGGTTACGTTATTCAGAAACAAACTATTTACAAAATATACAAACCTGATTTTCTGGTTTGTTGTGAAAATTGGATATACGAAAGGTTTTCTATAAAGATCATCAAGTACACAGGACTGAGAAGGAATGAGAATAGAGAATGATCATGAAAAGGCAATAAAAACCATTGCAATGGTTTAGGAGCCTTGAAGCTGCTTCTATCACGAACTGGAATCAGCTGTGTATTGCACTTCATAATCAATTTGGAGAGAAGGGAGACAACTTGTCTCTTTTGGAGCAGCTGACAACCATCAAGAGAGCTTCCAATGAGCAGCTGACTGACTTCAACTTCAGATTTCAAAGGTCTTGGGATAGAATTCCAGTAGCAGTCAGACCAACAGCAGAAGGTGCTTTTCTATATTACCTTAAAGCTTTAAATTCTGATATTTCTATGTTGATTCAATCCATGGGAGGCACAAATATCCCTGCTGCTTATAGTATTGCCATTAGAGCTGAAAATTGTCTGATTCAAGCTGGCAAGCTAGCTCCTAGGCCTCCAATGCCATTATATCCAAGTTTAGAGAGCCCAAGTACTAGTCAGCACCTGTCTTAGCTCCTTCTCCCACTCCTAGAAATCAGAGTTCAAATGAAGCTTCCACTTCATCTCCAAGTGCCCCAAATGAGCTTCAAGAAGTCATGAAGCAGCTGCAAAAATTTAGGTAATGAGCTGGTCACACTCAAAGAGACAGCAAACTCAAGGTTTAGACCTTCGTATCAGCCTCAAGCTCAACCTAATAGGCAGCCATATCAGCCTCAAAGGCCACCTAATCCAGCTGCAAATATGAATCAAACAAGGCCTCCTGTCAATAGACCATTCCAGCCCTATAATCCAAATGCCATATCTGCCCCTAAGGCATTAGTACCAGCACAAAACAACATTGCCCAGGAGTATGAATGGTGTTTTCCATGTAATGAACCCCATAATCAATCCATGTGCTATAATGGTGCTTTAACCCAAGCTTTAATGGTAACAAGTGCTGGTGTGGAGGGTGAAAGTAGTAAAAAAAACAGCCAACAACAAGAAACATTCCAACAGCAACCTGCCCCAAATGACACCACATTGGTAAATTGGCAGGCAGAGGATTTCTGGGGGTATGAATCAGGCAGTCTCTCAAGGTGTTGCAGCCAACACAAGGTCAAAAAGGAGAAATTTGGGTGAGGAACAGCCGTTAGCCCCAGCCAATCCACAACCTTCCACAGCTCCACAAATGATTGGCAAGCAAAACCCAGTTTCAAATGCACGAGGGCAGCCAAGAACAACAGCCCCTTGGCCAAATCAAATGCCAGCTGTTGCTGCCCATATTCAGGAGCAAATGTGCAAATCAAGGGACAGCAGAGAGATCCTTCATCACCATTCAGTATCATTGATCAGATGAAGAAAACAAACGTCAATATATCTATGTGGGAATCCCTATCCATCCCAGGCCAAAGAGATCTGCTGCAAGCTGCTATGAAGGACTGGCCAACTTCGAATCAGCAGGTTCAGAGGCAAGACAAAGTGCTTACAAATGCTGCCCAGCCTGAAGGAAATCATGGAGCACAACAAGGTAAAATGCTGAAGCCCCCTCCATTTTATGTTTCATTGATCATAGGAGACAAGTTGGTACATAATTGCATGATTGACTCTGGGGCAAGTAGTTCAGTAATGCCTAAACAGATAGCTGATCAGCTAGGGCTCCAGTATGAAATAACAACTAAGGGAGTAGTGCAATTAGATGGGACAGCAGTAGCCACAGTTGGAGTTATAAAAAATTTGAGTCTTACCTTGCATGCATGTCCCAACGTGGTTGTTTTACAGACGTCTCAGTCATAGACCTTCCACCACTCTTTGCCCTATGCTTGTCAAGGGACTTTACTGCCAGGATTGGGGGATATTTGTCCGCTGATTGGTCACACATGCTGTTCAGAACGAGGTATGGAACTAAAGCTACAATTAGGTCAGAACCTATTGCAGATTTCCACATTGAACCCTATACTCCAAGTCATATTAATACCAATTGCTCAGCATTTGATCAAGAAGATCACCTCGGCACTGATGAAGCCGACACTAAGGTTGGAAGTATCCCAGATTTGACTCTTGATGAATGGGCAAAGCAAGGTGCATGCTTTTGATCCTTATCAAGAAGTAGAAGAATCTGAGCTGGCTGGGGGTCTATTGTATACACGAAGAAAGTCAACCTATTCCTAGCATCACCAAGCCAAACCACAAGGATGACAATGAGGTATGGCAACTGTTTTTTGATGGATCAAGGAGTAGACAAGGGCGCAGGAGGTGGAGCCATGCTTATTTCACCGCAAGGAGTAAAGTATTATTCAGCTTTTAGATTTCAATTTGCATGCTCCAATAACACTGCTGAATATGAAGCCTTGGTGCAGGGGATGCATTGGGCAATAAAAAGAAAAATAAAGAACTTGCAAGTTTTTGGGACAGTGAGCTGATTGTAAATCAGGTCAAGGGACAGCATGCTGCCAAAAATGATCTACTCAGATGCTACAAGAACAGGGTGTGGGACCTCATGGAGGATTTTGAAGGTTTTTTTCGGCATCAAGGCCATTCCCAGAAAAGAGAATCAAGCTGCTGACAGGCTTGCAGCAGTAGGGGCAGCCTTTGACATTGTAGAAAACATTCAACAAGACAAGGTACAGCCAAACATCCACGTGATTGTGAGGCTTCAGTGCTGGATATAAATGTCAGTTGGCAAGTATTTGAGAATGACCGGCAAATCATCCACTTCTTGCAAGAAGAAGCTGAGTTCTCAGCTAAGAATCAAGAGAAGTTGGAACAGCAATATGGTGACCAGGTGATACAGCTGAGAACTGACAAGCTGCCCAAGGGACTTGTCACCTTGGAGTCCATTTTTAACCCCAATGATCAGTTTAGAAAGGAGAGAAAGCAAATATTCAGGTCAAGAGGGAAGATTCGGTATCCATCTTGGTAAAAGAGAACAAGCCATTGCAAATTGGAAAAATGACAACTGAGCAAGAGAGATATGAGTTCATACAGCTTTGTCAAGAATTCCCTGACGTGTTTTGCTTGGAGCTATGAAGACTTGAAGGGCTTCAATCCCAACTTAGCTCAGCATACCATCGAGTTGGATCCAAATACTAAGCCTGTCAGGCAGAAACAGAGACCAGTCAATCCACACATGGAGCCTCTCATGAGGAAGGAGCTGGACAAGCTGATTGAGTCAGCAATTATATTCCCTATCAAGCACTCAAGCTGGGTTGCGAACTTGGTTCCGGTCAGAAAGAAAAGTGGGAGAGATCAGGCTATGTGTTGACTTCCGAGACCTCAATAGGGCATCTCTCAAGGACCATTATCCACTCCCTTCCATGGAGCAAATATTGCAGGTCGTAGCTGGGTCAGAAAGGTTTTCGCTACTTGATGGTTACTCAGGCTTCAATCAAATTATGGTGAAGGAGGAAGACCAGTTCAAGACAGCCTTCACAACAAAATGGGGCACGTATGCTTACAAGAAGATGCCATTTGGACTGTCAACGCCGGAGCAACATTCCAGCGAGCTATGGATATGGCATTCAAAGGCTTGATCAACAAGACAGTACTGATATACCTAGATGATATCACTCTTCTCAAAAAATGCTGCAGACCATCTCTTTCACCTCAGGCAAGTGTTTCAGAGGTGTAGAAAGTTTGGAGTGTCTTTAAATCCTAAGAAGTGCATCTTTCTTGCACATGAAGGGAAACTCCTTGGCCATATTGTCTCCAAGGAAGGATTAGCAATTGATCCAGAGAGGGTTGAAGCCATAAGGGCTCTACCATTGCCAAGTCACAAGAAAGCTCTTCAGAGTTTCCTGGGAAGGATAAACTTTGTTCGGAGGTTTGTCCCAAATTTTGCAGCCCTTGTCAAGCCCATCACCAAAATGTTAAGGAAAAGCATGGCTTTCAAATGGACGGTAGAAGGCAAGGAGAGTTTTGAAGCAATCAAAGAAGCCATCTCCCAGGCACCCACTCTCATCAACCCAGACTTTTCCAAGGATTTCATCCTCTATGCATTTGGGGGGTGATGACACTATTTCTGCCATTTTGGTACAACAGAATAAAGATAATGATGAGCAGCCGATTGCCTTCTTCAGCCAAAGCCTAAATGACTGCGAATTGAGGTACTCTTTTATTGAAAAACATGTGCTTGCAGTAATCAGGAGCTTGAAGAAATTCAAGCATTTAGTCTCAAACAACAAGGTCCAGTTGCTGGTCTCACATGCTGGGGTTAAGACTTCCTCCTCAACAAGGATTTGAATGAGAAAAGGGCAGGATGGATCACCCGTGTCATGGAGTATGACATTGAGATCAAGGATCACCAAGCTGGTAAGAGGCAAAGGTTTGTGTGAGCAACTCGCTTCCAAACAACCAGACAGCCCAGAAGATGAAGAAGAAGACGCTGTCCTGCTATTACAAGATGATCAAAAAACAGGAAAATGATGATGATGTGTCCACTCCCTGTTGGACTCAGAATATGATACATTTCCTACAAACGGGTATGTGCCCTCTAGAAATGAGCAAAGCAAAAAAAATGTTGGAATCCTCATTTTGGGAAAAAATTGAACTACAAATGGCCAAACTGGGAGAAACAAAGGTGTTGTAACCAAGTATGATACTCCCACAGGAACCATTAAGAGGATAAAAAGAGGAATTGTTCACAAGGAGATACTTCTATCTACATAAAACGATGGAGGACATTTTTAGGACTTTTAAGAAACTAAACATCGGAAAGATCATGAATGTGTATGCCAACTAGTTATTGATGTCACTCAGTAGATGAAATTTGATTTGGTTAAGAGAATGAAAGATATAATTCATGCTCTACATTTTCAGAAGTAATTCACTATGCCAAATAACACTTTTTTAATGTGCAAATGTCTATTGAATTTTGTACGAGCCATTGGTTTCTATAAAAATTCATTAAAATGTAGTAGATAAAGGGTTAAAAAATTTACAAGGCCAACACAAATATATGACCAAGATAAATTCAATGATGGATAAGCTTTTAGTTGGCATAAACAGGAGTATTTTTCTGAATGTATTATGAATCAAAATCCAGGACTTGAATACATCAAAGATCTGCATCGCTAATTTTTTTAAATAATTTAGTGATTGGATGGACACATTGGAAGGATTGTTGACAGAGCTATTGGGTATAGTAGAGAAAGATATATGAATTATTATTGAAGCTTAGATTACCTCTATTCATTAACCACAAAGTAGGTTAATTCACAAGTCCATATTTGGGAAACAATTACTCACATTCATTGCTACTCTAAGTGCTAGATTTTTTCTAGGAATATATGGTTAGAAAGATATCAACTATTATGAAATTTGTAACTTATACGAATAGAAAAGTGGAGAAATCTTAACTTTTAAGTGAAAATGTTAAACTTATCTATAATAGTGTTCCAATACTCATACAGAAATGCCTAATCTGATGGGGTTGTCTATTCTGGTCCTGCACTATATTGAGAATGAGTTAAAAGTTTGTGTGACTAAGATTTAGCATATTCAAATGTAGTCTACACAACACAAGCCAATAACATTCCTATTATTAGGATTTAATATTGATACATCTGTAATCTTACAAATAGGAACTATCGTATTTCTTACATGGAAGCTATAGCTTTAATAGTTTAATTAGCCACATGGTGGTATAATTTTTTGTAATATTATAACTATACGGCGGTTTAACCTTTAACGAGGAGATAATTTATAAAGAAAGAGATTATTAGCTTGATATTCCAAGGATTGTTCAGTGAGTTTTTTTAATTTGTATGTATTGCCTTCTCAATTGCGTTAAAAAAGTTTCTTAAATTTGTTTTGATGATTAATCATTTTATAATTTTATTTTTTATGAAATTTGCAGATATCCATAAGCCATTTTCATGGTCACAAATTTGATTATTTTACTATTTTAAACCTTATAGAGACCTACTTGCACTATCAAGGTTATTAAGTGAAAAAACTTGAAAACTTAGCACTATAATGACCAACAAATATACTAGCACTATAATAACTCATTAAGATTTAGTGATGAAATAAATCTACACCATGTAGAAAATCATATGAAATATATTGAAAAATATTCCAAGCATTAACTTGAAGAATACATATGTGTTGATCTACTTTAATTTCATTTTTTGCATTTTTCTTTTGATTTTTACTTCCTATGGTATGCCTTATGAGAATATTTTACCTCATAAACTATAGAAGGCTATATGATTAACTAAATTAAACTAAACTAATCTAGTAAAAGATAGTTAATCTAATCTAGAGGACATATAACCATAATATGTAAATGTGTACTAAAATAATATGTAAATGAGATAAGTAAATAAACTAATGAAATTAAATACCATAATATGCAAGAAGGGAAAGGAAAGAACTCAACTGATAATAGATTATTGTTGGACTAGGTCACAGTGATACACATAAAATCGGAAAATAGGAATGACTATGTGGAACTGTCAAAAATGACAAATTAGGATGATGTGTGTAGACTAGGACACCTAGAAGAGGACTTAGACACCCACATGTGCTTTGGTACGGAATCTGGGCGCCCTAGTTTAGGAAAAGTGTCTAGAACTAGTTCTCACATGGTTTGATGGTGATCTACAACTTTTGTTCCAATCGATTATTTTTTTTACTTTGTCAAATGCTCTAAATATTCCAAAAATAATAAATAACCTACGAAATACAAAAAGGAAGTATCAAAACCCTGAAAAATAAAGATGCATAATGAATGGGTCGGACTAACCTCAGCTACCACAATAGTGGAATTAATGAGAAATGCTCTACATTTTAGACCTGGATGTAGTTCTGGTGTGTGTGTATATCGTTCCTAGATGATCTTGTTAGTCGCACATTATGAAGTAGCGAGAAATAGCTAAATGTACAAAATTTAATAGAATTGTGCCATAGAATAGAATAAAATACCTTCCCTATGAAGTATGATGCAGATGTCCTAGCTTTTTTCTTTGATGATTGAGCCATGTTAATGTATGCAATAGATGGATGTAACTCTATATGGAGTGATACTAGTGTATGATGATAGGTCCCTCATTATGGTCTCATAAATTCATATGTATAGGGTTATATTTCTCTAATTTTTTAATTTACACCCTGAAAAGGCCAGCCCCAAGAGAGATAAATATAAAAAATGGATAGAAGCAAGCGTAAAAAGTTTGCGGGAAAGTGTTATAAGGATTAGGGAACCCCTAGGTTAGGGACCAAGGGAACCCGGTGGGCACCCTATACTAAATATGGGTGCCCCAGTCAAGGTGACACTAACGTCGACATGTTCTTTAATTACTGGGTATATGTTTGCAATAGGTCACAAATTATGAAATAAAAATAATAAGATGGCCAAAGGATGGGGTGTTAATTATTACTTTATTTTCTCAAGAACATTCTAAATAGTAGTATGAGACTGGGATTTTAAAAAAATGTCTAAAGTGCTTTATTTTGTGACTACACTATTTAAGATAGTCAATATTACTTTATAACAAGTGAAGAACAGTCACACAAGAAGTTTTAGATTCATATTTTGAAATGTTGAGATTTGAGGTATTTATGTCAAGAATGTAGAAATTATATCGTGACCATATAGTAGTTATACCTTATTTATTCTTGTCCCTTAAAAGTTCCAAGATTTGTATTGGTACCAAATAATTTGTATCCTTTGATCTGCATGTTTATCTACTTTACACATTGTTGGTCGTCAAATAGGACTTTACGAAGAGCAACAGTCAGGGGACAAAAGTCCCTCCTCTTTAATGGGAGAGATTCCCTTATTCAGAAACAAACCTATTTACAAATATGCAAAACATGATTTTCTGGTTGAACTTGGATATTACGAAAGTGTTTTCTATAAAGATCTGTTATCCGAAATTCACCCCTCAAGGTAATTTTGATAACATGCATTAAATTCTCAAGTCCCAGGTAAATAGATTGAGTCAGGGAAAAAAGGTCATGTTTCTAGGGTCCCCTCATATTTTTCTAACTCCCCTGTCCAAGTAGAAGAGAGCAAGTTCTGAGAAAATGTAAAAAATTACATAAAAAACAGGCTCGGGCCAGGAAAAATTGCGAAAAATGGCTAAGTCCTAGTCCTCGCAACAATCGGGACAGTTGGGACAAAAGGACACGAACCGGCCGAAAGGTCCCCAGGTGGTTTGCGCAGCATTCGGGACATCCGGGCCAGAGGGACGCGCAGGACGTGAAAATCCAAACTGGCCGAAAATGGAAAAAATTGACTAACTGTTGAAACAAGCAGTCTGGGACATCTAGGCAAAAAGTACACGAACAGGTCGGATCGGCCGAAATGAGTCAAGGTAGCCCGGAACAGTTGGGCCAAAGGTACGTGAAGTACGTGAACCGGCCGGATCGGCCAAAATGAGAACTTTCAGTCCAGGACGCGCGGGACAAAAGTACGCGAACCGGCCGAACCGGGCGAATCGGGAAAATTTGTCCCAAACGGCCCGAAAGAAAATGGGACATCTGGGCCGTGAGTACGCGAACCGGCCGGTTCGGCTGAAATGGGAAATTTCAGCACTATGCCAAATGGGACAAAGGGACGCATGGGATGCGAAAAGCTGAAGCGGCCGAAGGCAGAGGAGAAAAGTCAACATTTGACCCGTGGAACTTCAAACGGCCATAACTTTTGACTCCGAGCTCCGATTTTGACAAAATTGGACTTTCTGGAATTTTAATGATGGTAGATATATTTAAATAAAAGAAACATATTCGGCTCCAGTCAGTCAATGCTCATTCCCGTCAAATGACAGAAAACGCTTGCCAGACCCAAAATAGCTGCCCCGCACTCAAAAGGCCATAACTTTTGCATTTCTCAACGAAATCGCACAAAATTGGTACCGTTGGAATCGTGATTCCAATTCCGATGCACAGAAATCAAGAAATTACATATTTGATCAGAAATTGATTGATATTTTTAAGAAAACGTGGCCGGGTTCAGAACAGTGTTTTATTTGGTAGCTGGGAGTGCAATTAAGAGGCATGGTCATCATTCCTTCTCTGCTGTAGCACATGGGACAGTATGGGGAGCCTTTTTCAAGTAATGTATAACCATTCCACTCAATTTAATGCCTCTTACAGGTGGTTGAAGGACAGATTTCGGGATTTCCATTTTCCCTTCTCTTTTCCTTCTCATTTTTCTATAAATTGGAGTGTTGGGCTCATTGTAAAGGGGGAGAGTTTTTGGGTAACAAATCTCTGTCAAAATTGCTTTGTGAAGCTAGTGTGTTGCAGGCCCTTGTAGTGGACTCCTTGCATGGTGATCCAGGCCCTTATCTTGTAATAGATTGAACTGTGCATATCATGAAGCAATAAAATACCAGCTTGTGGATATATCTTCCCCTGCTGTGTTTCCTTGCATTCTTCTTGCCCCTTTAATCTTTCTACAAGTATATTGTGTCTATTTATTATGTTCTTACAGGGATTCATTATCATTGTGTATGCTTGGAATATTATTGTAAATGTATTTTGCTAGATTATGGTGAACTGTCATCACCTCTTCTAGTGTGCACTTTGCCTCTTTATTTCACACATTTGGAGAATACTCTCCCACCCTCCTTTTCTGGTGTATCACCGATTTAGTGTAGGCTTTCATTTTATGCATTCTCTCTCCCTGGTCCCTTGGAAATTTAGATTAGAACAGTTAGCTTATCCTGCGTTAGAGTAGATTGTGGCAGGTAGTTTAGGAGCAAGAACCAGCTTTCTCTGGAGGTCTATCTCAAGTAGAAAGTCCCACAACTTGGAGATAGTACCCATGTTATCCAATCACACTGGATGTTTAGAGTGATCAAACTAGAAATCTGATCAACACCCAGGGGTGCTGTGATTCGGTGATAACAAGATCATCAATTACAAAAGGACTGAGGAATGAGAATATGAGAATGAGCAGAAAGGCAACATGGAGAATTATTGATAACAGAGTAATTCTTTATGTATGCGAAGTTACAGTGAATTAAAAAAAGATCACTTGTATCGTATAAATAAGATGGAATTTAAAGACACAAAGTTCTGTAAATAACATCTGCCAGAACACAAAGTTTCTTAACATAACACAGATTCATTAATCAAGGACACAAAGTTCCTTCTTGGTTATACAAGATCACCATGCTTGCAAAGTTGGAGAGTATGCAATCGGCAAGACTAACAAACTAGAGACAAATGATCTTCACAAAAAAAAATGAAAGCTTAGGGATAATAGATATCAGATAGACAAAGAATGGAAAGCCCTTCTGTATTGATTTCTTTATGATCTATTTACACTTTCAGAAAATAAACCAAGTTCTTCCTCTTCTCAAAATGGCGTGGAGAGGCCATTATATAGCTTACAAATCAGTTACTCTTTGTAACTACTTCTTTTAACTAAAGATTAGTTAAGGATTGCAAATCACAATACCTCAACTAATTACAATGAATTTGAGAAAAAGAATTAGAAAATAAGAGAAGAAAACGGAGAAGAAGACAGGTGGTTACAATTGGGAGGGACCCACTGACTTCAAAATTCGCTGCATGAATCTCTTCAATGCCTCAGCTATGTCTCTGCCACGAGGGACTGACGTGTTGGCTGTAGACTGAGACCAAAATCCGAGGCACTTCTCCATTTCCTTATCAAACTCAACATGAGTATGATAGTCTTTATTTGCTTCTTCAATGGCAGATTGAAGAGAGAAAATATCCTTCATTTTCTCTTTGGAAACGGAGCTTTCCTTGAATAGATGATCTTTGACAAAAGCTCTAAATTGATCTTTGATTTCTTGTAGGGAAAGAGGCACACCAAAAGCTTGATCCTGAAGATGACAGTGTATGTCTTTGAAAGCAGATACAACCAATGTCTTGAAAGCCTCACCTTTCTGCCAGTTATTCTTCAGCTCTCCCAAAGCCTCCTCCAAGACTTTGATCTTCCACTCCACGATGTAAACCCATAACTTTGACAGATTATCCTTTGCATCATCAAAAACCTTATTTGCCAATAAAATTTTCTCATCTGTCTATCCCATGAGACAGAGGTCTACTATGCAACTACTCCAGAGTTTGAGCTCTTTGTATATGACCCCGATAGTGGAGGAGAGCTTCTGTTGCAAATTATTCACCTTTCTGTGGAGTTTGAAAGCTTCATCGATGAAGTTCAATCTTGCAACAAGCATATCTTCCACCCTGGCCTCCATAGCTCTGCCATAGATAGAATACTTGTGCATATCTTGATACTCTGTACTTCATCTTGGCTCAAAATTACAGGTTGTGGAAGAGTAGTCAATGGGGTACGGTCCAAAACTTTGTCCTTAGACAAAAGAGATTTGATAAAGCCAGTGAGAATCTGGGCTTGTTCCTCCAACTATTCAATAGTTTGCTGCCCTTTCTCTACCCTCCCAATGACTCTTGTGACCATTTCCTGGAGGTTGTGGATCTCACCTTCAGGAGTAGACTCTCCCATTGGAATCCTTGAGAGTTCTAAGTCAGATGCTTGTAAGTCCTGCTCGGATTTATCTACTATAGGCTTAGCAATCTCCAGGAATTGCTGAGCCTGAGCATCAGACATGATCCTGGAGGTGGTTCTGGCTTTCTTGGTGCGAGAAGGAGTAGTGCCCAACATGGCTGCCACAGCATCAAAATTTGGCCCTAAGCTCCGAGAGGAATATTTCCTCTTTCTATTGTCAACAAAAGGTTGAACCCACGCAAAAGAGGAAGAGGAAGTAGCAGGAGGGGCAAGAGGACCAAGAGACATAGAGCTCGTGATGCTCAAGGATTGCATAGCTGTGGTCTCAAGTTGAGATGTGAGTGGGGCACTGGAGACAATTGTTGCAGAGGAATCAACAGCACTTGGAAGTTCAGTGCTCTGGACTTCCTTATCTCTATCCCTTGGATCTTCGGGAGGATTTGCAGGGGCTGGCACTTCACTCTCTTCACTTTCACTGAGAACAATGATGTTCTCTAGTCCCAAAGGCACTTCTACCTACTTACTTTGAGGATCTTTTTCCACAGGCTCCTTCTTAACCTCTTTGAGTTTCTTCTGATATACTTGAGTGGATGAATAATGAGTGGAAGCTGCAGGTCCTTGAGTTGATGAGGCAGGAGGGGTTTGCATAGGTGTGTTTGATATGGGAGTCGATGCTTCCCTCCTTGGTATTGAAACATCCTTAGTGGAGGATTCTCTTGAGTGCCTTCTGAGCTCTTGAACTTTCCTATCAAACCAGACCTTAGTCCTGACTAAGACTGGAGCAAGGATCTCAGCCAGATCATCTTTCTCTTTCCTGTTCCAATCCAAGTCCTCCAAGGGAGTGTGCTTAACCACATTTTAATACTCATATGAGTATAGATCAGAATTTTCATCCTAGAGTCCTTTAGGAACTTGGTACAAGCCGAGTTCTTGGATCAATTGCAGAGAAAACCTACCATAGTGCCTTCTTCTAGCATCAAAATCGTCTGCACAGTCAGTCTAGTAGTCTTCTGTATCTGCCCTGTGATGATAGATTATCTTGGTGTTCTGTTCAATGAACTTTTTCAAGTCGAAGAAAGTTCTTGGCTTGAAGAAATGAACAGTGATAGGAACCAGGGCTCTTTCTATGTTCTGTGCATCCAGGGCTGTTTTACAAGTGTAATTTTTGAAAGAGATGGGAAAGTGAAAACCAGAAATCTTCTTGTCTCTGCAGGTTCTATGAAATTTATCTAAATGCCTACATACTTCTATCAAAGCCATCTTATCACTGCAGAACATGGGAAGCCTCAAACAGGTGCTCTCATAGCCAGCAAGCTTGATATAAGAGAATTTTCTGAATTGGATAAAATAAGCATCGTAGTGCGATATCAAATTCATGGCTTCATCAGAAAACCTTCTAGCAGTATCACCTTCAAGCAGCCTGACCACGTACATGGTGAAAGCATCATTTACCCTTCTGAAATTGCGATTGCTGGTCTCTAGGGTGAACTGCGGGCAGTAGGCATATACGGGATCATCCTTGTGGGCATCAATGTAAGAAAAACAAAACCATTGTCTTGATGCCGCCAGAGTATACATCAAGTACGAAGTCATGTAGAACTTCTTCGTTTGCTGTACATTGGACAGCTGCTCTGCCAAATTCATGCTGATGATTTCCGCACAGTTGATATTTTGAGTTCCCTCGCACACCATGCTGATGAGTGGGCACATCCAGAAACGGAACTCATTAGTAGAAGGTAATACCATAACTCGAGCCAGTAGGATTATGAAATCTAACAACTCTTCATTGAAATCTACTCGGAAGAGAGTCTTGGATAGATGAGATGCTCCCTTCTTAGGGTTTTTAAGCCATGACTTCGCCACCCGCGCCTTGTATTTGTCACTGTCTTGATTAAACAGGGCCTGTGCTTGATCTCGGGAAACAACTATGGCATTATCCGTTTCTGGAATCCTCAGTGCACTGCTAATGGCGGAAGCATCCAACTTGGCGATGAGTTCCCCGTGTACATTGGTTAATTCACTCGAATCGGGGTCGAAGTGAGCTCTGCATGAAATCACTGTATCAGCACATTGCACCGAGATTTGGAAACCTCCAGAAAAATCCAAACCACTGTCGTGAATCATCTGCACCATTGGTGTATGGTTTGCGTCTGCCATCCTTGCCCAAAAATCACTGAAATCAAGATGACGAGCTTCACTATCCCCAATATTGTGAATGGCATATTCTAGTGGCGAGATTTGTTCCTATCCTTGAAATTTTATCTTCATATTGATAGTAACTCGGAGGACAGAGACACAAACTAGACTCGGGAAGGAATTACATAGGAAAGGGATACACACGCAGGTTTTTAGATTGCAAGGGTTCGAGCAAAGGATAGCATGAAAGCAATGTGAAAAATGTGTAGGAGGGTCACTCATTATATAGCCGATTAGGAGAGAGAAAGATAATGAATGTGCATTTAATACACACCTACCAATTTGAATAAGCATGATTTTCAGGTAGAGCGGGAAAAATAAGCACGAATGGCGCTTGGTTCATTTGGGACATGTGAGACGCGAAAGTGCGAAGTACACGGTTTGGGTGAATCAGCCAAAAATGGAACAACTTGCTTAATTGAATCTGGGACACTTGGGACAATAAAGTGTGAAGTACGCGGTTCGGGTGTTTCGGCCGAAAATGGAACAACTTGCACAATTAACTTTGGGACATTTGGGACAAAAAGTTCTGACGGGCCCGAAAAAGACAAACTTCGGGGAAATCGGCCGATCGGGGAACAGAGCGCACTTTTGAACTTGGGACACACGAGACAAAAATGTCTGATAGGCCCGAAAAATACACAAAATGACCCAAAAACGTAGATTTTCTCAATTTCACGACTTTTAACATTTTCAGTACAACAGAGAAGACACTTAAACTCAAAATTTTGAAAATTCACTTTCTTAAGAGCAGGGAATTTTGAGTGGACAATAGTTGGCTCCTTCTGGGGATGACTTGGCATAAATTCAAGGAATGAGACAAGGTAATAACCTAGATAAACTCAGGGAAGAAGACCAGTACCTTATCCCTTGGGCCACAGAGTCAAAAAGCAGACCAATACAGAGGACAACACACCAAAACAAAAAGGAAAGAAAAAACAAAAACGCTGTACAGAATATACAAAGGACCCCCTAATCACCTAAGACTTGAACAACTTAAGGTACTGCCCACTATACGGAAGTGGGAGAGGAGAACCATCCATGTAATCAATATAAAAGGAATTCTTACCAGCAAAGTGTCTGATCTTGAAAGCTCCGAGCCAAAGGGAATCAAACTTGCCATGGCTACCACGAGGTTCATGCCTTTTATCCCATAACAACATAGTATCTCCAACTTGGAAATCTCTGAACCTGGCTTTCTTATCAAATAGGACCTTTACCTTCTACTGGTGAACAGATATCCTATCAGCAACCTCCAATCTATCCTCATTCAGTTTGTGAAGGTACATAATTCTCTTATCCAAAGCATCACTGAAACTAGTATCTTCAATGGCCTTCATTAGATGCAAGGCTGGCAGTTCCACTGTTACTGGAAGTTGAGCTTCTACTCCATATACCACTTGAAAAGGGGACATTCCAATAGCTCTCTTTGGTGTAATCCTGTCTGCCCAAAGAGCATCATAGAGCTTCTTGTGCCAGTTTCGTTGAGACTCATTGACTAATTTCCTTATAATAGTCACCAAATTTTTATTAGTGGATTCTGCTTGCCCATTTCCCTGAGGATAGTAATCTGAGGAGTGAGCCAAAGAAATGCCATACCCACAGCAAAAATCCATTATCTCAGTTGAAGAGAAATTTGAAGCATTATCTGTTACAATCTTGTTAGGTACACCATACCTTACTAAGATGTTCTCTTTGATGAAGTTGCACACCACTTCAGAAGTAGTACTCTTAACTGGAATAGCTTCTACCCATTTGGTGAAATAGTCCGTGGCAATTAACACATGAGTATGACCAGCACTAGATGCAGGATTAAGTGTTCCAATGAAGTCCAAACCCCACTGTTGAAAAGGTTCTTCAATTACAACTGGATTAAGAGGAAAAGAGGCCAATTTGGGTCTTCCCACAAAGGTCTGACAAGCCTCACATTTATCAACCCACTTGGATGCATCTCTGAACAAGGAAGGCCAGTAATATCCTCCACGAATTATCTTGTGACCAGTGACCGTTGATGAATAGTGCCCTCCACATGCCTGATCATGAAAAGTTGAGAGCAACTTTTTCTATTGTTCCTTATCCACACATTTCAAAAATCTTCCATCTAATCCACATTTGAACAAGGCGTTTTCCCACAACACATATTGCACTGACCTCAATTTAACAGTCCTCTTTTCTTTGGCAGTTAAATGAGAGGGGCATTCCCCATAGGTGAGAAAATGGGTGATGTCAGCATACCATTCATCAACTGAGCTAAGGAACAGAACGGTAGGAAGGCCAACTTTGTTCTCTAGTAATTCATGCTTAGCTCCTTCAGCAATGACCTCACAAAAACCTTTTCCACGAACCAACTTGGTCGGTTTGATATCAATGTCATATTCTTGGACCTTAGCAACCCAGTTCCCTCTCTTGGATCCAAATTCTTGTTCTGTGATAATTGAATTAACAGTTGTATCTGGAACCAACACCATGGAATGAGAATTGAGGATGTAAAAACGAAACTGCTTAACAGCTTTGACCACTACAAAAGCATGTTTCTCCATCATGGTGTATTTTAACTCATGATATTTCAGAATATAGCTCATGAACACAATTGGGATTTCATGCTCGTTAGATTCTTCTTGAGTCAAAACAACATCCAAGGTATTATCTGTGGCATAGCAATAGATAATAAAATCTTTGCTCAAATCAGGACAGGCTAAAAAAGGAGTTTTAGCAATAGCTCTCTTGATACCTTCAAAGGATTCCTTTCCTTCAGAAGACCAACCAAACGTTTGTTTCCATTTCATCATCTAAGAAATATTCAAAGTTAACTCTACAAAATCAGGGATGAACCTTCTTAAAAAATTGATCTTACCAAAGAAAGAGTGCGCGCCCTTTTTGCTGGTTGGGAGAGGAATTTGCTGGATAGGTTGTACTCGTTCAGGATCAATCTTAATACCATCTTTGGAAACGATGTGCCCTAATAATTTTCCCTCGGTGACACAAAAGACAATTTTTTTAGGATTCAAATAAATCCCATGCTCTCTGCATCTTATCAGAACTGTTTCCAGGTGGTCAAAATGATCCACCCTTGTTTTAGAAAACACAGTCAGGTCGTCAAGGTATATGAAAATACACTTCCCTTTCAAACTTCCAAAAGCCAGATCCATAGCTCTCTAAAAAGTGGCACCAGCATTAATGAGCCCAAAAGGCATTCTCTTGTAAGCAAAGGTACCCCAAGCAGTAGTGAAAGTTGTTTTGTGTTGATCTGCAGTATCAACCTCTACCTAATTATATCCCGAGAATCCATCAAGCATAGATAACATTTTAGATCCTGTTACTGCTTGCAAGACCTGATCCATCATGGGAAAAGGATAATTATCTTTCAAGGAAGCCTGATTTAGGTTCCTGAAATCAACACAGATGCGGATCTCACCATTTTTCTTCCTAACAGGCACAATATTTGCAATCCATGTTGAATGGTGAATGGGAAAAATGATTTTGGCCTTCAACAACTTCTGAATTTCCTGAAAGATGGTGTCAGCTATTTTGGGGTTGTATTGCCTCTATTTCTGCTTAAAAGGCTTAATTCCAGGTTTGAGTGGAATAAAATGTTGCATATATTTTGGTTTGAAAGATTTCAAATCTTCATAAGAGTAAGCAAGAACATCCTTATACCTCTTTAAAATGTCAATTTCTTTCTTCCTCTCATCTGTTGTGCAACAGTTTCCAATGTTCACGAGCTTAGGATCAATATAACTCCCAATATCAATCTTGTCATACTCAGCTAATTGTTGAGGTCCAGTGGAAGCTCTAGAGTTCACATACCTGTCATGTTTATCAAATAGTTCCTCCAAACTCACCAATATTTTAGGAATCTTGTTTCCTTTGAGTTTAATGCATCCATCCTGATCCATTTCTTCTCCTCGAGTGACTGCTTTGTCAAAGGGCACACTTTCACGAGGTAGGTTGTCACTTCCTTCAAAATACAGCTATTCGAAATTACCCTTGAGTTCAAGGAAAGAAAGCAAGTGTTGATCATCATTGAAAACTTGCCAGTTATTGGTATTATTAGGTACACTAGGCCTATGGACCATCTCAATGGTGAACTTATCCTGAGAGAAGTCAGGATGAGGAATCAGTAGTGACCCTGAGACTGCTAGCGAATCAGCCCTGCTGTTCTTCTCCCTAGGTATTGCATCGATGGAGAAAGCATCAAGAAATTCAATGGAATCCCAAACCTGATTCTGGTAATGTTTCAACCTTCCATTTTTTACCTGGAAAAGGCTTTTCACTTGCTTTACAATCAATTCTGCATCACCACGAGCCAGAAGATTCTTTACACCTTGTTCTTTGGCCACTTGCAGTCCAAGAATGAGAGCCTCATACTCTGTTGTATTATTAGTATTTTTGAACTGAAACTTAAATGAAAAAGGATGAAGGCTACCTTCAGGTGACACTAGTAGGACACCAGCTCCAGAACTAGCTGAGGAACAACTTCCATCAAACTCTAAAATCCAAACACCATTAGGATCTTTAGGTGACACTTTGGGGAGTTGGATTTCATCAGGGGACATAATCATGTAGTTGCCATGATCCATATCCTCATAGATTATTTGTGCTTTAGGATCATCCATTTTTTGTACAATATACTCAGATTGCTTCTCAGGAATCAACTTCTTCATTTGTCCATTAACAGTTACGAGTGCATGTGACCAATCCATTTGAATTTATCCACCCACATCTTTACAGATGTTCCTACTTAGCAACATCCCGTATGAAGGAGGAATATCTGCTACTAAGATGGTAGCCAAAACTCTCTTTTCAGGCAAAGCAACAAAAGCCACTTGTGCATATTTAATTCTTCCAACCAGGGGTACTTCCTTACTCTCCATAGAGTAACAAGATCCATAAGTGCGTGTGAGGGTTAAGCCTAACGCAAGAGCTACTTTAGCAGGCATCACATTGTCTGAGGCTCCTGAGTCAATGACACAATTACTGAGCCTATGTCCAGCTATAAGAAGTGTTAGATAAAATGGTTTAATTTTCTCATTAGGTGAGGTGACAGCAGCTACCAGACTAGGCTGTGGTGCAGAAGAAGGAGTGGGTAAAAGGCCTTTAGATGTAGTTTTAGAATGGGAATTAACAAATTGAATCATTTTGGAAAAATCTTTGGGATGGGTTTGATAATACTCAGCCTCTGAAATTTTAACCTTAGTCTTTTTCAGATGATCAATAATATCAAAAGACCCAGAAGTAAATGGGCCATCATCACTTGAGATCCTAGGTTTATCAACTTTAGGGGAAAAAGAAGTAACTTTAATAGAAGGATTGACAGGAATCACCTTTGTTGTAGATGAAGTGGGGATAGGAGATCCTCTTTTTGCAATTATAGGGATAGTTACCGGCTGCTCCTTATATTTCTTGGGGGGCTGCATCACTTTCTCCCTCTGATTTGTCTGCTCTCGAGTCATGACAGCAAATGATTCGCTATTCATGTCTGCTACTACTTCATCATAATCATCTCCATCATCAATGCCCTCAGTGGTGAAGAAATTAACTCGAGATCCCTCAAGTTCATCTGCTTCATCATCAACTTCTTCCACAAATTCCTCGCAAGCTTCATTATCCTCATCATCCTCTGGTTCCTCAACTTCACAGGTTGCATTGACAGGAACTTTAACAGGAGGTCCTTCAAGTGCTAATCTTGTTTGAGAAGCAGGAAAATGATTTCTGGACTGAAAATTTCTCCTTGGAACGTCTGCATAAGGAGCATGCTGAGCCAATTTTTTCTTTATAGCAATGAGATCATTCGCAAGTTTTTGAACTAATTGATCAGTATTAGGTCCAGGGGTGGAAGAGGAGGAAGAAGCAGACAAAGATTTGGAAGGGTCTCTCCTCAACTTCCCTGACATGATCAAATCGTCCTCGACACTAACAGCAAGAGTTTGATCTTCAGTCAATGTTGCGATATTAGCCTTTCTTAGCGCATAACTAACTTTAGGCGATTGGGCATTTAGGAAGAAACATTTTTGGATTTGATCAACAGGTCGAGTATTTATCAAAATTTTATTAATTAGCCTGTTGAATCGGGCCACAAATTCTCTCATGGGCTCTGGTGAATCTTTCTTTATCTGAGAGATTTGGGCTAGCAAGGCATGCACATATTCTGCTGGTTTGAAACAGTTTTCAAACCTAGTTCTCATGGTTTCCCAGCTAGTGATAGCACCAGTCGGAAGGTGATAGAACCAATCAGCAGCATTATCTTGTAAAGTCTCAACGAACAGTCTCACAGAGACGTCTTCATGTTCAACTCCCAGAACTCCACATGCAACTATGAAGGCTGCGATGTGTTCATCAAGATGCACTTTACCATCTCCTTTGAATTTAGGGAAGTTATTCTGGTTACCTCTGGGTAACTCATGCAAAGGCCGAGGAAGAGCAAGAGGCCCGACATGATCACCCCAGGGCAATGGTACCACCATTCTTGGAAAAACGGCTTGGAGAGGAACTGCAACACCAGCAAGAATCAAAGCTTGAAGATTAGGACTAGCTTGCTCTGAAGGAATACCACCCGTAGGACTTCTATCCTGAATAGGTGGAGTGCTTGTTGAACGAGTCCTTCTATTTCTCGTTGAAGGGAAAGGAAAACCATGTTTCTCCAAAAGCTGAAACTGAGAATCTTCAATACCAAGGACCCTTCTACCTCGAGTAAAATGCGGAGTCGCCAGATCAAAGGATGATAAAAAATTACAGAAATGGAATATGATTTTCCCCAGCGGAGTCATCAAAAATTTTTGGTCGTCAAATAGGACTTTATGAAGAGCAACAGTCAGGGGACAAGAAGTCCCTCCTCTTTAATGAGAGAGGTTCCGTTATTCAGAAACAAACCTATTTACAAATATACAAAACATGATTTTCTGGTTGAACTTGGATATTACGAAAGTGTTTTCTATAAAGATCATCAATTACAAAAGGACTGAGGAATGAGAATATGAGAATGATCAGAAAGGCAATAACAGAGTAATTCTTTATGTATGCGAAGTTACAGTGAATTAAAACAAGAGCACTTGTATCGTATAAATAAGATGGAATTTGAAGACACAAAGTTCTATAAATAACATCTTCCAGAACACAAAGTTTCTTAACATAACACAGATTCATTAATCAAGGACACAAAGTTCCTTCTTGGTTATACAAGATCACCATGCTTGCAAAGTTGGAGAGTATGCAATCGGCAAGACTAACAAACTAGAGACAAATGATCTTCACAAAAAAATAAATGAAAGCTTAGGGATAACAAAGATCAGATAGACAAAGAATGGAAATCCCTTCTGTATTGATTTCTCTATGATCTATTTACACTTTCAGAAAATAAACCAAGTTCTTCCTCTTCTCAAAATGGCGTGGAGAGGCCATTATATAGCTTACAAATCAGTTACTCTTTGTAACTACTTCTCTTAACTAAAGATTAGTTAAGGATTGCCAATCGCAATACCTCAACTAATTATAATGAATTCGAGAAAAAGAATTAGAAAAGAAGAGAAGAAAACGGAGAAGAATACAATTTGTTACAACTGGGTGGGACCCACTGACTTCAAAATTCGCTTCCTGAATATCTTCAATGCCTCGGCTATGTCTCTACCACGAGGGACTAACGTGTTGGCTATAAAATGAGACCAAAATCCGAGGCACTTCTCCATTTCCTTATCAAACTCAACATGAGTATGATAGTCTTTATTTGCTTCTTCAATGGCAGATTGAAGAGAGAAAATCTCCTTCATTTTCTCTTTGGAAATGGAGCTTTCCTTGAATAGATGATCTTTGACAAAAGCTCTGAATTGAGCTTTGATTTCTTGTAGGGAAAGAGGCACACCATAAGTTTCATCCTAAAGATGACAGTGTATGTCTTCCAAAGCAGATACAACCAGTGTCTTGAAAGCCTCACCTTTCTGCCAGTTATTCTTCAGCTCTCCCAAAGCCTCCTCCAAGACTTTGATCTTCCACTCCACGCTGTAAACCTAGGACTTTGACAGATTATCGTTTGCATCATCAAAAACCTTATTTGCCAATAAAATTTTCTCATATGTCTGTCCCATGAGACGGAGGTCTACTATGCAACTGCTCCAGAGTTTAAGCTCTTTGTCTATGACCCCGATAGTGGAGGAGAGCTTCTGTTGCAAATTATTCACCTTTCCGTGGAGTTTGAAAGCTTCATCGATGAAGTTCAATGTTGCAACAAGCATATCTTCCACCATGGCCTCCATAGCTCTGCCATAGATAGAATACTTGTGCATATCTTTGATACTTTGTACTTCATCTTGGCTCAAAATTACAGGTGGTGGAAGAGTAGTCAATGGGATAGGGTCCAAAACTTTGTCCTTAGACAAAAGAGATTTGATAAAGCCAGTGAGAATCTGGGCTTGTTCCTCCAATTGTTCAATAGTTTGGTGCCCTTTCTCTACCCTCCCAATGACTCTTGTGACCGTTTCCTGGAGGTTGTGGATCTCACCTTCAGGAGTAGACTCTCCCATTGGAATCCTTGAGAGTTCTAAGTCAGATGCCTGTAATTCCTGCTCTGATTTATCTACTGTAGGCTTAGTAATCTCCAGGAATTGCTGACCCTGAGCATCAGACATGATCCTGGAGGTGGTTGAGTTTCTTCTGATATACTGGAGTGGATGAAGAAGGAGTGGAATCTGCAGGTCCTTGCGTTGATGAGGCAGGAGGGGTTTGCATAGGTGTGTTTGATATGGGAGTCGATGCTTCCCTCCTTGGTGTTGAAACATCCTTAGAGGAGGATTCTCCGTAGTGCCTTCTGAGCTCTCGAACTTTCCTGTCAAACTAGACCTTAGTCCTGACTAAGACTGGAGCAAGGATCTCAGCCAGATCATCTTTCTCTTTCCTATTCCAATCCAAGTCCTCCAAGGGAGTGTGCTTAACCACATTGTCATACTCATATGAGTATAGATCATAATTGTCATCCTGGAGTCCTTCAGGAACTTGGTACAAGATGAGTTCTTGGATCAATTGCAGAGAAAACCTGCCATAGTGCCTTCTTCTAGCCTCAAAATTGTCTGCACAGTCAGCCCAGTAGTCTTCTGTATCTTCCCTGTGATGATAGATTATCTTGATGTTCTATTCAATGAACTTCTTCAAGTCGAAGCAAGTTCTTGGCTTGAAGAAATGAACAGTGATAGGAACCAGGGCTGTTTTACAAGTGTAATTTCCCAAAGAGATGGTAAAGTGCAAACCAGAAATCTTCTTGTCTCTGTAGGTTCTTTGCAATTTATCTAACTGCCTGCATACTTCTATCAAAGCCATCTTATCACTGCAAAACATGGGAAGCCTCAAAGGGGTGCTCTCATAGCCAACAAGCCTAATATAAGAGAATTTTCTGAATTGGATAAAATAAGCACCGTAGTGCGATATCAGATTCATGGCTTCATCAGAAAACCTTCTAGCAGTATCACCTTCAAGCAGCCTGACCACATACATGGTGAAAGCATCATTTACCCTTCTGAAATTGTGATTGTTGGTCTCTAGGGTGAACTGCGGGAAGTAGGCATATACATGATCATCCTTGTGGGCATCAATGTAAGAAAAACAAAACCATTGTCTTGATGCCGGCAGAGTATACATCAGGTACGAAGTCATGTAGAACTTCTTCATTTTCTGTACATTGGACAACTGCTCCACCAAATTCATGCTGATGATTTCTACCCAGTTGATATTTTGAGTTCCCTCGCACACCATGCTGATGAGTGGGCACATCCAGAAATGGAACTCGTTAGTAGAAGGTAAACCCATAACCCGAGCCAGTAGGATTATGAAATCTGACAAATCTTCATTGAAATTTTCTCGGAAGAGAGTCTTGGATAGACGAGACGCTCCCCTTTTAGGGTTTTTAAGCCATGACTTCACCACCCGCGCCTTGTATTTTTCGCTGTCTTGATTAAATGGGGCTTGTGCTTGATCTCAGGAAAAAACTATGGCATTATACGTTTCTGGAATCCTTAGTGCAGTGCTAATGGCGGCAGCATCTAGCTTGGCGATGAGTTCCCCGTGTACATTGGTTAATTCACTCGAATCAGGGTCAAAGTGAGCTCCGCATGAAAGCACTGTATCAACACATTACACCGAGATTAGGAAACCTCCAGCAAAAGCCAAACCGCTTTCATGAATCATCTGCGCCATTGGTGTAGGGTTTGCATCTGCCATCCTTGCCCAAAAATCACTTAAATCAAGATGACGAGCTTCACTGTCCCCAATATTGTGAATGGTAGATTCTAGTGGCGAGATTTGTTCTTGTCCCTGAAATTTGATCTTCATATTGATAGTAACTTGAAGGACTGAGACACAAACTAGACTCGGGAAGGAATTACAGAGGAAAGGGATAAACGCGCAGGTTTTTAGATTGCAAGGGTTCGAGCAAAGGATAGCATGAAAGCAATGTGAAAAATGCGTAGGAGTGTCGCTCATTATATAGCCAATTAGGAGAGAGAAAGACAATGAATGCGCATTTAATACATACCTACCAATTTGAATAAGCATGATATTCAGGTAGAGCGGGAAAAATAAGCACAAACGGCGCTTGGTTCATTTGGGACATGTGAGACGCGAAAGTGTGAAACATGCGGCTCCGCCGAATCAGACGAAAAGGTGAAAATGGGTTCGGAAGATTTTGGGACATTTGGGATGCGAAAGCACGAAGTACGTGGTTCGGGTGAATCGGCCGAAAATGGAACAACTTGCCCGATTGAACCTGGGACACTTGGGACAATAAAGTGCGAAGTACGCAGTTCGGGTGTTTCGGCCGAAAATGGAACAACTTGCACAATTAACTTTGGGACATTTGGGACAAAAAGTTCCAACGGGCCCGAAAAAGAAAAACTTTGGGGAAATGAGCCGATCGGGGAACAGAGCGCACTTTTGAACTTGGGACACGCGGGACAAAAATGTTCGACAGGCCCGAAAAACACACAAAATGACCCAAAAACGTAGATTTTCTCAATTTCACGACTTTTAACATTTTCAGTACAACAAAGAAGACACTTAAACTCAAAATTTTGAAAATTCACTTTCTTAAGAGCAGGGAATTTTGTGTGGACAACACACATTTGGATTATTCCTTCTCTTTCCTCTAAACTTATGTTTCTCTATGTTCTTGTGTATGTTAAAGAATTTACTTTATGTTTATCAAATGTTACAATTTTGACCACATCATTCTAATTAGTAATGGTTAATTTGGACGGTAATTGATGAGAAGTTAATATTTTATTACAAAGGAAACAAAAAAAATTAGTCTCTCATAGTTAGCATAATTTCATCATAGTTTTAGCTATCCCGTCAATATTTATTCAATTATGAAACTACGTGTTGCTTATTGATTCATTCTTTATTCTTAAATTTATAGGACAAGTACTTTGTGAATCTTACAAACCTTGAATTCTCCAAATAAATGACACTATGTGGAAGTAATTCATTCATGTGATATTAAATATTCAAAACACCTACTGAAGTTTGAAAACATTATGATTATAAGCATGGACATTTCTTATTTGTTTTCACTCCAGTGTGACTAAGATATGATATGTAGAGTCTGACACTGTAAAATCCATACGTACATGGTGTTTTTTATTGATTCAAGCTTCACATTGAAACATACATGACCGAAAAATAATTTAATAGAAAATGGTCCATTAAAACCATAAAAATGTGGATCTTTCTTAGTGGCTCATCTTTCCCACTCTGAAATGGTTCTTACAAAGGAAAAGAACATGTGAATGAATGTGGAGATATCTTATTCTCTTCCTTCTGACTAATTGTGAAAAAGTATTAGCATAGATTGGTTATGCATAAAACAAAGTAACATGGAATATTATTATTTGTTAACAATAGAAAAGGTTATCAAATGACTGACATTGAAAATTGTGAAGTAAATTGTACATTATATATCAATTACCAAGCAAAAGAGAGTATTGTAGCATTTTTATTTTCAGAGATTAAGAAGTTAAAAAATTTGTATATCTACAATACCTCGATTTTTTTGAATTTTATCATCATTGATCAAGTATAAATAAGATCAAAAAATCAAAAATTTCCTTCTTATGTGGTAGGAGATGGATTGAAAGAAATTAGATGATGATATAACAAATGTGATATAGACATTTATATGGATAAAGCAAATACTTCGGGCTGACATTGCTAACTATTTTTTTGTCAAATATTATACTAAAAGTAATGCATATCTTAGTATAGTACTTGTAATGTTTAAAATAAAAGTGTCTAGGATGAATGTTTTTTAAGTTAACAGTGCAATGAAAAAGTGTATAAATCATAATGGGCTTGACATGAGCAACAATTTAAAGAAAAACTTATAATTACATAATATCAAAAATTATCTTCACATGTATCTAATAACATATTAATAATAAATATTGTCTTGTCATATATATTAAATTTTTGAATTTTATTTCTTTTTTAATTGAAAGAAAAGGATAAATCCATTTTTCAAAAATTGATGTGACTAGTTAATGCTCAACTCATTTTTTTTATAGATAAATTTTGGAAAAGGTCTCTAAGGGCCATATAGAAAGAGATTTTACATTGAAATCTCATATCCACCAAAAATATAAAAAAAAAAACCTCCCAGAAACCGCTCGAGTTAAAAATGAATTGACTCACATAGAGCAAGACACAACAAAAACAAAAAATACAAACTGAAAACAACAGAAACCCAACCAGAATAGGGAACGAACCAAAAATTAACTTAAATTGGTCAACATAAAGGTCTCAAAAATCCCCTTGTGCACTTTTTCCCCGTGTCTTTGAGCTCATCCCAACATTCACCCCCCAGCTATTAGATTACACATCATCATCAGAGCTGCTAATCCATATATTCCTCTTCTTCCTTTTTTGAAAATCTACCATCTCCCAAAGGGCTTTAACCCTATGACTGAGAACCATCAATTCCGCATTAGAACTCTATGCCCCTTGATTGTATTCCTATTCTCAGATTTTTACTTGATTAACCACATCCTCGAGAGCCTCAATTTTGTTGGCCATAAAAATAGGCCATCCAAAGTACTCGCATCCAAGTTCTTGCTTGCAAAAACCTTCCCAGTTTTCACCATACCTAAACCTGAAAATTTTTGTTTGAGGAATCAAATTGCTATCTTTGAATAACAAAATAATTAATCCTTGATGTAGAGGGGCCTCCATTTTCATTTCTTGGAAATATTTCACCCACCCTTGAATTGAATTGAGCTAGTAGAAAGGAATAGTTTTTTTTTGCTTCATATGAAATGGTTAACCAACATGAAATGTTGTGTATGGAGCTTCCTGTACTTCCCATCAAATGTAATATACTTCATGCTAAAGAGACAGACCTCATACCACTGCCATGGTAGAGAACTCTAGCTATACCATCTTCCATGTACAAAAATTTTCTTATTGTCATCAACGAAAATGTAGAATTCCTCATGAATCCTCTTTCTGTGTTTAAAAACCTTTCATCCAACAAAATACATGTTAGTGACCTAGCCAGTAAATAACACCAAAACTAGAAGATTAACCCCACACATTTTCACTTTTCGCTTATGCAGAACCTTTGCGAACTCCTTCAATAGATTCTCATTTAAACCATTAATCCTTTGGAAAAAGGGGTTAATCCCACCACTTTTGAAGATATCCCAAATGATTGTATCCCTGTCAAGAGTAAAACAAAAATATGACTTAACCCTAACTCTATTACCACTCATGATAGAAAACCAATATAAAACCAGCAATAAAAACAAGAAGAAAAAATGATGTGCACATAAAGCCAAATTAGAAGTAAAATATGAGATTTGAGGCCTCGCAAAATAAAAAATGATAACAAGGATAGCTCGGATCCAAATCCCACACTTGAAATAAATTCTACTTTTTGGCATTAAGGATGGCCATAGTACTTTCCAGTAAGTCCATCTTTTCTTTCCATATATGAGTATGATGAACTCGTACACTGTAGTTGGCCAACATGTCTATAGAATCATTAGGTTGGTGATACACATGTCCAATTTGGACATCCTCAAAATTAGATAATAAACCCCTTATATCTTTCATGATGGAATTAATATTAGCTTGATGTTTGGATTTTCCCTTCATAGAATTTATAATATATAAATATTCCCCTCCAACATTAATGTTTCTTATTTGGTGATGATTAGCCCACTTTAGACCATTTAACACCACATAGGCTTCAACATAATTATTACTTTTATTGCCAATAGGCATGGCATAGGAAAGATATAAAGAACCCTTCTTGTTCTTAATAATACCACCCACACCAGCTAAACCCAATCTAATTTTTTGTACACCATCAAAATTAAGTTTCATCCATCCTTCCTTAGGATTTTCCCGCTTCACATTATCCCAAATACTCTTCTTCCATGACGAAATTTGTTGAGTGCCCTTAAACTTTTCCCAAAGCTTAAATGATTTCATTTTCATAATGAGGGAAACTTATTTTTTCTTTGAATCCAATAATGGATAAATTTTTTACCAAAGCCCGTACAATTGCATTCCCCACTCTAATAGAGATTGTTTTTTTTTCCTGAAAATTCCTATTATTCCTTTCCAACCATATTCTCGATAGAAAATGAGGGAATACAAACTTCCATTCCTTTAAAAGACACAAGGAAGAAAAGGGGCTGGTCCATTTCTCATACCATTTAGCAAAAGACTTCAGTAAAACCCAAGAAACCTGAAATAATATCTAAATATTGAAAAAGACTTTTTGAGAGTATGGACATTGGAGAAAAATATGTTGAATAGTTTCACTGTTAGATTTGCATTGAATGCACCTATTTGGTATCATCATCCCTTTGAACTATAAGTTATCAATAGTAATAACTTTATTTAGATGAACATGCCACAAAAATAATTATCCTTCGAAATAAGAGTATTATCCCAAAGATATTTCCAAGAAGCGTTTAGATGAGGAACATTACGAGCTATAACATATAGCGAAATATTATAGAGTACTCACCATCCTTAGTCCCTACCCAAATAAAAAACATTTAGTTTAGGAATTGATAGAATATGGACTCCACCCTGATTAGTATTAAAAAATTTAATTTCCTCCTTGATACCCACATCTTCTCCTTCCCATTGAATAGGTTTCAAAGACCATCCCCACTCAATTCTAACATAATAATATCTTAGATGGATACCCATACAGGAAATGAAGGGATTTGCTAATTTTCTCCACTAATCCTAAATAATAAGGGGTTCACCAGAGAGCCACCAATCCTACCAGAAATTAATTTGATTACCATCTCCAATCTCTCATTTTATCCCTTTCATTAGCAGACCCCTACATTTACCCAAACCACTCCAGAAGAATGAACCTTTATGAAGGATATCATTTGAAATAAAAGAGATCTACTTAGCAAACATAAATTTAGTTTTTAGAATCTTAGCACATAATCCATCATGTTGGATAATCCTCCATCCCACTTTAGCCATTAGAGCTAGATTCATACTTTTAATATACTTCAACCCTTAACCACCCACACTCTTTGGGAGAGTGACCCTATCCCAAGACACAATAGGGAAATGGTCCTTAGATTCATTACTAAAGAAAATAAACCTACGTTTTATCTGAGTAATGATATTTATAATCTTTACAGGCATCTTAAAGATAGACATAAGATACACCGGTAAACTCTGTAAGGAACTATGGAGTAATTGTAATTTATCAACCTATAAAAGCAAATTCCCTTTCCAAGTTACTAACTTTTTTTTACATATAACAACAAGGGTATTCCCATTATCCAGGACCATTCTCCCCTAAAAGGGGGCATACCCAAATAAGAACAACGCAAAGAGTTGATAGGGAACTCCAAAAAAACAACAATTATCTTATGCATTTATTTCTCAACATTCAAAAAAAATATTGAACTTTTTCGAAAATTATAAAGTTGACCTATGAATTCTTCAAAATCTTGAAGAATATCCCTAAAGTCCTTAGCTTCTGAAATAGTTTCCTTGCCCAAAAAGAGCATGTCAAATATAAACTCCTATAGATAAATTGGATCCAGACCATTTGGAATAATTAAACCATTAAGAATCCTCATTTTCCTATGGTTAGCAAAAACTCTACTTAGATTTTACACCACAATAATATATAGAAAATGAGACAAATGGTCCCCCTGTCTCAAATCCCTCCCTAGAGAAAAAAACCCTTCAGACTTACAATCGATAAGGATAGAGTATTTAGGAGTAGAAATGTATTCCATTATCATATTTATAAACTGAACATGAAATCCCAACCTTTCCAAAATTATCATTAGAAATATCTATGACTCCCTATCATATTCTTTATTCATATCAATTTTTAACAATGTAGCCTCTTTTTTTGAGACATCCACCAAATGGAAAGTTTCATAAATAGTTATGAAGAATCTATCCCCACAAATGCTCCCTGATTTGGAGATATAAAAGCTTCCAAGAGATCTTTGATCCTCAAAGAGATTATTTTTGTAATAATTTTATAGATAATGTTATATAGGCTAATAGGTCTGAAGTCTACAAATTTACTAGTCCCAGAGGTCTTAGGCGCAAGACCTATAAAATTACTATTGATCTCTTTAAATAAATTACCATACATGAAAAAATCTTGGACAACTTCCTCAACATCCACATGAAAAATCTCCCAAAACTCCTAAAAACAGAAATCACGGAAATACTCTGGCACAGGTGATTTTTCTCATTCTAAATCAAAGACAATGTCTTTTATCTCATGAGGAGAAATAATTTGAACCAAATGAGCATTTTCCTAATGAGAAATAATATGTTGAAAAAAATATTCTATTTTGTTTTCCTTCACAAAATCTGGGTCCTTTCCTATAGCCAGCAAATTTGAGAAAAATAAAATAAATTCTTCTAAAATCTCAGACTGATTTTTCAATTTCACTCCTCTTATATCCTCAATTTCCAAGATAGAGTTACCATGTTTATGCATAGAGGCTTTCATACGAAATAATTTAGTATTCCTATCACCCTCATTTAACCACATAACCCTCAAGTTTTGTTTCCAATATGCTTCCTCTTTTTCTTCCAAGTGATGATAATCAATTAAAAGAGATTTCTCATTATTCCTGAGATCTTGATCTAATCCCCTAACTTCCATCACATCCGATACCCTTTCTAAATCCTTGGCAATTATATATTTTTGGGAAAAAAATGTTATTAAGAGTTTGTTTATTCCAAATTTTCATTCTACCTTTCACGTTCTTTAATTTAGACAACAATTTGAAAATTGATTTACCTTTCACATTCATTTTATAGAAAAATTGAATCTCCTCCTTAGTAGTAGGGTGTAATAGACAAATTTTAAAAAAATATGAAAGGTCTCCCTCTCACATCAATATTATTACCAGTTTGAAGACAAATTGGGCTATGGTTCGACCCAACTCTTGGAAGATTAGATAAATAACCACCTAATGCCAAAAATTATGATGGATTAATTAGAAATCTATTCAAATTTATTTCGATAATATCTTATCCCATAATCCTATTTAACCAGGTAATTTTCTCACCTCTCAGGACAATGTCAACCAAATTACAGTCAACAATAAAATCAGAAAAATCTCCCATAATATCACTCTATATATTTGAACCTCATTTATTATCGTCGAGACTTAATGTAGTATAAAAATCCCCTGCTAACATCCAATCCAAATAATTAAATTCAGAACAAAAGTGCAAGATTTCATCCCAAAGTTTTCTTCTCTCAACAATAGAATTACAAGCATAAATATTATAACATATCCATAAATAAACATTCTCCTTATCTCTAAATAAAATGGAAAGATGATGAGGATAATTACATATGATCGATCCCTCCCTTTCCTTTTTAATCTAGAACTTAGCAATTCCTCTTGAAGAACGTATAGAAGACACACAGTGCATATCCAATCTAAACCATAACTTATTTTTGACATCAACTATTTTCTCTTTTTTCATTTTGGTTTCTTGAATCAAAAAAATATCAGGATTATGATTATTCCTAATATTAGAAAACATACTCTCTTTATTGGGATTATTTAATCCCATAATATTGCAAGAAATAATCTTCATCAATTCTTATTTGGATAAATGCTCTGTTTAACAGTTTTGTTTACCTTAATCAATTTCCTTAGCCGCAATTTTTTCCCTTTTGTCCCTGTTTCACATATTTCCTCTTTTTAAAAAAAGCTTCCCACAATCTACTTTATCATTTTCCCACTTCTAAAACTTTATGGTATTATTTTATTTTCTTTAAACCCTTCCAATATGACATTTATTTTCTTCCCTTACACCCCCTCCATAGTCCTCACCTCATTTAAAGATCATGGAATAGCTTCTAGATCTATAAATTCTTCCACCTTTTTTGAAAATTATTCTACTTTCAGAGAATAGGTCTCCTCATGAGAGGGAATCTTCTCGTTATTGATATTTTATTTCCCTTAGGGAACCTCTTCCTTAGAGATCTGTTGGTTCTGACTTTGATCTTCCCTTTCTTTCTCTTCAATAACCTAATTAGATAAAGCATTGAATTCATCATGTACTTGGTGACATATTACCTTCTCTTTCTGATATTCCCCCAACTGAATGAATCTTTTTATCTCAGTCTGGTCATGAACATCAGCATCCTCAATTTCTTCAATAACTAAATCTTAAATTAATATTTCAAAGGTGACATTTTACTAGGGGAAACCTGATTCTTATCCTAGTTTTTCTCAGATCCCTTATCTTTCCTATCCCAAACTTGTTTACATTTCTTAGCTTCCTTACATTTTCTTTTCTCATGCCTGATCTGACTACATTTATAAAAAAAATGAGGTGAATCCACACAGTCAATATTCTTGGTCTAATCTCTAAACTTTGAATGTATCTCTATTTCTTTGCGAAGAAGATTCCCCAATGGAACATTGACAAAAAAATGATCATACATTAGTCTCATTTGTTCCCTTGTAACTGGATCAAAGACAAATAGAGAGCCTATAACATTAGCTATGGTTTTAAGTATTTATTCCTCCCAAAAATACATAGCAGTCTTGGTAGTTGATACCACACAAGAAGTTCATCTGGGTTCTCCTTAAATGAATCAAAGCTTGGATGCCACTTCTGAACAAATAAACTAGATCTACCCAAAAACCAAGGCCCCCCTAGAAGGATATTTTCACATTCTTCATAATTGGCTTGATGGATAATAAAAACCACCTTCACATAGGAGGTAATATCTCACAAACCCTTTGGATTCAACTTCCTTTGAGCCCATTTACCAAACCATTCAACATTCGGCTTGGGTCCATAAAATTTTCCAACTAGAGAAAAATTCATTTGAGATTTAGCTTTAAAACCTCACCCACAAGGGATGGATAGACTTAAAAACAATTCTTTTCAACAGTCTTTAAATTTGAAACCAAGGGCTACCTCGAAAGTTCATTATTACAGTCCAACAACCATTCATCCCAATAGGGTGAAAAAGAAGGTTTACCTTCCCCATGTAGATTCTATGGGTCCTCAATCTATAGAGTCTCGGTCTGAGGGTTGCTTATGTCTTGCAGTGCTTCCCGCCCATTTTGTTTTTAAAATCCTCATCCTTCCCACTCTTGCTCTATCTCAATTATAAAAACTTTGGATGTAAATTCTATTATTATACCAGAGCTATCAACTGGAGTGGATGAGTACTCTCTCTAAGTGGGACATGGGGGTAGACTTGGGTCCTTAATGCTCAACTATTTTATAAATTGAATTTTTCATGTCAACTTATTATCTAAAGAAATATTGCCAATTTATATATTATATATGTCAATATTATATAATTAATTTTTAGTATTATCAAATAAAATATTGATAATTTCTGAAATATGAAAATAAAATTATGAAATATGAAAAAAATCAATAGTTTAAAATTGTCCTCTCGTATATATAATAAAATAATAATAATAAATATTTTCATGTCAGTATTATCTAATCAAATAATTAGAATTTATTTAATTTAGAAATCTATATACAAAATTAAAAAAATGTCAATAGTTGAAAATTGTCTTCTCATATATCTAATAAAATATTAATAATATCTATTGTCTTTTCATATGTATCAAATGTTGGATTTTATTTCTATTTTAATTAAAAGAAAAGGTTAAATCCTTTTTTCAAAAATTGATGTGACTAGCTAATTCTCAACTATTTTATAAAGTGAAGTTGTCATGTCAGTATATGTATCACTACAAGAATATTTGGATTTAAAACTTACAAAAACGTTTGACTGGAATAAGTTCAAAAAATTGTCATTTATTAAAAAGTAACCAATAAGCGTGAGAAAAATTTATATTTGTAGACACAAAATCATGCACTTAGATACATTTCTATGTCCTAAATACATATTAGAATTCATGTGATTCCTAACCAAGAAAACTAGTAATTGATGACTATCTTTGTTTCTTGCTTTGTATTTGGTCTTTCATACCCCAGAGCCCAGTCGATATTTTTCTTATTGATATTTTATGGCTCCAAAAAACATCGTATAGCTAGGATAGGTGATCTAAGGCACCCCTATTTCCTATGGCCCCCCCTAACCCTTTTCCACCTTACCTCATTTCTTTTGGGTCTCTTCTATATTTTGGGATTTTTTTCACTTATTGGTTAGCCTTCCAGTTGTAAATTAAAAAATTCAAAGGGAATCATATAAATACATATTTATGTGTTTAAAATAAGGAAACAAGCTCTAAGCATTCTTATTATCACCTAATCTTGCACTCAAAATGCCCCTAAAGGACTTCAAAATATAAATTTGGCATTCAATCAAAGGATAAGGGACTGCATTTCCTCCATACACAACATAGGAAGGAGAAGTTTCTTTATTACATAAACACATATATCTAGAACTTTACATTTATATACAACATGTTATCAAGTGCACTTGCACAAGGGAATCCTAGGGCATGATTCTTACACACACTCACCATAATGACATTTAGTCTGAGATATTGTGTAACATTTGGTCGTAAGTTCACTCTATTGGGTGACCTTTGGGGTCAGTATAACTCCCCATATTACATATTTGTTGTTTGGATTTGAGGTGGTATTGTGGGTTGTACAGGTTACAGGTACCTCAAGAATCATATTGCGACATTAAGTTGATCATAACAAATTAATTGTGACACTTTTCTGACATATTGAAGATAAAATTCCAACCATTTTCATAGTCATAGGTTCCCAGTACATGTCATCAGCACCCAGGAGCCCCTTACCATCTGTGGGCACTCGTTTCTGGCCATATTCTTGAATTTTAAAATCTATCCTAAGCATTAAAAACACAATTTACCTCATGCAAAGAAGTTTTCCCAGTTCGGAATACTTTAGGATTAGACATTAATCAGCTAAGTTATTCTTTCTTTATTTCTTTCTTAGGGTTTCATACTTACTTGCTTATTGTTTTTGTTTTTTCATACTTAGTAGCTATATATCATATTGTACATTATGTTACTATACAATTAGGGTTTAATAAAATCTATTTTTGTTAAAAAATTTGGTGAACTCATAATTTAAGAACTCTTGGATCCTCATTTTATTCTCACCATGGATGTCTCCACCCATGTATTCTTGAAAGGATCATCTTGGTTGTAAGGCTAAAATCAACTTTTCTTGTCCAATGCTCACATTTCTCCCAATACAGATCAGGAAAATGTATATATTAGCAGTTTATAGCCACAATTTCTACACAAATTACTCTCACATATGATACATTCACTCTCTTTCTATTTATGAAAATTAATCTCTTCTTTATATCCGCACTTGTATCTAAAAAATAGGAATTAGGGGAGTCCTAGTCGAGAATGGATTTGAGCTCAATATTTGCAAGCTCACAATTATTAAATAGATTGACCTTTCCTAAGCTAATTTAAGTCCCTCATCCATTTGTATCTGTAACTATGATTCTTATCTACATCTGTGCATGGGAAATATCACATTTCCCCTCATAGTTGGGCCTAAAACCATTCCTACGCTATTATTTGTCATTAATGAAAAATTCTAGTACAATTTCTTATTTGGTAGGCCATGGCTTTAAACTATGCAGAAAGTACGTTCTACAATTATTTGTTGCATTAAACTCCTACGTGATGGCTATGAATACACTATTGTTGGTGACCGCAAAACATTCAAATATTGACATCTAGACCCACTCATTTTGCTACCTACTACACTTCTATGTCATGATGTGGGTCATCCCCATACCCATCCTATATATATCACTAATGATTATCAAATCACAGAACATCCTACCCCCTCCACCAACATGAATTTTCTCCGAGGATATATTTTTTCATTGGACATAATTTCAGCTACTTCATCTCTCCAATAACACCCTAGGTCGGAACCTCCTTCTTTCACATGCACTCTTTTCATACATGGATCTTATTGGATTCACAATCCATTTGATCCTACCTACTCTAACATTATTCACACACATGATGGATTGAATTGGTTAGGATTCACACTTGTTGATATCCTTCCGCAGTCTCATTCTCCTCATTTCTATCACGGATATGTTAATTTCACTATTACTTATGGCCTCCAAATCTTCCATTTATCATTCTTGCATGTATTAAATTCTCCCACCTCTCCACTCACACCTTGGAAATTTTGGCTACAAAACATTGGTGGTAATTTGGATCCTAATCCCAATGATATCAAATTTCCAATCCCCTTTGATCACATTTCCGTTTGCAATGACCCATTACTTGGATAAAAATAGAATATTACTCACTGGTATGAAAACATTTATCCTCAACCACCTTTAACTGATGAATAATATGGTATGAGCATGTAAAAAAAAATTTGTGTTATATTTCTACATAATCAACCTCACATTATTGTTTATTATGTCTCTGATCTAGCTCCATTAGGATTAAACCCTAACAATGATGATCTCATAGATGATGTTACTTGATTATTCCATTCATTGCACAGTTAGGGGGGCATCATGTTTTATTTTCCACTTCAATCAACATTAATTATTCCTAGTCTTTACATATACACATGATGATCTATTCTTTGCATCTAGTCTCATATACACACATTGATACACACCTTGTATTGTTATTACCCTATGATGCACTGTAGTTCCATTGTTCATAATTGATTGTTGAGGGTCTAAATCTGAAATTTACCTCACCACATTCACTCTTCACCTTTTGTGCTTTATGATATATCTTTCTAGCTTAAATTTTGAAACCATTTCCTGATGAAGCACTCTTATATTTTGGTTCATTATTTATTTTTTAGGGGTATTTCATAAATGAACCTCATCTCATACTAATCCAAATATGTTAGAGGTCACGTTACCACTATCACATTCACATTGCGTGTAATTCCATTACATGGATAAACTTCATATTGCATGTATTAGATGGTTTTACTCTTGCTTGATTATGATTACATGTACGGTTTGTTTCCCATGCTAGACAAATACTTAGTATGTCTATATCTTTTCTATATACACATGCATGTTCACTTTTTATCTAGTTGTGAATGTAAAATTTTTATTTATCTTTACACACTCCAATAATGTTTGAAAATGGACCTCTTACCAGTCCCACCCAGGCTCTTGAGGGAATCAAATTTCTCATGCATTACAGGTTTTATTATTTCATTATTTACTACTTATACTTCCTAACGCATAACTTTCTACTAGTGCATTCATGCTTTGACATAATTCTTATCTTTCTAACATGATAATAAGTGCTTCATGTGCAGCATTTTCTGTATAGTAACTATTTGACACCATGTTTTTCTATTACACCGTTCTTTCCATTGAATTCTACTTGTATGTTATTTTTGTGGGTTATGCCTTATGTCTTGTTTGATTATTGCTAGTATGTTTTTGGCTTCTTAGGCCCTGATTGTCTTGTGACATTGTGAGTGATGTCCCATGTTTGAAAAGTTCTTTTCATGGTACATCTTATATGCACTTTTTCTTGTTAAAGGATTTCTCTATAACATGTTTTCTTATTTTTTATACTAACACATGTATATAGAATTTTTTTTACATGTTTCTTAGCTTCTACCATGCACATCCCCTCTGAGGGGATATAGATCATATCAACATCAGGTCCTCTCTTTGGCTGCATTCTCCTAGTAACATCACATACACCCCAAAAAAGTGCACATACATTGGGTGAATCAGTCACCCCATACAACATTTGAGATCTATAACACAACACACTATAACAAAAAATCAGAAAATAAACACAGGTAGAGAGAAACCCAGAATATGACTTGGGTACTCAACACATCACAGACACTAGTGACAAGTCTAAGATAGGAGTGCATGGGCACCTGTTTCCTCCCTTGGGTGCTAATGTCCTAGGAGCACAAACAACAAATTTCTAATATTAGCATAGTTTAGAGAATATTTTTCATGGTAAAAGAATAGTCCTCCGGAAAATAGAATACATTTTATCTCCATTTTCAATCAGAAACGAATCATTGACAACATGGAAAAAATAGGATCACACCATCTATAGTGGTGTATATTGGGAAGAGTTATAGATGGAGAGTAAAACTAGACCTCTATCCCCAACACTTGATCTTTGGCGTGATATTACCCAAAAAACTCTCACTTGGCATAAGATCACCCAAAAAAATCATACTTTGAGTGAGATAGCCCAGAATATTCTCTTGTGGTGTAATATCGACAAAAAAACCACTGTTCACAACAGTTTAGGACATTTTTCTATCCATTTTCACTCTTCTACATTAGGTGCACACTTTCCTTTCATCACTTTTACACTTTTATTAGATTTTGTTATCATCGAATCACAGCACCCCTGTGCATATACCTGAACTCACAGTGTGATTGGATAACATGGGTACTATCTCCAAGTTGTGGGACTTCCTACTTGAGATAGACCTCCAGAGAAAGCTGGTTCTTGCTCCTAAACTACCTGCCACAATCTACTCTAATGCAGGATAAGCTAACTGTTCTAATCTAAATTTCCAAGGGACTAGGTAGAGAGAATACATAAAATGAAAGCCTACACTAAAGCGGTGATACACCAGAAAAGGAGGGTGTGAGAGTAATCTCCAAATGTGTGAAATACAGAGGCAAAGTGCACACTAGAAGAGGTGATGACAGTTCTCCATAATCTAGCAAAATGCATTCACAACAATATTCCAAGCACACACAATGATAATGAATTCCTGCAAGAACATAATAATAGACACAATATTCTTGTAGAAAGATAAGAGGGCAAGAAGAATGCAAGAAAAACACAGCAGGGGAAGATACATTCACAAACATGTATTTTATTGCTTCCTGGTATGCACAGTTCAGTCTATTACAAGATAAGGGCTTGGATCACCATGCAAGGAGTCCACTACAAGGGCTTGCAAGACACTATCTTCACAAAGAAATTTTGGTAGAGCTTCGCTACCCAAAAACTCCTTCTATTACAATGAGCCCAACACTCCAATCTATAGGAAAAAAGAGAAGGAGAAGAGAAAGGAAAATGGAAATCCTGAAATCTGTCCTTCAACCACCTGTAAGAGGCATTAAATTGAGTGAAATGATTGTATATTACTTGAAAAAGGCTCCCCATACTGTCCCATGTGCTGCAGCAGAGAAAGAAGGATGACCATGCCTCTTAATTGCACTCCCAGCTACCAAATAAAACACTGTTCTGAATCCGGCCACGTTTTGTTAAAAAACACGATCAATCTATAATCAAATCTAGAATTTCTTGATTTTTTTGCATCGGGCTCAGAACCATGATTCCAACGGGTACCAATTTTGTGCGATTTCGTTGAGAAATGCAAAAGTTATGGCCTTCTGAGTGCGGGGCAGCTATTTGGGGGTCTGAAAGGCGTTTTCTGTCATTTGACGGGAATGAGCATTAACTTGAAGCCGAATATATTTATCTTATTTAAATATATCTACCCTCATTACGGGAAAATAAGAAATCCAATTTTTGGGCGTAGAGGACGTCGTGCTCGTTCCAGAAAGTCCAATTTTGTGAAAATCGGAGCTCGGAGTCAAAAGTTATGGCCGTTTGAAGTTTCAGGGCACAAAACAGGCTAAACTGCGTTTTGAAGATCTTTCCCGCACTCTGCCACCTAGATGACACGTGGCATGCTTTGATTGGCTCGCGGGTCTGCCACCCTTTCGCGCCCTTCGCGTCCTTCTATCCCGGATGTCCCAAACCGTTTGGGACATAAACTCCCGATCTGCCCGAAATGGGCTTCCTTGTCCCTCATTCGGCCGGTGACACGTGTCACTTTTCCATTTGCTTTCGGATTTTTTTGGCTATCTACGTCCCACGCGTCCCTTTGTCCCATTTGGCACAGTGCTGAAATTTCCCATTTCGACCGAACCGGCCGGTTCGCGTAGTTTTGTCCCGCGCGTCCCAGACTGTTTCGGGCTGCCTTGACTCATTTCGCCCGGTTCAGCCGGTTCGTGCACTTTTGTCCCACGCGTCCCAGACTGTTTCGGGCTGCCTTGACTCATTTTTCCCGATTCGGCTGGTTCGCGTACTTTTGTCCCGCGCATCCTAGACTGTTTCGCGAGGACTAGGACTTAGCCATTTTTCGTGATTTTTCCTGGCCCGAGCTTGTTTTTGTAATTTTTTACATTTTCTCGGAACCTTCTCTCTTCTACTTGGATAGAGGAGTTGGAAAAATATGAGGGGACCCTAGAAACATGACTTTTTGCCCTCACTCAATCTATTTGCCTGGGACTTGAGAATTTAATGCATGTTATCAAAATTACCTTAAGGGGTGAATTTTGGATAACAGATTTATCATATACAGGACTTTGACTACATTCATGCTCTTCTTTTTGAGGGTCTGTTCTTAGGAGAAGTAGTAGAAATAGGAACAATAACAAGAATAAGAATAGGTGCTAAACGGTACAACACATACACTTCACCCCTAGGGTCACTTTCTCTTCCCATTTTTCACACGTTATTTTACATTTGTTCCACGCTTCACTTGTCTCTTCGGCATGTTGTTTCGATCACACTCTATAGGAAAAAAAGGTACACATCTCTTATCTACTTTATGTTATCAAGTATTCACTTAAAAATATAAAGTGGGGGAAAATGTAGAGACAAAATCAAGACCTTGGGTACATTTATAAGTCCTAAATACATACTAGCATTCATATTATTCATAAGAAATAAAACTAATAATTCACGACTGGCATTGGCCTCTTGTATTTTTTTATTAGTTTTTATTTGGTCTTTCATATCCCACAGCCTAATTGGTATTTTTTAATTTATCATTTATGTATCCAGACACCAATTCCCAACCAAGACAGGAGCACCCAGGTGCCCCTGACCCTTTTCCACCTTACTCAATTATTTTAGGTCTATTTTATATTGTGGGAATTTTTTTCACTTATTGGTTGGCCTTCTAGTTGATAATTACATTCAAACAAGAGAATCATATAAATTCATAGTTATGTTTTCAAAATAAAATACCAGGCTCTAATATTTATTACTATCACCTAATATTGTAATTAGAATGCACCTAAAGAACTTCAAAGCATCCATTTATAATTTAATCAAGTGATAAGGGACTGGATTTTTTACATACATATCATAAGAATGGGAAGTTTCTTTATTCCATCCACAAATCTATCTACATTATTACATCTAGTTACAACCTACTATCAAGTGCACTTGCACAAGGGCATCCTAGGGAACGATTCTTACACACACTCACCAGAACTACATGGAGTATGAGATGTAGTGCAGTGCTTAGTCATATATTCGCTCTGTCAGGTGATTGTCGAGGTTAGTCTGAATCCCCACATTACATATTTATCTTTTGGATTTGATGTTTTATTGTGGGTTTTATAGGTGAATCATTGTTGTGAATGTTACAGGTACCTTGGCGATTATATTGTGACATACAGGAGATCAAAAAGAGTACTTACTTATGACACTTGTCTGAGATAGTGAAGATCAAATTTTTACCATTTTCGCAATCACATGTTCTTATTAGATGTCATCAACACCCACCAACCCCTGTCCAACTGTCGGTGCCGGTGTTTGGCCATTTTCTATTAGTCTATACTTTATCCTTAGCATTGACAACATAATATACCTCATGTGCAATAGTTTCCTCATTTCAGAACACTTCAAGATTAGGTGTTAATTAGCTAAGTTATTATTTCTCTAGTTCTTGCTTAGTGTTCATAATTACTTATTACTTGCGTCATTTCATACTTAATAACTATATTTCGTATTGTGAATTCTGTAAATCTACAATTAGGTTTTAATAAAATCTATTTTTTAAATCAACATTGAACATGTCACTCTAAATTAAAAAACATCATAATTCCAACAGATGAAGAGTGGAACATGATACATTCCTATAGAGGATGAGCTAATTAAGTATAATTTAATTTTAGAACTTATTCCGACCATAAAATTATTCCAACCACTAAATATTGACAAGAAAAAAAAAAGTAGTTTTTTTTTTTAAAAAGCTTAAAATGCTTATATTAATAAATGTTACGAAAGTCACAATTCTAAAAAGTAACAACAAGAAAGGCCTCAACAATGACAAAGATATGAACCAAGTTATTGAATCATTTTTTCACATGGTTTTTTTTTACATAATAGAAGCTGGATATATTGGGGCACTAACTCTTTAAACTTGTGTGTGTGTGTGTGTGTGTGTGTGTGTGTGTGTGTAGATATATGTATAGTATATATGTATATAATATATATAACATCGATGTAAAAATTAAATCCATATAACTATATTACAATATGTTACAAAATATATCATGTAGGAGGAAATAACATTATTGACATAAATTCGTAGAAATCAAAAGAATAGATATACATTATGTGGTTATACAAAACTATTCTTTCTCACTGTTCCATACGAGAAACACATCCTGAGACTGGTGCATAGCCAGAGAGTAGACTCTCCTTCATTTCATTGAATTCCTTCTAATATTCCATGGTTCCGAATACATATAAAATTTGACTAACGTAGGTTGCAGACATTTCATTATCAATCAAACTCCCACGGGAAGAAGGAGGCCTAATTAAAACCTTTAGAATCACATCCTTCCCTTTAAGCATGGCTAGCCATTCTTGCATCATTTTTCCACCATAGGGTAAGTGTTATCTCTTCCCTCCCCCCAAAAATAATGACTCATTGTTCTCCCTCAAGTGCAATGCCACTCTCATAGTTCTCTATTTGAAGAACTCGCACACTTTTCATTCCAATCTTCCTACTTTCTTCATCAACTCAGAAACAAAAAATTTCAGTGAATCTATATTATGGTGTGTACCTCTTACCCCCATAACCTTTGGGGTAAATTTTTTGTAGATATTCATTAGGAGAATGTCCCCTCTTATAAGTAAAACATGAATATCCTTCAGGAAAATATTTTGAGTAAGGAATTGATACAACAAATGGAGGTCTGGGTGGGGGCTGGGCCATATTGTTTTGGCAGGTGATCTTACAGGAGAAACAAAATGATGAGGAATGAGGGGTCTGTGGGGGACAAGAATGCAATTCTTAGAATGAATTTTCTCTAAAAACTCTATTTCTTAGAAGATCCTATCAGCTTTTGAGAACATAGGGACAGAATGAGACGCAAATGTTTCAAATACAAAAGAAGTCCTCTCTCCATATGGAGAATTCAAATCTACCAAAAGACTACATGATCTAGAAGCACTTGAGGAAGTATGACAATCTTCAATGACGAGCTGATCAGTTTAAACAATTGATAACTCCTTTCTTGATTTTTGATCTCCAATAACTTTCCATATTCTGCTTCCTTCAGAATTTTTCTTTCCCAATTCAAGAAATAACCTTCTAGCAGGTTCTTCAACGAAGCGAGATCTTCTTTCTTCCAGCTTTGTAGATATTAGTGATAAATTCCATTTGATAGAGGTTAAGACATTGCCACTTATCAAAAGTTAATTCAAAATGGAGTCACCACTAAGGATTTTCACCTTAGTTGTGCAAATGCACTAAAATTGGTCTGTTAAATGTCTCTCAACACTAAATTCGTACAAATATTTATAGATATAACCTTCCTTTACCCCTATTTAACATTGGTGATGTAAACTTAGTGCAAAAACCAATAGAAACTGGAAATATTACACGCAAGACTTGTAACTTTTCTTTATTCTTACAAATCGGGACACATGATGACATTTTAATAACGTATTTGTACTTAGAGTATGTAAGAAACATTACCATGGCCAAACATAAGAATGCATTTGAAGATCCACGGTAATGGTGCCATTCAGGTGTTATTATTGCACAAATAAATCTTAAAGTTCAAATAAACGCAGACAACACAAATCATATACCAAGAAATGGCAACAATCTAGTGTTGTTTCCACACAAATAAATCTTAGAGCTCAAATAATCCCCGGAAACACAAATTATATCTCTAAAAATGACATCATTCAAGTGTTAGTATCCAAATTGATTCTCCATTGGAAACTGAGCAGTATCACAGATTTAGCAAGACACTGAGAGATAAATAGATCATATTCTGAGTCATTTTATAGTCGGGGATGGGATTCGTCTGACTCTTTGTCACTCAAGAATCATAGAAATGGATAGCACCTTCATTAATGATTTGATCTATCCTCACTACTTTAGGTCGTGCCTTTCGACCAGGGTGAGAGGACCCGTTTTGTAACCTCTGTCGGTGAAGGAGAATGAAGATATCCTTATTTACACAAATTTTAAAGGAGACCCTAAGAAAATATGATCAGTGCACCACAATTTAACTCTCACAAGTTGTCACTTCGAAATAATGGTGATAATTTAAAAACAATGTTAAAGGTTACTAGAGACATTATGGAATCCTGATTGCTTCTGTATATTTGGCAGTAGAATTTATTCATTTGTGGACACACAAGGAAAACATGGGTAGTTCAGGTAGGATTCATTGTTTTTGAATAATTTTTTGGTGGGATATTAAGCAAGATAAAATTTATTTTTCTAGATATTTGAGAAACTTCACAACAATTGGAAAACTAAATGAGAGAATGCTTCAAAACAGCTAAAATATTCCTTCAACCAGAAGGTTTATATCAATGGAGGCCTAGATTTACATGGTTTCACACAATCTCTAAGAATTTAACATGGAGGCTCAAGCTAAATAATCAATTAAACATTAAATACCCCAAGTTCCTCACACCTAAGATACACTCAAAGGCTTACATACAATCTTTATCAACAAATGAAAGTGAAGTGATTTTAAATTGTTTATCTCATTATACGATGAATTCTCTTTTGGTAATGAAATTACAAATGCCACTAAACTATCACAGGGATGAGATCATGTGTGATTTGGAGGGATTTTAACACAAGATTGCAATAGGAACAAGGAAAACTACTTGCAGAAATTCTAAAATAAAGCAGATTTTTTTTTTCCCAAGATTGACATAGATTAATTCAAAGTTGAATAGATTCATTAGCAGAGGAAAATTTCTTTGAACGGTTTCAGAGCTTTTCAATGGTTTTACACTTGTAAAAAAATTCACGTGATTGTAATCTAAAACAACGGAAATTAAAAAATTTCTCAGATGGTCTCTCAGGAAGACGGGATTTCTCAAATTTTCTCTTAAGAATTCAACACCCAACACTTTGCAAGAGTATCCTCATTACATTTATAAAATTAACTCACTGACTCATCCAAAATTTTCCCCTAGAAAAGAAGAATATTCGAGGAATACTTTTCTTGTTATCAATTTGTCTCAAAAAGTGACGTTTAACAAATTTACACTTGGAGCTTTTAGGTGGAAAAATCGTGAACTCGTCACGCTTATCAGACCCTTAACTAATGACATGGATGCCATGCCACAACATTTTGACAGTCCTTCTAATCATTCTTTTATTCTGTCATTTGAGAAATCCCCGTTTTAATCATATTCCGGCGGCTCTTTATAGATGGATGTAAAAATAAATCCTTTTCACCCTCAAGGCAACACCATTGTCATCCTTTGCACCTATAATCTCCATCATTTCATCCTTTTCCCATTCCTTCCTCTGCAACTCTACTCTGCATCTAGCTTCTCTGTTAAATCACATTTTTACAAGTGCCTGAGAAATTCCAACTTTAAAATATAAACCTTTACAATCCTTGGACTCACAAATTATTCTTTGAATCCATTCAATTGTACTTTACACACAAAAATGACAAGGAATTTTGTCAAAAAGTGATGAAAAACAATGCGTATTTGCATCTCCAGGATTCTTGGAGCAAAAATGGAAGAAAAATCAGATGCAATGCACAACAACCATCCATTCTCCATTTCTCAACTTTAGATTAGAGTCATCCACATGTTTCCTTTGCACAACTGCAAAGGTGAAGTATAGAGGCAAGTTTCCAAACAAGCGCGAGCCTTCCACGTGCCCTGGGTCTAAGAAATTGCCTTTTGGCCTTTGTAAAGTCTCAGTATAAATGGAGCTAGCTGAAGCTTCCACGTTTTTCACTAGTGAACTTTTGATATGGTGCCAAAAAGTGGAGACCCTAAACAAGTGCGGGCTCACCACATGTCTCAATCTGATAGAGTTGTTGAAATTTTTTAAGGACTAGCAGAAGGTATCTTGTGTCTAGGGTTCGAGAAAGTTTCTTCAGCCGTTGAAAAGTATAAGCAAGGGATAAGTGAGTGTAAACATCCACATGTATTCATGGCACCCTTTCAAAATAAAATTCAAGGGAAGTTCCACAAACAAGCATTGGGCCTCCATGTGTCCTAGGCCTTAGAAAGTTTCTTGAAAAGTTTAAGTATAGAGAGGATCCATTGGAAGCCTCCATGTGTCTCCTTGGTGCAAGTTTGAGATGGTGCCAAAAACTAGAGACCCTAAAAAATCATGGGCTCACCATCTGTCTTAGTTAGGAGGATTTTTAAAAATTTTAAGGACCAGGGGAAGGTGATATGTGCCTCCTTACCGCAACTGCTGAGGTAGGACCCAGAGGTGGACCCTCCACGTGGACAAGCTTTGAGTTAAAGTGGGTCTTAGAGTTTTAAAATTCGATGATGAGCCACATCCAATCAAAATAAACAACGTTTCCATAGATGCTGAGATGTAAATTGATGGGGGGAAACACACCCGTCAAATTGTAAAATGTAGGGAAATCGCCATTTGCACCTAGAAATGAATCTTTCTTTAAGGACAAAGAATTTGGAAATTATATAAGGCCCAAATGTGATCCATGACCATGGAAAAGGATCTTTCAATATCATTTAAATGAAGAAAACTTTTCACACCTCCATTCAGGGAAATAGAAAATACGACAAAGCCCGCAGATTGAAGAATTTTTAGAGAAAACAGGGCAAGATCAAATTGAGCACCAACCGATTGTGCACATGTATAGTTTATGAAAGCGTAGAAAAACATGGTATTGACATGCTAATGTCTTTGTTTGCACACATGAATTTAGTGTTGGGTCAACACTCATTTTAAAAACTATTATTATGTGGCAAGTGGTTTTTGGGTGTTTGTTTTCTTTATTAAATCTTATCAGGCAAATTTTAAAAATTCAAACCCTTTCTCAAGGGCTATTTTATCCAGCCCAAGGAGTGGCTAAATTTTATTGTAAATATTGTATGAAGGAATAAAATAGGGCTCAGAGTGTGCTAAAGAGCACTTTAAAGCCTCATGTGTGGAGCCTATCAAATGAGAGAGGAATGCTTTTTGAATTTTTTTAGTTTATTATTAAAAATATTCTCGTATGTCATTATTCTTGTAAAAACCTCAAACTAATCCTTTCTCGAACATGAAAAAGGTTTAGCAAAGACCTTAGTTTACAAACCCTACATGTCCTCAAATGATTTTGTTCATCAAATGCTCTTCTGAGATGTCCATGTGAGGATGCTATAAAAAAATTTGTCCAGCGTTATTAGATGAATAGCTAGCCTTTTAAAGAATAAATATTAGATGGCTGACATTTAGTTTATGTTAAGAAAATAGTAAACATTGGGGTTGCATTACTTTGTTTATAAAAAGAGTATAATGGAGAGCGATTGAAAATGGTGGAGTTTCGTGATTTTATATAAATGAAGTGTGTCAAAGATATGATTAAAAAAACTACAAGTGTTAATCAGAGGTGGATGAAGGCCTAGGAAAACTAGGAAACTACCTAGGGTGCCAACATTTAGGGGGTGCTAACTTATTTTATTTTACTATGGTTTTTACGAAGAGTGGAGAAGTTTATTAACCATGTAAGTTAGTAGTAGCTAGTGGCAAAACTTACATGTCAACCTAATACATTTCATTCAAAACAAAATAAAATATACATAATTCTATTAAAATTGTGTTATTTAGGATGCCTCAAATATTAATGCAAGTACCTTTGCTGCTTGATTTTTTAATTTAATTCATACTCATGTATTTTTCATACTTTGTATTGTTTTGAAGTCTTGTAGGTTTTTCGGAAAGAGAGATAAAAAAAGGTGAATATGTAATGAATTTGGAAAAAGTAGTTGGGAAATATATAAGAAAAGGAGGATTATGATATGTTGTATCTTACATAATTAATTGGGGATATTAGGTAGAAATAGTTACAAAAATAAATTATTAAAAAGTTTTTCTTGGATTCTAGAGGAATAACATATCAAGTAATATGATATTTGGTCATGTTTATTTATTTCATCTACTATTATTTTATAGACGACATTAGCTCCAATATTGCCTAGGTCACTAAAAACCCTTAATCTCGCCCTCGTTTTAGTGTTCATGTTTGGAAAAATTATTACCTTTTTTGAATGCATTGCCTATATTGCATTTCATTTCCAAATCAATTCAGGTGGATTTTATGGCATTGATCACCTATAGATCCTAGCTACATCTGTGATATGACTACCCCTAATCAAATATATCTGTCAAATCTTATCTTTATCCTAACTTCCTAAATATAATATAATTTATAGTCGATTGATATCATTGATACGTTATATTATTGTTAAAATTGAAAGATATCTAACGAAAAGTTACAATTAATACCATTTGTTAGTTATATATATATATATTAATGTTTAATTTAAAATACAAATGATATATTCATTCTCTTTAATATGTACTTCACATCCTTAAAATACCTGGCACCTTTGTGGAAAACATTTAAGATGGTCAAACCCTTCACGAGGTGGGTTGGCGATGGATTCCAAATAGGTCTCTCTTTCAATGATCACAATATGTGGTGGTTTCCTGTTTTGTATGTTGTGTATCAAGTGGTCTTCGAGAACCCCACAAAGACTGTACGCTACATGAAGGCATCTGCTACCATTTGAAGATGACACCGATCTCACCATGATGGAGAAGATCCGACTACCTTGGCCAGTGCAACTGAACGCAAAAATGCCACGTCCTTCGCTACTTCTGAACATGCCAAACAGGTTTCAGCTATGCTATCCTTTTCTGCCAAATGTGATGTTACACATAGTAGGCCAGTGAATAAACCAAGGCTTGGTGGAAAGACTGGTGTTAAAAAGCTGAACACTCCAACTATTACATATGACAATTCAAGAGTTATCTACTCCTTGTGATCAGATGAATTGCATGGGATTCGCGAAATAAGTTCAATGCATAAATAATTAATTAAAAACAACTCATTTAATCTTGTTAAAGTCAACACGAACGATCCTGTAATACCCGTAAGTTTTAATAGAATGCATGGGCTATGATGAACTTTCTTTAGACTCGGATCAACCAAAAGAAAATTGAAATTTATCCTTTAAAAATTATAAATCCATCTCACAGTCACAACTGAGCCAGATTGTCTCTAATACCAAATCCATAAAAGATCGAGACTTTTACACAGAATAATACTAATATTTCGATCTAGTGTTTCCCTCGTAGACACAGACATACATATAGGCATATGGATTCACTCCCTATAAACTAGGAGCCATATTAACCCAAAGTTTTTTATTGGACAAGCCTCCTAGAATATCTGGTAAGCCAATGCTACTGTAAGTTTGCCTTAAACAACCTAAACATTGCTTACCTTTGGCAAAATATAACCTAATATATATTAAATAACAATATATATTTCTCACACATGTAGAACAGCTAACATGATATTTTCCTTATTTCAACATTTGATAGTCTGAGGTTCTCCTAAAGCATCCATTGCATGAAGGAAGGTGGTTATGATTACCTTTTGCCTCAAATGCAAATTCAAGTTGTTCATCAACAACAGAAGGTGGCATTGGAATCCCTTCCCTTCTCCACTCAATGTCTCTCATTCCATATGGGGTAATTTTCACCCTGTAGAATGGACTTAGGTTCCTCCAGATTTTTTCTGATTTGCTTACCCTGCCACTGTAGCTAAACATTGCATAGATTCCCCGCTAGCCAATAATGATTAAAAGACTCACTTCCTAGTAATGCCTATGCCATGGTCACAAGCTGCCATGAGGCCTATAGGCCCTCTTCTTCTAGTCATAGCTGGGGCTTGTCAGATGAAAGTCAAAATTGTAACGGGCTATTCCAATTTGAATGGTTTCTCCACCTCCAAAGGGCCTGGAAATTTGGTGGCTCGCCACCCCTCGGGTGGGGAATGTATGGTTCTGTTGAATGTTTAGATTCCCGACCAAGACGGCAAGCTGCTAAAATCTACGCTTCTTCTAGATTCTTGCGACATGTTCCCTCTACTCTCTCTTTCACCAACTTTGCATATATGATCCATATCCTGCAAAACAAAGAAAGGTGTCTATGACTCCTTAATGAATGAATCAATGGAAGTCTGTTCTCTTGATGTAGTATTTGTTGCTCTCTCTTCGCCTGTTGGCCGTTATGGTTGTAGCCCTATGTTGCATGTATTTGTTCGCCCTTTAATTAGATGTGGAATCTACTCTATTTGCCCACGTGGCTATTGTTCTCTATGAGTGCCTACTCAACAACAGCCAGCTATCTCTCTCCTTACTATGTCCCCCAACTTTGTATTTACCCTTCTTAGTCTACAATTTCCTCCCTTGTATGGTTCATACATAGCATTTTTTCACAGGTTCATTATCAGTGTTCCTGTGTGATCCTCGAGAGTCAGGGTCATAAATCACAACAGTTTGAGATAGTTTAAGTAGTTTAGAAGGTCAATCAATGGAGGAACCTCCCCATGGCAAAAGAAAGAGGGGATTAGCCATAGCTATTGTTGAATGAAGACTCAATTGGCATTTGCAACACAAAAAACTATTTCTCCAAAGTACATATAAGGAAACTATTCCACCCTTTATGTATTGCAGATAGAAGAATACTTCTCACAAAAAAGCTTTGAAGAAAAACTTTACACGTTATATAGTGTTACATCGCATATGACAAATATGTTATTGATCATTAGTAGAGGATAGACTAAAGGAGTCATGGGTGGAGGCAAAATAATCTCCAACCTAACCAAGACAGTACAATAAATGGAGGCACCATAGCTGGTGTGTTCCACTTGATAATTTTAAGGACCAATGATTTATTAATATTCATGGTCACAAACAAGAAGTGCTAAACTGCTTCCACCAGATAAATAAATATTCAACTGTGGATTATCATGCGATTTAATAGGATAATTCTCCCATGCCTCTAGGTGGTTACTAAAAAGAATAGGCTACATGGATGTCTCCTTCCATACAAACTGGCAACAATGTAATAAAATATCATTAATGTAACATTCTGCAATGTTTACATCTATTTTTCGGTCATCTATGTCAAACCCTCCCAACATCAAAAAATTTCACCTTCCCAAGAGCGCTTGGTAATAACTCCGACGTTAGCTCCCATCTGAGAATCTATTGAGAAGTATTGGATAGAATTCCTGATGTCTTCATTCAAGACTTATTCTCGAATCTGGAAGATGAGACTCAACCTCAATGTGCTGAGTTCTAAGACGCAAAATTCATATTCCTCAGAGAGGATCAAGTCACACCGTGATATAAGTTGAGAAACATGAATGTTAGGTATATTTTCAATACAGGAAGTGCCCATATAATCTAATTATGTTGATGTAACCAAATATCCTCACATGGAGTCTCCTCATGCTGGCATGATACTCATATTTTGGCTGGAGTGCGAGATTTCGAAATATGATCTTTTACTTCTTAACTTTTTCCATTGACAATATGTCCAAATCCGAGATGAAACAAATAAATCTTGTAGATTTATTTCATGTCATCGATAAAAATTCTGGTATAACCCACAGAATGTTCTATTAAACTAACCAACTATGCCATAATAACTGAGTATTTCTTTCTGATACGATCAGAACCGACAAACCATCTATACTTTCCGACATAGTGTCAAAACATGCTTCGCTACTACTGTAATGACATATCTTTGGCAACTTGTGCATGAATCTTAGTCGATGAATATACTCCCATAGCTTACAACATAAATCATTTCCTTTGTTGGTCAATATTTCATAGTAAATAAAACATACAAACAATCATTTCTGTAGTGAATACCATCTACTTGAGGTAAATCCTGGATATTTGTTGTACATTAAAAGTACTTTTTTATTGCTAGATTTCTATTTTTCAAATGTAATTTTGTTGACTAATTAGTATTAATGTCATCTCTTCTCATTAAACAATATGCACTTTTTCTTTTCTTATGCAATTAGATTTTGCAATGGTCTTCTCTAATTTTGCATGTCTTGGAATTGTTAACTTCGTAACTCCACGAGATTGTCAGAACTTCCTGTGATCACAATATCATCTACGTGCAAAAATAGAATAACAATCTTTGTTCCTACTTCTTGATATACAAATTTGTATATGAGGGGCTACAAGTGAATCCATGCTAAAATAGGTGATCATCAATTTTTTATATACCATGCCCTAGGCACTTGTTTGAGTCCACAAAGTGACTTTATCAAACGACATACCTTGTTTGGTTGATTCTTCTCTACAAACCCTTCAGGTTAGGCCATGTATACTTATTCTTTGAGATCACCATTCAAAAAATCACTCTTAACATCCATTTGCTGAAGTTTCCATCCACTTTGTGTTTCCATTGCACAAACAACTCTGATGGTTTTTATCTTTGTAGTGGGTGCAAAGGTCTCGTCATAGTCAATTCCTTCTTGCTGAGCATAACCCTTTGCAACAAGTCATGCTTTGTGTTTGTCGATTGAACCATCTGCCTTATATTTTGTTTTTAAAATCCATTTTCAGCCAATGGATTTCTTACCTGGAGGTAGGTCAACAAGTTCCCACATCCATTTATGAAGTAGGAAATCATATTCAGCATTCATAGCCTGTTTCCACTGTGGTTGGTCTAATGCCTCACGAACAGTGTCAAGTTCGGTGTTATCAACAACTAAACTCATGAATACAAAATTTACCTCATGTCTGGCTTGACTTCATGTTCTGATTCCCGTAGAAGTACCTGGAAGTGAGTTCAGGTGTGCATCCCCAATAGTATTTTGGACCCATTTCAAACATTGGTGATGTTGCTACTAATGTGAAGATTTGTTTTCCAGTGTGCCTAGATCAACGAATAAGTCTCCACTAAGCTCTTCTTCTCTCTGAGAATAATCATCTTTCCCATCATCTGGATGTGTGAGTGATCTATGTGACAAGGTCGGTACTAGTTCTCCATTGTGTGGTAGGGATTAAAAGGATGACTCATCACACACCACATCTTGACTCTCGTATATTTTCTTCGTCTTAGGATCCATGAGATGATATGCCTTTGAGGTAGTATTATACCCCAAGAAAAGACATGGCAGTTTCTTTGGATTGATCTTCTTCCTTTTCTTATCTGGAACATGCATATATTCATTACAACCAAAAACTATCAAATGATAGATAGAAGGTTTACGACCATTCCATACCTCTTATGGTGTCTTGTTTTGTAAGATCTTCATGGGCACCCAGTTGAGTAGATATACTACTATATGGACTGCTTCTGCCCAAAACTGATCCTCCAACTTGGTGGTGGAGAGCATACAATGAGCCATCGCCATGACAGTCCTGTTGTGTCACTCAAAAACCCCCTTTCTGTTGGGGCATGTAGGGTGCAGTCAAATGTTGCTAAATGCCATGTTGCTTCAGGTATGCTAAGAACTTCTTTGATAAAAATTCTGATAATAATGGTATAGCTTAGATACCAAATGATAGAATAGAATAAGATTGCAATGACCAAAGAGGGACGGAAGCCTCACAAATATTATTGATCGTGAAATCAGATTACAAAACAATGCAAGAGCTGTAATATTTATAGATATTAGACAACCTCATATGGATAGACATGACACCCTAGCAGACACCAACTATGAGATGATAAGACCCATCTCACATGCACATGTAATTACTACTAATACCAATATTGAATGTTATCCAACATAACAATATTGAATGCAAGTCACTAGACTAGAGTGCACATGTTGCACATTATTAAATAAAAGACAATGCAATAAAATGCAATAAATATGCCTATGCTAAATTATGCTAATATTTCCCCCCTTAATTTTGCATAGTTTCCAATGAAGTGGAGAGGAACTCTCTGAATAGTGTGAATTTTTCACGTGCAAGTGACTTAGTGAAAAAATTTGCCTTCTATTCAGTTGTAGGATAGAAATGGAGCTGTATGTTGTGCTTCAAGACATGCTCGCATATGAAATGAACTTGTACTTCAATATGCTTGGTTCTCTCATGAAATATTGGATTGCGAACAAGCTTTAGAACTCCTTCATTATCAAGATATACTGGAGTAGATTTCTGTTGTGGTAGACCAATTCCTTCCAGTATTCGGCGTAGCCATATTGCTTCATAAACAGCTTCACCTGTAGCTTGATACTTTGCTTCTGTAGAAGAGCGAGAAATAAAGTTCTGTTTCTTGCTTCCCCATGATATCGGTCTAGATCCCACAAAGAAGATGAATCCTGATGTTGACTTCCTATCATCCATGTTTCTTGCATGATCTGAATCTGAATATCCTGTCGAGAAGAAGTTGTCATTCTTCTTGTACTCTAGACCAAGGTCAACTGTACCCTTTAGATATCTCATTATTCTATTTACTGCTTTCCAATGACATATTTTTGGTTCTTGCATGAAGCGTGATAAATAGCTGACTGTAAAGCTGATATTTGGCCTAGTATATGTCAGGTAAATGAGACTCCCGATCAACTGCCGATATAGAGTTGCATTCACCAGTGGTGATGGATCAGAACGAGATAACTGAAGTCCCGCTTCCATAGGTGTAGCAATAGGAGTGCAGTCCATCATCCTAAATTTATCGATCGTTGTCTTGGTGTATTTCAATTGCGACACAAAGATATGATTCTCTTTTTACCATACTTCCAACCCAAGACAATAGTGCATGAGCCCAAGATCTGTCATGTCGAACGATCGATTAAAATCCTTCTTTGTTGCATCGATCATCTTCACAGAACTACCTGTAATGACTAGAACGTCGACATAAACAACCACAATGACAATCTCCCCCATTTATTTTTGAGGTAGAGATTGGGGTCATAAGGATTCCTTTCGAATCCATGACTTATGAGATGCTCATCAATTTTTATGTACCATGCCTGGGGTGCCTGTTTTAGGCCATATAGAGATTTTATGAGTTTGCATACCATCATCTCTTTTCCTGGTATTACATAAGCCTCTGGCTAAGTCATATAGACTTCTTCTTGCAAATATCCATTAAGAAAGGCACTTTTCACATCCATTTGGTGGACTTTCCAACCAAATTGTGCAGCTAGAGCAAAGATCATCCTAATTGTCTTGATCTTGGCTGTGGGAGCAAATGTCTCCTCATAATCAATGCCTTCTTGTTGTGCATACCCCTTTGCTACAAGCCTTTCTTTATACTTGTCAATAGTCCCATCTGATTTGTACTTAGTCTTGAATATCCATCTGCATCCAATGGGTTTCTTCCCTGGTGGAAGGTCAACAAGTTGCCATGTGTTGTTCTTCATCACTGACTTATACTCTGAATCCATGGCATCTTTCCAAGATTTTGATTTTAGGGCTTCCTGAATTGTAGATGGCTCAATTGTTTCAACAAATCTTCTCATTAGGGCATAATTTACCTCTTCACGAGCTTGACTGTGAGTTCTAGGTCCAGGATTGGACGATGTGCTAGGTGCTTCATCCAAATTTGCATCTCTTATTAATTGAGTATACCATTTAGGTAACTTCTTAGCTGTTCCATTGGCTTATGGTGGATCCAAGTTTTCATCATCATCCAATTCATCACTATCATCTTCAGTGGGAACATCAAATTTTGTCTTCACAAGAGGTGTATTCTGTATGTTTGTTGAGTCGTTGAGTGGAGCATCTGCTTGTTTCTTCTCAAAGAACTCAACATCCCTACTTGTGTATACTTTCTTTACTTTCAGATCCCATAATCTATACCCAAGTGCTTCTTCACTATATCCAATGAATATCAGTTTCTCAGCTTTCATATCCAACTTGTTCCTGTTCTTCTTGGGTATGTGCATGCTAGCTTTACACCCAAATACTCTTAGGTGTGCAATTGATGGTTTCTGATTTGACCATGCTTCTTGAGGTGTCACTCCTTCAAGAGCTACTCTGGGCACTCTGTTCAACAAATAGACTGCATTTCTTGTAGCTTCTGCCCAAAATGTCTTTGTTAAACCTGAGTTGTCAATCATACATCGCACCATTTCCATGATAGTACGATTCCTTCTCTCAACTATACCATTCTGTTTTGGTGTGTGAGTAGGAGGTATTTGTCGACGAATCCCATGAGCTTCCAGGTAATTCTTGAACTCATTACTTATGAATTCCCCCCCTCGATCTGAGTGGAGAGCTTTGATCTTGCAACCAACTTCATTCTCAACAAGTGTTTTGAACTTCTGAAATGTCTCAAAGGCTTGACTCTTGTTTCTCAGACAATATATCCACATCTTTCTTGAGTAGTCATCAACACAAATCGTGAAGCATTGACATCCAGAATGACTTGGTTGCATGGGCCCACAAAGATCGTTGTGCACCAAATCAAGCTTTCCCTTAGCTCTATATGTGTTCTTCTGGAAGGGCACTCTGTGTTGCTTTCCAGCTAGGCAATTGTGACACTTGTCAGTGTTGTGCTTGAGTGTAGGAAATCCTTTCACCGTGTTTCCCTTTTGAAGTGTTTGGGGATAGCCAAAACTGATGTGACCATATCTACGATGCCATAGTTCTGTAGATTGTGTGTCTTTGGCCACTAGAGCTTGATCATCTTTGTGGACAAAATCAAGTTGGAACATGCGTCCCACATTGGAGGCTCTTGCTACAATCATGGAACCTCTTGACTTATCTCTTATCAAGAACACTTTTTCTCCATTATTACTATCAAAATCCAACTTCAAGTTGTGATCAAGGAGTTGACTAACTAATAGCAAATTCTTGGTCAACCCAGGTATATATAATACATTTGTGATTTTGTAGTCATGCTTTCCAAGAGGTAGTGAAATGTTGCCAATCCCCTTGACACTATATGATGAGTCATCACCTAATGACACATGGTTCTTGTTAGGTGAGTCACGTAGTGTGTAGAAACAATCCTTGCGTCCAGTCATGTGTCGAGTTACACCCGAGTCAACATACCAGATATCTTGTGTGGACTTGGTTTCTTCATCAAATTGAGTAGAATACATGTGGTGTCCTTCATCTGAATCATCCTCATGTTTGGTAATGTACCCTTGTTGTTTGGGTTTTCTTTGCCAATTACCATTTTTCTGCCCTTGATTGTTGTTGTTGTTGTTGGACTTCCCTTTATTTGAATTATTGTTACCCTGATGGTTATTGGGTTTTGAATTGCTTGATGAACCCTTTTTGTAGGAATTGTACCAACAATATTTGATGTCATGTCCCCCTCTATTGCAAATGGGACACTTCTTGGTGTTGTCTCGTTGACTTTGGTTTTGTTGGGACTTCTTGTGATTGGACTGAAATTTCCCCTTTCCTTTAGGATTTGAAGATAGTGCTTGCTCATCTTCATGATCTTTGTTGATCATTACCTCTTCTTGTTGGAGTAGATTGACCAACTTCTCAAAGGTTACTGTGTGTTCACTCATTATGATAGTTGTCACAAAGATTCTGTAGGAAGGAGAAAGTGCTCGCAACACAATTGGTACGAGGTCTTCATCACTTATCTCTTTTCCCAATGCCAATAGAGATGCCCTCAAAGTAGCAACTCATCTCAAAAAAACTTCAACCTTCTCATTGTGCTTGAACTTGAGAGTATGCAGTTGTGATAGTAGGTTGAGGATGGCATTCTTGTTCTTTTCCTCATAGATTGTTCTCAACTTATCCCATGCATCCTTGGCCGATGTGGCATCTCTAATGTGGGGTTGCACATCGTCTGTTATGCTAAACAAGATGATCAACTTGGCCTTTTGATTGGCCCTGTCAAATTGAACTTGTTGTCTTCCATCATCAACTGATCTTGTTGTTTGTCCATCTACAACTGTCCATAGGTCTTCAAACTCAAGTAACACCTCGATCTTCGGTTTCCATATAGCATAGTTGTCTCCTCTAAGTAGTTATGAATCTGGCAAGAAGAACTTTGGTGCTTGTGCACCCAATTCTGCAATCTAAATTTCTGAAACCTTGAATTTCTGACAAAGGGTAAGGCTCTTATCACTCCAGGTTTATGGTCTCCCTCTCAATATACCGTCAGGCCGATATACCAAACCTTTCTATATACGCTCCCTTCCGATATACCCGTCAATATGTGGAAGAAGATCACCCTTTCAATATTCCCATCAGTACGAAAAGAGGTGTTAATGCACGTGAAATAATTTAGTACGTGGTACTTAGATAGTACGAAGAGGGGTTGTGTAAGCACAAACAAATGGGAGGGCTCAAATGTGTGTGTATTGTGTCCTTATTACTCCCCGTTGATTTTATAGGGTCGATGCCCAGACGACATTTAGGCAGCTATGTTAGGCATTAAGTTTAGTAGTAGTCGCGACGGCATCACCCGTAAGTGCTTCCTAGAGGCACCGTATATACTGAACACTGCTATGAGATCAAAGATCTCGTGTGATAGAACCAAACATAAAATAAATAATTTGTACATTTTTTTTTCACTTTATGCACCAAGGTTAGTACAAAATTCTCCAAAAGTACATCAAAATGAATTTTTTGTGTCCCCCCTATTGACAAAAAAGAGTCTAGAATCACAAAATACACAATTTAGGCCAAAAATATTTTTTTACCCCACATAGGTGTTTTTCCGCTAAATTTAGCGGTGGCTCTAAATGTGTTTGGTGAGCTTCTAAATTTGGAAATCTCCCAAAATTTAGTAATTTTTCTAAATTTTCTAAAAAAATAATTTAATAAAAAATATGGACAGAGTGGGAATCGAACCGCTGACCTGTTTGTTCCCAAGATCCAAACAAACAATCTGAATATTGTTTTCAACTTTTCTCAAAAACCGTGATATGAGTTTTTCTAAAATTTTGACAGAAGTATCATACAATATTTTTCTTGAAACCCACAAAATTTTAGAACAATTGGAATCTTATGTTTTGAGATCTTACCAAATTACCAGCTAGATAAATTTTTTTTAGAAAACAAATGATCCGACTTGTACAGACTTTTCGTCATATGTAGAGGCCGAATATGAAGATTATATTAACTGAAAATTTGTGCGCATCATTTTTATATTTCTAGCCAAAAAAATGGCACATCAATCCGAAACTATATGAAAAAGTTATGTCCTTTTTTCTAAGAGCTATCTGCGGAAATTTTGTTGACGGCACTGCTTCAACCTTTGCTCCCGAATTCTTCACACCTCCACTTTCAGATCTGATTTTTTTTTTTAGATCTGATCTTTTTTTATTTTTTTAGATCTGCAATTTTTTTCAAGATCTTTCTCCTTTTTATTTTAAGATCTCTTTTTTTTTTCACAAATCTTTTTTTTTTTAATATCTACAATTTTTTTCAAGATATATATATATATAAAGATCTCCAAATATGAAATATTCCGCCAATATGTTAGATCAATTGGCTATACCAATGACTAATAAAAAAAAATGACCTTCCAAATAAGTGGATATGTCAAATTTTAGTTGAGGGATGGTTGGAAGGAATGGAGGCTGTGGGATGCTTCAATGGCTCTCCTTTGATGCATATCTTCTTCTCCAATGGATCCTCTCCAATAGTGCTCCTCTTCAACCTTACTTGGATAGAACCTGCTCTGATACCAAATGATAATAATGGTATAGATTAGATACCAAATGATAGAATAGAATAAGATTGCAATGACCAAAGAGGGACGGAAGCCTCGCAAATATTATTGATCATGAAATTAGATTACATAATAATGCAAGAGCTGTAATATTTATAGATATTAGACAACCTCATATGGATAGACATGACACCCTAGCAGACACCAACTATGACATGATAAGACCCATCTCACATGTACATGTAATTACTACTAATACCAATATTGAATGTTATCCAACATAACAATATTGAATGCAAGTCACTAGACTAGAGTGCACATGTTGCAAATTATTAAAGAAAAGACAATGCAATAAAATGCAATAAATATGCCTATGCTAAATTATGCTAACAAATTCCCCCCCTCGATCTGAGCAGAGGAGAAGGAGAGGCTTCCCAGACTGCTTGGTGTCTTTCTGGTAAAAGGTTTGGAAATTGGCAAATGCCTCACTCCTCTTATGGAGAAAATATACCCACATTTTCTGTGATTAATCATCAATGATGAGCTAGAAGTATTCAAAACCTTAGAAGCTAGCTACTAGGGGTCCGCACAGATTGGTGTGTACAACCTAAAGATGCTCAGGAGAATGATAAGAGCTTTGTTTAAATAGACCTCTGTGTTTTTTTCCCACAAGACATCCTGAGAAAATAGGTAAGGAATGGGAGAGTGGAGGAAACCTTCTTACCATTTCCTTGGCACTGAGCTGATGTAGAGCCTTGACTGAAAGATGACCATATCAAAAGTGCCATAGTGCAGTGGACTCCGCCGTTGAAACAGAGAGAGCAATGTTAGATGAAGTGACCACATCCAGTGTAAATAGATGGCCCTTCATAAATGCTTGAGCAATAACTGAGTCTCCCTAGCAAATGATGCAAGACTTGACCCCTTTTTGAACAAAGAATTTGACCCACATTCGATGATTAAGAAGCTAACTTACAGACAAGAGATTTGAGGTCAAACCTGGAACATAAAGTACCTTCGTGAGTGTACATCTTCGTGTCCCAAGAGGAATGATGACATTACCAATCCCCACAGCAATATATTCTTGATTATGTGCAATGGTGATCCAATATCCAATGGGCCATTCATGTGTTTGTTGGTGCCCAAATTAATCAACCAGACACTTTTTGAGGGCTGCGAAGTCTGCAAGACTAGGACAATGTCGAGATGAGTTGCATCTAGAACCTCTTAATCAGAGTAGGCATCCTGTTGAGCATTAATATGACCCTTCTGCCTCTGATTACGAGCACGCCATTGGGATTTCTTGAAATATCCTTGGCCAAAAGTTCTCTCTTTGCCAAAGTTACCATGCTTGCGACCGTTGTAATAATAGTTTGTAGTCATGTGCATATTTGTGGAGAAAATGTGGAACCATCGATCTGCCTTGTTGTTTTACTGCTTCTGGGGTGAGCACTATGGTGGTAGTGAGAAGGTTACTGCTATATATGTTACTTCTGATTCTAGGGGGATAACTGCCCTTTCCGAGGCTTGTTGCTATGCTTTTGCCTCGTGATAAGAGCCTTGTCTTTGAAGGCTTCTTGAACATTCTGAATGGCTTCTTCTTACTGGAGATAATTCACCAGTTTGAAAAAACTCACCTCCTATTTAGTGATGGTCAACCTGGTGATCAGTGTATGAAACCGGGAAGGAAGAGCTCACAAGGTGAGTGGAACTAGCAACTTGTCATCCACCAGTTCACCGAGAGTAGAAATTTTTACGCGTAACTTGGCCACACACCGCAAGAAGGCTTTGACTAATTCACCATCATGCATACTCATCGTGTGAAGCTCTTTCTGAAGATGTAACATCGTCATCAAATTATTGGCTTCATAGACGGTACACAATGCGGACCATGCCGTAGAGGAAGTGGTTGCTTCCCAAATGTGAGGTTGAATCTCATCAGAAAGGCTCAGAGTGATAATAATTAGTGATTTTGCATTGTCCTTTTCATACTTAGCCAACATATCAGTGTTTGTGGGAGGGGCGTTCGTGCCAGAAATAATCCCCCAAAGATCTTCAAACTGAAGAATCATCCGCATGTTGGTTTTATATGCGGTGAAATTTGGCCCTTTTAGCAACTGGGAATCCGACAACAAAATGCGAGGTGTAGACATTTCCAAAAAACTCAAAATTATATTTTATTTATTGATTGTTCAAAAATGGTTACAAATGCTTACTGAAGGAGCCTATCATGAAGATTGGTTTTATAAGCTCATGCAGTGAGACGCGGAAGCTATTGTGGGTTTTCTACTTCACATTCATCATCTAAATCATATCCGCACTCCAATTCTTCACAGATTCGGTGCGTTTGACAACACACATCGAACCAGAAATAGTTGAATAATCCTTGATGCACCAATTCATCAAATAATATGTTGCCAGTATTTAGAAATTCATTGAGCAACGAAAAATAGATGCTGGTGGTGTTCTCTTGGGTTCTTAGAGGTGACCCAGCAGAAGGGTTTCTCGTAACACTCTCGGCATCAGAAATGTGTGACATGTACATGGTGAGGTAATCTAGATTAGCTGTTCTCACCAAGCTCTTCACGCTAAAAGTCTCACATGGTCTCCAGTCTCCTCATTTCTTTCACGTAATGTTGGTTTATGGTTTTTTATGAAGGGATTGAAATGTTCATCAACAGCCACATAGGTCTAGTATAATACACTCCACGCTAGTTAATGGAACTTAATCTTCACACGTAAAAATGCTAAGGTAAACCGTGTGCTTTCTTTGCTAGTCAAAATAGCTTCAAAGAGTGGATCTCCATGCTCAACTATAGGTCTGTAAATTCTACAAGTTGATGCTGCCACGTTTCAGACTAGATTTCACCATGTCCTCTCCTCTAGACAGGGAACAAGTCCATTTGTTGTGCTACAGTATTTGATCAGGATGCTAAACAGGTCAATTTTCCACTTCCACAAAGCTCGAGATGCAAAACAGGTTGCTCTGGCCAAGGAGAAAAACAAAACGCCAATCTAACACATCCTGTAAAAAATTTGTTATCTTTTTCTTCTCCACATCATAAGAAAGGTCACTTCTGCCAGATCCTCCTCCAGATCGATTTGCTTTTATCTACGCACTTTCTTTGTTGCACGCTAGAAATGCTACACGTCAAACAGGTCTACCAAGACAAAAAAAAAATACCAATGATCTTGCATGCAATTAGACTTCTAAGAATCAATCTTCTAACCTTCCACACACACCGACGAGAGAAACGAGCTCTGATACCAATGATGGCAGAGACAATAATGATTTAATTCAATGTGTGAATAGAACAACAGACAAGAAAAATATAAAGCCCTGAAACAGTTACACAAGGTAGGGATGGTTAAGGAGTAACCGTATGTGTGTGGGATGTATTAATTAAGCTAACAATAACTATTTTTGGTGATTGTTTAAAGGAAAGTACTTGAAATGTGACTGAGGAGAATGGAAAAAAACCAATAGACCTATTGATGTCATATATCAAAATGCATTGGAGTCAGAATAGAAAATGTGGGATATTCATAAGGTTTCTCAATCGAAACCCAACCACAATGCTTTCCTTTTGGTTCTCTCCCTTTCAATTATAAGGTTGAGTAAATGTAGGATACATAGAAATGTTCAAACAAACATCTCGGAATAAAGCATACAATTTTTGCCCCCAGTTGGCAAGAGAGTGTTAAAACATGGATTGGGAGGTTATGAGCCCCCTCCATAATGGAACTGTACAAGTAGCGGAGTAGTTTAGAAACCAAACTTGCACAGTTGACATTTCCACAATCATAGGTATAAAAAATGATGGGGGAAAGCTTTCTGAAACATTTATTTTGTTGAAACCAGGAACATACAAACCAAACAATATTTTTGGAAATCATATAAATTGGATAAAATGGGGGTGGAGCAAGTTACTCTCAACAATGACATCCTTTATGATGTGAAAGTAGCTAGAATACTTCTCAATTTAAGGGGAATTATATTATTTGTGTTTTAATGTATTTTTGAGATAGGGACACGTGGACTAGACGTACAATCCCAAGTCAAGTCATTGTAGTTGTTGAATTTGATATCCACAAAACAAAGAACCAATCATGAGGTATTATGTCATCTTTATAGATCGTTATCTTATGTCATTCTCCATTCTCTTGTAGGTAATAATAGGTATCATTTGTAAGATTTTACCTTGTGAATTTGTAGACAAGACTAAATATCCTTAACATTCTAGGTTCGTAACACCAGATAATCTTTACAGAAAAGAATTTGAGTTACCTACATATTTTGTCCTAGATATGGCCTTTGTTTTTGGCTTCGTGAAATTTAGAATCCGTATCTAATTTAATCTTTAAAAGTATAAGGGTCTCCTATCTTGGTCAACTTCTATTTTTTAGCCATTATTTCTATCACTGTTGTTGGAGCCATTGTCATTGCATAAAGATTCCTCACAAAACTATTAATACTAACATATCACTGTTTGTTTAGTGATGAGGTCATTTTTTATTGACGAGGTGAAAATTTCTACAACTTTTTGCTGCACGAAAAGAATTACAAATCCATCTTGACTACTTCACCTAATACAACTATGAAAATGTCATTTTGGCCACTTCTAAACATTTACCTATCTATAGTCATCAATTCTTAGAGCTCCACCACCATGACATTAATGTGGATTATTTTCAAAATCTATTAATATTAGTATTTATTATTGTAGTTGTAACCCCTCTAGCTACACAGTGTCACATTATTTCGATTACAAATATTCAACAATATAAAATATCATTTATAAACTTGATGGCCCTGCATTAATAAAAAAAAGATGCAAACATTTTACAATATTCTTAAATGTGCATGTGAATCCAAGTAAAAGGTGATCCTTAAAATGGCAAACATGCAGGAAATTTGTTATTTTATATCATGGTATTGGCCAAGAATGTTTTACAATTTTCGGTGGTGTTTTTATTGATTAGACACATGAGGCCACCTATACCGCCACATGGCATATATATTTTAAAAAACATGCAGAAAGTAAGTTTTGTAGACAGTACTAACAGAAGATTACGTGGAAGACACTGATTTATTTGATCGATGTCCCGGCATGGAGGCCCCTTAGTTGAATTTTTTTTCGTACTTTTAATCTAGTGCTCAATTAAGTAGACTTTTCAATAAAAAATAAAATGATTAAAAATATTTTGAAATTATAAATATAAGCATCCATAATATTGTGAACAAACAAAATTTTAAAATATAAAAAACTATCCTCAAATACATATATTAATAGTAAAACACAATATTTAATAAAATAAATACAAGCGGATGTTTGTTAGGAAAAAATGTTTTGCACAAATTCAATCAATTATTGTAAACTTTAACTAAATAATAAATTTTATTCTATTATTAAATATTGGGAGATGATGTCAACAAGTTTTTTTAAAATATATATTCACACAGTTTTATTATATATAAAAAAAGGTTTCAATCAAATTTATGGAAGAAGAAGAAAATATTTTGAAGTCCATGAGACTACCAAAGACAGCGAGTAAGAATATAAGATAAATTTTTAAATTTCTAAAAATATTTTCTTCCCCAACAGCTACCTAAAAGTTCGTTTATGCACATACTCCCACAACTTCTTGGATAACTAAAAATAACTTCGACATGGGTGAAAATGCAACTCTAGAACTTTGAAAATTGAATATATTAATGTAAAATTCTCTGAGAACACATTGTAGATAAAATTTCCTCAGAAAACAACATTGTAAAGAAATTATATTATCGATGTTTTTGGGCCATACTTCATGATCCATGAGCCACAAAGTGTGTCCACGAAGACAATAATCTAGTTCTTAGCAAAAAAAATAAAAGTAGTATAAAGTGCATAAACGCTTGAAGCTTGTGTCCATAATATCTCTATCCAAAACTTGAGAAATGCTCCAACCTTCTTTGCAGTCTGTCAACAATAAACTCAACGTTATCTTCCAGTGAAAATAGCCATTCTAAAATTAAAATATTTCCACACAAGTTTTTCCAGCAAATCTCTTTTCTATAGGTTTTAAATATGTGTTTCAAAATATAAAGCGGTTTAAAGTATTTACTAAAATCTCTCTTTTCAATGTGGCAGGCCTAGGTAATTTATTACTAACCTAGAAATCTTGGAAACAATCCTCATATGTCCATAGTTTTTCCTATAAGCTACCTTTTCTACATTATGGACACCGGAAGCCTAAAATCATTTACTCTAATATTTAGTGTGTCTTAATTTACTAGGGAAAATGAAAATTCTCTCTTTTCCTTATACAAAAGAAGATGGAACAAATTATAAGTTACCAGGACATCATCTTGGATTTTCCTCTCCATAATTTTCGTAAATACCGCATGAAAAGTATTTGAACCCTCCACAATACGAATTCCCTTCCTTTCACCATCATTTTTGCACAAAAAAGACATGAATGAAAATTTATAAATAAGGTGGTAATTAAATACACACATGTCCCATGCATATCTTATGTTTGGAATAGTTCTGACCAAAATTATTATTGTTAGATGTGATTGGCATTATTATCTTCATGTCGCTTGTATCATTTATGCAAGTGCAAGTTGTGTTTAAAGAGTCAAAATAGAAAATGTGGGATATTCATAAGGTTGCTCATTCAAAACCCAACCACAATGCTTTCATATTGGTTCTATCCATTTCAATTATAGGGTTGTAGTAAATGTAGGATAGAAAGAAATTTTTAAAAAACCATCTCCAAATAAAACTTACAATTTTTGCCCCCAGTTGGCAGGAGAGTGTTAAAACATTGATTGGTAGGTTATGAGCCCCCTCCATAATGGAACTGTACAAGTAGCGGAGTATTTTAGAAACCAAACTTGCATGGTCGACATTTAAACAATCAGAGGTATCAAAAAATGATGGGGGAAACCTTTCTGAGACATTTGTTTTGTTGAAACTAGGAACATACAAACCAAACAATATTTTTGGAAATCATATAAATTGGATAAAATGGGGGTGGAGAAAGTTACTCTCAACAATGACATCCTTTATGATGTGAAAGTAGCTAGAATACTTTTCAATTTAAGGGGAATTATATTGTTTATGTTTTAATGTATTTTTGAAATAGGCACACGTGGACTAGACATACAATCAAAAATCAAGTCATTGCAGTTGTTGAATTTGATATGCACAAAACAAAGGGCCTATCATGAGGTATTATGTCATCCTTATAGATCGGTATCTTATGTCATTCTCCATTCTCTCGTAGGTAATAATAGGTATCATTTGTAAGAGTTTACCTTGTGAATTTGTAGACAAGACTAAATATCCTTAACATTCCAGGTTTGTAACACTAGATAATCTCTACAGAAAAGAATTTGATTTACCTACATATTTTTTCCTAGAGATGGCCTTTGTTTTTGGCTTCATGAATCTTAGAATCCATATCTAATGTAATCTTTGAAAGCGTAAGGCTCTCCTATCTTGGTCAACTTCTAATTTTTAGCCATTATTTCTATCACTGTTAATGGAGCCATTTTCCTTGCCATAAAGATTCCTCGCAACAACATTAATACTAACATATCAATGTTTTTTTAGTGATGAGGTCATTTCTTATTGATGAGGTGAAAAGTTCTACCACTTTTTTCTAGACAAAAATAATTACAAATCCATCTTGACTACTTCACCTAATACAACTATGAAAATGTCATTTTGGCCACTTCTAAACATTTACCTATCTATAGTCATCAATTCTTAGAGCTCCACCACCATGACATTAGTGTGGATAATTTACAAAATCTATTAATATTAGTATTTATTATTGTAGTTGCATCCCATCTAGCTACATAGTGTCACATTATTTCAATTACAAATATTCAACAATATAAAATATCATTTCTAGACTTGATGGCCCTGCATTAATAAAAAAAGATGCAAACATTTTAAAATATTCTTAAATGCATGTGAATCCAAGTCGAAGGTGATCCTAAAAATAGAAAACATGCAGGAAATTTGTTATTTTATATCGTGGTATTGGCCGAGAATGTTTTACATTTTTCGGTAGTGTTTCTATCGATCACACACATGAGGCCACCTAAACGGCCACATGGCATCTATATTTTAAAAAGCATGCTAGAAAGTAGGTTTCGTAGACAATACTAAAAGAAGATTACGTGGAAGACGTTGATTTATTTGATCGATATCCCGGCAGGGATGCTCCTTAGTTGAATTTTTGTTGGTAATTGTAATCTAGTGCTCAATTAAGTACACTTTTCAATAAAAAATAAAATGATTAAAAATATTTTGATATTATAAATATAAGCATCCATAATATTGTGAATGAACAAAATTTTAAAATATAAAAACTATCCTCACATACATATATAACTAGTAAAACATAATTTTTTATAAAATAAATACAAGCGGATGTTTGTTAGGAAATAATGTTTTGCATAAATTCCAAAAATTATTGTAAACATTAATTAAATAATCAATTTTATTCTATTAATGAATATTGGGAGATGATGCAAACAAGGTTGTTTAAAATATATATTCATGCAGTTTTATTATATATAAAAAAAGTTTCAATCAAATTTATGGAAGAAGAAGAAAATATTTTAAAGTCCATGAGACTACCAAAGACAACGAATAAGAATATAAGATAAAATTTTGAATTTCTAAAAATGTTTTTTTTCCCTAACAACTGCCTAAAAGTTCATTTATGCACATACTCCCACAACTTCTTGGATAACTAAAAATAACTTTGACTTGGGTGAAAATGCAACTCTAGAACTTTGAAAATTGAATATATTAATGTCAAATTCTCTGAGAACACATTGTAGCAAAAATTTCATGAGAAAAGAACATTGTAAAGTAATTAGATTATCGATTTTTTTGGGCCATTCTTGATGATCCGTGAGCCACAAAGTGTGTCCACGAAGTCAATAATCTAGTTCTTAGCAAAAAATAATAATAGTATAAAGTGCATAAAAGCTTGAAGCTTCTGTCCATAATATCTCTATTCAAAACATGACAAAAGTTCCAACCTTCTACGCAGTCTAGCAAGAATAAATTCAACGTTATCTTCAAGTGAAAATAGCCATTCTAAAATTAAAATCTTTCCACACATGTTTTTCAAGCAAATCTCTTCTCTATAGGTTTTAAATTTGTGTTTCAAAATCTAAAGTGATTTAAAGTATTTACTAAAATCTCTCTTTTGAACGTGGTAGGCCTAGGTAATTTATTACTAACCTAGAAATCTTGGAAACAATCCTAATATGTACATAATTTTTCCTATAAGCTACCTTTTCTACATTATGGACACTAGAAGCCTAAAATCATTTACTCTCATTTTTAGTGTGCCTTAATTTACTAGGGAAAATGAAAATTCTCTCTTTTCCTTATACAAAAGTAGATGGAACAAATTATAAGTTACCAGGGCATCATCTTGGATTTTTCTCTCCATAGCTCTCGTAAATACCGTGCTAAAAGTATTTGAATCCTCCACAATACAAATTCCCTTCCTTTCACCATCATTGTCATGGGAAAAAGACATGAATGAAAAGTTATAAATAAGGTGGTAATTAAATACCCACATGTCCCACGTCTATCTTATGTTTGGAATAGTTCTTACCAAAATTATTATTGTTAGATGTGATTGGCATTATTATCCTCATGTCGCTTGTATCATTCATGCAAGTGCAAGTTGTGTTTAAAGATTCAAAATAGAAAATGTGGGATATTCATAAGGTTTCTCATTCAAAACCCAACCACAATGCTTTCCTCTTGGTTCTCTCCCTTTCAATTATAAGGTCGAGTAAATGTAGGATAGAAAGAAATGTTCAAACAAACATCTCCAAATAAAACTTACAATTTCTGCCCCCAATTGGTAGGAGAGTGTTAAAACATGGATTTGGAGGTTATGAGCCCCCTCCATAATGGAACTGTACAAGTAGCGGAGTATTTTAGAAACCAAACTTGCATGGTCGACATTTCCACAATCAGAGGAATCAAAAAATGATGCGGAAACCTTTCTGAAACATTTATTTTGTTGAAACCAGGAACATACAAACCAAACAATATTTTTTGAAATCGTATAAATTGGATAAAATGGGGGTGGAGCAAGTTACTCTCAACAATGACATCGTTCATGATGTGAAAGTAGCTAGAATACTTTTCAATTTAAGGGGAATTATATTATTTGTGTTTTAATACATATTTTTGAGATAGGGACACGTGGACTAGACGTACAATCCCAAGTCAAGTCATTGCAGTTGTTGAATTTGATATCCACAAAACAAAGGGCTGATCATGAGGTATTATGTCATCTTTATAGATCATTATCTTATGTCATTATCCATTCTCTGGTAGGTAATAATAGGTATCATTTTTAAGAGTTTACCTTGTGAATTTGTAGACAGGACTAAATATCCTTAAGATTCTAGGTTCGTAACACCAGATAAGATATACAGAAAAAAATTGAGTTACCTACATATTTTGTCCAAGAGATGGCCTTTGTTTATGGCTTCGTGAAACTTAAAATCCATATCTAATGTAATCATTAAAAGCGTAAAAGGTCTCCTATCTTGGTCAACTTCTATTTTTTAGCCATTATTTCTATCCCTGTTGTTGGAACCATTCTCATTGTCATAAAGATTCCTCGCAACACCATTAATACTAACATATCAATGTTTGATTAGTGATGAGGTCATTGTTTATTGACGAGATAAAAATTTCTACCACTTTTTGCTACACAAAAATAATTACAAATCCATCTTGACTACTTCCCCCAATACAACTATGAAAAATACATTTTTGCCACTTCTAAACATTTACCTATCTATAGTCATCAATTCTTAGAGCTCCACCACCATGACATTAATGTGGATGATTTACGAAATCTATTATTTTTAGTATTTATTATTGCAGTTGTATCCCCTCTAGCTACACAGTGTCACATTATTTAGATTACAAATATTCAACAATATAAAATATCATTTCTAGACTTGATGGCCCTGCATTTCAAGGTAGAAAATGTTGACTCCCTTATCTCTCACACACGTCACACAAAGACTAAGAATTGAAGAGAGAATCATAAACAATCTATTAAATAGTTGTCTAGGAGTACTTGATGATAAACCTGGGATAAAATTCTATTGACTAATTCTCACACTGAACTCTGCTGCCCGGTGCAACACTTATACATTAGAATGATTGGTACCCATAACCACTAACATTTTGTGTTTATACTTCAACTTTTCCCTAACTTTTCACACATCTTAACATAAAATTGGCATGTATTACTAACATTAATATCATGCTGGTCATATATGATAACATTAAATGTGGAGCTTGTTCTTTGCTCTGCCAACAGAAAAAGGGGTTTAAGTTTTTAGGGCATTGGCCAGGTTATTGACTTATTGCTTAATCCTTTGACCTTACATATGGCAATGTTGTCCGGAATCTGCTGTTTGATCAGAAAATCTACTGTGTTTAACACCCTGTTTTGTTTATAATGGACTGTTTTGACTTTATTTAGATATATATAAAAATCCCTCCTTTAAGACTTGAAAAAAACAAAATTCTTTTAACTGCAATATAAAATGAAAAATAATAAAATGTACTCCTTGTGAGGAGGTTTAAGTGAGAGGTTCATATCATGTTTTTCCTAGTAATGAATCTCTTGTGAGCTATTTGGAATAAAGTTAGACTCATGGAACCCTTATTAGGTTACTTGGGGTTAGACCTATGAAACCCATAATAATTACTGGAGTTGTACCTATTAAGGTGTTATTGAGAATGTAACTTGTTAACTTAAAAAAGAACATTGTAACTTAATTATTAAACCCTGTCATCCTTTGGGTCATACTAAAATAATGACTTCGATATTATTTTGCCAACTCGTATATGTTATCCACGAAGTTTTTTTTTCTTAGAAAAAAGAAATAAAGCATTAGTAAAGTGCATAAACCTGTTGAAGCTTCTGTACCATATTATCTCAAATTTGTTGAGTAGTGTGGGAGTAAAACCAAAAAGTTCATTTGAATTTTTTCCATTAAATACTTGTTAGTTCCCTTCCTTTCAAAATCGTTGTTACCATCACATTTCCTCGTCTGGAAATCTTCACTAGGGTGCCTCATTTATTGCCTGTTACAACTATATATCTTTGCATTTGGGCATTACTTTATCCCTTACCTTTGCTGCTAGTGTGGTATAAGGAGAATCTTATTTCCTTCTACTGGATGGGTTGGACATGGAGTGCATCTCAGTGGTGCATAATTTTTGGATATCATCCTTGTGCCACCTTTCAATTAATAACGACCACCTTTTATATTTCCATATTTTAGATGAAGAATGGTATTTTAAAGGTTATGTTTTCTTATCACTGTAATGAACGCTAATATTGATTACATCATGCAATAATGATTAAAATATTATCCCATGAAAGGTGTATAGAATACATTTTATAAAATTATCAAAATTTACCATCTCATAGTGTTTATGAAATATTTTTCCAGCCAACAACCCAACTTTTGGCCATAAAATGAAATGTTATGTATGGATTTTTGAAGCACATATTACAAAAACCTCTATGTGGGTAGTAGAGATATTCAAATTCAATGATCCCTTATGATACTTATTGGTGTGTGAAGCAAAATAGGATAACAAGCTATTGGTACATGAATTTTGTACCCATAAATTATTAAACCTTTTACGCATTGGTGTTCATCCCACATGCCAAAAATTCAGGCCAGTTTAAATCTTAAATTTTGCTCATATTTTGATCGTAACGTTCCATGTTTCTGGTGAGTGGTTTTTACCTCAGGTTTTTTTTCCATGCTATTTTACACAAGTCACGCCAATAATACGATAGCCTAAGTTCACAGAGACTCCTAATGAGTAATACCCCTTCATTATTGTAATGCATTATGTGGCCATCACTTGTACGTATTTAGGGAGATCTGGCATGAATGAAATGATACTTACATGAATGTTACATCTAAATTACTTTCAGTGGCCTTAAGAATGTATGGTGGTATCTGATGGTCACCACATCGTTGTGTCACCGAAGCAATATTGTGTCCTCCAATAATCTGCTCTTTGTGTCAATATGAACTTGAGATGACTACTCCCAAGATATCATAGTTTGTGACAGATCTGATAGTTTAGCTCCACAATACAGAAAATGAGCGTCATTCACGGTTTGGAAGTTCATGCATGATTGGATACTATGTGTCAGCGCCTCCGGTATTTTTGATCTTCATAAATGTTTATGCCTTTCCGCTTAATAAACTCTTGTGTTTAGGTAGCGCACCATTTATTTGTATAGAGAATGGTACTGATGCCCATGTATTCTTTTTTCAAAATATCTCAAGTTTAGGAACATAATCCTCTTAATCATTTCCATACATTTCTAAATTCATTGGGCCTGCCAATTGGCCTAGTGAAACATGATTATTTACAGATTAATTAACTCGAACTTCTGATAAAACGAGTTATTTACATGTTGCATTTGTTCAACTCAGTATTATCTAGCTCTATAATTAGGCTTGCCTTAGCGATTCATTCTGCTTAAATAGGTTAATCTCAAAACGACCATTGTAATCTGGAAGGACAGCAGCATCTTTAAAATTTAAAACATTAAGGAAATCATGTAATGACAATGTGTCAACAGTGCATATTGAGTTCCAATTAATAACACTAAGATGGCATCTCCGCATGTGATATGTTCTTAATATGTGCTCTACAACAGTAATAAGCAGAAAATATATTTATTACTATGAAGTCGCCTCTGCATTTAGATCAAATCTCGGGACAGCCATATATTTATCAGTATCCGGTTTCTCTTTTAACTCCGAACTGTGTGCATTGTGTTGTTGCCACGAAAGAAGTCCCTTCACGGCTACAAAAATCCTCCTGGGTAAATGATCTTGTGATATTATTTTCATATAAAAACTTTGCAGTCTCTCATTGCACAATTGGTGGTTTTTGTGGTTTCTACCCATTTAGTGAAATAATACTTCACAGTAATTATGTACCTTACATTTGATATTTTATATGGTGTTTAAATAGCCGAAGTCAATCCCCTAGTTTCTCTTTTAAACTACATAACAGTGGTACACATCTTGAAATATTGAACGTCCATTCAATTACTATAAATTTCTCGATTTTGTGTGCTTTTCTGACACAGACTGTAGCGCCTGTGATTCTCACAAGTAGTCTCTTCTGCTTAAACATACTTAGTGAGAATGGGTACCGACTCCCATTACACAGTGAAATGTTTTCTCAATTACTTTGGCACAATCATAATTGTACACGGTACGCCCACGGCACCACCTGTCTGTTAATTCCGTCGAATAATATTTGTATTTCAGGTCCGCGATGGGATATGTCATCTGCATTACGTCAGCAATGACACTTAACCACGTAGAATGGAAGAATCTAGGAGATAAAATGCAATACAAGGTGAATCTCACAAATGGCCCAATGGGTTATACACGGATAGCCTACGCACATTTATAGGCGCTTCAGGCCGTGAGGAGTATAACCGCATAGAGCTTCACTGCAAGCCTTAGTAGAGCCCAGCCTGCCAAGGTCTGGTGGATGCGTTAAGATTTTTTTTACTGTATTTAATGTATCATGGAGTACAAAATTGTTTTTCTAATATATCTCCAATAAAATATTTATAGATATCTGATAAATTTAAATATCAACAGATTTTTTCTTCAGTGTTGATGGTGTGATATGGAATAATGGCATATTGGACTAGAGTTGTTGTGCCTTCATGTGCTTAATCTACCATTGAGATGGATCGTTGACTCCAGCAGACCAAGCCCCGACCCTCGCCTTGGCTCTTGTCCATGTGCATAGGCTAAGATAGGAAGTTCCCTGTGCAGATGATATAAACAGAGAGCGAGCCCAGGGTTCCAATTTGCTAATGGTAGTTTTTTATTTACCTCAGATATGTCTATCTTTGCAAAAACATGGATGGTCATCAAATAAGGCATGTTAACCGGTAACTGACATTTGGGTTTGGGATTGTGCTCGTTGACCTCGTAGAGTGCTTGGTCCGAAACTGTGTCATCATTTGTTGTTTGAGTAACTAACCCCCGTCTAGTCAACAATCATATACAACAAAGAGAGAGATTAGTCTTTTTGAGAAGGTGGTAGGTAGACTGAATAGAAATGCAAGGGATTGGAAACATGTTTAAACAGTGGGAGTTGCAAGCATTAATCGAAGGAGAAGCAAAACATAGTTTGTGGGCAAGTAAAACAAAGGATTCGTTAAAGGCCTTTGCATGAATTGAATGTTGCACGACGTTGATAGCTAAGGACACTGCCCGAGACATGGTGACAAAACTCCCTGAGGTAAGACTCCTGAAGAGAATCACGTTTAGAAAAAATGAAAGAGACGACTTCCCTTGAAATGTATACTTGGTAAATAAATTGATATATGCCTAATGGCAAAACATTGTGGATTGCAACAAGTTAACGATATATGCAAAATGGTAAAAAATTGTATTATTATCCATATTATTGAGTATGCATTATGTTTGGTGAAGGACTAAAAATGAGATTAGAATGGAATTTTATGTACTTTTTGTCATTGATATCGAGATCTAGCATCCCTGTCATGCATTCATGTCCATTGTTGCTAGTAAGTTATTATTGGAGGTGCTTCTCATATATTTTTTAGAAATGTTACTAGTTTTTTAGTTTAAAAATCTAGTTTTTCAATCATATGTTTTTAAACCATAATTTTCATTTAAACTGTTATTTGGGATATAAGACACCAATAACATAACCTACCAATATTTTATGATTCTTCAATATTCGTATTTAAAAAATGTACCAATCTCCTTCTTGATGGTCATGAACATGATGTTTGCAATGTTTTGTTTGTTGAAAGTAAAAGGAACGATAACAATATTGTACCAAGCCAAGAACTTAGATGTTAATAGAACACCATGATCAATAAGATAAAAGCAATTCGCCAGAATAGGTTTAATAAAACCTTTGCAAACAAATGAGCGACAATATCATATATTATCATGGAACTCTCATATGTGAGTACAATGAGAATGGACCTTGCTTATATAGGAAAGGAAGATCAATCTAAGAACCAGTCAAGGCCATAAATCAAACCATAAATAAAGGAAAGATCTATTCATCAAAGAACTAGTTAAGACCATAGATTTAGGAAAAATCTAGTCATTAAAGATCTAGTCAATATCATAGATCAAGGAAAGAACTAGTCATCAAAGATCTAGTCAATACTATAGATCAAGGAAAGAACTATACCTAACAACTAGATAATATCTTCCTAATATCTAAATAAGAGAAAAGAAATATCCACACACATAAGTGGGTGAGGATAAATACAATAAAGATAAATAAAGTACCGAGGTGAACATGAGTTAAAGTAGATACCTACTCTAACACCCCCCCCTAAAGTGAAGCTAGGGGCCCAAAATAAAAGTTGTATATCCACAATATTAGTGCCACCAACTAGGCTTCATGAGGTACTATTTACAATATATCCATGGAGAAATCTCGAAACAAAAGAAGGAAAAAATCCTGCTAGAAGTAAAGATGAGAAGAATAAGAAGGATGATGTTCTCACAAACAACCCCCAAGAAAAAATTCCTAAACCCCAAGCATGCCACGCAACTCAAGGTAGCGAGGTAATGCAAAAGGCTTCGTAAAGAAGTTTACAACCTGTTGTTGAGTCAGAATGTACTCCAAGAAAATAACTCCATCTTGAATGTGCTGAAGAATGAAGTGGATGTGTATTCTAATATGTTTGGTTCGCTCGTACATAGATGGGTTGCGAGAAATGTGAATGGTACTTTGCTTGTCACACCAAAGTACAGTTTGTGAATCCTGTGGGAATCCAAACTCTGTCAATAATTGTTGAAGCCAAATAATTTTTTGAATCATTGTAACTTTTGCCCTGTACTCTTCCTTTAAAGATGAAAATCCAATAGCCTATTTCTTTTTACATGCCTAAGAAACTGGAGAAGAACCAAGAAAAAAAATAAAGCCACAAGTGGAATGTCATGTCCTCAATATAACATTCCCAATATGAATTTGTATATCCAACCAACTGAGTAGAACCCCTAGTGTAGTATACACCAAAGTGGGAAGTTCCCCACCAATAGCAAAAAATCTTTTTAGCATCCTACTAATGACTACTATGAGGAAAATGTGCAAACTAAGATATAAACCCTATTGCAAATGAAATATTAGGGCGAGTATGGGTCAAGTAAATGACACTTCCAACCAACTACCTATATAAAGTAGGATCAAAAAGTGGAGTGGTACATGTGGAAGTAAGAGTAACCCCAGACTGAAAAGGAGATAGACTTGGCTTGCAATCAGCCATATCAAAGTGTTGAAGAAGATCATGGGTGTAATTTTGCTGACTCAAATGAATCCCTGAATTTTTCTGAGAAATCTGAAAATAAATAAATTAATGCAATAACTCAAGATCTATCATGTCAAACTGTGTAGAAATAGCCCTCTAAATAGTCTAAATGTGGGAAGAAGAGCTATCAGTAAGTAACATATCATCAACATACAAGACAAGTATCACAATATCCTCACCAACATGTTAAGATACACTGTATGATCGTAGTGGCAATGAACAAAACCAATAGATATAAAAAATAATCAATCTTCTCATACCAAGTCTGAGGGGATTATTTAAGATCATAAAGAGACCTTCGGAGCCTACAAACAAGAGAAGAATCCTGAGAAAATCCATCCAGCTGCTCCATGTATATTTCCTCTTATAGATATCCATGTAAGATGGCACTACAAATGCCCATCTGGTATACGGGCCACCCATGTGATGTAGTAATTATAAGTACAAGGCGTACAAAATCCATCTTAGCAATGGGTGCAAAATTCTTACAGTAATCAATACCTTCAACTTGTGAAAAATCCTTTGCCACAAGATCAGGCTTAATATTTTTCAATGGATCGATCAACTGTGTATTTGGTTTGGTATACGCACTCACACCTAACCATTTTTCTTCCTTTAGGAAGAGATACCAAATCTCAAGTATGATTCTTCATCAAAGAGGAATAATTAGTTGTCATCACATCATCCCACTCCTATATCCCATGAGCCTTTGAAAAATATTGTGAATCCTAAGAAACTACCTAACACAAAAGTCTAAAACTTGTAGAATGTGTGTCATGATGCCTAGTGGGTGGAAGGTCCTGTATGAAAGGTGTTGCCTCAAAAATTTTAGTACTAGCCTACTTAGGCATAGTGACAACATCAATGGGAATATAAGTTTCCTCAACGAAATTTATAACCTCCTCATCAACCTCTTCAAAGAAAGGATCCTCAAGATGAGTTAAAGAAGAAGAAGGATGCGTGGAAGAAGATGAAGAACCATGAGGAATGAAATGCTCATCAAATTGAACATGTGTTTGAAAAAAAACGTCATGAGTATCTGTATCTAAAAGTCAATAAGATCTCATCTCCTCACAGTACCCTAAAAATATTAACGGTTTTCTCTTCTTATAATGCCTTGAGTTGCCAAAAATTCAGAAAACTCATTGTTGAAGTACTCACCCCCATTATTAGTGTGAAGTTTCTTTATACAACTAGAATATTGTTTCTCGACCAAAGCCTTGAATACTTTGAAGTGTGAAAAAACATCACTTTTGTACTTGAGAAAATATACCCAAGTACGCCTCAAGAAATTATCAATAAAGGGAAGTGCATACTTAGCTCCATTTAAAGAGGGAGTAGGAAAAACCATCGAGTCACTATACACAAGCTAAAGTGGTGAAGAAGCTCATTTGGGATAATTCTTAGGAAATGATCTTGGTCTTGTTTCCCTAATGCACAGCATGAGCAAACTCTCTAAAGACAAGAAACTCTAGGAAAACCATCTACCATACCATGAGTGCTCAACTCCTTCACGTATCTAGAATTGAGATTTCCAAATATTTCTTGCCAAAGTTTACTCTCTGAATTTGCATGAGAATCCAATTCTTTCCCTATAGAGGAAGTGTCATCAAAACCCTCAAAATGATATAGTCTAGAAATATGATCAACAATCCCATGAGAAACAAGTGAATGAGGTTTCAAATAATTTTGTACTTCTGCCCCATGTGGTGTAAAAGTCAATGTTTTTTCCTTGACCAGAATGAAAAATTTGATATAAAAAAGAAAATTTGTGGTGATGTTAGGAATATACAGTGCATCTTAGATATTTCCACCATCAAGGTATATATCACCTTTTCCTTTAACAGAAGGAAAGGAAGAATCTCCAACCTCAATTTTGGAAGTATAACTCAAACCTAGAGAAACAAAAGACTCCTTGAAATAAGTCATGTGATGAGAAGCACCATAATCTATAACATAACTGTCTACAAGTGGTGAATGAGATCTCCCAATAATATTAAGTTCTTTTTCATGCTGATTAGAAGGAGGTGGAGTGGAGATTAAAAAAAAAATCTTGACTACATCCTCTAAGGCTTGCATTCTCTCATAACACCTATGTTCCTCATGACCAATACCCGCACAAAAAGAGGATGAAATTATAAACTTATTCTTGGATTTAGAAGACTCCTTGGGTTTAGAGTTGTTTTCTTTGGGTGTAGGAGCGCGTTGAGATGTATAAGTGGTAGATTTGGTTTTAATTTTTTATTTTCCCTTGCCCTAATGATTAGATGCAACTAATTCCTTTAGAGAGGTAGAAGACTTAAAGTGAGATAATTTGGATTCTTACCTAGTACATCTTTGACAAAATGTTTCTAAGTTAGGCATTTAGAATGTGTCACCTAAAGCAATGCATGCTAGAGAAAAAGGTCAAAGAAAAATTTGGAATGGTCCTCTCAACTTGTGATAGAATTAAGTAAACACACTCTTCAACTTTTTCATCATTTCCATTCCCCTTCAATTGTGTCAACAAATGACTTTAAACTTGGTAGGATAGTCTATAATTGTTAGAAAATCTTCACTGGATTAAGACTGAGGTGATCTTTGTTTCAATTTACATGTCTCTCATATGATCCACCTTTGACAAAATAAATCATTGAATTTGGAGACCCATATTTTAAAATGAGAGTCACATTTTTCCAAATGAAACAAAAGACTGTCACTTACATAACATTCAACAAATTTGCATTGGTACTGAAATTTCTATATTCTTTAGTGGAACAGTTGGTTGTTCTGAAAATGAATCTAAAGCCCATAATCCTTTCACGCTTAATCATATTTTAATTCCCTTGTTTTCCATATGTGGTAATTAACAGTTTGATTAATGGCTCAACATGATCTAATGCAAGGGTAGATAAATATGCCATTATCAAAAATCACTCTATAATAACCTTGTAACCAAAGAATTCAAGAAGGATATTTTTTTTAATATGATTTCTTACTTATTGGATAATAAGTATGTGTGGTACAATAGTTCCAACTTTATAATTATATTGCACAGTCATCAACACCCACATATCATTTCCACATGTTTTTAGCAATATGCAGGATGCACAATTATATAAGAGATCATTAAGGTAGTTTGTAATCTAATGGCTACTCATTATCCAAGTTATTAATTCTATATATGATAGAATAATGTTGATGGTAATCCAATGAATCTCTTGGGGAGATTTGTGGTGTTATCTAGATTTCACAATAAAATTAGAGTAGAGTTAATCCTCTCCGCCCCAAAAACAGATTGTCAAAGTTTGTTGGATTAAAGCACCTACTATTAGGAATGAACAAGAAATTGTATAGCCTTCAGTTTGATCCATGATTGTCATGACCATGTGGAGAACTAAGGGAATTAGAAGGGTTGTACTCATCCCCACTCCACCCTTCCTAGTGGGTGTGCTCTAATATTCAATGATTATATAAAGTGATATCCAGAGGTTTTCTTCTGCTAAAAACCATCATTGTTATTTCAAGACTATATAGACATTGACAAGCACTTCTGAAATCTAGTAGGGAGTTTTGTACAAAATTTTCCGAAAACACCCCAATACTTTCCACTTAGCAATTACATGCAACCTACAAAAAGAGGACAAGAATGATCCTAGTCTACAAAACATCCTGCGTCCATGATCAAATTGTGGACATTAAGAACTGTAGAATCAAAATTTCACCCAGTGTGGACTATCGAAGAACCCATTACTAGAAAAAATTGGTTTTTGATCTCAAGCCAAGGCAGGAAGTAGAAACAAAAGAGGAGGATGATTCATATACTAGGGTATAATACCTAGGCATCAATAAGAAGCTTCTTGATAACTGATTCCCTCTTAATTTGGTCTATAGTTTACAGCCAATCTTTGAGTTTTCCCAAGCCTTCTATATCCAAGTGCACAAATCTCATTTTTCATCAAGTACTATTGGGATTTAACATACAAGACACACAAGTGGAAAGTACTATTAAATGTTTTCCCTTGGTAAGTATTTTCATAAGTGTGGTTGTATTCCTCATACTTACTTAGGGATTCAATTTTTTTATCTCCTATAGAAATTTGTTACTTTTGTGGGGATTGCATAACCAAATCTATACTGAGAGCTCATATCTTCCTCAAATGCCTTCTGATCACTAAGGTACCATCATTTCTCTAGAATAACTTTAATAAAAATTTTGCAAACAAATGAGTAGCAATATGTATATTATCACAGAACATCTCAGATGCCACTACAATTTCAATGCTCCTCTTTCTTCCATATATTTCAAGGATACCCTATTTTTTCCCTTCTCATTCTAAGGCCATATATCTTAGAAAATGTTTATATTCCCCTATGCAAACTCTTCTAATACCATGGATTTCTTTAAATAATAGTCACATCAAAGATCTAGTCATTTCCATATATGAAGCTCAGTATTAGTCATCCACAAGATCTAATCAGTTCCACTTTTTTTTTTTCTCTTCCACTTACTTCATCTTCTCCTCAAAACCACTAGATTATCACCTTCTTAACCATACCAATAAGTATCTACTACAAGATACATCAGCACAGTCATAAGTTGGCGAGTTCCTGAAACCATAATGTTTATGCTCCTTTGTCTTTGGCATCGGCTTCAGATCTACTACTTCTAGAACCATTAGTATAAAAATTCCTCCTAAGCCAAATTAAAGGAACCTATGTATCCTTCTCAATTTTTAAAACACTTCCTCTAATACCTCCACCATCCAACTAGTTCCTCAATCCACCATTATTTCCTTCCACCACTCCCTATGTTTCCCAAACCTTTCTAATAGGCATGCATATACCACTTCTTCCAATCTATTCTTATATTCCAATTTTCTTTCCCAAGTCTAATGGATACTAAAAGTTTCATGAATTATCCCATAGAACCTCTAGAACATATCCAATCTTATCCAAAATTTTCATGCGTTATGAGATCCGCCTCTTCCTTACCTTCAATTACTACAGTTGAACTTGGTACTCTAGGAGGAACATGAACTCCTCTAAGTAGATAGTAAGAAATGGCTCCCACCTTTGTACAATGTGAAGATCTTAAAGTATCCCTCAAACATGAATACCTTATAGGCACTTTGAAGAGAGTAAGAGAAAAAAATTATCCCAAAGAGAATCCCCTATATACACAAAGAACGAGGAAGATATTTTGTGGATATCTAAAATTTCCCATATAAGAGAATTCATGGATATAAACCCTCATTTTCAAATTGATACTACTCAAATAATTTCAACTAATTTAGTTAGAATAATGTAAGCTAGGTTGCATGTCCTTAATGCCAAAAAAAATTGATAGTGCTTAAAATTACTACTACTTATATGCAAATAGGCATAAGAACTTTGTATAAGCTCCTGGAGGCTATACAAAATCGTAGGGATATAATAGAGAAACAGTGTGCTGCGAAATCGTAAGGATATAATAGACGAACATGTTTCGGAAAGAGGGAACATCATGACTAGAATGAGCTCCATGATGGATTAAATATTTAATTTCATAAAAATGAATATTTTTCTAAGTGTTCTTAATGTCAAGAGACATGATTTGAATATAGGTAATATCAACATAGGCCATAATCTGAAAGAGTTAACTGACCAGATGAATGCAATGGAGGGACTTCTAATTGAATTATAAGGCACAATAGATAAAGCTATTGAGCTTCTATATTAAACTTAGATTATTTTAATGTACAGACCAAGTGGGAGATTAATTCAAAATTGTTTCTTTGATCAACACTTGTAGGTCTTTATTTCTACTTTGGATACCCGTTTTTCACAAGATGATGTAGCAAGGAAAGTATCTACTAAATTGATATTGGTTACATCTCTTGATGGAAATGTGGAGAAATCTTCACTTCTGAAGGCCCGCGCTTATTTGAAAAATCCTTTTTTATGAGATAGGATACCAATAAATTACCGAGTCAGACAAGTTTATGATTCGAAAAATCTATTTATAGTAGGATCCCAATAAGTAGTTCAACAAGTTTATGATTTAAGGCCACTTTTCAGACTTTGTGTATATAGAAATTGAATTCAAATCATGTAAAGAGAAGCTTCAGTGAAGTCAAATGTAGTAAAAATGAGACAACTAAAAGTAGGAGTTCGCAAGTAAATCTTGAATTTGAAGTTTATTTTTTATTGTTAATATTTATTATTGTAAAAATATTCAATCTTAAATATAGACAAAACAAGATTTCTTGCATGAAAGCTTAATATTATTTCTTTATCATCCACTTGAGAGAAGTTTGTTCTATTTGTAAATTGGCTATTTTTAATCCCTAAGACGTGGATTTTTTTTATAAATATATCAGATGCATATCCTCTTAGGAGGAAGAATTTCATGAATAAATTATTTGAAATTCTAAGGATTTTAGTGAGTGTTTTCTACATTCATTTAGGAACTTACCTCTCGACTTCACCTTTGGTAGATTGCGCTAAGGATACACTTGGATTTTCCATTAATCATCTTCTCAATTGTTTGGTAGATTTCACTTATTTGATTAATCATTTTTTGGTGCACTTTATTATGGAAATTGTAAATGTGTAGTAAATACTTTCATAATCATATGTTCAATTAATTTTATCTAGATGAATAGAGTGTTAATCTAAAAATGTAATTGGATATTTTGTTAAAACATTATGTGGTTGATTGGCTAAATGCTATTTCATGATCTTTAGTAGCATTAAGTTTAATGGTGCAACAAATATTAATTTACCACTATGAATGACTATTATTTCGAAGTTTTTTTTGGTGAATGGATATGTGTTAAGAATATTTATAAAAAAATGGGAATAATAAGAGTCTTTTGGGTGTCTACTAAAATATCAATCCACAATATTCTTTCCCTTACCACCTTAAGGTTGTATTCAACTAGGATTAAGTTGATGCATGTATCCTTTGTGAATTATATAGTAATAGTTCGGAACTTAAATATTCTGAGCAAGTTTGAGAGAAAGCATTAATATAGGAAACCCTAGGTAATTTAGAGATAATTCAATTGTCTTCCTTACCCTACTTGTAGTGCCCACTTCCCTTTGACACTTGCTTGATTATTGTTTTAGATACTATCGACTGCACTTATGGATATATTATAGCTTCTTTGATTTAGCATGCTTGTAGATATCAGATATATTTAACTGATATTGATTTGATTCTTATATGATGCATATTGACTACTGGAGACATTTGATGTGGATACTGATATATATTTTTACATGGTTATTATATGTAATTCTGACATGTGATATATTTAGTCATATTGAGTAGATCTTGATAATTGGATTAATGTGATGATCATTTTGACATGAATGAGATGTGGAATAGAAATGTGCTAGAAATTTTAAGTGATATCATGTTTACATAGATGATATTAATTCATATATAGTTGATTTTAGATTTATATTGCATATTTGGCATGAATGTTTTAATGCGGCCACGAGGCTGAAGGAGGTATCCTCTATTTTGTGAGTATATTATATTCACAACAACATCAGGGGAGGGGAGACCAACCACATCGGAATTCAAAAAGAATTCAACTAGGGTCACCATGGCAATGTGTAATTGTGTGCGTGTGTTAGAATTATTTGGTTAGGAGAAAATTGTGACCTAGGGGTCATATGTTGTTTTGTTTTCATTTCCTTTTCTATTATGTTAGTATGTGTTTTTCCTTTAGTATTGATATTCACTTGTTTTATTATTATTATTTTTTTGATTTGCATTTACCCTTTATTATTCATGGGTTGTAGTGTCTTAATTAATCTAATTTGAATTTGTCCTAAAATAATTAAAGATGTGACCTAAAAGGAGTTCATTTATTATAATTGATTTAGTCTTGGATTTTTGTGTTAAGTGTGTTTAAATTTTGAGTGTAACAAACTCTACCCTTCATGGGAAACTCGAATTAGGCCTTAGAGGCCAAATTTGAAAGCTTGTGGGACAAGTCAAACTTGTCCCACACCTCTTCAATGCCAATGCCAACCCTACCTATGGGTTGAGGGGTAAAATTTAGGCTCTTTTAGGTGTTTTGGGGGGGATAAAAAGGTAAAATGTTAATTGTACTTTCTTTCAAATATTTAATTTTTTCCTTTGGGGGAGTGGGCTTAGATGGAGTGTGTAAGGCTCTTGTCATTCCTCCAACCACTTATTAATTGTGCATTGGAATATGAGGTTGACCAAGTAATATGGAGTGCAAAGGAAATGAGGTGGCATCCTACTTGGAGCCACATCATCCCTCCCTCTCCTTTATCTATTTATTGAATTCTTGTTGCTTGTTTTGGGGTTGGATGATCATTTTTAGTGTCTTAAAATTTTGGAGAATGAGAGGATTTTGAGAGAGTTGTGGATTTTTGGAGCTTGTGGATGCTTTATTGATCTTTGTTGGAACTTCATACTTAGAACAATCTCTACCATGGAGAGGTAGGATCTTCACCTTAGTTTAAATTATGTTATTTGTTTTATTGTATGTGTGTATATGTTGTGTTGAATGTTGTTGTCTCCTTGAAATGTTTGTTCGGTGTGGGTAGAATGCCGAAGTTAGGAGTGGGAGGAGAATATGGGGAAATTTTCTTGTAGGGAGGCATAAGAGATCACTTTCTTGTGGAGGGATTTTGGGTTGGGTGTCCCATCTAGTGTGAGAAATGCTTGCATTTCTTCGTGTTCTTATTATGAGGGAGCCATAAGATTTTTGAGGGAGGCATAAGAGTGTATGGAGGTATAAGGGGTAATTTAGGGAGGCATAAGAGTTGGTAGGGGAAATTGTGTTTTGTATTGGAGGCTTTTAGGTGGGAACCCATTTCCATTGGGAGGCATAAATGGCCTCCCCATAGGTCTTATTATTTTGGCTTTCTTGATAAGCCTTGTTATATTATTGTTTATATTGATTTTATTCTTGTTGGGTTTTTGTTGTGATTGTATGTAAATGGAATGAATGTGAAATTATATGTTACATATTGTGGAAGCTAGTAGTTTCCATGAGTTGAGATATTCTCCCATTGTAATGTGGTTGGGGCTCGGGGGCCAATGGAGAGGATGGCTTCTCTCCTCCATTGGGTATCTTGGTTGGGAGGAGAGCGTTGCCTCTCCCCTTATTTTGTTGTGAATCAAGAAAACTATTGGAGGAGCTACCTTGTTTATGTTGAAGCATTGGAGCCTTGTAGATGACAATGTGAAACCACCTTGTATGTTTACCCACCTTGAGTGGAGGAAAAATGTAATATTGCTTTGTATTTTAGCTTCCATTATTGTAAACTTGTTCCCACATTAGGTGGAAAATGTTGTAACAAGATGTTGAAGGAAAGTTATATTGATCTTCATTAGTAAGGTTGTAATGTGGATGGATTTGAAAGTTGAAGGAAAGACAATTTATGTATTCTCCTTTCACTTGGCTTGGAACCTCATATGAGGATGTTGATCTTGTTGAAATGTTAGTAATTCTTACTCTAAAACTTAATGGAAATTTGGTTGAAACCCTCTTGAGGGATGTTGGGAAATTTTACCTTACAAAATATATACATTAAATTCCATTTTGTTGCTTAAAAGAGATGTATTGAAAAAGTGGAATGTTAGTGTATTTTCTCTTCTTGCATTGTTGATGGAAAGACTTAAGTTTTTAGATAGCTTCCAATATGCTAATGAAGTAATTCTAGTTCTAGCTTTATTATGTTCTTCCCCATTTATGAAATTATTGAAAATCCATTTGCAAATTATTAAAGGAAATGAAATCAATCTATTTGAAATCCCATGCAATGTTTATTAAATTGTGTAGAAGGAAATTTTAATGCAAAGACTTTAAACTTGTTAAGTTTATTACCCAATACTCCTTAATGCATAATAAGGAAAACTAATATTTTAAACATTATTCATATTTAAGTAATATTACAACTAATGTATTTACTATTATTAAATCCTATTTATAAAAATATACCATTAATATTTCTTTGTATTAACTAAGTATTTTAATACAAACCGCAGCCAAGAAATAATAGTAAACATATAAGTAGTAGAACCTATGTATGAATATGTATTTTATGCGCTTCCAAGGTCTGCAAAAAAAAATGATCATACAATTGCAAAGTAAACTGTGCTTCTGTATATTCTGATTTGAAACAATTCCACCTCTGTGAGTCTCTCTCCACGAGCTACCTCGTAAGACAGGAAAGGTCTCAGATAGAAGGTCCTTGTAATAGTTTCCTTCGGGTCGCCTTGCCACACCCTCATTGCTCCTTAATCGATTTTGATAAAAGAATCTTGAAGGAGAATCCCAGATTTGAAGTTTCTTTCGTGACTGAATAGATAGCAACATAGTTGGACAACCTGCTGGAGGAAGCGCTCCAAGAAGGATTCTACCATACTATGCAGGCCGCTGCCGTAGACCCTGCCACGGGCACACCTCGCAGGACCCAATGAAAGTGGAGGTAACACGCCATTTTTGCCACCTACAGCTCCACCTAACCACCATCCTCTGTCCACACGGCCAGGGCTGAATAACACATACAATATGCCTTTCCTCTGGTCTGTGGCTTCATCTTTAACCACCATATTGATTCCACGCGGCCAGGACAGTAAAAAATGACAGGGCGACTGTGTAGAGTATAGATTTGCAAAATACAAGTGTAATAAATGAAAAAAAAATCAGGCGGCCCAGTTGGTATAACTTGCACACAAGGGGATGGAGCTTTAATGAATGGCAGGTGGCTATTCAAAGCCACCCACCTCCAATCACTCAAGGAAAAAAAAAATAGAATAACAGAAAATAATAATAAAATCAAGAAAATCTGCCTTTATAAATTCAGTTGTATGGATAGTTTTCAATAGATGAAAGTCTTGGTAAGAGTTTATTTTATTTTATTTTCCTTACACGCGTGTGGAAAAAAAAAAGGAATTCAACCTCCCCCGTTCAAATTCTTCTAAACCGTGTTTTCCTTTTTGCATTAGACCTATACGATACATTAGTGACAGAATTCAACTAAGATGAATTACATTCGGATTTTTTCTTTAATTTCGTTGAATTCCGCTAATTTCACATTTCATGATAATCCTCACTTAAAAAGTCTAGGATAATATATTAAATGGTCAGGTTTTGAACCTACATCATGTGTTTGCAAATGATAGTTTGGCCGTGTTATGGCTATCAGTTGATTCAACACCTATGACCATTCCCGTTGAACTCCGTGACCAAAGTAGTTGGTCCATTCAACCACTTGAAATGACAATTATTATTTTCAAAGAGTGGAATAGAGATTTTTGTGAAGATTATTTTCGTTATAACAATCCAAACCTTAACTTTGATGAAGATGAGACAAAAATAATTTAAAAATAAATAAATTTAGTCGTAGTTTCGGTTATGTGTTGAGTGGAAGCAAGTCTTAGAGCATCGTCATTTTCGCAGCATCACACTTTGGTATCAGAGCCGGGGTTCGAAGCTTGGACCCTTGGGCACACACAGAAAACATGAAATGTGAACATTTAACCTAGTGCAGAGTTGACTTTATATGTATATATATATATATAAAACCACAATGTTGATAATTATAGGAAACAACAAATTTAGAAAACTGGCACAAGACCTAGAACAATGAACTAACTCTCGCCTTGATCTGTGCAGGATGCGCGGATTGGGCGAGGGGTCTCTTCATATAGACCTAGACATACCACCTCCAGAGCAGACCGTAGTAGCCATCCTACCTCAGATCTTACAGACACTCCAGGATGTCAATGCCGCTATACGCGGAGAGCCCTTGGGAGGACGACTTGCAAGACATAGTTTGGAGCCATCAGTAGATGCCTAGGCATCCCTTCAACACAGCAAGGAGCATAGGGAAGAGAACTTCCATGGGGAGTCAGCTAGGGTAGAGTCGCCACAGAGAGGACATGGGGACAGGATCTCGAGACATAGGGACAGGTCTCAGAGCCCTATACAGAGGGAGGTGCATACAGAGAGACCTAGGATCCGTCATACGTCAACTACAGACCATATCAAGGAGATCCTGAAGCTACGACCATCTCACTATTTGGGTGATACAGGCGGTTTTCAGGCTGAGGCCTAGTTGGTGAGCTTGAGCGGATGCTTCAAGCTCTGTCCTTGTACTAGTAACATGAAAGCTCGTGTTGCAATCCATCTTCTGAAAAATGGAGCAGGAGTCTGGTGGAGGACCAAGGAGCAGAAGCTCCATGTGGACTCAGAGACGATTACCTGGGAGCTGTTTGAGGAGCGTTTCAGGAGTAGGTATTTACCCAGGAGATTTATACAACAACGGATAGATGAGTTTCATGACCTCCGTCAGGTATCGATGACAGTAGCTGAGTATGAGAGTCGATTTCTGGACCTACTCCAGTACATCGACTATATGCAGGATGAGGAGGTATGGATTCACAGGTTCATCCGAGGCCTAAACTTGGATTTAGGTGGTGCGGTGCACATTCACTACCCACAGACATTAGCAGAAGCCATGGAGAATGCCTATATTGCAGAGGAGACACGAGGGAAGATGCAGCAGGCTAAAGACAGAGTTCAGAGCCATATCCAGCAGATGCTAGATGGTAGGTCGAAGGGGTCAGTTCCTCCTCCACGGGGTGGATAGAGTTCAAGGAAAGCTTCTTTCAGGCCACCACAACAGCAGCAGCAGGAGCAGACCCGCCCACCTTACCGACCTCCTCAGAGATTTGATGTGCTGAGAGGACGTAGTATGGGGCCTCCTCCTAGGGGTCCCATCAGGACTTAGGGTGCGCCGAGAGCTCAGTCAACAGGAGCTCGTCAGTAGAGACCGTAGCAGTCCATAGCCGGATCGTCAAGATCTGTAGCTCAGTCATCTGGAGTACCAGCTGGAGCTGCTTCCCACTGGAGAGGACCAGGCATCTGTTATGGTTGTGGTGTTGTTAGACATCATTGGAGAGATTGCCCACAGAACCCTAACAAGGGTAAGACGCAGAGCTCAAAGCCTACTGTTGGAGATATGGCATAGAGTCATCAGATCTACGCAGTGGTCGAGAACTGCCAGGATGAGCATCAGAGTACTGTGATTGAGACGACAGGTAGTATTGGTGGTATTTCCACCTCTATATTATTTGATTCTGGTTCTTCTGATTCTTTTATTGCACCATCCTTAATAGAGCATTGTAGGCTGGTGGCAGTTAGGCAAGGACGTAGTTGGGACATTGAGATGGCTTCTAGAGCCAAAGTTTCAGTAGACTCCTTAGTTAAGGAGTGTGTAGTGGATTTGGGACCCTTCACCACTACTTTTGATCTTCGGATCCTTCCATTAGGATCTTATGGCATCATTTTAGGCATGGATTGGTTGTCTGCTCACAGAGCTAGAGTGGATTGTTACCATAAGACTATTGCTTGCATAGATGAACTTGGATTAGAGTCAATAATATCAGGAGTTAGGAGGGCTGTATCCATTCGCACCATCTCCGCTATGCAGCTTAAGTGGTGTGCGCGACAAGGTTGTCAGATGTTTGCTATTACGGTCAATGACAGATTAGAGGATGAGTCAAGAGGACCTTACCTCGATGACCATCCCATCTTATTAGAGTTTCCTGATGTGTTCCCAGGGGAGCTACCGGGATTACCTCCCCCACGTGAGATCGACTTCCATATAGATCTAGTTCTGGGCGCAGAGCCTATCTCACGAGCACCCTATCGGATGACTACTCCTGAGTTATGTGAGCTCAAGTTGTAGCTTGAGGGCCTTCTAGAGAAAGGCCTAATCCATCCTAGTGTATCCCCTTGGGGTGCACCAGTGATCTTCGTAAAGAAGAAGGATGGATCTCTTCGGTTGTGTATTGACTACCATAAGCTGAATAAAGTAACGATCAAGAATCGTTACCCCCTTCCATGCATTGATGATTTATTTGATCAGATGAAGGGGGCTACAGTTTTCTCTAAGATAGATCTTAAGTTAAGGTACCATCAGCTCAGGATTGCGGAGACGGATATTCACAAGACAGCATTCCGTATGAGATATGGCCACTACGAGTTCACAGTGGTACCTTTCGGTTTTTACGAATGCCCCCGCAGTGTTTATGAGTTTGATGAATGGGGTATTTAGGACCTTCCTTGATCGCTTCGTGCTCATATTCCTTGATGGCATTCTGATTTACTCACGCACATGCGAGGAGCATGAGGAGCACCTTCACCAGGTTCTTCAGTGTCTTCGCGAACAGCGCCTTTATGGGAACTTGGAGAAGTGTGCATTTTTTCAGCCTGAGGTGTAGTATTTGGGCCACATCATTTCTGGGGAAGGTATCGCAGTCGATCCTTCCAAGATTCGAGCCATTATGGACTTGCAAGAACCCACTAGTATGACCGAGGTGCGTAGCTTCATGGGTCTAGCAGGGTATTACAGGAGGTTTGTTTAGGATTTTTCTCGGATTACGCACCCCATCACTTCCCTTTAGCGGAAAGGGAAGAAGTTTTTATGGTCAGATAGATGTGAGCAGGCCTTTAGTACACTGAAGGAATGCCTCACGAGAGCACCTATTCTTGCAGTGCCAGATCCTCAGGGTGAGTTCTACGTTTGCACAGATGCTTCCTTGGTAGGACTTGGAGGTGTGTTAATGCAAGAGGGTAGAGTAGTTGCCTTTGAGTCTCAAAAACTCAAAGATTATGAGCTCAATTATCCGACCCATGACCTTGAGCTTGCAGCAGTGGTACATGCCTTAGTGCGGTGGAGGCATTTTCTTCTTAGCCGGAGATTTACACTCAGGACTGATCACTTGAGTCTTCACCACCTCTTCACGCAGCCCAATCTCAACACTCGTCAGCGGCGTTGGATGGAATTACTCTGTGAGTATGACATGGAGATAGAGCATGTGAAAGGGAAGGAGAATGTGGTTGCAGATTCCTTGAGTAGGCGGAGACATGTGGCTATGGCCACCTCAATGGGCACAGATTTGAGGAGTAGGATATTGCAGCAGCTTCCTCGGGATAGTTTCTACCTTGCAGCCAGAGTAGAGATTGAGTCTCAGAGACCCCTTAAGGGGAGATTTGATGGATTTTCATTAGAGGCAGATGGTCTTCTCAGACACAGAGGTCGGATATATGTTCCTTTAGACAGAGGCTTGAGACATGACATTTTGACAGAGGCTCATCATGCACCTTATTCAGCCCATCCGGGGGTGAAGAAGATGCACGCCACCCTGAGACAGTTGTATTTTTGGAGAGGACTTCGGAGAGACGTAGCTTTCTTTGTGTCATGCTGTTTAGAGTGCCAGAGAGTGAAGGCCGAACATCAGCATCCAGCTGGCCTTCTCTATCCTCACGCCATACTGGAGTGGAAGTGGGACATCATTTCCATGGACTTCATCGTTGGATTACCTACGTCGAGATACCATCATGACACCATCATGGTCACGGTGGATAAATTGAATAAGGTAGCTCATTTTTCTCCGGTGAAGACCACCTATATAGCAAGTGATGTGGCACGAGTATACCTTGATGAGATTGTTAGATTATATGGGATTCCGCGGAAGATCATTTGCGACCGTGACCCTTTGTACACCTCCCATTTCTAGACCACCATGCAGTATGCCCTCGGGACGAGGATTAATTTCAACACAGCTTATCACCCTGAGACAGATGGACAGACAGAGAGGGTGAATCAGATTTTGGAGGATATGCTCAGGATGTACGTGATGGATCATCAGTCGAGATGGGAGGAGTATCTATATTTGGTGGATTTTGCCTACAATAATAGTTTCCAGAGTTCTATAGGCATGGCTCCTTTTCAGGAATTATATGGTAGAGAGTGCAGGACACCTCTTAGTTGGGATAGGATTGAGGACAGGGTTTCCCTTGGGCCAGAATTATTACAGGACATGGAGTAGCAGGTTACCTTGATCAGACAAAGATTGCAGGAGGCGCAGGATAGACAGAAAAAGTATATAGACCAGCATAGGACAGATCGTAGTTTTGAGGTAGGCACGAGGTGTTTCTTCGTGTCAGACCACATAAGAGCCCTATCCGTTATGGAAAAGGTTCTAAACTTGCTCCTAGGTTTGTGGGTCCCTTTCAAATCTTGGAGCGCCTTGGCCCCTTGGCCTATCGTCTAGCATTGCCACCTAGCTTATCTCATGTCCATGATGTGTTTCACGTTTCTGTGCTTAGGAGATATATTTTTGATCCTTCTCATGTGCTAGATTGGACCACATTGCAGGTGCACGATCAGGGGTAAGTGATGGCGGAGCCCTTACAGATTATAGAGCGCAAAACCCTAGGCCTTCGCGGCAGAGAGATTGATCAGGTTCAGGTCCAAAGGGACATGTATGATGAGACTGCAGCTACTTGGGAGGATGCTACTTTACTACGAGGAAAGTTTCCACACCTTTTCCAGTGACTTCCAGGAGGAAGTCGAGTCTAAGGGGAGGGGGATGTAGTGCCCACTTCCCTTCAACACCATTTTGTTTTGTTGTTTTCGAGACTGATTACTTCACTTATGGATTATTATGGCTTCTTGATTTAGGATGCTAGCAGATATCATAGACATTGGACTGTTATTGATTTGATCTTTATATGATGCTTATGGTTTACTGGTGGACATTTGATGACGATATTTGTATACTTTTGATAGGGTTATTTATCTTTAATTATGACATCTGATATGTTTAATCATATGGAGTAGAACTTGATAATTGGACTCATGTGATGATCGTTTTGATATAAATGTAATGTGGAATAGAAATGTGCTAGAAAGTGTAACTGATATCATACTTGCATAAATGATAGTAAATCATGTGTCGTTTATTTTAGATTATATTGTATATTTGGCATGAATGTTTTAATGCGGCCAACAGGCCGAAGGAGGTATTCTCTGTTCTAAAGGTATATTATATTCACAACAATATTGGGGAGTGGAGACCAACCACATCAGAATTCGAGAAGAATCCAGCTAGGTCACCATGGCAACAAGTAATTGTGTGTTTGTTAGAATTATTTGGTTAGGAGAAAATTGTGACCTAGGGGTCATGTATTGTTTGTTTTAATTTTCTCTCTTTGATTATGTTAGTATGTGTTTTCTTTTAGTAGTGAAATTTTACTTGTTTTATTAGTTAGATTTTTGGAATTGTGTTTACCCCTTTATTAGTCATGGGTTGTAGTGTCTTAATTAAGCTAATTTAAATTTTTCCTAAACTAATTAAAGATGGGACTAAAAGGAGTTCATTTATTAGGCTTGATTTACTCTTGGTTTTTGTGTTGAGTGAAGTGTGTTTGAGTTTTGAGTGTAGCACACTCTATCCTTCATGGGAAACTCGAATTTGACCTTAGAGGCCAAATTTGGAAGCTTGTGGGACAAGTCAAACTTGTCTCACACCTCTTAAATGCCCATGCCAACCCTACCTATGGGCTGGGGGGTCAAATTTAGGCTCTTTTTAGGTGCTTTGGGAAGTTAAAAAGGTAAAATGTTAATTGCACTTTCTTTCAAATATTTAATTTTTTCCTTTGGGGGAGTGGGCTTAGATGGAGTGTGTAAGATTCTTGTCATTCCTCCAACCACTTATTAATTGTACATTGGAATTTGATGTTGACCAAATGATGTGGAGTGGGGAGGAGAATGAGGTGGCATCCTACTTGGAGCCACGTCACCCCTCCCTCTCCTTTCTCTATTTATTTGAATCCTCTTGTTGCTTGTTTTGAGGGTTGGATGATTCATTCTTAGTCTCTTGTATATTTGGAGAGTAGAGGATTTGGAAAGAGTTTGTGGATTTTTGGAGCTTGTTGATACTTGTGGGAATTTTGTGGGAGCTTTGTGGATGCTTGCTTTATCTTTGGAGAACATTGGAGACTTCATACTTGGAACAAGCTCTACCATGGAAATGTAGGAGCTTCACCTTAGTTTAAATTATTGTATGTGTGCATATGTTGTGTTGCATGTTGTTATCTCTTTGAAATGCTTGTTGGGTGTGGGTAGAATGCCTAAGTTGGGAGTGGGAGGAGACTATGGGGATTTTTCTTTTAGGGAGGCATAAGAGATCACTTTCTTGTGGAGGTAGTTTGGGTTGGGTGCCCCATCTAGTATGAGGAATACTTCCATTTTCTTCTGTGTTCTTACTTATGAGGGAGCCACAAGAGTTTTTTGAGGGAGGCATAAGAGTGGATGAAGCGATAAAGGGTACTTGAGGGAGGAATAAGATTTGATTGGGGAAATTTTATTTTGCATTAGAGGCTTTTAGGTGGGCACCCATTCCCACTGGGAGGCATAAGTGGCCTCCCCATGGGTCTTACTCATTTGGATTTCTTGATAAGCCTTGTGACTCGTGTTGCTTTGTTGGTTTCCTTCTTGTTGAGTTGTTGATGTCTCTTGTATTGTAGGATTATGGATTGAATGTGAAATGTATATGTTTAGTATTGTGGAAGCTAGCAGTTGCCATGAGTTGAGATATTCTCCCATTGTGATGTGGTTGGGGCTCGGGGGCTAATGGGGAGGATGTCTTCTCCTCTCCATTGGGTATTTTGGTTGGGTGGAGAGCGTTTCCTCTCCCGCTTATTTTGTTGTGAATCAAGAAAACTATGGAGGAGCCACCTTGTTGATAGTTGGAGCATTGGAACATTGTTGATGACAATGTGAAACCACCATGTATTTACCCACCTTGAGTGGAGGAAAAATGTAATATTGCTTTGTATTTTAGCTTCCAATATTGTAAATTTGTTTCCACATGAAGTAGAAAGTGTTGTAACAAGATGTTGAAGGAAAGTTGTTTTGAACTTCATTAGTAAGGTTGTAATGTAGATGGAATCAAAAGTTGAAAGGAAGACAATCTATTTATTCTCCTTCTTACTTGGCTTGGAACCTCTTATGAATAGGTTGATCTCATTGAAATGCTAGTAGTTCTTGCTTTAAAACTTAATGGAAAGATTGTTGAACACCTCTTGAGGAAAGTTGGGAATTTACAAAAATATATATATATATTAAATCCCATTTTGTTACTCAAAAGAGATGTATTGAAAAAGTGGAATGTTAGTGTATTTTCTCTTCTTTCATTGTTGATGGAAAGACTTAAGTTTTTAGATAGCTTCCAATATGCCAATGAAGTAATTCTAGTTCTAGCTTTATTATGTTCTTCCCCATTTATGAAATTATTGAAAATCCATTTGCAAATTATTAAAGGAAATGAAATCAACCTATTTGAAATCCCATGCAATGTTTATTAAATTGTGTAGAAGGAAATTTTAATGCAAAGAATTTAAACTTGTTAAGTTTATTACCCAATACTCCTTAATGCATAATAAGGAAAACTAATATTTTAAAAATTATTCATATTTAATTAATATTACAACTAATGTATTTATTATTATTAAATCCTATTTATAACAATATACCATTAATATTTCTTTGTATTAACTAAGTGTTTTAATACAAACCGCAGCCAAGAAATAATAGTAAACATATAAGCAGTAGAACCTACGTATGTATATGTATTTTATGCGCTTCCAAGGTCTACAAATAAAAAACGATCATACAATTGCAAAGTAAACTGTACTTCTGTATATTCTGATTTGAAACATATCCACCTCTGTGAGTCTCTCTCCATGAGCTACGTCATAAGACAGGAAAGGTCTCAGATAGAAGATCCTTGTAATAGTTCCCTTCGGGTCACCTCGCCACACCCTCACTGCTCCTTAATCGATTTTGGTAAAAGACTCTTGAAGGCGAATCTCGGATTTGAAGTTGCTTTTGTGACTGAACAGATAGCAACATAGTTGGACAACCTGCTGGAGGAAGTGCTCCAAGAAGGCTTCTGCCATACTGTGCAGGCCGCTGCCGTAGACCCTGCCACGGGCACACCTCGCAGCACCCAATGAAAGTGGAGGTAACACGCCATTTTCACCACCTGTAGCTCCACGTAACCACCATCCTTTGTCCACACGGCCAGGGCTGAATAGCAAAGACAATACGCCTTTCCTCTAGTCCGTGGCTTCATCTTTAACCACCATATTGATTCCACGTGGCCAGGACAGTAAAAAATGACAGGGCGACTGTGTAGAGTATAGATTTGCAAAATACAAGTGTAATAAATGACAAAAAAATCAGGCGGCCCAGTTGGTATAACTTGCATGCAAGGGGATGGAGCTTTTATGAATGGCAGGTGGCTATTCAAAGCCACCCACCTCCAATCACTCAAGGAAAAAATAATAATAATAGAATAACAGAAAATAATAATAAAATCAAGAAAATATGCCTTTATAAATTCAGTTGTATCGATAGTTTTCAATAGATGGAAGTCTTGGTAAGAGTTTATTTTATTTTATTTTCCTTACACGTGTGTGGAAAAAAAAAAGGAATTCAACCTCCCCCGTTCAAATTCTTCTAAACCGTGTTTTCCTTTTTTGCATTATACCTATACAATACATTAGTGAAAGAATTCAACTAAGATGAATTACATTCAGAATTTTTCTTTAATTTCGCTGAATTCCGCTAATTTCACATTTCATGATAATCCTCAGTTAAAAAGTCTAGGATAATATATTCAATGATCATGTTTTGAACCTATGTCACGTGTTTGCAAATGATAGTTTGGGCATGTTATGGATGTTGGTTGATTCAACACCTATGACCATTCCCGTCGAACTCCGTGACCAAAGTAGTTGGTCCATTCAACCACTTGAAATGAAAATTGCTATTTTCAAAGAGTGGAATAGAGATTTTTGTGAAGAGTATTTTCGTTATAACAATCCAAACCTTAACTTTGATGAAGATGAGACAAAAATAATTTTTTTAAAAAAAATTATTCGTAGTTTTGGTTATGTGTTTAGTGGAAGCAAGTCTTAGAGCGTCGTAATTTTCGCGGCTTCACACCTATGTCTTTGGATTCAATCGCGTCAAGGTTTTTGTAAGTGTACAAGCATTGACAGGGTTTGAGATTGTTGACGACACTTTCCTCTATTGATGAATCTGATGAACCTTGAATGACTCTGTGTTGATCATGTGCATTATTTCATCTCCTTTTCTTTCAGAATGTTTTCAAATAGTTTTTCTTGTTCCTATTGTAATCTTATGTTAAAATATCTCTGAGTCACACAAGATCTCATATGTGTGTTAGTATTGTTGTAGTTGGAATTTCATTATGAGAAGATCCTTCATCTGATAATGAAATACACAATTTAAAATTTCTTTTCTCTCACTATGTTGATAGATATTTTTTACAAGCCTATGAGTGTATCTGAGGCGTGATAAACCAAGGATTTCTAGCATTTAATTGAGTCTTTAGCATGAGCCATTGTGTTGAATTCTCTAAGAGTCTATGAAACTGTGCATATCTGGGCCTCAATTGATGCACACCTTCTAGATGAAGGAATATCTTGATTTTTCTTAACAATTTTGTTTGTGAGTTTCCCAATATTTGTAAAGGCTCTCAAAGATCTGGTATAATCCGCTCTATCTTTCTTAACTTCCCACCAATAAATTTCTCAAATGACGAATCCTACACGAACTACACCTGTTTGTACTGTGTATCCACAAATGAACAACTTCCAGTGCCAAAGTATGTAGGGACAATCAGGAATTAATTATTTTCTTTAGTAACCCAAACCTTTGTCTAGGAAACATCTCCACTCTCTAGTGTGACAACTAGTGAGAGTTAGGTTGTGTTATATTGATCATATTTCCTCAAGGTTCTCATGAAAATTGTGTAAAGAAGTATCTCTTTATGTCCTTCGCCAACATGGGTTACAGAACGGTTCCTCTCACCCTAGTTGAAGGCACTACCTAATGCAGTGAGGGTAGATCAAACCCTCAGTGAGGTGTTATCCACTTCTCCAACACCTGAGTGGCAAACAGTCATCTGAATCCCATCCCCAACTACAAAAGCACTCATATCATGGTTCGTCTGTCTTTAAGCATTTTGCCAGTTTCGAGATGTTGCTCGGCCCCACGGGAGAATGAATTTGGATACCAAAACAACCCACGAAAGAAAACATGTAGCATGAAAACTTTTGTTTAGGGTGTAACAATTGAAAATCTGGAATTGAGTTCAAAATCAAAGAAAAAAATAATGGAGACCTCAAAATGTTGAAGGAAAAATAAATTTTGTTGAGGTCGTAAACTTCCAATGTAAAACCAAATACATTAATATTAGAGGCGATAAAGGGAGGAGACCTATGATGAGCCTACAACAAATAAATCCTCCAAATCCCACCATGTAAAGTATGCCATTCAATTTTCCTCATGATGTTAAAAGGAAACAGAGACACTTACGCCACTGCACAACGATAGTCGTACACAAGTTTGCATATACGTGTACTAAACCTTTCTACCAGATATTCGACGATATTTTTTTGTATCATTTCTTTTCCTTCTAAATGTTTCTAATGAAATTGGTTGAAAAATAGTTTTGTTTTTCACCAATGTTTATTTTTAACCTTTTCTTAATTAATGAATAACTTGTATCTTAGAAACAAGTCAAACCCCATGAGGGAAGACCCATGACAAGCCTACAACCAATAAATCCTCCCATACCCACCATGTGCAACATGTTATTTGTTATTCCTCATAATGTGAAAAAGAAATCAATCCAACTACATCACTTCATAATGGTATTCATATGCAATTTTAATATGTAAGTATAATTGAACCATTCCACTAGTTGTTTAATTCTACATTTTCTATATTTATTTTTCATCTTCTAAATGTTGCAAATGATACTAGTCGAAAAACACATTGTGTTTCTCACCAGTGTGTGTAGTTCATCGTGTTTACACTTATGAATGCCCTCTATTTTGGTTGTATCTTACAAATAGTTCATCCCAACCAAGGGGAGAATAGTGATGAGTATGCAACCAATGTATCCTCCAAAACCCACCAAATAGAACATGTTATTCATTATTCCTCCTAATGTTAAAAAGAAATGGAGATGCCTATATCATTGTGCAATGTTAGTCATATGCAATTTTTTATGGAAGTGTAACTGAACCACTCCACAAGCTATTTAACAATACATTGCCCATATTGTTTCTAGTCTTCTAAATGTTGTAAACAATATTGGTCAAAAAACACAATGTGTTTTCACATTTTTGTACTTATGAATTCCCTCTATTTTTCTATTATATTACAAATAAGTCAATCCCCATGAGGGGAGAGCCATGATGAGCTTTCAACTAATAAATCCTCCCAAACCCACCAAATATACCATGTCATTTGTTATTCCTAATGAAGTTAAAAATAAACCAAGGACAACTATGCCACTGCACAATGATGGGTGTCATCATTCCCTTCATTTAATCAACTTCTTGTTGATGTCATATCAAACTAGGAGTGTGTCTAAAGCTATATGCAACAAGAGTACTTTAACCGATCTAGTAGTTGATTGTACCTATTTTTTTATTTTATGGGGGATCTCTTTAATGTCTTAAGGACTTCTTGGTAAAACCCTATTCAAATAAAACATGAAAACTTGTTGAAAGTAAAACACACTGAAAGTTTTGCTGAAAGGAAACACACTTGGCTGTTGGAAAATAAACACACTTTCTTATGAAAGTAAACACACTTGGTTTTGGAAATAAACACACTCAATTTAGAATGCTTGAAAATAATTGGAAGAAATGTAAAAATTTATCTAAACACCCGCGGGAACAAGTATACAACAGAGTTTAACTCAAAGAACTAAAACAATACAGAATTAACATATCTAAGCTATTTCCTGAAGAAATATAAACACCAAATAAATGAATATCCTGGTCCATGGGGGAGTGGGCCCTTGCTCCTCCTTCAATTAGGATTTAACAACTCAGAATTCTCTCAAATCATAATGGCTAGTTTAGTGATAAAACATTCAGTATTACAAAACGTACTGGATCTGAGTACTTAGTCTATTTATTTTCTCTTTTTTATTTCTATCTCATTCTATATCTCTATATCTCTTTATTTACTGCAGGTCTTCTTTTATATACATTTTACAATCACAATTGTCTCAATGATTCTGATGAAATCAAATCATGCCCAGAATAGATGTTGAGTCGGATGGCGGTTGATCAGATAGATGTTGGATAACTCTCCCTAGATCTACATTCATAAATCTTCTCGTCCTTCATGATTGAAAGGGTCGTAGATGCAAAATCTCTGGATGTGGTTTAAAATAGATAACTCCCAACAGTTCTGGAACTTTGGAGAAGTTCCATAACCATAAGAAATTGTTAAGAACCAAAACTTGTGAGAGTTCCGGAGCTGTCCCAAGGAGTTCCAGAACTAAGTTTGAAAATTCCGAAACTAAATACTGGAGTTCCGGAACTAAGTCCAAAAGTTCTGGAACTAAATAATGACTATGTGATGGATTTCTGGAACTAGCTTGAAAGTTTCAGGACTAAGCTGTGTAGGAACAAACGCTATTAAAAACATGTTGAACGCCACCTGCTTCATTTCCTTGATTGATTAGACCTGCTTTATTAGAAAATTGAATTTAAACACACACTACATCATTAATTTCATATCTTTTAATATTATGATCATAATCAATCAAAAGATAGACATTTACATCCTAACTCATATCAGATCAACTAAAAGTCACACAATGCAATAAAACTTAATCAGAAGGAGAGTAAGATGAGATCATATTTTATACATTAATCGGACATATTTTGGCCTCACCATTCCCCCCAAACTTACTTGTTTGTAAGTCCCTTTACAAACTTATTCTTCAAAAGTGGGATCATATATTCTGTATTCAAGTTGATTGCTCAGATCAAAATGGCTGAAATTGGATTTTCCGATGCTTAAGCTTAGATGTATTGTACCTAGATCCTCTTTCTATTTCCCTCTCCCACTTTTCAAATTTAGCAGGTTCTTGAGGTTCTCAATTTTTCCAAGGAGACATGGGGGTGAGAATTAGAGGGGGCCTTGTTCGCATTCCCATCCATATTTGCCCGTAGGTTTCATTGACTTGTGGAATTATTGTTTATAATGCCTTAGCCCTCTCTAAACTCTAGGTCAGATTTGTAGGGGAAATAACTTCCCTTCTTTTCAAAGAAATAGTAAGGAGTTCCCACCTCTTTGAGCATCCTTCATAAATATCTTCAAATTTTTCCTCGTAGGACGTGAAGGCATCAATACTCTTTTCCAGAATGGCAGGATAATGTGTCTTGAATCTCCTATTAAAGGAACGAGTTCCAAAATGTGTGAGGAAGGCAGAAGATTTACCATAATGAGATCTCATACAAAGGCCTATTGAGTTGGCTTTCAATAAAGATTCAGATTCCCTTTCCTTACATGTAATTCAGATTCTGTTGAGTGAGCTCTCATTAGAAAGTTACTTGAAAAGTCTAAGTAGGGGAAGACCCAGTGGAAGCCTCCACTTGTATTCATGGTGCAACATTGAGATGGTGCCCAAGAGTGGAGACCCTAAACAAGGGCGGGCTCACCATGTTTCCTAGGCCTTAGAAAATTGCTTTGAAAATTTTTAGTACAAAGCGGAGTCAGTCGGAAGACTCCACATGTCTCCCTATTGTAATTTTTAAGGTGGGACCGTTTGAGGCGGATTCTCAAATGAGCCCTAGCACTCCACGTGTCCATGGCTAGCCAAAAATATACTAGTTGCATGAAAAAATTGTCTAAGTCTTGGCAAAGTAGTGGGCACCTCCATGTGTCCCCCCAGTGTAACTCCAAGGCCAAACGAAAAGGTGAATTTTCAAATGAGCGTCGTTTCTCCATGTGGAAAAATTTTGGGTTGAAGTAAGCCTTATTTTTTTTAAAGTGCCTGGCTGAGCCACATCAAACCAAAAACGGCCACGTTTCCACTGATGTTGAGATGTAAATTTGATCAGGAAAATTACACCCGTCAAACCGTAAAATGCATGAAAATTACCATTTGAGCTCCGGAAATGAAAGTTTCTTCAAGGACAAAGAATTTTGAAATGTTATAAGGGTCAAATATGATCCTCCGAGCTACATCCAATCACGATTACCTAAGGTATTTGGGACAAAAATGGCAGGGACAACAAAACGTGATTGTGGAAAAAAAAAATGGACAGAGGAACAAAACGTGACTGTGGAAAATAGAAGGAAAGGAAAAACCTGAGTTTTACGCCCAAGTTACAGACTCGTTTAGATAGACAGAGGAATGAAAAAAAAAATTTTGGACCTGTAAGTGATCCTTGACCAAAGAAGGCACTGATCATAGAAACCAAATGTAGGAAAGGATTATTCAAGCACTAACATAGGGATATATAAAACATGAAAGACACCACAAATTGAGGAATTTCAATGACAAACGGGGTCAAAACTAATTTGAGCACCAACAAAGCCACTGACACCTCCCTAGAGTCCATAACAGTGCAGTTCCTGTAACATGTTGTCACTTTGATATCTAATTTTTTCATGATCTCTAGAGGAATAACATTGCTTGATGCTCCAAAATTAAACATACAATTATGTAACACCCTGTCCCTAATAATCAGAGTAGTGAAAAATGGATCTACATTTAGCTTGGACTCAACCAAGGATGTTCCCAAATATACTTCAGGTGGCTCACCTAGTTCTTCCAATACTTGGGGATTTTCCAACTCTGCAATGGTAAGAGGATTATCAAAATTTATTTATATTTCTGCCCTTGGGTAATCTTTTCTTATTTCGATCGCAAATAATAAAAGGCCCTTTTATTGTACTCAAGAATCCTAAGTATCTCAACAATTGGAACTGAAATATTGATCTGACTCAAGAGTTGGGAAATGCCATAAGGAACGTATTTGGGCAAGGCATCATTTGGAGGAATAATGACAAACTCATTTAATAACAAAATATTTTTCATGGTCTGAGCATGGATAGGGATACAATTTCTGTTTGGGGAAACAAGGCCTTTTCCATATGTATCTTTCTTAGGGGTTTTTTGTGAGATATTCGTGAGAAATGGATTTTTTGGTTTTACCTGAGTCCTACACCTTTGAAAACTTTACTCCTAGTGTTATATTTTTTTCTTAGGAAACCACAACATTCATTAACAACTACCTATCCTCCTCAGAAGAGATTCCTCCATTATAGTTTTTAATCATTAATACCCTTAAGTATTAAAAATAATTATTAGGAATTTCAAAAGCTTGTACCATATCTATTTCAACAGCATGAGAGGGAGGTAAGGGTAATACCTAGTGGATGAAATCCCATAAATCTGCAGTAGTTCTGGCACTGATTAATTCAGTTGAAGTTGCTCCTTGTCGTTGACTTGTAGAGCACCCCATCATGCACACATCATCATTAGTTTCATCATCAACTTTCTCAACTTCTTTGTCTTCATCACATGAGGCATGTGGTAGGAAACATCTGTCACACCTCTGAATTTCATTGGCTTCTTCCACAACAGCAACTCTTGCAGCTAAAGGATCAAGAACCAATTTGTTTTCCCTGAGTTGGGGCTGTCTATTTCCTGATCCCACAAGTCCTTTGCCTCTATCATAAAATTTTTGATCAGCTCTGGGATGATTTGAAAATCTTTCTTGACCTTGTGCTTTATGCTTACCTTGGGAAATTTTTCCAATCCCCTTCTCTGCCCTTACCAATTTATAGGATATTTCCTTGACAACTTCGACCAATATTTTCACAACCTCTTCTAGATCCGTAGACTTACTTGACTGAGGATTCTGTGGATTGATGAGATTGGTACCTTCCCTCTTTCGATGTTTACCAACTGCTTTAATATTGTTTTCAATATGCAAATCCGTTATGAAGTTCTGCATCAATTTTGCTAGGTTCTTATCCCTCAAATAATAGGTAACCTTCTTATCAAAAGTATCAGAATATTTTATTAAACAAGAAATAGATCACTTGGCCTCAAGATCACAGGTAACCTATTGAGGGCCTTATTGAGTTTTATATTGAAATTATTAATAGATTCATTTGGATTCTTTATAATATTTTCAAAATCTGATAAAAAAAACCTAGGGTCTGTTTTACCTCCATACTGCAATCTAAAATAATTTTTCATTCCTTTCCATGAATGAATGGAGTTTTCTGGAAAAGATTTATACAATTCCTGTGCATCCTTGTCTGATAGTATGATTAAAGAACTTTCTGTACACATCCTCAAATTCAATCTCAAAGTCTTCCATCATATTGACAAAAATATTTAAGTGTTGATCAGTAGTAATGCATTATTTCCTTCATATTGAGGAAGTCTATTTCTAACATCTTAGGGGCACAACATTTGGATATCCAGCCATACCTCTAAAATCTATAGGACCAAAAGTGTTCACAACAAAAAGAGGTCTGAGTGGGGACTGGGCCATATTGTTTCTGGGGAGGTGATCTTACAGGAGAAACAAAATGATTAGGAGTGAGGGGTCTATGAGGCACAAGAATGTAATTCTCAAAATTAATATTCTCTAAAAACTTTGTTTCTTGGAAGATCGTATCAGCTTTGGAGAACACAGGGACAGAATGAGACACAAATTTTTCAAATACAAAAGAAGGCACCTCTCTAGATGGAGAATTTAGATCTACAAATAGACTACCTGATCTAGAAGCACTTTAGGAAATATGGAAATCTTCAATGACAGGCTGATCAGTTTCCACAATTTGTAAATCCTTTCTTGAATTCTGATCTCCAACAACTTTCTAGATTCTTCTTCCTTCGGAATGTGTCTTTCCCAATTCTGGAAACAACCTTCTAGTAGGGTCTTCAATAAAGAGAGATCTTCTTCCTTCCACCTCTATAGAGATTAGTGATAAATTTCAATTAACAGAGGTTAAAACACTAGCATTTGTCAAAAGTTAATTGAAAACGAAGTTTCCACTAAGGATTTTCACATTAATTATTCAAATGCACCAAAATTGGTCTGTCAAATGTTTTTCAAGACTAAATTCATGCAAATATTCATAGATCTGACATTCCTTTATCTATATTTAACATTGGTGATGTAAAATTAGTGCAAAAACCAACAAAAACTAGAAATATTACACGTAGGACTTGTAACTTTGCTCGATTCTTGCAAATTGGGACACAGGATGATGTTTCAAGAACTTATTTGCACTTAGAGTGTGTAAGAAAAGTTACCAGGGACAAATATAAGAAGGCCCTTGAAGATCCCTGGTAATGGTATCATTCAGGTGTTATTGCCTCACAAATAAATCTTGGAGCTCAAATAATCCCCTGCAATGGTGCCAATCTTGTGTTATTGCTACACAAATAAATCTCAGAGCTCAAATAATCCCTGGAAACACAAATCAGATCCCCCGAAATGGTGTCATTCAGGTGTTGGTATCCAAGTTGATTCTCCCTTGGAAACCAAGTAACATCACAAATTTAACAAGACACTCAGAGACAGATAAATCATATTATAAGTCATTTTATAGATGGGGAGGGGATTAATTCCGATTATTTGTCACTTGGGCATCGGAGAAATGGATAGCACCTTTATTAAGTATTTGATCTATCCTCACTATTTTAGGCCATACCTTTCAACCAGGGTGAGAGGACCCGTTTTGTAACCTCTGTCGGTTAATGAGAATGAATAAATCCTTATTTGCATAGATTTGAAAGGAGACCCTGAGAAAATATGATCAATGCACCACAATTTAACTCTCACGAGTTGTCACTTCTAAAGAATGGTGATATTTTCTAAATAGGGTTAAAGGTTAATACAGACATTATGGAATCCTGATTGCTTCTGCATATTTTGGTAGTAAAATTTATTCATTTGTGGACACACAGGGCAAACAGGGGTAGTTCAGGTAGGATTCATTATTTTTTAATAATGTTTGGTGGGAGATTAAGCAGGATAAACTTGATTTTTCCAGATCTTTGAGAAACTTCACAACAATTGGAAAACTAAATAATAGAAAGCTTCAGAAAAGCTAAAATATTCCTTCAACCAGAAGTTTTACATCAATGGAGGACCATATTTTAACGGTTTCACATAATCTCCAAGAATTTAACACAAAGGCTTGAGCTAAATACTCAATTAAACATTAAAGACCCCTGGTTCCTCACACCTAAGATACACTCAAAGGCTTACAAAAATTATTTATCAACAAATGACAGTGAAGTGATTTTAAATTTTTTATCTCATTATAGGATGAAGGCTCTTCTCGTAATGAAATTACAAATGCCATAAAACTATCACATGGACAAGATCTTGTGTGATTCGGAGGGAATTTAACACAAGATTACAATGGAACAAGAAAAACTGCTTGCACCTATTCTGAAATAAAGCAGACACTAATTTTCCCAAAGATTGACACAAATTATTTAGAAGTTGATTAGATTTATCAGAAGGGGAAAGTTTCTTTGAATGGTCCTAGAGCTTGTCAATGGTTGTACACTTGCAACCAACTTGACGCGATTGAAATCTAAAACATAGGAAATTAACAGGTTTCTCAGATGGTCTCTCAGGAAGATGGGAATTCTCAAATTTTCTCTTAAGAATTCAACCCCCGACCCTTTGCAAGATTATCCTCATTACATTTATACATTTTACTCACTCACTCATCCCAAATTTCCTCCTCAAAAATAAGAATATTTGAGGAATCAATTGTTTGTTACCAATTTGTCTCAGAAAGTGATGTTTAATAAATTTACACCCGCAGCTGTTAGGTGGTCAAATCATGAACTGATCACATTTCTAAGACCCTTGACTAATGACTAGGATGTCATCCCACAAGTTTTTGACAGTCCTTCTAATCATTATTTTATTTTGTCATGTGAGATTCCCCGTTTTAATCATTTTCCAGTGGCTTTGTATACCTGGATCTGATAGGAAATCCTTTTCACCCTCAAGGCAACACCTTTTTCATCCTTTGCACCTGCAACCTCCATCATTTCATCCTTTTCCCATTCCTTCCTCTGCAACTCTTCTCTACATCCACCTTCTCTGGTAATTCATGTTTTTGCAAGTCAGAGAAATTCCAACTTTAAAATATCAACCTTTACAATCCTTGACTCATAAATTAAGCTCTAAATCCATTCAATTTTAATTTGCAGAAAAAAACGACAAGAAATTTCATCAAAAAATGATGAAAAACAATGCGTATTCACATCTCCAAGAGTCTTGGAGCAAAAAATGGCAGCAAAATCAGATGTAATGCATAGCAATCGTCGATTCTCCCCTTTCTCAACTTTAGATTAGAGTCATCCATTTGTTTCCTTGGCGCAACTAAAAAGGTGAAGTACAGAGGCAAGTTTCCAAACAAGCGTGGGCCTTCCACGTGCCCTAGACCCAAGAAAATTATCTTTTGGCCTTTGAAAAGTCTCAATGTAAAAGGAAATATTGAAATTCTCCATGTGTCTCACTGATGCACTTTTGAGATGGTGCACAAAATCAGAGACCCTAAACAAGTGCAAGCTCACCATGTGTCTTAGTCTGGCAGAGTTGTTTAAAACATTTAAGGACCAACAGAAGGCACCATGTGTCTAGGGTCTGAGAAAGTTTCTTCGGCCGTTGAAAATTCTAAGCAAGGGCAGAGTGAGCGGAAACTTCCATGTGTCTCCATGGTGCTATTTCAAAATAAAATTCATGGATAGGTCCCCAAACAGGTGCTGGCCCTCCACATGTCCGAGGCCTTAGAAAGTTGCTTGAAAATTTTAAGTATAGAGAGGAGCCAGCAGAAGCCTCCACGTGTCTCCTTGGCGCAACTTTGAAATGGTGCCAAAAATCAGAGACCCTAAAAAAGCATGGACTCACCACGTGTCTCAGTCTGATAGAGTTTTAAAAATTTTAAGGACTAGCAGAGGGTGGCATGTGTCTCCTTGGCGCAAATGCTAAGGTAGGGCCTAGAGGAGGATTGTCAAATGAGCATCGGCCCTCCACGTGGAGAACAAGCTTTGAGTTGAAGCAGGCCTTAGAGTTTCAAAATGCCCCTCCGAGCTGCATCTAATCAAAATAAATCACGTTTCCACAGATGTTGAGATATAAATTGATTGGGAAAACACAACCCTCAAACCGTGAAACACAGGGAAATCACCATTTGCGCCTGGAAATGAATCTTCCTCAAGGACAAAGAATTTTGAAATGATATAAGGACAAAGAATTTGGAAATGATTTAAGGCCCAAATGTGATCCATGACCATGGAGAAGGATCTTTCAGTAGCATGAAAATGAAGAAAAATTTTCACACCTCCATTTGGGGAAATAGAAAATATGACAGAGCCCACATATTGAAGAATTTTTAGAGAAAATGGGGTGAGATAAAATTGAGCACCACCAGAATGTGCACATGTATAGTTTATGAAAGCATAGAAAAACATGGTATCGACATGCTAATGTCTTATTTTGCACACATGAATTTAGTGTTGGGCAAACGCTCATTTTAAAAACCATTATTATGTGGCAAGTGATTATTGGGTGTTTGTTTTCTTTATTAAATCTTGTTAAGTAAATTTTAGAAATTCAAACCCTTTTTCAAGGGATATTTTATCCATCCCAAGGAGTAGCTAAATTTTATTGTAAATATTGTGTAAGGAATAAAATAGGGCTTAGAGCATGCTAAAGAGCACTTTTAAGCCTCATGTGTGAAGCCCATCAGATGAGAGAGGAATGTTTTTTGACTTTTTTTAGTTTATTATTAACAATATTCTCGTATCTCATTATTCTTGTAAACCCCTCAAACTAATCCTTTCTCGAACATGAAAAAGGTTTAGCAAAGACCTTTGTTTACAAACCCTACATGTCCTCAAATGATTTTGTTCATCAAATCCTCTTCTGAGATGTCCATGTGAGGATGCTAAAAAAAATTGTTTCTAGCGTTATCAAGTGAATAGTTGACCTTTTAAAGTAGAAATATTAAATGGTTGACATTTAGTTTATGTTAAGAAAAAAGTAAACAATGGGGTTGCATTACTTTGTTTATAAAAAGAGTATAATGGAGAGTGGTTGACAATGGTAGAGTTTCATGATTTTAAATAAATGACGCATGTCAAATATTTGATTAAAACACTACAAGTGTTAATCAGAGATGGATTAAGGCCTAGGTAAACTAGGAAACTACCTAGGGTGCCAACATTTAGGGGGCGCTAACATATTTTATTTTACTATAGTTTTTATGAAGAGTGCATAAATTTATTAACCATATATGCTAGTAGTAGCTAGTGGCCAAAATTACATGCCAACCTAATACATTTCCATCAAAACAAAATCAAATATACATAATTCTATTAAAATTGTGCTATTTAGGATGACTCAAATATTAATGGAAGTACCTTTGCTGCTTGATTTTTAAATCTAATTCATACTAATTTATTTTTCATAATTTATATTGTTTTGAAGTCTTGTAGGTTTATCGGCAAGAGAGATAAAAAAAAGGTGAATATGTAATGAATTTGGGAAAATTAGTTGGGAAATATATGAGAAAAGGAGGATTATGATATGGTATATGTTACATAATTAATTAGGAATAGTTACAAAAATAAATCATTAAAAACAAATTCTTGGATTGTAGAGGAATAACATATCAAGTAATACAATATTTGATCATGGTTAGTTATTTTGTCTAATATTTTTTTTTTTATAGACGACATTGGCTCCAATATTGCCTAGGTCACTAAAAACCCTTAATCTGGGCCTCGTATCAGTGTTCATGTTTGGAAAAATTATTACCTTTGTTGAATGCATTGCATGTATTGCATTTCATTTCCAAATCAATTCATGTGGATTTTATGGCATTAATCACCTATAGATCGCAGCTACATCTGTCATATGACTAACCCCGATCAATTATATCTGCCAAATCTGATCTTTATCCTAACTTCCTAAATATAATATAATTTGTAGTTGATTGATATCATCGATACGTTATATTATTTTTGAAATTGCAAGATATCTAACAAAAAATTACAATTAATACAAATACAAATGATATATTGATATTGATGTTAAATTTAAAATACAAATGATATATTCATTCTCTTGAATATATACTTCACACGCTTAAAATACATGGCATCTTTGTGGTCAAGAGCATCTGGAAAACATTTAATATGGTCAAACCCTTTATGAGGTGGGTTGGTGATGGATTCCACATAGGCCTCTCTTTCAATGAGCACAATTTGTGGTGATCGCCTCTTTTCTCTCCTGACGATCTCCAGCTTACTGAACAACCCAACATCAAAGCAGTGCGGTTCACTCATAAAGGAATCTCTAGCATATGGGACCTAGTTTCCTCCCGAGATTAGCTTCCTTGGCCTGCACTAAAACATAAATACAACCTGGCTAATTATGATTTGCCTTCAATTTTGGCTATCCAGTCTTTTCTACCCATTGTTATGCTGCACAACTTGGGTCTTCAGCCACCCAAGGCTTTGTGGAAGGAATGGCATTGGAACATGGACATTCCTTTGTTACAGTACAATTTAGGAGTTATCTACTCATTATCTCTTATGTCATTGGCTTTAGATAAGCTCAATACCAGATGGTCATCACATTCTTCTCATGTCACCTGGTTAAAGCGTCTCCAGCAGGCCTGGAACCTCTTATTTGATCTGAAGCTCAATTTATTTCTTTGGTGTTTGATCTATCATGGCCTCCCTTAAGGGGAAAGATTAAGTCATATTGTCATTCCTAATCCATACTGTTGTGGTCTCTCGGAGCCCTCATATGCAACATGCTTGGCATTGGATTCAATCCCTTTTTCAGTCATTTCACCCTAAGTTTATTGATTGGAAAGTTGCTTTGTTTGGTGAGCATGCTACTTGGTCTTCCTACATTGCTTCCCTTTGGCATTTCTTTCATTCTGTTATTTTGTTTCAGCTCTAGAAAGCTAGGAATACTTCTCATTTCAGCATTGTATTCTTTCTAATAAATTAACCATTAATGAAAAGGTGATTATCTTGTCATTTGTTCACATGAAGATTCGAGCATAAGCACAGATGATGGCACTAGAGTTTTCTCATTTCTAGCAGTTGCTTGATCACTGTGGCAATGCACCTTGTACTGTGAGTCAGGTTCCTTAAAGTGATGATGATCGGCAGCCCCTGCAACTGTAGCCACCTCATAGACGTCGTGGTCGATCCCAAAGTCACTCTAGAAGTGCCCGACCATCTCCGTTGCAGGCTCACCCACGACCCTCTTCCTCCGGCCCTGGCCAGAGCCCGCCAGCACGTGGCAAGGAGGTGGTTAGCACTTCCAACTAGGACTCTCCACCTGAAAGGGCTTCCCAGTTTAATGGCTTGCCACCCCCAAGGTGGGGAATTATAGTTCTGCTCAGCATTGAGATGCCCGACCAAGATGGTCGGCTACTCAATTCGCCTTCAGACAATCTGCTCTCCCTCGACTTTTTTCCGTCATGGGATGATTCACCTCCTCCTCCTGGTGTTGTGACTCTTTGTGCGTAATCCTAATCTTTTTTTATGAAGTATTTTGGGCTCTATCTTCGTCGATTGACCATTTTTTGTAGCCCTTTATGGCTTGAATTTTGTCTACCCACATGGCTTTGGTTCTTTTTTGAGGCTGTGAACACTGCCAGCCGCCCCCTTACTATGTAACACTTTGTATTATTTTGTCTATAATTTAATATAAAGATTGTTCCAATATTAAAAACTCCAAATATCACAAATTTACTTTTTGGAAAATGAAATAATCGTTATGCTCAAACCTTTAAGAAAAAAAGACACATGGCACATACACATTGGACAATGCAAAAGTGTTTTTTAAGATATGTGGACTATGTAAAAGCTAATGCTGAGTTGATTTTATTGGGATTTGAATGTGTACATAATTTTTCCTTTCTCCAAAAAAAAAACCCTCTATTTGACCATCTATCACATAATGGATAATATAAACTTTTGTGTTTACGGCCCTGCGCCCCATTCTTTGTAAAGATGGATCATGGGATATATTCTCCGGACCCTCCAACCACTTAACGACTACCTCTTTAATCATTTGCATACATTTGTGAGCTCCATTGAGGTCTGCAAACGAAACCGAGCAAACATGGGGTTTATTATTTACAGATTAATTAACTCGAACTTCTGATAAAACGATCTATTTACATGTTGCAACTGTTAAACTGAGTATTGGAAACCTGAGATTTATTAATCTAATTAGGATACCTTAGCACAGCTGCATAAATAGGTGTACTTTCTCCATACTACCGTGTACATGGAAGGACAGCAGCTCTATAAAATATAAAATATTAAGGAAATCATGAGTAATGACAATGTGTCAACAGTGCATATTGAGTTCCAATTAATAACAGTAAGATGGCATCTCCGCATGTGATATGTTCTTAATATGTGCTCTACAATAGTAATAAGCAGAAAATATATTTATTACTATGAAGTCGCCTCTGCATTTAGATCAAATCTCGGGACAGCCATATATTTATCAGTATCCGCCGGTTTCTCTTTTAACTCCGAACTGTGTGCATTCTTTTTGCCACGAGAAGAAGTCAAATCACGGCTACAAAAATCCTCCTGGTCGAATGACGGCTTCCAAGGGGATTTACACACAATGACATTGGCACCCTCATTTTCTTCAATGGATGAAATGCCCCTTGCAGAAATACCATTCATTCTGTTCTGTTTGACGAGTCTTTGCATTGCTTGGATTCTGTCGACCAAAGCGAAAAATTGTTGCATTTCATCTCCATTCTCATCTTTTCGGGGACGTTTGGTCTCCTTTCCCGAGCCCTGGTTCTTTGAACAACACTGCAGCTTCTGCTTCGGTCCCTTGCACTCCATGGAAATAACCCGTCAAGCCCTAAAAAAATTGGTACAGAGAAGAAAACTTGAAACCGGCAAAAACAATATTAAGAAATCAAAGGGCTCGCCGCTCTATTTGTATAGAAAAAACTGTGTTTAACCGAGGGAAAATTCTCATTAAGGGCTAAACACATTTTGTACTACAAACAGTGCACGAGAGAACGTCCGCCTCTCGTCAGCACAGACTGTAGCGCCAGTGATATCATAAGTGTCTCTTCTGATTAAACATACTTAGTGAGAATGGGTACCGACTCCCATTGCACAGTGAAATGTTTTCTCAGTTTAGGTATTCATAATTGTACACGGTACGCCCACGGCACCGCCCGTCTGTTAATTCCGTCGAATAATATTTGTATTTCAGGTCCGCGATGGGATATGTCATCTGCATTACGTCAGCAATACAAGGTGAATCTCACAAATGGCCCAATGGGTTATACACGGATAGCCTACGCACATTTATAGGCGCTTCAGGCCGTGAGGAGTATAACCGCATAGAGCTTCACTGCAAGCCTTAGTAGAGCCCAGCCTGCCAAGGTTTGGTGGATGACTCCAACAGACCAAGCCCTGCCTTGGCTCTTGTCCATGTGCGTAGGCTAAGATAGGAAGGGTTGTGCAGATGATCAAAACAGAGAGCGAGCCCAGGGTTCCGTTTGCTAATGGTAGTTTTCTATTTACCTCAGATATGTCTATTCTCCATACAAAAACATGGATGGTCATCAAATAAGGCATGTTAACAGGTAACTAAGGGTGGGTCCAGGATTGTGCTCATTGACCTCGTAGAGTGCTTGGTCCGAAACTGTGTCAGCATTTGTTGTTTGAGTAACTAACCCCCGTCTAGTCAACAATCATATACAACAATGAGAGAGATTAGTGCTTTTTAATGCAGAAGGTGGTAGGTAGACTGAATAGAAATGCAAGGGATTGGAAACGTGTTTAAACAGTGGGAATTGCAAGCATTAATCGAAGGAGAAGCAAAACATAGTTTGTGGGCAAGGAAAACAAAGGATTCGTCAGGCCTTTGCATAAATTGAATGTGGCATGACGTTGATAGCTAAGGACACTGCCTGAGACACGGTGACAAAACTTCCTAGGTAAGACTCCTGAAGAGAATCACGTTTAGAAAAAATGAAAGAGACGAAATTCCTTGAAATCTATACTTAGTAGATAACTTGATATATGCCTAATGGCAAAACATTGTGGATTGCAACAAGTTAATGATATATGCAAAATGGTAAAAAACTTGTATTATTATCCATATTATTGAGTATGCATTATGTTTGGTGAAGGACTAAAAATGAGATTAGAATGGAATTTTATGTATTTTTTGTCATTGATATCGAGATCTATCATCCCTGTCATGCATTCATGTCCATTTTCGCTAGTAAGTTATTATTGATTCCTCTCATATATTTCTTAGAAATGTTATAGCCTTTTTTAGTATAAAAATCTAGTTTTTCAATCATATGTTTTTAAACCATAATTTTCATTTAAACTGTTATTTGGGATATAAGACACCAATAATTTAACCTACCAAGATTTTATCATTCTTCAATATTTGTATTTTGAAAAATTGTACCAATCTCCTTCTTGATGGTCATGAACATGTGTTTGCAATGTTTTGTTTGTTGAAAGTAAACGGAACGATAACAATATTGTACCAAGCCAAGAACTTAGATGTTAATAGAACACCATGATCAATAAGATAAAAGAAATTCACTAGAATAACTTTAATAAAACCTTTGCAAACAAATGAGCAACAATATCATATATTATTATGGAACTCTCATATGTGAGTACAACGAGAATGGACCTTGCTTATATAGGAAAGGAAGATCAATTTAAGAACCAGTCAAGGCCATAAATCAAACCATAAATAAAGGAAAGATCTATTCATCAAAGAACTAGTTAAGACCATAGATTTAGGAAAAATCTAGTCATTAAAGATCTAGTCAATATCATAGATCAAGGAAAGAACTAGTCATCAAAGATCTAGTCAATACTATAGATCAAGGAAAGAACTATACCTAACAACTAGATAATATCTTCCTAATATCTAAATAAGAGAAAAGAAATATCCACACACATAAGTGGGTGAGGATAAATACAATAAAGATAAATAAAGTACCGAGGTGAACATGAGTTAAAGTAGATACCTACTCTAACACCCCCCCCTAAAGTGAAGCTAGGGGCCCAAAATAAAAGTTGTATATCCACAATATTAGTGCCACCAACTAGGCTTCATGAGGTACTATTTACAATATATCCATGGAGAAATCTCGAAACAAAAGAAGGAAAAAATCCTGCTAGAAGTAAAGATGAGAAGAATAAGAAGGATGATGTTCTCACAAACAACCCCTAAGAACAAATTCCTAAACCCTAAGCATGCCACGCAACTCAAGGTAGCAAGGTAATGCAAAAAGCTTCATAAAGATGTTTGCAACCTGTTGCTGAGTCAGAATGTACTCCAAGAAAATAACTCCATCTTGAATGTGCTGAAGAATGAAGTGGATGTGTATTCTAATATGTTTGGTTCGCTCGTACATAGATGGGTTGCGAGAAATGTGAATGGTACTTTGCTTGTCACATCTAAGTACAATTTGTGAATCCTGTGGGAATCCAAACTTATCAATAATTGTCAAAGCCAAAGAATCTTCTGACTCGTTGTAACTACTACCCTGTACTCTGCCTCTGAAGGTGAAAGTCCAATAGCTTGTTTCTTTTTACATGCCCAAGCAAATGGAGAAGAGACAAGAAAAAAAAGAAATCCACAAGTGGAATGTATGTCCTCAATATAACATTCCCAATATGAATTTGTATATCCAACCAACTGAGTAGAACCCCTAGTGTAGTATACACCAAAGTGGGAAGTTCCCCACCAATAGCAAAAAATCTTTTTAGCATCCTACTAATGACTACTATGAGGAAAATGTGCAAACTAAGATATTAAACCTATTGCAAATGAAATATTAGGGCGAGTATGGGTAAAGTAAATGACACTTCCAACCAATTGCCTATATAAAGTAGGATCACAAAGTGGAATGGTACATGTAGAAGTAGGAGTAACCTTAGACCAAAAAAGGAGATATACATGGCTTGAAATCAGCCATATCAAAGTGTTGAATAAGATCATGGGTGTAATTTTGCTGACTCAAATGAATGCCTTGAGTTGCCAAAAATATGAGAAAACTCATTGTTGAAGTACTGAGGACCCCCATTATTAGTGTGAAGTTTCTTTATGCAACTAGAATATTGTTTCTTGACCAAAGCCTTGAATACTTTTAAGTGTGAAAAAACATCACTTTTGTACTTGAAAAAATATACCCAAGTATGCCTCAAGAAATTATCAATAAAGGGAAGTGCATACTTAGCTCCATTGAAAGAGGGAGTAGGAAAAACCATCGAGTCACTATGCACAAGCTCAAGTGGTGAAGAAGCTCTTTTGGGATAATTCTTAGGAAATGGATCTTGGTGTTGTTTCCCTAATGCACAGCATGAGAAAATTCTCTCAAGACAAGAAACTCTGGGAAGACCATCTACCATACCATGAGTGCTCAACTCCTTCAAATATCTAGAATTGAGATGTCCAAATATTTCTTGCCAAAGTTTACTCTCTGAATTTGCATGAGAATCCAATTCTTTCCTTATAGAGGAAGTGTCATCAAAACCCTCAAAATGATATAGTCTAGAAATATGATCAACAATCCCTTGAGAAACAAGTGAATGAGGTTTCAAAAAAGTTTGTACTTCTGCTCCATGTGGTGTAAAAGTCAATATTTTTTCTTGACCAGAATGAAAAATTTGATATAAGAAAGAAAATTTGTGGTGATGTTAGGAACATACAGTGCATCTTGGATACTGCCACCATCAAGGTGTATATCACCTTTTCCTTTAACAGAAGGAAAGGAAGAATCTCCAACCTCAATTTTGGAAGTATAACTCAAACCTAGAGAAACAAAAGACTCCTTGAAATAAGTCATGTGATGAGAAGCACCAGAATCTATAACCCAACTATCTACAAGTGGTGAATGAGATCTCCCAATAATATTAAGTTCTTTTTCATGCTGATTAGAAGGAGGTGGAGTGGAGATTAAAAAAAAAATCTTGACTGCATCCTCTAAGGCTTGCATTCTCTCATAACACCTATGTTCCTCATGACCAATACCCGCACAAAAAGAGAATGAAATTCTAAACTTATTCTTGGATTTAGAAGACTCCTTGGGTTTAGAGTTGTTTTCTTTGGGTGTAGGAGCACGTTGAGATGTATAAGTGGTGGATTTTGTTTTAATTTTTTATTTTCCCTTGCCCTAAGGATTAGATGCAACTAATTCCTTTAGAGAGGTAGAAGACTCAAGGTGAGATAATTTGGATTCTTACCTAGTACATCTTTGACAAAATGTTTCTAAGTTAGGCATTTGGAATGTGTCACCTAACGCATTCATGCTAGAGAAAAAGGTCGAAGAAAATATTTGGAATGGTCCTCTCAACTTGGATAGAATTAAGTAAACACACTCTTCAACTTTCTCATCATTTCCATTCCCCTTCAACTGTGTCAACAAATGCTTTAACTTGGTAGGATAGTCTATAATTGTTGGAAAATCTTCAGGATTAAGAGAGGTGATCTCAATTTCAAGTTACATGTCTCTCATATGATCCACCTTACAAAATAAATCCTTCAATTTCTCCCATATTTTAAAATGAGAGTCACATTTTTCCAAATGAAACAAAAGACTGTCACTTACATAACATTCATCAAATTTGCAATGGTACTGAAATTTCTCATATTCTTTAGTGAACATTGGTTGTTCTGAAAAAATTAAAGCCCATAATCCTTTCCGCTTAATGATTGTTTTTCATTCTTGTTTTCCATATGTGGTAATTATGTTTGATTAATCGCTCAACATGATATAATGCAAAAGTAAATAAAGATGTCATTCTCAAAAATCACCAGAAAAAAGTAAGACCCAAAGAATGTAACAAGACCTCCCAAGATTTTGACACTTTATAATAAGTGCGTGTTACAATATGGAACTTTATAATTATATTTTAATTCTCAAAATAAATATTTCCAATGGAAAGAGCATGAAAAAACAAGAACTTTTTTTTAAAATGGCACTCAAATCCGAGTTATTGATCAAAAGTTACAAGTTTTAAAGGTTTATGCTCTGGTATTTATTGCCATGAAAATGAAATAAATTTTTTTTTCCCTCACCACAAAATAAAAATGAAAGGAGGTTGGATTTAAGCGCCTACTAGTAGGAATCACAAATTTTAAGCCCTCATATGACCATACTGTATGACCAGGGCTAAGGATTTCAATGGGTGTGCACAACTTACTATTCTGGGGTGTGCCACTTGTTTTCGAGAAAGTCACATCCAATTGCTTCTTCTGTTATTTCAAGACTATATAGAAAATGACATGCGCTTCTAAAAATAGCAGGATACAGAATTAACCAAAATAGAAAAACCTACTTAGCAACTCGTGTAACCTGCAAAAAGACGAAAGAAACATCCTTCAAGAAAACATCCTGCTACATGTAACCCAAGAACGTTGCACCATAGAATTAAAAAACCTAGTTTGGATATCGAAAAACCCATAAAATAAATTTTTGGTTTTTGTTCTTCGCGGGCACAGATTCCAAATCGTCTTAGTACAAACCTCTACAACAATAAAAAACTTGAAAACCGACTGCCTCAGAAAATGATCGAGTTTATAGTCGATCTTTGAGTTTTTCCACCTTCTAAATCCAATGGACTAATCTATTTTTCATAATTATGCACGCAATAACAATATACAAAAAAATCCTGAATATATGAATATTCAAAAATATTGTTTATGAAATGAAACTTACTGAGGGATGTCAACATTAATCTCCTGCTCTGTTACCATAAAAGGAATGATAACCAAATTATACAAAGAGCTCTGATGTTAATCAAATGCTACAATCACTAAGATAAAATTATTTCTCTAGAATAAATTTAATAAAAGCTTTGCAAACAAATGAGCAGCAATATCATATATTATTATGGAACTCTCATATGTGAGTACAATGAGAATGGAACTTGCTTATATAGGCAAGGAAGAATAATATAAGAGCCATTTAAGGCCATAGATCAAGACATAAATCAAGGAAAAAACTATTTAAGACCATGGATTTAGAAAAAAAATAGTCATCAAAGATCTAGTCAATACCATAGATGAAGGAAAGAACTAGTCATCAAAGATCTAATCAGTACCATAGATCAAGGAAAGAACTATACCTAAAAACTACATAATATCTTCCTAATATATAAATAAGATAAAATATATATCCGCACACATAAGTGGGTGAGGATAAATATAATAGATCTAAATAAAGTACCTAGGTGAACATGACCTAAGGTAAATACCTACTCTAACAGAAAGAGATAGAGGTTGATTAATAAAATCATAGAAGAATGTTATTTAATTCTTACAACCTGTTGGTGCTCAATTTAATCTCACCTTGTTTGCTCAAAATTTCTCAATCTGCATGGTTTGAAGTTTTCTCTGTCTCCCTATATGGATGCGTCAACGCTTTCTCCTTCATTTGGTTTCCATTGTTAGTCCTTTCTTTGGGTCGTGGATCACATTGAGAATTGGTATTATTTGCAGTTTCTCTGTCCATGAGGAACATTTTTAATTCTGGTGTGAATGGTGAAGTTTCCCCTGCATTTTATTTTTCCACGATTGTGTTTTCCCTATCAATTTTTTTCCCAATATCCGTGGATACGTGGTCCTTTCTGATTGGACGTGGCCCGGTGGGTCATTTTGGAGAAACTTGTCACAATTGTTACAATTGTAAAAATGCCAAATTGGTCCCGCTTCCCCGATAGTATCTAATTGGCTACTCAACAATATGAAGCGGTAGGGAAAATTTATTACTTTGACCCCGAAGAAAGACACGTGGCCATTTATTTGATCAAAGGTGGGGAGGTAGGTTGCCAGAGGATTTTGTAGATTTTTTCCTTTCTGTGAAAATGAGCAAAGTTATAAAATGATCCGCAACTTCGAGGGGGACAAATTAATGTAACATGTTTGAGTTAGCATTGAAAATTCAAAGCGGGGAGGTGGGTCACCAGAGTACTTTGGAGTTTTTAAGATCTGTTTTGAAATGAAGTAAAAGTATAAAAGTGAGCTGCGACTCTTATGGGGCCCACATCAAAAGTCAAAGCGGGGAGGCGGGTCAAATTGTCCAAAAAATACACAATTTCTTTAAGTGATAAAAAATGTGAAAAGAACCCCAGGCCCACTTTAACTCAAATATTTTCCACGTGGAGGGCCTGCGCTCATTTGAGGATTTGCTTCTGGGTCTTACCTTTACAGTTGCGCTAAGGAGACATGTGGAGGCTTCTGCTGGCTCCTCTTTATACTTAGTTTTTTCAAGCACCCAATGAAAATTTCTTGGGCTTAGGACACGTGGAGGGCCCGTGCCTATTTGGGGACCTGCCCCTGAATTTTACTTTTGAAAGAGCACCAAGGAGACACGTGGAGGTTTCCGCTAGATCTTCCCATACTTAGAATTTTCAAGTGTCTGGTGCAAATTTTTCAGACCCTATACACGTGGAAGGCCCACTTGTTTGGGAGTCCTTATTTTGAGATTCATACCAAAAAAGCACCAGGTAGACACGTGGAAGATTCCGCTGGCTCTTCCCATACTTAGACTTTTCAAGCATCCGATGCAACTTTCTCAGACCCTAGGCAGATGGCACCTTCAATTGGTCCTTAAACTCTTTCAACAAATTTGCCAGGATGAGACACGAGGAGAGCCCGCGCTTGATTGAGGTCTCCTCTTTTGGACACCTTATCAAAAGTGCGAAGAAGAGACACGTGGAGGCTTCCACTTGTTCCCATTTATACAGAGACTTTTTCAAAGGCCGAGGAAACTTTCTTGGTCCCACAACACGTGGAGAGCCTGCACTCATTTGAGGTCCCGCCTCTAGACTTCATCTTTGAAGTTGTGACAAACAGACACATGGAAGCTTCCACTGGACCTTCCCATACTCTAAATTTTCAGCAACCGGTGCAACTCTCTAGGGTTCTGAACACGTGGAGGGCCCACGCTCATTTGGGAACCTACCTCTGGACTTCACCTTTGTAGTTGTGCTAAGGAGACACATGGAGGTTTCCACTGGCTCCTCTTTGCACCTGGTTGACTCAAACCCAAAGCGCAGGTATGTGGTATAATCCATGCACAGACACTCATTTTTGAGAGGCACGAATACAGGTATCCATGGGAGGTAACTCATTTCTCAAGGTGTATTCTCGAGGGTGAAAAGGATTGCTTCTCAGATCCAACAATATGGAGCCACCTGAAAATTATTAAAAAGGGGATTTCCTACATGACAGAATAAAATAATGATTCAGAAGACTATCAAAAAATTATGATATGGCATCCCATTCATAGTTGAGGGTATGAGAAACATGATCAGTTCATGATTTATCCACCTGGCATCTTTTGGGTGTAAATTTGTTAAACATCACTTTCTGGAAAAAACATGTAACAAACAAAGGATTCCTCGAATATTATTCTTTTGGGGGGAAAATTTGGGATGAGTGAGCGAGTGAAATTTTATAAATGCAATGAGAATACTCTTGCAAAAGGTTGGAGCTTAAATTTTCTGAGAAAATTTGAGAGAAACCATTTTCCCGAGAGACCGTCTGAGAGACCAGTTCATTTTCCTGTGTCTTTGGATTCTATCGCGTCAAGGTTGTTGTAAGTGTACAACCATTGACAGGCTCTGAGATTGTTGAGGAAACTTTCCCCTGTTGATGAATCTGATGAACCTTGAATGACTCTGTGTTGATCATGTGCATTATTGTGTCTGCTTTTCTTTCAGAATGTTTTCAAATAGTTTTTCTTGTTCCTATTGCAATCTTATGTTAAAATCTCTCTGAGTCACACAAGATCTCATCTGTGTGTTAGTATTGTGGCATTTGCAATTTCATTATGAGAAGAGCCTTCATCTGGTAATGAAATAAACAATTTAAATTTTATTTTCTCTCACTATGTTGATAAATATTTTTTATAATCATATGAGAGTATCTGAGGTGTCAAAAACCAGGGATTTCTAGCATTTAATTGAGTCTTTAGCATGAGCCTTTGTGTTGAATTCTCTAATAGTCTATGAAACCGTGCATCTCTGGGCCTCCATTGATGCACACCTTCTAGATGAAGGAATATCTTGGCTGTTCTAAAGCATTATGTCTATGAGTTTCCCAATATTTGTAAAGGCTCTCAAATATATGGTATAATCCGCTCTATCTTTCTTAACTTCCCACCAATAAATTTCTCAAATGATGAATCCTACATGAACTACACTTGTTTGTACTATGTATCCACAAATGAACAACTTCCAGTGCCAAAGTATGTAGGGACAATCAGGAATCAATTATTTTCTTTAGTAACCCAAACCTTTATCCAGGAAACATCTCCACTCTCTAGTGTGACAACTCTGTGAGAGTTAGATTGTGTTGTATTGATCATATTTCCTCAAGGTTCTCATGAAAATTGTGTAAAGAAGCATCTCTTTATGTCCTTCGCCAACATGGGTTACAGAACGGGTCCTCTCACCCTAGTTGAAGGGACAACCTAAAGTAGTGAGGGTATATCAAACCCTTAGTGAGGTGTTATCCACTTCTCCAATGCCTGAGTGATAAAAAGTCATTCGAATCCCATCCCCAACTGCAAAAGGACTCATATCATGGTTCGTCTATCTCTAAGCATCCTGCCAGTTTTGTGATGTTGCTCAGCCCTCGGGAGAATGAATTTGGATACCAACACAACCCACAAAAGCAAACATGTAGCATGAAAACTTTTGTTTAGGGTGTATCATACAAATAGCTATGCGATTATACCATTCCACCGGCTATGAGATAATGTGTTTTTCACCTACGTGTGTTTTTACCTTCTTTTCAAGTGTTAATGCCCTATATTTTGCTAATATCTTACAAATATGTCAACCCCAATGAGTGGAGACCTATGATGAGCCTAAAACTAATAAATCCTCCAAATCCCACCTTGTAAAGTATGTCATTCAATTTTCCTCATGATGTTAAAAGGAAACAGAGACACTTACGGCATTGCACAACGATAATCATACACAAGTTTGCATATACATGTACTAAATCTTTCTACTAGATATTCAACAAAAAAAAAAATTGTATCATTTCTTTGCCTTGTAAATTTTTCTAATGAAACTAGTTGAAAAATAGTTTTGTTTTTCACCAATGTTTATTTTTACCTTTTCTTAATTTATGAATAACTTGTATCTTAGAAACAAGTCAAACCCCATGAGGGAAGACCCATGACAAGCCTACAACCAATAAATCCTCCCATACCCACCATGTACAACATGTTATTTGTTATTCCTCATGATGTTAAAAAGAAATCAAGCCAACTACATCACTTCATAGTGGTATTCATATGCAATTTTTCATGTAATTATAACTGAACCATTCTGGTAGTTGTTTAATTCTACATTTTCTATATTGTTTTTTCATCTTCTAAATGTTGCAAATGATACTAGTCGAAAAACACATTGTGTTGCTCACCAGTGTGTGTAGTTCATCGTGTTTAGTCTTATGAATGCCCTCTATTTTGGTTGTATTTTACAAATAGTTCATCTAAACCAAGGGGAGAACAGTGATGAGTATGCAACCAATGTATCCTCCAAAACCCACAAAATAGAACATGTTATTCATTATTCCTCTTGATGTTAAAAAGAAATGGAGATGCCTATATCATTGTGCAATGTTAGTCATATGCAATTTTTTATGGAAGTGTAACTGAACCACTCCACAAGCTATTTAACAATACATTTCCCATATTGTTTCTAGTCTTCTAAATGTTGTAAATAATATTGGTCAAAAAACATAGTGTGTTTTCACATTTTTGCACTTATGAATTCCCTCTATTTTTCTATTATATTACAAATAAGTCAATCCCCATGAGGGGAGAGCCATGATGAGCTTTCAACTAATAAATCCTCCCAAACCCACCAAATATACCATGTCATTTGTTATTCCTAATGAAGTTAAAAATAAACCAAGACAACTATGCCACTGCACAATGATGGGTGTCATCATTCCCTTCATTTAAACAACTTTTTGTTGATGTCATATCAAACCAGGAGTGTGTCTAAATTTATATGCAACAAGAGTACTTTAACTGATTTAGTAGTCTACTGTAGGTAGTTTTGTATTTTTTTTTGGATCTCTTTAATGTCTTAAGGACTTCTTGGTAAAACCCTATTCAAATCAAACTATGAAAACTTGCTGAAAGTAAAACACACTGAAAGTTTTGCTGAAAGGAAACACACTGTGCAAAATGGAAACACACTTGTTGGAAATAAACACACTTGCTTCTGAAAGTAAACACACTTGATTTTTGAAATAAAAACACTCAATTTAGAATTCTTGAAAATAATTGCAAGAAATGTAAAAATTATCTAAACACTCGCAGGAACAAGTATACAATAGAGTTTAACTGAAAGAACTAAAACAATACAAAATTAACATATCTAGGCTATTTCTTGAAGAAATATAAATACCAAGTAAATGAATATCCTGGTCCTTGGGGGAGTGGGCCCTTGCTCCTCCTTGAATCAGGATTCAACAACTTAGAATTCTCTGAAATCAGAATGGCTAGTTTAGTGATAAAACATTCAGTATTACAAAACGTATTGGATTTGAGTACTTAGTCTATTTCTTTTCTCTGTTTTATTTCTATCTCATTCTATATCTCTATATCTCTTTATTTACTGCAGGTCTTCTTTTATATACTTTTTACAATCACAACTATCTCAATGATTCTGATCAAATCGAATCATGCCCAAAATAGATGTTGAGTCGGATGGCAATTGATCAGATAGCTGTTGGATAACTCTCCCTAGATCTGCGTTGAGAAATCTTCTCGTCATTCATGATTGAAAGGGTCATAGATGAAAAATCTCCAGATGTGGTTTAAAATAGATAACTCCCATTAGTTCTGGAACTTTGTAGAAGTTCCAGAACCATAGGAAATTGTTAAGATCGGAAACCTGTGAGAGTTTTGGAGCTATCCCCGGGAGTTCCGAAGCTAAGTCTGAAAAATACGGAACTAAATACTGGAGTTCTAGAACTAAGTTTGAAAGTTCTAGAACTAGATGATGACTATGTGATGGAGTTCCAAAACTAGCTTGGAAGTTCTAGAACTAAGCTATGTAAGAAAAGACGCTATCAAAAACATGTTGAACGCCACCTGCTTCATTTCCTCGACTGATTAGACCTAATTTACTAAAAAATTGAATTAAAACACACACTACATCGGGAATTTCATATCTTTTAATATTAGGATCATAATCAATCAAAAGACAGACATTTACATCCTAACACATATCAGATCAACTAAAAGTTACACAATGCAATCAAACTTAATCAAAAGGAGAGTAAGATGAGATCATATTTTATACATTAATCAGACATATTCTGGCCTCATCATTTCCCCCAAACTTGCTTTTTTGTAAGTCCCTTTACAACCTCATTCTTCAAAAGTGGGATCATATATTTTGCATTCCATTTGATTTCTTAGATCAAATGGATGAAATTGGATTTTCCAATGCTTAATCTCATGATGTATTATACCCAACTCCTTTTACTATTTTCCTCTCCCACTTTTCAAATTCAACAGGGTCGTGAGGTTCTCTATTCTGCCAAGGAGACAGGAGACATGGGGGTGAGAATTGGAGGGGGCCTTGTTCGCATTCCCATCCATATTTGCCCGTAGGTTTCATTGACTTGGGGAATTATTGTACATAATGTTTTGGCCCTCTCTAAACTCTAAATCAGATTTGTAAGGGAAACTATTTCCCTTCTTTTCAAAGAAATAGTAAGGAATTCCCACCTCTTTGAGCATCCTTCATAAATATCTTCAAATTTTTCCTCCTCGTAGGAGGTGAAGGCATCAATACTCTTTTACAGAATGGTAGGGTAATGTGTCTTGAATCTCCTATCAAAGGCATGAGTTCTAAAATGTGTGAGGAAGGCAGAAGGTTTACCATAGTGAGCTCTCATACAGAGGCCTGTTGAGTTGGCTTTCAATAAAAATTCAGATTCCCTTTCCTTCCATGCAATTTAGATTCTGTTGAGTGAGCCCTCATTAGAAAGTTACTTGAAAAGTCTAAGTATGGGAAGACCCAGTGGAAGCCTCCACGTGTATTCATCGTACAACTTCAAGATGGTGCCCAAGAGCGGAGACCCTGAACAAGGTGCACACGCTCACCATGTGTCCCAGGCCTTAGAAAATTGCTTTGAAAAGTTTAAGTACAAAGCGGAGCTGGCGGAAGCCTCCACATGTATCCCTATCGTAATAGTTAAGGTGGGACCCTGAGGTGGATACTAAAATGATCACCATCCACGTGTCCATGGCCCGCCAAAAATGTACTAGTGGCCAAAAAATTGTCTAAAAAAGTAGTGGGCACCTCCACGTGTCCCCCCGGTGTAGCTCCAAGGCCAAACAAAAAGGTGAATTTTCAAATGAGCATCATTTTTCCACTTGGAAAATTTTTGGGTTGAAGCGAGCCTTATTGTTTTTAAAGTTCCCGGCTGAGCCACATCGAACCAAAAAGGGCCACGTTTCCACTGATGTTGAGATGTAAATTTGATCAGGAAAATTACACCCGTCAAACCGTAAAATGCATGAAAATTACCATTTGAGCCTAGAAATGAAATTTTCTTCAAGGACAAAGAATTTGGAAATGTTATAAGGCTCAAATATGATCCTCTGAGCTACATCCAATCACGTTTCCTTAGGTATTTGGGACAAAAATGACAGGGAAAACAAAATGTGACTGTGGAAAACAGAAGGAAAGGAAAAACCTGAGTTTTACGCCCTAGTTACAGACTCTTTCAGATAGACAGAGGAATGAAAAAAAAAATTCTGGACCTTTAAGTGATCCTTGACCAAAGAAGGGACTGATCATGGAAACCAAATGGAGGAAATATTCTTCAAGCACTAACACAGGGAGATAGAAAACATGACAGAGGCCACAAACTGAGGAATTTCAATGAAAAATGGGGCGAGACTAATTTGAGCACCAACACAACCACTGGCACCTCCCTGGAGTCCATAGCAGTGCACTTCCCGTAAGATGTTGTCACTTTGATATCTAATTCATTCATGACCTCAAGAGGAATAACATTGCTTGATGCTCTAGAATCAAACATACAGTTATGTAACACCCTGTCCCTAATAATCAGAGTAGTGAAAAATGGATCTACATTCAGGTGGGAATCAACCAAGGATGTTCCCAAATATACTTCAGGTGGCTCACCTAGTTCTTCCAACACTTGGGTTTTCTCCAACTCTGCAATGGTAGGAGGATTATCAAAATTTATTTATATTTCTGCCTTGGGTAATATTTTCTTCTTTCAATCCCAAATACTCAAAGGCCCTTTTCTTGTACTCAAGAATCCTAAGTATGTCAACAATTAGAACAGAAATATTGATCTGACTCAAGATTTGGGCAATGTCATAAGGAACGTATTTGGGCAAGGCAGCATTTGAAGGAAGAATGACAAACTCATTTGACAACAAAATATTTTTCATGGTCTGAGCATGGGCAGCGATATAATTTCTGTTTGGGGAAACAAGGCCTTTTCCAGATGTATCTTTCTTAGGAGTTTCTTGTGAGATATTGGTGAGAAATGGAGTTTTTGGTTTTTCCTGAGGCCCTACCCCTTTGAAAACTTTACTCCTAGTGTTATATTCTTTTTCTTGGGAAACCAAAACATTCATTAACAACTACCTATCCTCCTCAGAAGGGATTCCTCCATTATAATTTTTAATCATTAATGCCCTTAAGTATTAAAACTCATAATTAGGAATTTCAAAAGCTTGTACCATATCTATTTCAAAAGCATGAGAGGGAGGAAGGGGTAATACCTAGATGGATGCAATCCCAGAAATCTACAGTAGTTCTGGCACTAATTAATTCAGTTGAAGTTGCTCCTTGTCGTGGGCTTGTAGAGCACCCCATCATGCACACATCATCATCAGTTTCATCATCAAATTTCTCAACTTCTTTGTCTTCATCACATGAGGCATGTGGTAGGAAACATCTATCATGCCACTCAATTTCATTAGCTTCTTCCACAGCAGCAACTATGGCAGTAAAAGGATCAGACACCAATTTGTTTTCCCTAAGTTGGGGCTGTCTATTTCCTGATCACACAAGTTTGTTGCCTCTGTCATCAGATCTTTGATAACCTCTGGGATGATTTGAAAATATTTCTCAGCCTTGTCCTTTATGCTTACCTTGGGAACTTTTTCCAATCCCCTTCTCTGGCCTTGCTAATTTATAGGATATTTCCTTGACATCTCCGACCAATATTTTCACAACCTCTTCTAGATCCGCAGACTTACTTGACTGAGGATTCTGTGGATTGATGAGATTGGTACCTTCCCTCTTTCGAGGCTTACCAACTGCTTTAATATTGTTTTCAATCTAAAAATCCATGGTGAAGTCCTGCCTCAATGTTGTTGGGTTCTTATTCCTCAAATAATAGGCAACCTACTTATCAAAAGTATCAGAGTATTTTATTAAACAAGAAACATCGCTTGGCCTCAAGATCATAGGTAGCCTATTCAGGGTCTTATTGAACCTTATATTGAAATTATTAATAGATTCATTAGGATTCTTTATAATATTTTCAAAATTTGATAAAACAAACCTAGGGTCTGTTTTACCTCCATACTGCAATCTAAAATAATTTTTCATTCCTTTCCATGAATGAATGGAGTTTTCTGGAAAATATTTATACCATTCCCGTGCATCCTCTTCTAGAGTATGAATAAAGAACTTTATGTACACATCCTCAAATTCAATCTCAAAGTCTTCCATCATATTGACAAAAAGCTTTAAGTGTTGATCACTAGTAATCCATTATTTCCTTGAAATTTAGGTAGTCTATTTCTAACATCTTGGGACACAACATTTTGATATCCAGCCATACCTCTAAAATCTATAGGACCAAAAGTGTTCAGAACAAACAGAGGTCTGGGTGGGGACTGGGCCATATTGTTTTGGGGAGGTGATCTTATAAGAGAAACAAAATGACTAGGAGTGAGGAATCTGTGATGCATGGGAATGCAATTCTCAGAATGAAAATTCTCTAAAAACTTTGTTTCTTGGAAGATCGTATCAGCTTTGGAGAACACAGGGACAGAATGAGACACAAATTTTCAATTTCAAATTCAATATAAGGCCCCTCTCTAGATGGAGAATTCATATCTACAAAAGGATTACTTGATCCAGAAGCACTTGAGGAAATATGGAAATCTTCAATGACAGCTGATCAGTTTCCACAATTTGTAACTCCTTTCCTGATTTCTGATCTCCAACAACTTTCTAGATTCTTCTTCCTTCAGAATTTTTCTTTCCCAATTCTTGAAACAACCTTCTAGCAGGGTCTTCAACAAAGAGAGATCTTCTTCCTTCCAGCTTTGCAGAGATTAGTGATAAACTTCAATTGGCAGAGGTTAAGACACTAGCATTTATCAAAATTTAATTCAAAACGAAGTCGCCACTAAGGATTTTCACCTTAATTGTGAAAATGAACAAAAATTGGTCTTTCAAATGTCTGTCAACACTAAATTCATGCAAAGCTTCATAGATCTAACCTTCCTTTACCCAAATTTAACATTGGTGATGTAAAATTAGTGCAAAAACCAACAAAAACTAGAAATATTACACGTAGGACTTGTAACTTTGCTCGATTCTTGCAAATTGGGACACAGGATGATGTTTCAAATAAAATATTTACACATAGAGTATGTAAGAAAAGGGTTACCATGGCCAAATATAAGAATGCCCTTGGCTGTCAGATCCCTGGAAATGGTGCTCATTCAGGTGTTATTGCCGGAAAAATAAATCTCGGAGCTCAAATAATCCCTGGTAATGCAAATCAGATCCCTGAAAATGGAGTCATTTAGGTGTTGGTATCCAAGTTGATTCTCCCTTGGAAACCAAGTAACATCACAGATTTAACAAGACACTGAGAGACAGACAGATCATATTATGAGTCATTTTGTAGCTGGGGAGGGGATTCATCTGACTCTTTGTCACTCGGGCATCGGAGAAATGGATAGCACCTTCATTAAGTATTTGATTTATCCTCACCACTTTAGGCCGTGCCTTTCGACCAGGGTGAGAGGAGTCGTTTTGTAACCTTTGTCGGTGAAGGAGAATGAATAAATCCTTCTTTGCACAAATTTGAAAGGAGACCCTGAGAAAATATGATCAATGCACCATAATTTAACTCTCACGAGTTGTCACTTCTAAAGAATGGTGATATTTTCTAAATAGGGTTAAAGGTTAATAGAGACATTATGGAATCCTGATTGCTTCTGCATATTTTGACAGTAGAATTTATTCATTTGTGGACACACAGGGAAAACAGGGGTAGTTCAGGTAGGATTCATTATTTTTGAATAATGTTTGGTGGGAGATTAAGCAGGATAAACTTGATTTTTCCAGATCTTTGAGAAACTTCACAACAATTGGAAAACTAAATGACAGAATGCTTCAGAAAATTTAAAATATTCCTTCAACCAGAAGGTGTACATCAATGGAGGACCATATTTTCACAGTTTCACACAATCTCCAAGAATTTAACATGAAGGCTTGAGCTAAATACTCAATTAAACATTAAAGACCCCTGGTTCCTCACACCTAAGATACACTCAAAGGCTTACAGAAAATATTTATCAACAAATGATAGTGAAGTGATTTTAAATTGTTTATCTCATTATAGGATGAAGGCTCTTCTCGTAATGAAATTGCAAATGGCACGAAACTATCACAAGGACAAGATCCTGTGTGATTCAGAGGGAATTTAACACAAGATTGCAATAGGAACAAGAAAAACTCCTTGCACCTCTTTTGAAATAAAGCAGACACTAATTTTCCCAAGATTGACAGATTATTTCGAAGTTGATTAGATTCATCAGCAGGGGAAAGTTTCTTTGAATGGTCTCAGAGCTTGTCAATGTTTGTATACTTGCAACCAACTTGACGCGATTGAAATCTAAAACATAGGAAATTAACAGGTTTCTCAGATGGTCTCTCAAGAAGAAGGGAATTCTCAAATTTTCTCTTAAGAATTCAACCCCCGACCCTTTGCAAGATTATCCTCATTGCATTTATACATTTTACTCACTCACTCATCCCAAATTTCCCCCCCCAAAAAGAAGAATATTCGAGGAATCATTTGTTTGTTACCAATTTGTCTCAGAAAGTGACGTTTAATAAATTTACACCTACAGCTGTTAGGTGGACAAATCATGAACTGATCACATTTCTAAGACCCTTGACTAATGACTAGGATGTCATGCCACAAGTTTTTGATAGTCCTTCTAATCATTCTTTTCTTCTGTCATGCGAGAATTCCCTGTTTTAATCATTTTCCAGTGGCTCTGTATACCTTGATCTGACAGGAAATCCTTTTCACCCTCGAGGCAACACCTTTTTCATCCTTTGCACCTACAACCTCCATCATTTCATCCTTTTCCCATTCCTTCCTCTGCAACTCTTTTCTACATCCACCTTCTCTGGTAATTCATGTTTTTGCAAGTCCCCGAGCAATTCCAACTTTAAAATATCAACCTTTACAATCCTTGGACTCAAAAATTAAGCTCTAAATCCATTCAATTTTAATTTGCAGACAAAAACGACAAGAAATTTCATCAAAAAATGATGAAAAACAATGTATATTCACATCTCCAGGAGTCTTGGAGAAAAAATGGCAAAAAGATGCAATGCATAGCAATCGTCGATTCTCCCCTTTCTCAACTTTAGATTAGAGTTGTCCAAGTGTTTCGTTGGTCCAACTACAAACGTGAAGTACAGAGGCAAGTTTCCAAAGAAGCACAGGCCTTCCATGTGCCTTGGGCCCAAGAAAATTATGCCTTTTTGGCCTTTGAAAAGTCTTAGTATAAAAGAAACTAGCGGAATCCTCCACGTGTCTCACTGGCGCACTTTTGATATGGTGCACAAAATCGGAGACCCTAAACAAGCGTAGGTTCACCATGTGTCTCAGTCTGGTAGAGTTGTTGAAAACATTTAAGGACCAATGGAAGGCACCATGTGTCTAGGGTCCGAGAAAGTTTCTTTGGCCGTTGAAAAGTCTAAGCAAGGGCAGAGTGAGCAGAAACTTCCATGTGTCTCCATGGTGCTCTTTCAAAAATAAAATTCAGGGGCAAGTCCCCAAAAAGGCGTGGGCCCTTCACGTGTCCCAAGCCATAGAAAGTTTCTTGAAAAAATTTAAGTATAGAGAGGAGCCAGCAAAAGTCTCCATGTGTTTCCTTGGTGCAAAATTTTGAGATAGTGGCCAAAAGAGCAAAGACCCTGAACAAGCACAGGATCACCACGTGTCTCTTTTATGCAACTATTAAGGTGGGACCCAGAGGTGGATCCTCAAATGAGCGCCAGCCTGCCACATGTCCATGGTCTGAAAAATTTGTACCGGCTGCATGAAAAAATGTCTAAGTCTGGGAAAGGCCAATGGAAACCTCCACATGTCTCCCTAACACAACTCCAAAGGTCAGGACCCAAGAGGCAGGATCGTTAAGATGAGCGTGCTAGCCCTCTACATGGAGAACAAGATTTGAGTTTAAGCGGGCGTTAGATTTTTAAAGTGCCTCGCTGAGCCACATCTAATCAAAATAGGGCACATGTTACCACAGATGTTGAGATATAAATTGATAGGGAAACCACACCCGTTAAACTGTGAAATGCAAGGAAATCCCCATTTCCGCCCGGAATGAATCTTCTTTAAGGACAAAGAATTTTGAAATGATATAAGGAAAAAGAATTTGGAAATGATTTAAGGCCCAAATGTGATCCACGAACATGGAGAAGGATCTTTCAATAGCATGAAAATGAAGAAAAATTTTCACGCCTCCATTCGTGGAAACAGAAAATATGACATAGCCCGTATATTGAAGAATTTTTAGAGAAAATGGGACGATATAAAATTGAGGACCACCAAGATGTGCACATGTATAGTTTATGAAAGCATAGAAAAACATGGTATCAACATGCTAATGTCTTAGTTTGCACACATGAATTTAGTGTTGGCCCAGCCCTCATTTTAAAAACCATTATTACGTGGCAAGTGGTTATTGGGTGTTTGTTTTGTTTATTAAATCTTTTTAAGTAAATTTTAAAAATTCAAACCCTTTTTCAAGGGCTATTTTATCCAGCCCAAGGAGTAGCTAAATTTTATTGTAAATATTGTGTGAAGTAATAAAACAGGGCTTAGAGCGTGCTAAAGAGCACTTTTAATCCTCATGTGTGGAGCCCATTAGATGAGAGAGGAATATTTTTTGACTTTTTTAAGTTTATTATTAACAATATTCTCGTATCTCATTATTCTTGTAAACCCCTCAAACTAATCCTTTCTCGACCATGAAAAAGGTTTAGCAAAGACCTTAGTTTAAAAACCCTACATGTCCTCAAATGATTTTGTTCATCAAATCCTCTTTTGAGATGTCCATGTGAGGATGCTAAAAAAAATTGTTTCTAGCATTATCAGGTGAATAGTTGACCTTTTAAAGAAGAAATATTAAATGGCCGACATTTAGTTTATGTTAAGAAAAAAGTAAACAATGGTGTTGCATTACTTTGTTTATAAAAAGAGTATAATAGAGAGTGGTTGACACTGGTGCAGTTTCATGATTTTAAATAAATGACGCGTGTCAAAGATTTGATTAAAAACACTACAAGTGTTAATTAGAGATATATTAAGGCCTAGGTAAACTAAGAAACTAGCTAGGGTGCCAACATTTAGGGGGTGCTAACTTATTTTATTCTACTATAGTTTTAATGAAGAGTGCATAAATTTATTAACCATATATGCTAGTTGTAGCTAGTGGCCAAACTTACATGCCAACCTAATACATTTCGATCAAAACAAAACAAAATATACATAATTCTATTAAAATTGTGCTATTTAGGATGCATCAAATATTAATGCAAGTACCTTTGTTGCTTGAATTTTTAATCTAATTCATACTCGTGTGTTTTTCATACTTTATATTGTTTTGAAGTCTTGTAGGTTTATTGGCAAGAGAGATAAAAAAAGGTGAATATGTAATGAATTTGGGAAAATTAGTTGGGAAATATATGAGAAAAAGAGGATTATGATATGTTATATGTTACATAATTAATTGGGGATATTAGGCAGAAATAGTTACAAAAATAAATGATTAAAAAAAAATTCTTGGATTGTAGAGGAATAACATATCAAGTAATACGATATTTGGTCATGTTAAGTTATTTCGTCTACTATTTTTTTTTATAGACGACATTGGCTCCAATATTGCCTAGGTCACTAAAACCCCTTAATCTGGCCCTCGTGTCAGTGTTCATGTTTGGAAAAATTATTACCTTTGTTGAATGCATTGCCTATATTGCATTTCATTTCCAAATCAATTCAGGTGGATTTTATGGCATTAATCACCTATAGATCGCAGCTACATCTGTGATATGACAAACCCTGATCAATTATATCTACCAAATTTGATCTTTATCCTAACTTCCTAAATATAATATAATTTATAGTTGATTGATATCATCGATACGTTATATTATTTTATAAATTGCAAGATATCTAACGAAAAATCACAATTGATACCATTTGTTATATATATATATATATTGATGTTAAATTTAAAATAAAAATGATATATTCATTCTCTTGAATATGTACTTCACACGCTTAAAATACTTGGCACCTTTGTGGCCAAGAGCATCTGGAAAAAATTTAATATAGTGAAACCATTCATGAGATGGGTTGGGTATGGATTCCACATAGGCCTCTCTTTCAATGAGCAAAATTTGTGGTGATTGCCTATTTTCTCTCCTGAAAATCTTCGACTTACTGAACAACCCAACATCAAAGCAGTGCGGTTCACTCGTAAAGGAATCTCTACCATCTGGGACCTTGTTTCCTCCCGGGATTGGCTTCCTTGGCCTACACTAAAACATAAATACAACCTGGCTAATTATGATTTGCCTTCAATTTTGGCTATCCAATCTTTTCTACCCATTGTTATGCTACACAACTTGGGTCTTCAGTGACCCAAGGCTTTGTGGAAGGAATGACGTTGGAACGTGGACATTCCTCTGTTACAATACAATTTAGGAGTTATCTACTCGTTATCTCCTATTTCACCAACTTTAGATAAGCTCAATACTAGATGGTCATCACATTCTTCTCATGTCTCCTGATTAAAGCGTCTCCATCAGGCCTGGATCCTCTTATTTGATATGAAGCTCAATTTCTTTCTTTTGTGTTTGATCTATCATGGCCTCCCTTAAGGGGAAAGATTAAGTCATATTGTCATTCCTAATCCAGACTGTAGTTGTTGTGGTCTCTCATAGCCCTTGTACGCAACATGCTTGGCATTGGATTCACTCCCTTTTTAAGCCATTTCACCCTAAATTTTTTTATTGGAAAGTTGCTTTTTTTTTGTGAGCATGCTACTTGGCCTTCCTACATTTCTTCCCTTTATCATTTCTTTCATTATGTTATTCTATTTCAGCTCTGGAAAGCTAGGAATACTTCCTCATTTCAGCATTGTACTCTTTCTACTAAACTAACCATTAACGAAAAGGTGATAATCTTGTCATCTGTTCACATGCATATTCAGGCACAAGTGCAGATGGTGGCACTAGAGTTTTCTCATCTCTAGCAGTTGCTTGATCACTAGGGCAGTGCACCTTGTACTGCGTGTCGGGTTCCTTTGAGTGATGATGATCGCCAGCCCCTGTAACCCCAGCCACCTCATACATGTCGTGGTCGATCCCGAAGTCACTCTTGAAGTGCCCGACCATCTTGTTTGCCGGCTCGCCCACGACCCTCTTCCTTCGGCCCTGACCAGAGCCCACCAGCATGTGGCAAGGAGGTGGTTAGTACTTCCAACTAGGACTCTCCACCTGACAGGGCTTCCCAGTTTGGTGGCTCGCTACCCCCAAGGTGGGGAATTATAGTTCCACTCAACATTGAGATGCTCGACCAGGATGGTTGGCTGCTCTCCATCAACTTTTTTCTGTCATGGGATGATCCACCTCGTCCTTCGGGTGTCACAACTCTTTGCGCGTAATCCTTTTTTTTCTTGATGAAGTTTTTGGGGCTCTATCTTCGCCAATTGAACATTTTTTGTAGCCCTTTGTGGCTTGTTTTAGTTCGTCCTCGTGGCTTGTCTTTTGTCTACCCACATGGCTTTGGTTCTTTTTTGAGGCTATGAACACTGCCAGTGCCACCTTACTATGTAACACTTTGTATTATTTTGTCTATAATTTAATATAAAGATGGTACCAATATTAAAAACTCCAAATATCACAAATTTACTTTTTGGAAAATGAAATAATCGTTATGCTTGAACCTTTAAGAAAGAAAGACGCATGGCACATACACATTGGACAATGCAAAAGTGTGTTTTAAGTTTTGTGGACTATGTAAAAGCTAATGCTGAGTTGATTTTATTGGGTTTTGAATGTGTACATCATTTCTCCTTTCGCTTAAAAAAAAGAAAAAAAGAAAAAAAAAACCCCTCTATTTGACCATGTATCACATAGTGGATAATATAAACTTTTGTGTTTACGGGCCTGGCGCCCCATTCTTTGTAAAGATGGATCATGGGATATATTCTCCGGACCCTCCAACCACTTAACGATTACCTATTTAATCATTTGCATACATTTGTGAGCTTCATTGAGGTCTGCAAACGAAACCGAGCAAACATGGGGTTTATTATTTACAGATTAATTAACTCGAACTTCTTATAAAACGATCTATTTACATGTTGCAACTGTTAAACTGAGTATTGGAAACCTGAGATTTATTAATCTAATTAGGATACCTTAGCACAGCTGCATAAATAGGTGTACTTTCTCCATATTACCGTGTACATGGAAGGACAGCAGCTCTATAAAATATAAAATATTAACGAAATCATGAGTAATGACAATGTGCATTGTTTTTGCCAGGAGAAGAAGTCAAATCACGGCTACAAAAATCCTCCTGGTCGAATGACGGCTTCCAAGGGGATTTACACACAATGACATTGGCACCCTCATTTTCTTCAATGGATGAAATGCCCCTTGCAGAAATACCATTCATTTTGTTCTGTTTGACGAGTCTGTGCATTGCTTGGATTCTGTCCACCAAAGCAAAAAGTTGTTGCATTTCATCTCCATTCTCATCTTTTCGGGGACGTTTGGTCTCCTTTCCCGAGCCCTGCTTCTTTGAACAACACTGCAAGTTCTGCTTCGGTCCCTTGCACTCTATGGAAATAACCCGTCCAGCCCTAAAAAATTGGTACGGAGAAGAAAACTTGAAACCGAAAAAAACAATATTAAGAAATCAAAGGGCTCGCCGCTCTATTTGTATAGAAAAAACTGTGTTTAACTGAGGGAAAATTTGTAACGCCGCAAAAAAAGACGGCGCCACACTCACGACAACGGCGACGCCACGCCTCAACCAAACAATCCCGTCCCGAAAACGCGACAATTTTTTTTTTTCATTATCCATTTGCGTTACGCAATCTCATGAATTTAATACATTATGTTATATATATATAACAAGGAATTATACGATAAGATAAATACTTCAACATTATATTACTACATTGTATGTCTTTATGTATTTGGTTGCACATAGCACCTTATTTATATTAAGTTTGTGTATTAAAAGAAAACGGTATTAAGAATCACTAATATGTATTACATATCATCATGACCCCCTTTCTCAACTTTCTGTAGGGATTGAAACCCATCTAGAGCCTCTTCAAACTTTGGTTCTAGTTCATCACCATCCACTTCGTTTTTTTTATTTTTCTTTTTTATTTTATTTCTTATTTTATTATTCGGTTATATTACGTTATTACAAATTTTAATGCATTATAATATATATATATATATATACTTACTAGATCAATCGGTTATACCACGTTATTTTGAAAATTTAAACATTATAATCCATATATATATATATATATAGATATATTAAAACACCACCAAACTATACGGTTACACACACATTTTGAAATTTGAAAATAAATGTTAGGATCAAATCGGGGGGAAAGTTTTTTTTCAACCAAATTAAATTTTGTGGGCTGGGGCGGTGGGTAAACACTCCAACCTCCTATCTACCATTCGGACTTCCTGACTTGGCGTGCAGGTTGCTCTTCTGCTGGCCGCATTCAATGCGCTACCTAAAGTTTTTAAAACTTCACCTATCTCCAACGCCATTCCGAGGAGTCAATGCGCAAGACAGGCGTGTTTTTTTTTTTCTTTTCCCACGTGTTCACCGCCACTAGCCGCGTGGATAGCAAGGTGAGAGGTGGTAGACGGATCAACAGGCCAGTAGGAGGCGTGCAGACCCGTTTCATCTCTGTCCGGGTCGCATAGACAAAAAAAACTCGCCTATATTTGCTAATCCCTGGCTGCACACAGTCGGCCCACTGTGTTTCACGTTGTCCTGGGGCGTGGGTACAAAAAAAACGCGTTTAAGCATGGTTACAGGCGCGTGAGAAAGGGGGCGAGGATTATGGAGTTCCCTGCGCGTGAGGAGGAGGTTGCTCTTGCCTTCAACGGGTGCTGCAAGGAGAGGACGGGGCAGAAAGCTGTCCAACTATGTTGTTATCTGGTTCAGTATCAAATGCATTCTTAAATTCGGGATTCTCCTTCAAAAAAAGCATATAAATATATCTAATTTCTTTAAACCAAAGCGGTGGAGGGACAGGCGAATGGTCCGTTCTATATTATTTTCTTTTCTTTTCTTTTGCTCTGTCCTTGGCACGTGGTCTGCCAGGCAGTGGAGGCGCACCAACAGCAGGTTATTCAACTATGGACCACGCATACCAACAACTACTGCCGTCTATTGCAACACTCTTAAGATAGACGCCCACTGAACTCGTTTTTGAAGCTAGGACCACTCGCAGTGTCTAAATCTTGTAAGGAGAAAAACGTTCAGAACCTTGGTAAGCGTTGCAACAATCTAAACATTTGTTGGACAGTCAGCACTTTGTGTATCACGTTGTCTAACAGGCATAAGTCCTTCTTTATCTTGTAATTACAATTTCTGTATCTGGATTTGAAGAGTATACAGTCCGTGGAAAATAAGAAAAAAATAAACTCATAAGGGCGGGTCTGTTTCATATCAGGTTATTCATGAAGCCAGATTTGCTTTGATGAAGTGCGTCGTCACAGAAGAAGGGAGTGCAGAAGGGGTCTGTTTCACTATAGAATATTAATGAAACACAGAACATTTGCAAAGGATAAGAGTAGTTTTATGTGTAGGTTTGATTATAGATTTCATTGTCATTATTTACTGACTTTTTAACATGAGGGAAAACATAATAGTACGTTGTTATCGGTGAAATCCTATAAAAGATATCCATTTGTAGTCATATTGTTAAAGCATGGATAGTATTTCAAAAGTCAGTTCCCTTATCAATGAATTGTGGTATAATCTTATTGAGTATAGAATTTGTATTAAAATCTCTTTCCACACAGTTCAATAGATATGGCAGGGGCATTCTAAGAGGTTTTGATTTCATTTTCTTGTTTATTTGCAATGGATTTTTTTTTTTACAATAAATTCAAGGATGATTAAAACATAGAGGAACTAGAGCTTGAAAGTGTTTCATTGGCATATTACGAAGTCATTAAGGATATTCTAAGTCCTTCCAACAAGTATCCAAGAAGGAAATTAAGGTACTATATTTTCCCATCCAGTGGTCAACTTCCTCTCCTTTAAGTAATAAGATGAAATCTAATATGTATTTTATTTTTTTTCTTTGTGAATTTTCCTAACATTCCACAAAATGAATCACTACGATATTCTCCATTAATTTTTAAAGCAAGGCCTACTAACTTGTAAACAAAATTATCATTCTCAAGAAAGGTTCCAAGTCAAGTACTAAAGAGAATAGATAGATTGTCATGCATTCAACTTTTGATTCAACATCTAAGATCTAGCATACTATATTATTGGAAATTTCAACAAGAAACAATTTTCATTCAAAGAATTTGATACAACACTTTCCAATAAATCTTGAGAGCAAGAAATACTTTCATTGCAATGCAACTTGTCCTCCAAAATATTTTACAACACATTCTACTTCATGTGGAACAAATTTGCAATTATGGAAAACTAGAGAAAACAAGGCAATATTACATTTCTTTCTCCACTCAAGGTGGGTAATTACATGATATTTTTAACATTGTCAACAATAAGGTTCTTGTGCTCCCAAGAGTTCTTCTTCCATGCTCCAAGTTCCATGAAGATCAATCACAACCAAGATAGGGGGAGAGGCAACACTCTCCTCCCAACCAAATCTCAATGGAGAAGAGAAGCAATCTCCTCCATTGACCCCCGAGCCCCAAACACAACACAATGGAGGGTGGTCTCCAACTCAAGGCAACTATACATGCTTCCACAAATACAAGTTCTTCACAACATTCAAGCTAAAATAGAAGAACAAGAGACACACAATAACATTAAACATTACACAACAAGGCTTGCATCCAAGCCAACAAGAGAAGGAGCTATGGGAATATTTTCCCTTATGCCTCCCAAATGAGATGAGATGCCCATTCAAAACCCTCCACAAAATAACACAAGCCCCTATAACTCTTATGCCTCCCTCAAGTACCCCTTTTTCCTCCCATACTCTTATGCCTCCCTCCTCTTATGGCTCCCTCAAAGACAAGGTAGAATGTAAACATTCCTACCCAAGATGGGCATCCCTCTCAAACTCCCTCCACAATATCCTAATCTACTCTTTTGCCTCCCTCATGTGTATTCCCATAGACCTCTCCTATACTACACAAAAATCATTCAATCCATCTTTCACAATACACCAAAGTAGACATGCATTTTCTTTCAATTTTAGCATAGAAGCAATAATAATATGAAAGCAAAAACAAAGGAGAGGGTTCCCTACCTCTCCATTGGAGTAGCCTAAACCAAGAACTTGTCCAAGCTCCTTCCCAAATCAATCCAAGCATGCAAGTCCAAAAACTCTCTCTACCTCTTTCTCCCAATTCTTCTCTCTCAAAATAACAAAGAGAACTCTTCAACAACACAAAAACAAAGCTCTAACCCCCTCAACAAGAGAGGAAGTTTCAATAAATAGATCAAAGGTAAGGGTGAGGGTGATGTGGCTCCATGTAGGATGCCACATCACACTTCCTCAAACCATCTCCCAAGGTCAACTCAAATCCCAAAACACCATAAATGGGTGGTTGGGTTGAATGACCACTCTCTTCCACAACCATCCCTTTCCCATGTGCCTTAAGGCACAAATAAATGCAAAATGAAGAAAAAGTGCACTCCAAGTCAATATCACTTCCCAAAACAATAACTAATCCCTTTTTGGGCTTCCCAACCCATAGATATGGTTGGTAAGGGGTTTTGGGAAGTGTGGGACAAGTTTAACTTGTCCCACAAGTCCCCCAAAATTGCCCTCAAACTCAAATTCGAGTTTTCAAGAGATTTGGAGTGGTCAACACTCAAGATAAGCATTCAATACAAGAGACAACACATGGCTCAAGGAGCCAACCAACAAAATTTATTACACCCACATGACTAAAACAAGATAATAAATTAATCTAAACATACTTAGCAAAAGTAATAAAAGAAGGGCATCCCAAATGAAATCACCTACTAAAGTAAATAAAACAATTAAATAAAATTCTCAACCCCATGGTCACATTAGAACATTACCCCCTCAAGAATATTTTCTCAACACATACAAGAACAAGCTAACACAATACAGTTTACAAGTTGCCTTGACGACCAATGTTGTAACCCCCCGACATTCTGTTGTGTTTGGTCCCCAATCCCCCTTCATGGTTGTGATCATGCTGTGTTTCCTGCAAAAATACAAAATACCCTCTTCGGCCTTGCGGCCATGTCAAAATATCCAAAACAATCATATGCATGAAATTTATTAACATCTATACGTAATTCAAGCAATCATTATTTCTAGGTCTAATTCACAATTTAATCATGCATTTCATCTTTTTCCAAAATCATAGTAATGTAAATTCAACAACTACATTCTACTCATCAGGGCGAAGAAATCCAATGTTAGAACACATGCAATATATCTATATAAAAATAATATCAATATCCAATAGTCTGTCCATGAGTCAGTGCAGATCATACTGAAAACAAAATCCAACCATAATCCAAATGTGTCTAGTCACAAAACATCATGCTAATCAACATAAGTATAAGCCATGTCCATAACTAAAGTCTGCATAACTCAAAATGATAATCACTAAGTGTCGTAGGGAAGTGGGCATTACATCCCCCTCCCCTTAGACTAGACTTCCTCCTGGAAGTCACTGAAATAAGTGTGGAAACTGAGCTCGCAATGATGTAGCATCCTCCCAAGTAGCAGCAATCTCATCGTATCTGTCCCATTGGACTCGGACCTGATCAATCGCTCTGCTGCGAAGGCCAAGGGTCCTGCGATCTAAAATGCGCACAGGCTCCACCATCACCTACCCTTGGTCCTGCACCTGTAATGCAGTCCAATCTAATACATGAGAAGGATCAGAAACATATCTCCTAAGCACAGAAACGTGAAATACATCATGGACGCGCGATAAGCTAGGTGGCAGTGCTAGACGATAGGCTAAGGGGCCGAGGCGCTCCAAGATCTCAAAGGGTCCCACAAACCTAGGAGCAAGCTTAGAACCTTTTCCATAATGGATAGGGCTCTTATGTGGCCTGACACGAAGAAACACCTTCGTGCCTACCTCAAAACTGCGATCTGTCCTATGCTGGTCTGCATACTTCTTCTGTCTATCCTGAGCCTCCTGCAATCTCTGTCTAATCAAGGTAACCTGCTGCTCCATATCCTGTAATAATGCTGGCCCAAGAGAAACCCTGTCCTCAATCTTGTCCCAACTAAGAGGTGTCCTGCACTCTCTACCATATAATGCCTGAAAAGGAGCCATGCCTATAGAACTCTGAAAACTATTATTGTAGGCAAACTCCACCAAATACAGATACTCCTCCCATCTCGACTGATGATCCATCACGTACATCCTGAGCATGTCCTCCAGAATCTGATTCACCCTCTCTGTTTGTCCATCTGTCTCAGGGTGATAAGCTGTACTGAAATTAATCCTCGTCCCGAGGGCATACTGCATGGTGGTCCAGAAATGGGAGGTGTACAAAGGGTCGCGGTCGCAAATGATCTTCCGCGGAATCCCATGTAGTCTGACAATCTCATCAAGGTATACTCGTGCTACTGCACTAGCCGTGTAGGTAGTCTTCACTGGAGAAAAGTGAGCTACCTTCGTCAATTTATCCACCGTGACCATGATGGCGTCGTGGTGGTATCTCGACGTCGGCAACCCAACAATAAAATCCATAGAGATGGTGTCCCACTTCCACTCTGGTATGGCATGAGGATAGAGAAGGCCAGCTGGATGCTGATGCTCGGCCTTCACCCTCTGGCACTCTAAACAACGGGATACAAATGAAGCTATGTCTCTCCGAAGTCCTCTCCAAAAGTACAACTGTCTCAAGGTGGCGTGCATCTTCTTCACCCCGGGATGGGCTGAATACGGTGCACGATGAGCCTCTGTCAAAATGTCATGCCTCAAGCCTCCATCTCTAGGAACATAAATCCGGCCTCTGTGTCTGAGAAGACCATCTGCCTCTAAAGAAAAACCATCAAATCTCCCCTCAAGGGGTCTCTGAGACTCAATCTCTGCTCTGGCTGCAAGGTAGAAACTATCCTGAGGAAGCTGCTGCAAGATCCTACTCCGCAAATCTGTGCCCACTGAGGTGGCCATAGCCACATGTCTCCGTCTACTCAAGGCATCTGCCACCACGTTCTCCTTTCCCTTCACATGCTCTATCTCCATGTCATACTCACAAAGTAGCTCCATCCAACGCCGCTGACGAGCATTGAGATTGGGCTGTGTGAAGAGGTGGCGAAGACTCAAGTGATCAGTCCTGAGTGTAAATCTCCGGCCAAGAAGAAAATGTCTCCATCGCACTAAGGCATGTACTACTGCTGCAAGCTCAAGGTCATGGGTCAGATAATTGAGCTCATAATCTTTGAGTTTGCGAGACTCAAAGGCAACTACTCTACCCTCCTGCATTAGCACTCCTCCAATTCCTGCCAAGGAAGCATCTGTGCATACGAAAAACTCTCCATGAGGATCCGGCACTGCAAGGATAGGTGCTCTCGTAAGGCACTCCTTCAGTGTACTGAAGGCCTGCTCACATTTATCTGTCCATACAAACTTCTTCCCTTTCCGCTGAAGAGAAGTGATGGGGTGCGCAATCCGAGAGAAGTCCTGAACAAACCTCCTGTAGTATCCTGCTAGTCCCATGAAACTACGCACCTCGGTCACACTAGTGGGTGCTGGCCAATCCATGATGGCTCGAATCTTGGAAGGATCGACTGCGATACCTTCCCCAGAAATAACGTGGCCCAAATACTGCACCTCAGTCTGAAAGAACGCACACTTCTCCAAGTTCCCGTAAAGGCGCTGCTCGCGAAGACACTGAAGAACCTGGCGAAGGTGCTCCTCGTGCTCCTCACGTGTGCGTGAGTAAATTAGAATGTCATCAAGGAAGATGAGCACGAAGCGATCGAGGAAGGTCCTGAATACCCCATTCATCAAACTCATAAATACTGCGGGGGCATTCGTCAAACCAAAAGGTACCACTGTGAACTCGTAGTGGCCATATCTCGTGCGGAAAGCTGTCTTGTGATATCTGTCTCCGCAATCCTGAGCTGATGGTATCCTGACTTAAGATCTATCTTGGAGAAAACGGTAGCCCCCTTCATCTGATCAATGCGTGGAAGGGGGTAACGATTCTTGATTGTTACTTTATTCAATTGACGGTAATCAATGCACAACCGAAGAGATCCATCCTTCTTTTTTACAAAGATAACTGGTGCACCCCAAGGGGATACGCTAGGTCGGATTAGGCCTTTCTCCAGAAGGCCCTCCAGCTGCAACTTGAGCTCACATAACTCAGGAGTAGTCATCCGATAGGGTGCTCGTGAGATAGGCTCTGCGCCTGGAACTAGATCTATATGGAAGTCGATCTCACGTGGGGGAGGTAATCCCGGTAGCTCCCCTGGAAACACATCGGCGAACTCTGATAAGATGGGATGATCATCGAGGGAAGGTCCCCCCGACTCATCCTCTGATCTGTCACTAACTGTAACAGCATACAACTGGCAACCCCGTCGCACACACCGCTTAAGCTGCATAGCGGAGATGGTGCGAATAGAGACGGGTCTCTTAACCCCTGATATCACTGACTCTACCCCAAGATCATCAATGCAAGCAACAGTCTTGTGGTAATAATCCACTCTAGCTCTGTGGGCGGACAACCAATCCATGCCCAAAATGATGCCATAAGATCTTAATGGAAGGATCCTAAGATCAGAAGTAGTGGTGAAGGGTCCCAAATCCACTACACACTCCTTAACTAAGGAGTCCACAGAAATCTTGGCTCCTGAAGCCATCTCAACGTCCCAACTACGGCCCTGCCTAACTGCCACCAGCCTACAATGCTCTACCAAAGATGGTGCAATGAAAGAATCAGAAGAACCAGAATCAAATAATATAGAGGTGGAAATACCTCCAACACTACCTGTCGTCTCAATCACAGTACTCTGATGCTCAGCCTGGCGATTCTCGACCGCTGCATAGATCCGATGACTCCGTGCCATATCTCCAATAGTAGGCTCTAAGCTCTGTGTCTTACCCTTGGTAGGGTTAAGTGGGCAATCTCTCCAAATATGCCCAACGACTCCGCAACCATAACAGCCGCCTGATCCTCTCCAGTGGGAAGCGGCTCCAGATGGTACTCTAGATGACTGAGATACCGATCCTGAGGATCCGGCTATGGACTGCTGAGGTCTCTGCTAACGAGCTCTGACTGACTGAGCTCTCGGTGCACCCTGTGTCCTGATGGGACCCCTAGGAGGAGGCCCCATACTACGTCCTCTCTGTGCATCGAATCTCTGAGGAGGTCGATAAGGTGGGCGGGTCTGCTGCTGCTGCTGCTGTGGTTGCCTAAATGAAGCCTACCCTGAACCCTATCCACCCCGTGGAGGAGGTAACTGACCCCTTCGACCTACTATCCTGCATCTGCTGGATACGGCTCCGAACTCTATCTCTAGCCTGCTGTGTTTTTCCCCGTGTCTCCTCTGCAATATAGGCCTTCTCCACGGCCTCTGCTAACGTCTGTGGGCAGTGAATGCGTACTGCGCCAGCTAAATCCAAGTTCAGGCCCCGGATGAACCTGTGAATCCGTACCTGCTCATCCTGCATATAGTCGACGTACTGAAGTAGGTCCAGAAATCGACTCTCATACTCAGCTACTGTCATCGATCCCTGACGGAGGTCATGAAACTCATCTATCCGCTGCTGAATAAACCTCCTGGGTAAATACCTGCTCCTGAACCGCTCCTCAAACAGCTCCCAGGTAATCGTCTCTGAGTCGACATGGAGCTTCTGCTCCTCGGTCCTCCACCAGACTCCTGCTCCATCCTTCAGAAGATGGATCGCAACACGAGCTTTCGTGTTGCTACTACAAGGACAGAGCTTGAAGCATCCGCTCAAGCTCACCAACCAGGCCTCTGCCTGAAAACCACCTATATCACCTGAATAGTGAGAGGGTCGCAGCTTCAGGATCTCCCTGATATGATCTGCAGCCGAAGTATGACGAATCCTAGGTCTCTCTGTATGCTCCTCCCTTCTGTCTAGGGCTCCGAGACCTGTCCCTATGTCCTGAAATCCTGTCCCCATGTCCTCTCTATGGTGACCTCTGCCCTAAGCCGACTCTACACGGAAATTCTCTGCTCTGTGCTCCTCGATGTGTCGAGGGGATGCCTGGGCATCTACTGATGGCTCCAAACTATGCCTAGCAAGTCGTCCTCCCAAGGGCTCTCCGCGTATAGCGGCATTGACATCCTGAAGTGTCTGCAAAATCTGAGGCAGAAGGGCTGCTACGGCCTGCTCTGGCGGTGGTATGTCTAGGTCTATGTGAAGAGACCCCTCGCCCAATCCGCGCCCCCTGCACAGATCAAGGCGAGAGTTAGTTCACTGTACTAGGTCTTGTGGTCAATTTTCTAAATTTGTTGTTTACTATAATTATCAACAATATGGTTTCATATTTTAAAAGAATAATGTTCTGTACTAAGTTAAGTGTTCCTGTTCTGCGTCTTCCTGCGTGTGCCCAAGGGTCCCAGCTTCGAACCCCTGGCTCTGATACCAAAAATGTAACGCTTGCTAAAGGATGACGACGCCACACTCACGACAGCGACGCTCATGACGCGCAAGCATACCAAACAAATCCCGTCCCGAAAAATTGCGACAATTTTTTTTTTTGATTTTTGTAAACAAGTTCAAACTAAAACAGTCCCGTATTGCTTCGGTGATGCTTCAAGTTAAGGATTTTTAAATTCATCTCATATCAGGCTCGAACTAAGGGAGGGTCAGTCTTCCGAGTTGCTTCGTCTAATGTTAAATAGCAGTGTTTTCAATTCGGGTATAAACGTGATGAAAACAATAATGATCCACTCGAATTTTTATTTTGTTGAAGTTGCTCATTCGAATTTAATACATTATGTTTCACCATAATAATGAGGAGGAGGATCGTCAACATTTCGAGTTAATAAGACTGTATGTCTTTATGTATGTCTGTACATAGCAACCTTATCGTGAAAGTTTGTGTAACGGAAAGATAATTCGAGAGTAAGAATCACTAATTTATTTGAAGTATCGAAAACACTGACCACTTCAATTTCTTTATTCTTACTTTAGTTATTTGAAAAAAGTCTACGTTGCCTCTTCAAAATTTGGTACATTTCCAATATCCATTGTACTAGCTTTATGATATTATTATTACAAGTTCGTTGTAGATACTTACTTTGCTTATTTTGTTATATCGATCTCTCTAATCAACTTACGTTACATTAGTCATGGAATTGTAATGCATTTCATACATATATATATATATTTATACGTATATTTATACGTATTATATATAATATATACTTTATATATTGGATATGACTTACTAGATCACCGTGGTGGTATCAATCTTGGGCACTTTTATAAATTCGACCAATACCACGTGGTAGCATAAGTCCATACTCCCATACAATACCTACTATATATATACATAGGAATTTTATACTAGTATATCTCAATACTTTAAAGTATGAGTTATATCAGGCGCTAAACCGATTTAAATGATCCTTTTATTGCAAACATAAAAGTCGACATTATACATCACATTTTCAAATTTGGCAAAAGTAATGTTAGGATCAAATCGGACGGGGAAAGAAGCTGGGTGCGCTTTTTTAAACCAAGGATTAATTTATATTGGTTGAGTGTCAAGAAAGCAAGCACCGCATACTGTCCTTATTTTCATGTTAACTCCCTTCTGATCTTGCGTATCAGAATCTCTTCATAGTTGGCCGCATGTCAGATGGTTCAAACGGCCACGTGAAAGGGATTCGATGGAGTAATGGCGCAAGGCACAACAGCAGACGTGCTTTCTTACCACGTCGGCCTGTTGCACTTGAACACTGCCCTAGTCGCGTGACCATTTAATGAGAGTCAGTTGAGAAGAGGAGTCGCTAAAGACAGCAGCTGACAACTATGTTGCTGAAAAGTTTCACCATCCAATGCCCAGACCGCGAAGGAACAAAGTATTAGCCCACTGTGTTTAACAATGCCCTGGATTGCACGTGGGCCCAGGCTGTTTTTTCTTTTCCTCCTTTGTGTTGTTCCTGGGTGCAAGAAAGGCGAGTGGCAGGATCGACCTATGGTGCTGCTCGGTAGGTAGCGTGTCACATCTGACTGCATGGGGAGACTGGTCTCTCTTTTTTTCTGTCAGGGTGTGGATTGCTTTCTGACAAGCGATTCAGACAGAGCGAGGCATGGCCATTGAGTGCAGCAGGAAGTGTCGGAGGCAGACGACCAACTATGTTGTTATCTGTTCAGTATCGGAAAGCTTTGCCAGCGGGTGGGAGAAACCCACAACCCTGGCAGGTTGTCCCACTATGTTGTTATCTGTTTAGAATCGAATGCACTCTCAAATAGATAGTCACCCTTAGATCGAGGGCCACGAGGGGACAGTGCAGGAGATTCGGTAAGGACAGGTTTATCCTTTTGGAATGCGCTTACAAGCGGAGTTGGCATAAAAGTGTGAAGGCATTCGCCTGGATACAAAAATAACTTGAAATTTCAACTGGTGCGGAATGCCACTTAGGAGAAGGATGATAAGTTGACAGAAACAATTTACAGTAGTACAGAAAATGATAAATTTCAGTGGTCGAAAAAGAAAAGAATCGGAGAGGAAGGTTTTCTATATCGCAAACAGTGGATCTTGATCATGAAGCCATCCTGGATCGTGTATTGATTAAGAGCTGATCAATGTCAACTCTACATTTGTGTTTGTCTATAGCCGAGGGATGCAAGAGACAGACCCTTGCGTGTATATTATGTTTTACAAGTTATCAACAGATAGCTATGGGGATTGATTTTGACTTAGGAGTAGAAAACTGTTTAATTAACATGAAGGGGATATTGTGAGACAACTCGACCTCATTGTATCATAAGGATTTAAAGCTGACCAAGCATAGAACATTAGTTTGCCTTAATACATCAAATGGAATAATATGTCAAGCTCATTAGCTGTCTTGATATACATTAAGGAGTATGCGGCTATTGGACTTGTTAAGCTTAGAAGTATATGTATTATAATTTATTTCCATCACAATTCTATTATAGACATTGCATGGGAATTCGAATAGAGTCGATTTCATTTCCTTTGTTGGTTTACAATGGATTTTACAATAAATTCATGAATGAATAAATCATAAAAGAACTAGAGCTTGAAATGCTTGTTGCAAATCGAATATTAAGGATATTTTAATGGACAATATTTGGAATACATTAAAACCATATTTTGACTTTAGTGGTGCTTCCTTCCTTTTGAAAAGATACATAATTGTGTCTTATTGTTATAAAGTATAAAATGGATCATACTCCTCTCTATTTTGAGCCCATTGATAAAATTGTTTATAAAGTATTTCCTTTTACACTATCATTTCACTATTAATACATCTCCTTTTAAGCAACAAGTAAGATCTAGCATGTATATCCTTGTAAATTTCTACCCAACATCCACAAAGAATTTCCACAACATTTCCAATAATTTTTGAGAGTAAGAAATACTATCATTCCAATGCAACTTGTCCTCCAAAATCTTTGACAACACATCCTACTTCATGTGAAACAATTTACAATAATGGAAAACTAAAGAAAACAAGGCAATATTACATTTCTTTCTCCACTCAAGGTGGGTAATTACATGATTTTTTTTTTTTTACATTGTCAACAACAAGGTTCTTGTGCTCCCAAGAGTTCTTCTTCCATGCTCCAAGTTCCATGAAGATCAATCACAACCAAGATAGGGGGAGAGGCAACACTCTCCTCCCAACCAAATCTCAATGGAGAAGAGAAGCAATCTCCTCCATTGACCCCCGAGCCCCAAACACAAACACAATGGAGGGTGGTCTCCAACACAAGGCAACTATACATGCTTCCACAAATACAAGTTCTTCACAACATTCAAGCTAAAATAGAAGAACAAGAGACACACAACAACATTAAACATTACACAACAAGGCTTGCATCCAAGCCAACAAGAGAAGGAACTATGGGAATGTTTCCCTTATGCCTCCCAAATGAGATGAGATGCCCATCCAAGACCCTCCACAAAAATAACACAAGCCCTTATAACTCTTATGCCTCCCTCAAGTACCCCTTTTTCCTCCTATACTCTTATGCCTCCCTCCTCTTATGGCTCCCTCAAAGACAAGGTAGAATGTAAACATTCCTACCCAAGATGGGCATCCCTCTCAAACTCCCTCCACAATATCCTAATCTACTCTTTTTCCTCCCTCATGTGTATTCCCATAGACCTCTCCTATACTACACAAAAAGCATTCAATCCATCTTTCACAATACACCAAAGTAGACATGCATTTCTTACAATTTTAAGCTCAAAGCAATAACAAAAGAAAGCACAAAAGAGAAGTTTTCCTACCTCTCCATTGGAGGAGCCTAATCCAAGAAGCTTTTTCCAAGCTCCCTCCAAAGCAATGCAAGCATGCAAGTCCAAAAACTCTCTTTATCTCTTTCTCCCAATTCTTCTATCTCAAAATAACAAAGGAGAACTCTTCAACAACACAAAAACAAAGCTCCAACCCCCTCCACAAGAGAGGAAGTTTCAATAAATAGATCAAAGGTAAGGGTGAGGGTGATGTGGCTCCATGTAGGATGCCACATCACACATCCTCAAACCATCTCCCAAGGTCAACTCAAATCCCAAAAGACCATAAATGGGTGGTTGGGTTGAATGACAACCCTCTTCCACATTCAACCCTTTCCCATGTGCCTTAAGGCACAATTAAATGCAAAATGAGGAAAAATGCACTCCAAAGTCATATTCCCTTCCCAAAACAATAAATAACCCCCTTTTGGATTCCCAACCCATAGATATGGTTGGTAAGGGGTTTTGGGAAGTGTGGGACAAGTTTAACTTGTCCCACAAGTCCCCCAAAATTGCCCTCAAACTCAAATTCGAGTTTTCAAGAGATTTGGAGTGGTCAACACTCAAGATAAGCATTCAATACAAGAGACAACACATGGCTCAAGGAGCCAACCAACAAAATTTATTACACCCACATGACTAAAACAAGATATTAAATTAATCTAAACTTACTTAGCAAAAGTAATAAAAGAAGGGCATCCCAAAGAAATCACCTACTAAAGTAAATAAAACAATTAAATAAAATTCTCAACCCCATGGTCACATTAGAACATTACCCCCCCTTCAAGAAATTTTCTCAACACATACAAGAACAAGCTAACACAATACAGTTTACAAGTTGCCTTGACGACCAATGTTGTAACCACCCGACATTCTGTTGTGTTTGGTCCCCAATCCCCCTCATGGTTGTGATCATGCTGTGTTTCCTGCAAAAATGCAAAATACCCTCTTCGGCCTTGCGGCCATGTCAAAATATCCAAGTAATCATATGCATGAAATTTATTAACATCTAAACGTAATTCAATTATCCATTATTCTAGGTCTAAATCACAACTTAATTTTGCATTTCATCATTATCCAAAATCATAGTAATGTAAATTCAACAACTACATTCTATTCAACATGGCGAAGAATCCAATGTTAGAACACATGCAATATATCTATATAAAATAATATCAATATCCAATAGTTTGTCCATGAGTCAGTGCAGATCATACTGAAAACAAAATCCAACCATAATCCAAATGTGTCTAGTCACAAAACATCATGCTAATCAACATAAGTATAAGCCATGTCCATAACTAAAGTCTGCATAACTCAAAATGATAATCACTAAGCGTCGTAGGGAAGTGGGCATTACAAAATTCTCGTTAAGGGCTAAACACTTTTTGTACTACAAACAGTGCACGAGAGAATGTCCACCTCTCGTCAGTACAGACTGTATCGCCAGTGTCAAGGGGCTAGCTACGCAACAGATTTCACTAGCCAACGTGCAGCACTGAGACACTACTTTTTTTCACTCGCCTTAGAGGATCAAGCTACTCTAGCGGTCCCAGACTATGCCTTCAATCACCTTCATCCACCACCCATTTCCAACACATCTCCAACTTATGCACAAGTGAACCCTTCTAACACCTTTCACAACTGCCCATACAACTTCTCCATAAGACCACTCGCCGAATACCACGGCTGCCCATACAACCACTGGGAGCTCTTAATATGCCTTCTTAGTTCACCTAAGGGAATGCACAACTCATTCCTCCACGACTCATCCCTGAACCAGCTCTCTGACGCCGCTAGCTGGCTCACTGTCGAACATCCAACTGTTCTACACAATGCCACTTAGGAACATCACATGCACCTTTCTGTCAGCCATCCATGAGTCTGCCTGAGTTGCCACGCCGATCACCTACGTGTGCACCAGCGGGGGAAGTCCTCCTCGTGAGTCCTTCCCGGGTGTGAGCCTCTACTCACCCCGACTTGCTGACTGTTCTGTCACCCAAGTCCAACACCACCAAAGATCCCTGCAGGGAGCACTACAAGTTCGCCATCTTTGTAGACCGCATCACATGCGAGTGAGGTACTCTTCTTCCTTCGGCTCGATCCAACGTCTGATCTCGCCCCGATGCCATGGCCACTGACATCGCTGTGCCTATTCTTTGAGACACCCATCCGCGTCCAGACCGCATTGACTCCTACTTGAGTCTTCTACCTTAGTTATCAGCTCACCACACTGCAACCATATCCATGATGTCCTTGACTCAGCCCACCATGTCGTGCATCACCATGTGAACCATCCTCTGTCCACTTCAATGAGTCTCAGCCACTGCTTCTGCACCCACTCTGCATCCACGCTTCCGCTGCGCCTTTGATACATCTATGTGAGCACTCAACTCATCTACGTTGTTTAACCTCTGCAAGGTTAAGGAGCTCGCCACACTTGGCTCGTTCGCATCCGCGTTACTTATCCTCTGTTTCGACCTCCGGATCCCAATCTCACTCCATCACGCCTATTAGCTTCTTTCCACATGAACTCTGCTTCTAAGGACATTGCCACCTCAAAGGTTTCCCCAAGTCCATTGTCACTTAACTCTAGAGTCTCACTGATGATCCATGATGCACATCTCTACATGGACATACTCCGCAAGGGTAGAGTATATCTCCAAGGTCTCTTGAACACCCTATCCTCTGAATGTCCAAGTGCACCAAGTGTTCCACGCTCCACTTGGTGTGGGTGTGAGTTCACCACATTGGTCTTAATGTCTGCCATGCTCATCTGGCTCATTAGGCTTGCACTGCACTCTCAACGCAAGGCCTCTATCGTGCCAACTCACTCTGCCACTTCATTTCCCTTATGAGTTGCCCAAATCGCTCCGCGTACATTGAGTGCGTTCTTCACTCCAAGAAACCCTACACTGTTCCTAATTGCAACCAACTTTTCTCACCAACCTGCCTCGGCTAACCTTGATTCTGAGACATCCTTGGGCTCAGAGCATGGTCCTTTCAATCCCCCATGCACAATTCTTTCTCACTAGCCAACCCTCAAGAGTTGCATTGGTGCGCCATCGGGAACTTCCCGTGAGGTCACCCATTTTATGCCTGCATGCTTAACTCACCCAACTCACCCAGATCTTCTGTGGGCCAACACATGTGAGGTCGTCAACCCCAAACCATATGTGGCCAACCGTTTGCCTCAACCGGGAGTCCCTCTGGCTCCCTTTATAGCACCTCGTGCACTACCCTAGTCGAATGGTGTCTGCCCATCCTGGGGGAGGCAGTTGCTCTATGAGCTCGGAGATGCGCCCCCCTTATATTCTCCCCCACTCAAAGTGGCGATGCCCATGGCGCCGTTGCTAGACTTCACAAGCTTGCGTAAAGGATACAAGTGTTCGCAACACTAGGACAAAATGTAAATGGACTACTCACATGCAAATACACAAGGAACACATCGGTCACTCCTGACATAAAACAACTCAGTCTATTCAACATCTCACTACACTAAATCCCTATGCTCGTGACAAAAAGTGCCAAATCACTCAACACTTCTATCACTGTAGCTCCCTTCCACTGAACTACACTTCACCAAACATCCAATTCAATGTCTGATGGGATACCCCTTCTGCAATTCCTACCAACTCTTAGGAATTATGCACGATGTACAAGCTGCCCTACTAAGCTCTGAGACCTTCTTGCACAACAATCACTACATAACTGGAGAACTACCAACAACCTCCATGTTGATTGATGAACCACTGCAAGGTTTCACTGCCACTGGAACTGGTCACACCATGCTTCCACCCGCAACATGAAATTCTCCATTTGATCTGGGGGCCTACATCACCACAAATTCACCACAATGCCACCCTTGTTCAACACTTCTGCCAACACCATACCACCACTGTGCCTCTGATGCTGATCTTTCAGAAAACTCTTCACTAGGAATACCTCATTTCACTGCAACCTGACTGATCTACTCACCACTGTTTTCAACCAACCAACACTTCCAAAAATGCAACACTTACTTTACTCCAGAAATGTAGCCACTGTCACTGTTGCCAACCTGAAATTATGAGGTTTCGCAAAATTACCACATTTATTCTACCAAGGGAGAGCCACTTTTTCCACTTCATGGCTCAAGTATCAACTTGATATCACTTCACAAACACTGTAATTCAACCGTTCTCAATGCACAAGTTTTGTGAACAACTTCTGGGGAGTCATCGTGCTACTTAGTGCTTATGCACCTACTGAGTTTTCGAGTTACTCTGCCTCTGCACCTGAACTCTACCAAGTGTTATCCCTTCACTCTTCGCTGCTTGGAGTTAGTTCTGCACTAGCCTTCACATGAACTATCCATCTCAGTGACGTTACCCAGCCCACACTGTATGCATCCCTTCTGCCTCCTCCACATCTGAGTTCTGATTAACACTGGCCTTCTTCTCCCACAAAGTCTCTAACAACTTGCACTGGCTTACTTACATTGCACAAGTGCCAACTCTTGACACTTGCATGGGTCTAAAATACCCTTATCACCGAACGCCATGCCAACCAGGTCGCTACTACATGACTCCTTCCTCATCAACCCACTGGTCTAACTCTGAGAAAGTTCACTAGCTTCATTCGTTCCACTGTGACATCAATAAGGCTCAACTTAGCCCTCATACTCCATTGGATCACTTTGATCTGACACTGCCCTCTAGCCTGCACCAGTCTGCTTCTTACATAGAACATAACTGCTCCTCTTGATCTAGTTGTGTTGGTGTCCCACCTTCCGATCGCCAACATCGTTGATTGCCAATCTTCACAAGACTCAACTCTTGATCTAATTCGTACAACAACTAACTCCCACAAACATGCATGAATCTTCTTAGCTGCACATTGCGTTGGGCACTTCAAGCTGACGCTACTTCACAAGCACACACCAGTCTACTTCTGCTCAGCCCAACTGCATTGGTGTCCCGCCCATCCGATCACCAACGATGTTGATTACATTGGCTCCCTAGTCTGCAAACTCATTTTTCAATCAACATCCCACACACCTGAAGTTGAGAGGTCTTTCGCCAACTACTCACACTAGTTTACACTTTGTTCCCAACTCTAGCACCGATGCTCAAAGTCGCTCTACATACCAGAGAGAGCATCACCACAAATTCTCTGATACCAACTGTCACGCTGGATATCAGGCACAACATTAACTCACCAGCTCTTATACTAGAAGTCATGGGGCTAGCTACGCAGAGGATTTCACTAGCCAACGTGCGGCACTGAGACACTACTTTTTTTCACTCACCTTAGAGGATCAAGCTACTCTAGTAGTCCCAGACTATGCCTTCAATCACCTTCATTATCCACCCATTCCCAATGCATCTCCAACTTATTCACAAGTGAACTCTTCCAACACCTTTCACAGCTACCCATACAACTGCTCTAGAAGAACACTCACCGAATACCCCGGTTGCCCATACAACCACTGGGAGATCTTTATATGCCTTCTTATTTTACCTTAGCGAATGCACAAATCATGCCTCCGTGACTCATCCCTGAACCAGCTCTCTGACGCCGCTAGCTGGTTCACTGTCAAACATCCAACTGTTCTGCACAACACCACTAAGGAACATCACATGCACCTTTCTGTCATCCATCCATGAGTCAGCTTGACTTTTCGTGTAAGTCACCTATGCATGCACCAGTGGGGGAAGTCCTCCTCATGAGTCCTTCTAGGGTGTGAGCCTCTACTCACCCTGACTTGCTGACTGTTCTGTTACCCAAGTCCAATACCGCCAAAGATCCCTGCGGGGAACACTACAAGCTCGCCATCTTTGTAGACAGCATCAAATGCGGGTGACGTACTCTTCTTCCCTCGGCTCGATCCAACCTCTGATCTCACCCCAATGCTATGGGCACTGACATAGCCATGCCTACTCTTTGAGACACCCATCTGCGTCCAAAAAGCATTGACTCAGTAGATACTAGAGTCTTCTGCCTTAGTTATCAGCTCACCACACTGCAATCGTATCCATGATTTCCTTGACTCAGCCCACCATGTCGCGCATCACCATGTGAACCATCCTCTGTCCACTTCAATAAGTCTCAGCCACTGCTTTTTCACCCACTCTGCATCCACGCTTCCGTTGCACCTCTGATACATCTATGTGAGCAGTCAACTCATCTACGTTGTTTAACCTCTGCAAGGTTGAGGACCTCACCACACTTGGCTCGCTCATGTCCGAGTTACTTCTCCTCTATTTCGACCTCCGGATCCCAATCTCACTCCATCATGCCTCTTGGCTACTTTCCACATGAACTCTGCTTCTAAGGATATTGCCACCTCAAAGGTCTCCCCAAGTCCATTGTCACTTAACTCTAGAGTCCCACTGCTGATCCATGATGCACATCTCTGCATGGACATACTCCGGAAGGGTAGATTATATCTCCAAGTTCTCCCGAACACACCATCCTCTGAATGTCAAAGTGCACCAAGTGTTCCACGCTCCACTTGGTGTGGGTGTGAGTTCACCATGTTGGTCTTAATGTCTGCCATGCTCATCTGGCTCATTACGCTTGCGTTGCACTCTCAACGCAAGGCCTCTATCGTGCAAACTCTTCATGCTAAAACCAACTCACTCTACCACTGCATTGCCCTCATGAGTTTCCCAACTCGGTTCACGTACATTGGGTGTGTTCTTTGCTCCAAGACACCCTGCACTATTCCTAAGTGCAACCAAATTTGCTCACCAGCTCGCCTCGACTAACCTTTATTCTGAGACATCCTTGGCCTCACAGCATGGTCCTTTCAATCCCCCATGCACAACTCTTTCTCACTAGCCAGCGCTCAAGAGTTGCATTGGTTCACCACTGTAAAATCCCCGGGAGGTCACCCATTTTATGCCTTCGCGCTTAACTCACCCAACTCGCTCAGATCTTCTGTGGGCCAACACATGCAAGGTCGTCAACCCCAACCCATGCCTGGCCAACCATTTTCCTCGGTCGGGAGTCCCTCTGGCTCCCTGGATAGCGCCTCGTGCACTATCCTTGTCAGATGGTGTCTACCCATCTTAGGGGAGGCGTCCTCCATATGAGCTTGGAGACACACCCCCTTATAGCCAGTGATATCATAAGTGCCTGTTCTACTTAAACATACTTAGTGAGAATGGGTACCGACTCCCATTGCACAGTGAAATTTTTTCTCATGTTAGGTATTCATAATTGTACATGGTACGCCCACAGCACTGCCCGTCTATTAATTCCATCAAATAATATTTGTTTTTTAGGTCCGCGATGGGATATGTCATCTACATTATGTCAGCAATGACACTTAACCACGTAGAATGGAAGAATCTAGGAGATAAAATGCAGTACAAGGTGAAGCTCACAGATGGCCTAATGGGTTATACACGGATAGCCTACACACATTTATAGGTGTTTCAGGCCATGAGGAGTATAACCACATAGAGCTTCACTGCAAGCCTTAGTAGAGCCCAGCCTGCCAAGGTCTGGTGGATACGTTAAGATTTTTTTACTGTAATTAATGTATCATGGAGTACAAAATTATTTTTCTAATATATCTCCAATAAAATATTTATAGATATCTGCATAAATTTAAATATCAATATTAAGAAATCAAAGGGCTCGCCACTCTATTTGTATAGAAAAAACTTTGTTTAAGCAAGGGAAAATTCTCGTTAAGGGCTAAACACATTTTGTACTACAAACAGTGCACGAAAGAACGTCCGCCTCTCGGCAGCACAGACTGTATCTCTTCTGCTTAAACATACTCCCATTAAACATACTTAGTGAGAAGGGGTACCGACTCCCATTGCATAGTGAAATTTTTTCTCATGTTAGGTATTCATAATTGTACACGGTATGCCCACGGCACCACCCGTCTGTTAATTCCGTCGAATGATATTTGTATTTCAGGTCCACGATGGGATATGTAATCTGCATTACGTCAGCAATGACACTTATCCACGTAGAATGGAAGAATCTAGGAGATAAAATGCAATACACGGATAGCCTACACACATTTATAGGTTCTTCAAGCCATGTAGAGTATAACCGCATAGAGCTTCACTGCAAGCCTTAGTAGAGCCCAGCCTACCAAGGTCTGGTGGATGTGTTAAGATTTTTTTTACTGTATTTAATGTATCATGGAGTACAAAATTGTTTTTCTAATATATCTCCAATAAAATATTTATAGATATCTGCATAAATATAAATATCAACAGATTTTTTCTTCAGTGTTGATGATGTGATATGGAATAATGGCATATTGGACTAGAGTTGTTGTGCCTTCATGTGCGTAATCTAGGGATTGAGGGTCGTTGACTCCAACAGACCAAGCCTTGATGCTTGCCTTGGCTCTTGTCCATGTGCGTAGGCTAAGATAGGAAGGACTGTGCAGATGATCAAAATAGAGAGTGAGCCCAGGGTTCCGTTTGCTAATGGTAGTTTTCTATTTACCTCAGATATTTGTATTCTCCATACAAAAGCATGGATGGTCATCAAATAAGGCATGTTAACCGGTAACTGAGGGTGGGTCCAGGATTATGCTTGTTGACCTTGTAGATTGCTTGGTCTGAAACTGTGTTAGCATTTTTTGTTTGAGTAACTAACCCCCATCTAGTCAACAATCATATACAACAATGAGAGAGATTATTTCTTTTTAATGTAGAAGGTGGTAGGTAGATTGAATAGAAATGCAATGGATTGGAAACGTGTTTAAACAGATGCTATTGCAAGCATAAATCGAAGAAGAAGCAAAACATAGTTTGTGGGCAAGGAGAATAAAGGATTCGTCAGGTCTTTGCATAAATTGAATGTGGCACGACGTTGATAGCTAAAGACACTGCCTGAGACACAATGACAAAACTTCCCAGGTAAGACTCCTGAAGAGAATCACATTTAGAAAAAATGAAAGAGACGACTTCCCTTGAAATGTATATTTAGTAAATAAATTGATAAATGCCTAATGTATATTTAGTAAATAAATTGAGTATGCATTATGTTTGGTGAAGGACTAAAAATGAGATTAGAATGGAATTTTATGTATTTTTTGTCATTGATATTGAGATCTATCATCCTTGTCATGCATTAATGTCCATTGTTGCTAGTAAGTTATTATTGATTGCCTCTCATATATTTTTTAGAAATGTTATAGCCTTTTTTATTTTAAAAATCTAGTTTTTCAATCATATGTTTTTACACCATAATTTTCATTTAAACTGTTATTTGGGATATAAGACACGAATAATTTAACCTACCAAGATTTTATCATTCTTCAATATTCATATTTTGAAAAATTGTACCAATCTCCTTATTGATGGTCATGAACATGTGTTTGCAATGTTTTGTTTGTTGAAAGTAAATGGAACGATAACAATACTTTATCAATCCAAGAACTTAGATGTTAATAGAGCACCATGATCAATAAGATAAAAGCAATTCACTAGAATAACTTTGATAAAACCTTTGCAAACAAATGAGCAACAATATCATATATTATTATGGAACTCTCATATGTGAGTACAACGAGAATGGACCTTGCTTATATAGGAAAGGAAGATCAATCTAAGAACCACTCAAGTTCATAAATCAAACCATAAATAAAGGAAAGATCTAGTCATCAAAGAACTAGTTCAGACCATAGATTTAGGAAAAATCTAGTCATTAAAGATCTATTCAATATCATAGATCAAGTAAAGAACTAGTCATCAAAGATCTAGTCAATACTATAGATCAAGGAAAGAACTATACCTCATAGCTAGATAATATCTTCCTAATATCTAAATAAGAGAAAAGAAATATCCACACATATAAGTGGGTGATGATAAATACAATAAAGATAAATAAATTACCGAGGTGAACATGAGCTAAAGTAAATACCTACTCCAACACCCCCCTCAAGTGAAGCCAGGGGCCCAAAATAAAAATGGTATATACACAATATTAGTCCCAACAAATAGGCTTGATGAGGTACTATGTACAATATATCCATGAAGAAATCTCAAACCAAAATAAGGAAAGAATCCTACTAGAAGGAAAGATGAGAAGAATAAGAAGGATGATGTTCTCACAAACAACCCCCAAGAAAAAATTCCTAAACCCCAAGCATGCCACACAACTCAAGGTAGCAAGGCAATGCAAAAGGCTTCGTAAAGATGTTTGCAACCTGTTGCTAAGTCAGAATATACTTGAAGAAAATAACTCCATCTTGAATGTGTTGAAGAATGAAGTGGATGTGTATTTCAGTATATTTGTTCCACTCGTGCTTAGCTGGGTTGCGAGAAATGTGAATGGTACTTTGTTTGTCACACCTAAGTACAACTTGTGAATCCTATGGGAATCCAAACTCTGTCAATAATTGTCGAAGCCAAAGAATCTTCTGAATCATTGTAACTACTACCCTGTACTCTGCCTCTGAGATTGAAATTCCAATAGCCTATTTCTTTTTACACGGAAAAGAAAATGGAGAAGAGGCAAGAAAAGAAAGAAAGCCACAAGTGGAATGTATGTCCTCAATATAACATGCCCAATATGAATTTGTATATCCAACCAACATATTATAACCCCTAGTGTAGTATATGCCAAAGTGGGAAGTTGTCCGCCAATAGCGCAAAATCCTTTTAGCATCCTACCAATGACTACTATGAGGAAAATGTGCAAAATAAGATATTAAACCTATTGCAAATGAAATATCAGGGCAAGTATGGGTCAAGTAAATGACACTTCCAGTGAACTGCCCATATAAATTAAGATCACAAAGTGGAATGGTACATGTAGAAGTAGGAGTAACCCTAGACCGAAAAAGGAGATATACATGGCTTGCAATCAGCCATATAAAAGCGTTGAATAAGTTCATGGGTGTAATTTTGCTGACTCAAATGAATCCATGATGTTGTCTATGAAATCTGAAAATAAATAAAATAATGCAATAACTCAAGATCTGTCATGTCAAACTGTGTAGAAATAGCCCTCTAAATAGTCTAAATGTGGGAAGAAGAGATGTCAGTAAGTAACATATCATCAACATACAAGAAAAGTATCAAAATATCCTCACCAACATGTTAGAGATACAATATATGATCATAGTGGCTTCAAACAAAAAGCAGTATAAATAAATCCATCTTCTCATACCAAGCCCAAGGGGCTTGTTTGAGACCATAGAGAGACCTTTAGAGTCTACAAACAAGAAAATAATCCTAAAAAAAATCTACTCGGTTTTCTCCATGTACATTTCCTCTTGTAAATATCCATGTAAGATGGAACTATAAATGTCCATCTAGTATATGGGCCACCCGTGTGATGCATCAATTCCAAGTACAAGGCATAAAAAATACATCTTAGCAACAGGTGCAAAATTCTTAGAGTAGTCAATACCTTCAACTTGTGAAAAATCTTTTACGACAAGATGAGGATTAATATTTTTCAATAGACGCATCAACTGTGTATTTGGTTTTGTATACCCACTTACACCTAACCGTTTTTCTTCCTTTAGGAAGAGATACCAAATCCCAAGTATGATTCTTCATCAAAGAGGAATAATTAGTTGTCACATCATCATCCCACTCCTATATCCCATGAGCCTTTGAAAAATATTTTGAATCCTAAGAAACTACCAAACACAAAAGTCTAAAACTTGTAGAATGTGCGTCATGATGCCTAGTGGGTGGAAGGTCCTGTATGAAAGGTGTTGCCTCAAAAATTGTAGTACGAGCCTACTTAGGCATAGTGACAACGTCAATGGGAATAGTTTCCTCAACAAAATTTATAACCTCCTCATCAACCTCTTAAAAGAAAGGATCCTCAAGATGAGTTAAAGAAGAAGAAGGATGCATGGAAGAAGATGAAGAATCATGAGGAATGAAATGCTCATCAAACTGAACATGTGTTTGAAAAAGAACGTCATGAGTATCTGTATCTAAAAGTCAATAAATCTCATCTCTTCACATTACCCTAAAAATATTAATTGTTTTCTCTTTTTATGTAAGGATTTCATTATATTCTTTGGTAGAAAGGCCCAAACATGGCTCCCAAAGACTCAAAAAATGAGACATCTAGTTTACTGTTGGACCAAGCTTCCTCTGTAGTTAAATGCTCAAGTTCTCTATGTGGTGTGTGATTCTGAATGTCGTTAGCACAATTAACTTCTTCTTCCTAGTAGATAGGAGTAAAATCTCTAGAATGCATCATACATTTATCCATTTCGTTCAAAGTTCTATTCTTCTATTTTTTCAAGCCTTTCTATTGTGGAGTATGAGGAACAAAATGCTAGTGAATAATGCCTTGAGTTGCCAATAATTCGGAAAAATCATTGTTGAAGTACTCACCCCCATTATTAGTGTGAAGTTTCTTTATGCAACTAGAATATTATTTCTCAACCAAAGCCTTGAATACTATAAAATGTGAAAAAACATCACTTTTGTACTTGAGAAAATATACCTAAAGATGCCTCAACAAATTATCAATAAAGGGAAGTGCATACTTAGCTCCATTGAAAGAGGGAGTAGAAAAAAACATCGAGTCACTATGGTCAAGCTCAAGTGGTGAAGAAGCTCTTTTAGGATAATTCTTAGGAAATGGATCTTGGTGTTGTTTCCCTAATGCACAACACGAGAAAACTCTCTCAAGACAATAAACTCTGGGAAGACCATCTATCATACAATGAGTGCTCAACTCCTTAAAATATCTGGAATTGAGATGTCAAAATATTTCTTGCCAAAGTTTACTCTCTGAATTTGCATGAGAATCCAATTCTTTCCATATAGAGGAAGTGTCATCAAAACCCTCAAAATGATATAGTCTAGAAATATGATCAACAATCCCTTGAGAAACAAGTGAATGAGGTTTCAAAAAAGTTTGTACTTTTGCTCCATGTGGTGTAAAATTCAATGTTTTTCCTTGACCAGAATGAAAAATTTTATATAAGAAATAAAATTTGTGGTGATGTTAGCAACATACAGTGCATCTTGGATACTGCCACCATCAAAATGTATATCACCTTTTCCTTTGACAGAAGGAAAGGAAGAATCTCCAACCTCAATTTTGGAAGAATAAATCAAACCTAGAGAAATGAAAGACTCCTTGAAATAAGTCTTGTGATGAGAAGCACGAGATTCTATAACCCAATTGTCTATAAGTGGTGAATGAGATCTCCTAATAATATTAAGTTCTTTTTCATGCTAATTAGAAGGAGGTGCAGTGGAGATTTTAAAAAAAATCTTTGTTGCATCCTCTAAGGCTTGCATTCTCTTATAACACCTATGTTCCTCATGACCAATACCCAGACAAAAAGAGGATGAAATTCTAAACTTATTCTTGGATTTAGAAGACTCCATGGTTTAGAGTTGTTTTATTTGGGTGTAGGAGCACACTGAGATGTATAAGTGGTGGATTTGGTTTTAATTTTTTATTTTCCCTCGCCCTAAGGATTAGATGCAACTAATTCCTTTAGATAGGTAGAAGACTCAAGGTCATGAGATAATTTGTATTCTTACCTAGTACATATTTGACAAAATGTTTCTAAGTTAGGCATTTGGAATGTGTCACCTAATGCATTCATGCTAGAGAAAAATGTTGAATAAAATATTTGGAATGGTCCTCTCAACTTGGATAGAATTAAGTAAACACACTCTTCAACTTTCTCATCATTTCCATTCCCCTTCAATTGTGTCAAAACATACTTTAACTTAGTAGGATAGTCTATTATTGCTGGAAAATATTCAGGATTAAGAGAGTTGATCTCAATTTCAAGTTAGATGTCTCTCATATGATCCACGTTACAAAATAAATCCTTCAATTTCTCTCATATTTTAAAATGAGAGTCACATTTTTCCAAATGAAACAAAAGACTGTCACTCACATAACATTCATCAAATTTGCAATGGTACTAAAATTTCTCATATTCTTTAGTGAACATTGGTTGTTCTGAAAAAATTAAAGCCCATAATCCTTTCCTCTTAATGATTGTTTTTCATTCTTGTTTTCCATATGTGGTAATTATGTTTGATTAATGGCTCAACATGATCTAATGCAAAAGTAGATAAAGATGTCATTCTCAAAAATCAGCAGAAAAAATCAAGACCCGAAGAATGCAACAAGACCTCCCAAGATTTTGAGACTTTATAATAAGTGCGTGTTACAATATGGAACTTTATAATTATATTACAATTCTCAAAATAAATATTTCCAATGGAAAGAGAAATCTATTTTACAGTTGATCTTTGAGTTTTTCCACCTTCTAAATCCAATAGACTAATCTATTTTTCATAATTATGCACGCAACATCAAGATACAAACAAATCCTGAATATATGAATATTCAAAAATATTGTTTATGAAATGAAACTTACTGAGGGATGTCAACATTAATCTCCTGCTATGTTACCATAAAAGGAATGATAACCAAATTATACCAAGAGCTCAGATGTTAATCAAACACCACGATCACTAAGATAAAATTATTTCTCTAAAATAACTTTAATAAAATCTTTACAAACAAATGAGCAGCAATATCATATATTATTATGGAACTCTCATATGCGAGTACAATGAGAATGGACCTTGCTTATATAGGCAAGAAGACCAAT